>WBMN01000008.1:0-600000 GCA_010367425.1 Teratosphaeria destructans | reverse complement strand
TGATGACGATGCCGGACACGCTCCTTGAAAATAGCACATTCTTGCTAGGAACGACCGTGTCCCGTGGATCTGGCAGCCACACGTGGACGTGAGTACAAGAGCATGCTGCTGTCTCGAGCCTGTCCCCTTTCGTTGGTTGTCTCCAATTCCCACCTTCATTTGCATTGCTGTCTATTTTCTAATCAATCGATTCCGTCCGCCATTTGAGTCTCGTAGGCATTAATTTGCTCTATCAACGTCTTCACGGTACGAGAGATGCGGCCGAGCCTGGCCCTGGCGGCTTTCGCCCTCAGCGGCGTCTCTGCTGCCATCCTACCGAGACAGCAGCCACCGTACTGCTGTTTCCAGATCACAGCATCAGGAGGCCTTTCAGGTCCCTTCACCCAGCTGGGCGATGGTCAGAATCGCCTCAACGACACCGGCACACCTGCCCAGTTCTGCTTCAACAATGGACGGATCAAGGACTCGTCCGGTCGGGGATGCATCATCACACCCGAAGCGAGCCAATTCCAATGTGATCTGAACAGACCCGCCTCGCCGGGCTTTTCTATCACAAGCTCCGGGCAGCTTCTCCACAACGGTTCCAGCACTTTTTACGGGTGTCCGGCCACCGACACGACATACAACATCTACAATGTGCCTGTACCTGACCAGCTCAAATGCAGGTCGATCTCGCTGAGCATATCTGGGAATTGTACCGGTACCGGTACCGGTCCTACCGCCTATGGCACGGCTCCGAACATCGCGCCCACCGACAGCGCTGCTGCCGCCGCGTCGTCCTTCGCCCAATCAGCTGACATCTACTACGGCTCTACGTATATTACACCCGTGGAGACGGCCCCAGCCGCGCCACAGTCCAGCGCCGCCGGATCTGGCCCTGCTCCATACCCAGTGCCTGGCAATTCTGCTCCCGCCGGAGGGCAGTCGGGTCCGAATGGCAATGGTCCCGCCCCGTATGTGGCCCCCACGGAATCTGCTCCTAATGCACAGCCCACGAGCGGCACCGAAAATGGCAATGTGCCGTCCGCGGCGCCGAGCGAGTCGCTCTCTGCCGCTCAGTCAATCCCCACCGAATACAATTCGGCACCAACCGCGGCCCAGAGTGGCTCTAGTCCTGAGGGTGCGCAACCAACCCCCGCTGGGTATGGCTCCGGACCCTCTGGGGCGCCGAGCGGCTACAGGCCTGAGGGTGCACAGTCAGCTCCCACTGGGGTTGGCTCCGTGCCATCCACTGCGCCAGGCGAATCTGTGTCTGCCGCGCAGTCCATCCCTACTGAGGCTCCTAGTGGCTCTGTCGCTGCTACTCAGTCGATTCCTACTGAGGCTCCTAGTGGCTCTGTCGCTGCTACTCAGTCAACCCCTACTGGCCCTGGCCAAACGCAACCAGGACCTAGCAGCTACGGCTCCAGCCCACCTGTGGCGCCCAATGAGTCTACACTCGCCACGCAGGCCACCGCTCCTGGCCCCGGAACCCCAGCGGTTCCGCCCACCTACACTCAGACCAGTGGCACTGCACCAACGCTTCCAAGTAGCGTAGCTCCTGAGTCGACTTCGTTCGCGGGGTTTGGTCCTTTTGGACACGGCACACAGCCCGCAGGAGAGTCTACTACTCCAGGTCCGGAAAGCACCCAAGTATGTCGTAGCGTTCACATCGAGCTTGAAACTGCTTCGCTGACCATATTCACAGCCTATCCCGCAATCACCACCAGCCGCTGCAACCACTGCGCCCGGGGCTGGTTGTGAGCAGCAGACCGTGACCGTGACCGTCACCCAGTCGGCGGACTGCCGGGCAGGCGCATACGGGGCAGCGATCGCCTCGATCCTTGGTGAGGCGCCGTCTGTGCTTGCTGCTGGTCGCGGCTCGGAGACTGCACCAGCAGGCACTGGCAAGGGCATTTATCCCACCAGTGTTATGTCCGCAGGCTTTTCGGCAGCTGGAGCTGCATCAACCACTTTTGACTCTTCGATGTTCGCGCCCACATTCAGCGCATCCGACTACAGCTCAACTCCCGTCGGCACTGTGCCGGTGGCAGAGTCCTCGCCGTCTGCGCCTGGCCAGAACGAGTCAGGTGAGGCAGGCTCCAGCCCTGGACATGGCGCAGGCACTTCGCCAGCTCAGACTACCCCTAATGAAGCGCCTGGATCGGGTGCACCGTATTCACACCATACTGGCGCGTCCCAAGCTACCCCTACCGAAGGGTTTGGATCAGGTGAAGCGCCTCCACACGGCAGTGGTGGACTCCAGACTGGCCCTAACGAGGCGTCTGGATCCGGTGCAGCGCCTACACGCGGCACTGGCACATCGTCCAACAATGGTCCCGCTTGTCAAACATCCTTGACCGGCGCCTACCAGACACCTCACCTCATCGTCCCCGTCTCAAGCGACTATCCTAAGACGAGCTACGGCACCAGCTATCAAGGCATCATCAACTCGACAACGAGCACCATTTTCAACTTCGACATCCCGCAATCCTACGCGGGCAAATCTTGCTCGATCATCTTCCTGTTCCCGAGACACGACCAGCTAGAGACGTCTGCCTACACCTTCTCCGGGTCAGGCAAGCTAGGCTTCTCGAAGCTTTCTAGCGCTGCTTCACAACAGACCACCGAGGACACCGTCCCGAGTGTAGCAGACAAGTTTGACAGCATCGCCATCGAGCCGGGCAACAGCTATGTGGTGACGACGGAGAGTTGCCGGGCGGGTACGACCGAGAGCATCGAGTTGACCTCTGAGGGGGGGTTGAGCCTTGACTTCTTCGAAGACTGGAACCCGAGCTCGCTTGGGTTGTACATTACCTCGTGCTAAAGTGTCGCGGGAAGACACATAGGTAGACTCAGAATCATGAGCGGATACCCAGCGACGCATGCGAATTGTTTCTTGATGAGGTCTCGGCGTGGGTCGTGGGATGGCGTAGGTCGTGTGTAGCAGGAGCAACATCAGGGGCGCTTGTGGTCTGTCGTCGTTGGAATAGTGCCGTCGTCCGTCGTCCCGCTCCTCGTGCGTGAATGTATGATGACCGCATTAAAGATGTTCCGTCATGGCCCATTCACCTACAACGGGTACATGCAGTACACTTGTTGGTCCCTTTCGTCCCCTCATCACATGTCAACACCTTGGAAGTGATGCTGCACTTTCTCTTCCTCTCGCTCTGTTGCAGCAACAGGCGAGGAGTACATGGAGTACGTACCATGATCAACACGACCACCACCTGACTGAGGCTCATCATTCCAAATCTGAGCTTACCTTGATCCTCCTTAGTTCTATCCCCTCGACCTCCCACGACGGGACTAATAACTATTTAGCAATGCGGGGGTGTCACATGCGCGCGCCTCCTCCCGGGTCGCTCCGTCGACGACATTGTTTCCGGGCACCTGGGAGCTTCGGTCGTTGCGTTGATTTAAGCCATGTTCGAGACCTCGTTCGGCGAGATGGAGGTTCACGGCGACGACGACGAGCCCGCGAGCCCTTTGATGATCGTCGACTGGATGTGTCTTCCTTGCCGGCAGCCCTGCGATTAGACTCAGGACCCCATGCGGGGATAACATGTACTACTTACTCGTCGAGACCCTATAAGGACCATGTCGATGGTCATCGTGGGGTTTGGGTTATTTGTTTGTTTCTATACTTGCAGAATCCACAACAAGACTGACTGTTCGTTGCGGTAATAGCTTTCTCTTCATCTGCTAAATTGCAACAAGCTCGATCTGGCAGGGAGAAGGCTGGATAGGCACATATCAGGGTCAACGGTACATTCGATTGGCGTTCCAAGCGGGAAAGATCAACAGACGAGCGTCAGCGACACAGAGACCATCCTACAATCATCATGGCCACGGTCGGATGTCCCGTGCAGCACAACCTGCACAATGGCGAGCTGGCCAACGGGACAGCCAGAGCCGGCGGCAAGGACAAGCCAGCCCCAGGGACCTACATCCGCTGGGATGCCGAAGGCGTCGAAGTCGAGCAGCCCAACGAGAAACAGAGCATCCAAGATGTCTCCGACCAATTCAACAGGTTCCAGATGATGAACTTCAACGAGCACATGCACTGCCTCCGCGGCACACACCTGAAGACACAAGGCGTGAGGACCTCCCCCCCCATACCCAGATCGAAACAGATCAACCGGAACTGACACCCCCCCCCCCAGTGCGTGATCGGCAAATTCACCGTCCACGACAACCTCCCCCAGCACCTGCGCCAAGGCATGTTCGCCCACCCGGGGACCTACGACTGCATCCTGCGCTACTCCTCCCTCACGCCCAAGATCCTGCCCGACAACATCCCCGCGCCCCGCGGCATCGGCATCAAGATCTTCGGCGTCGAAGGCGAGAAGCTCTGGGGCGAGGACATGAAGACGCAGGACTGGACCCTCAACAACTACCCTGTCCTCGAGCTGCGCACCCCGCAGGTGACGTACGAGATCGCCGACTCGCTCGAGAAGAACTGGAATGACCTCCCCACCTTCGCGAAAGAGCAGAGCGAGCGCGTGGACGCCGATGTCGCGACGCTGGGGAGCCAGTTGCCCAAACAGCATAGTATGTCCTTTTTCCCCCTTAAATTCCCCCTCCCCAACCGCACCACCGCCACACACCACCACAACACTGACCCCGCCTCTCCTTCTCTGCCCCCAGTGGTAGCAATGCCGCAATACTCCCAATCCGCCTACCGCCACGGCGACTACGTGGCCAAATACGGCGTCTTCCCCTTCACCGACCAGCAGATCGCCCTCGCCACCGGCCACGACGTCCGCCCCGACGACCCGATCAACTGCCTCTCCCAGTTCACCCGCGACTACCACATGAACCACAAGGTCAAATACTCCTTCTGCGCGCAGATGCTGCAGGACCTCGCCGAGCAACCCGTCGACGACATCGGCATCGAGTGGGACCCGGAGAAGTACCCCTTCGAACAACTCGCCACGCTCGAGTTCGAGCCCCAAGACGTGAGGAAATTCCCCCNCCCCCCCCCCCCCCCCCCAAACCCCTCCCACCTCTTGACCCATCCTCCTCCCTCCCGTCACTGACTCCCCTCTCCCTCCAGTCCTGGATCCCCGAGTTCCGCGTCTGGTGGGACGACCGCATCACGTGCAACACGTGGCACGGCTTGAAGACGCACCAGCCGCTCGGCAGCACCAACCGCATGCGCCGCGTCGTGTACGCCGAGTCGCGCAAGCTGCGGTTGAGGGTGAATGCGCACAAGGATTATGTGGAGCCGGCGAGCTTGAAGGAGGTGCCGGCGCCGATCCCTGCGGTGCAGTTGGATCTGCCGTTTCAGGGGGCCATCAAGAGTACGGAGATTGGGGCTGCTGCGTAGGTTTCATCTTGTTGGCCATGACAGGTGAGGTGAGGTGAGGTGATTTCTTGGGTGGTTGGTTTGGGGAGCCACGGGGGCCATCGTGAGGTGGTTGGTATGAAGATATGATCGAGGGTGTGGATGGGTGTGTGTTGGTCAAGGAAGAATGTTTCCTATTGATGCTTACCTGAGATGTACGCCCGCCGGTCCCCTCTGCTGCTGCAAAATTTCCCAATGACATGCACAAATCAGCAAAATCCCCTCTCGCGTCTCTAGCATCAATGTCGCTCCCCAGGACGCTTCAAGTAAGTAAGTGCAAAAAACCCCCTCCTCTCATCTCCCCTCACGATGCAGAGCCCCCCTCCATCAACACGACCTCAATCTCCAATCTCTTCCTCTCCAGCCGCAAAATCACCATATCCTCATAATGCCTCCCCCTGCCATGCAACCGGATCCTCAAATCCGCATCGATCTCCCTCTGCAACAACTTCAGGCGCGCTCGGCTCATGCCGCCGATGTCGACGGTAGCTGTGTGCGGGAGCGGCTCGGTTGGGCGCAGAGCTGGACGCGCATCGGTGATGAGGAAGCCCGGATCGTCGTCCTCGGTCTTGATGTCTGGGTGCTCGGTTGAAGTCGGACGGCCCGGGGCGTGAGTGGTGGTGGGCGACTTTGGCGCGAGGGCGGGTGCCGGCGGGCCGGTTGCCATATCTTGATTGGATTTGGGAGTCGGACGTCTGGGTGCTGTTGGACGCCGCGCAGAAGAGACGGACGGGGCCGGCGTGGCTTGTTGCTGGGTGGCCTGGCTCTCGCTCGGTGTTGTCTGCCGTTGACCGGCCTGCCTGCCTGATCTGCGTTCTGGCTTGCGCACTCGATTTAGGCTAGTGTGTGGTACAGGGGCATGGGACTTTTCTGCCTCATCATCTTCATACTCCTTAAGGTCGTCCTCGTCATCGTCCTCATCATCCTCATCGACCTCATCGTCCTCAGCATCACGCTTCCAGTAACGGTTAGCGCGGCGCCTGCCCACACAGGAGCCTGCCGTAAACTCGTCATAGTGGTAGCGCGCACGCTTCCTGGACCGCTCATCCACCCTCTCTCGACGCTGCTGCTGTGTCACCCGCTGGACCTCTGGATCATCACGCAATGGTGTCAGGCCAAGCTTTGCCAAGTCGTCAGATGCTGCCGACGCCGTTGATTAGCTCAGCGACTTCAAGATCCAAGGAAACAGCAACGCACCGACGTTGACGAACAGGAACACGATCGGGACGCCGTTCTCGCTGCGCAAGTCCTCAAACCACTCCCAGCGGATGACGTTGCTGCTCAGATCATGCCTGCCAACCCATTAGCCCAATGTCGATGCCTCAAGCTTGGAACGCATCGGCGGTATGACACACCAGTCCTCATCCGGCGGATCCGTAGGGCCCAGAGGCCGGTCTGCGGGCTCCGGGTCATCGCATCCGGGATCACCAGCCAACCTGCCTCGCACTACAAAGAGCGCGATGCTGCCTTGAGGAGCCCTATACATGCCTACTGCCTCTGTCGGCAGGTGCGCCAAAGTTGACACGTCTATGGTGAAGGTTAGCAGCATTCAGTTCCTCTAGTCATCGGCTGCTGCGATCTTACCAGTGGCCTCGGGCATCCGGAACGCATTCCCTTGGATCTCCTCGCCCTCCTGCCATATCCTGAACTCCTCGACAGATTGCTCATCGTAGAGCTGGCTTTTGTCAAGCCACGAGGCTTGCGTGAAATCTGTCACATCCTCGTCCGGCTCATCGTGCCCGATAGAAGTGACAAGCTTGAGACCCTTTGCTGAGAATATGTTGAAATTCTCGTTGAACCTCTGGCGAATACGAAACTTCCTGCCTGCGGGAGCCGAGATGAAGCGACGATGGATGTGATATATTGCATCGCTCGAGGCTGTCATGAAGGTCGAAGAGGGCGATGTCAGATCCCGGTATTGTGTGACTGGCTCACCGCCAGAATCAACAAGCTCCAGGGTGATGGCGATATCGCCCTCGCTGTGCAGCATGGTTGCGTGTCCGGATTCAGAGGATCTGATATGGATGCTATATGTCAGTCACTAGATATCAATGGTCAGACTTGAGGACCTCGGTGGTCGGTCCAGAGGTGTGTTAATTTCGTGTCGACGTTTGAGAATGAGGTGGTAAGGCAGAAAGATCTCATACAAGAGGAGCCAAGGCCACTTCGTCGGTGATGTTACAGCGACCACAATTGAAGAGTAATGAAGCATGAAGAAGGGCATTAGCAAACCGAAGTGAGCAGTCTTAAGGATCCCGTGATAAGGTCCCAGCAGGCTCGAGTGAAGCCTTGTCACAAGAACATGGAACCGCGACGAGCAGCATCGTGGTGGTATACAGGCGCTCACTGCACAATACGTCTACTGCGGGGCGAACCTGCCCTCCTGGGTGTGGGCGAAGATCTGCTGCTTCTTCATGTGGATCGGTGTCTCGCCCTCTGGCACACCGGGGATCTTCTTCTCCAGATTCTGTCCCAAGAAGCACCGTCAGCACCCTCCTTCCCACATCCACCCTCCACCAATCACGCCAAGTACTCACCAGCTTCTCAAACACACAGCGATTCAACGGCCGCTCCCACTTCCGACACTGCCACAACTGCTGATTGTTATTGTCCAAACACTCCCAATGCTTCCGGAACTCCTCCAGACAATTCCGGTTCACGTCCTCCAGCACACTCGCCGCGCACCGCGTCACCTTCCTGCCCTCGGCCAGGCACTCGGTCTCGCCCTTGCCGTTGGCCTCGGTCTTGCAGAGCATGAAGTCGTCATTGTACGGTTTGCAGCGGGCGCCGATGAAGAAGCTGGCGGAGAGGAGCGGGGCGGAGGAGGCGCCGATCTCGGGGACCTTGGGGATGCTGTCGGGGAGGGGTGTGGTGTCGATGAGAACTTGTTGGTTGAAGCTGGGGAGGGCAATTAGTGGAAGACGATGGATGGGGAGGACGAGAGGTGGGAGTGTACCGAGGTTGTCTCGCCGACATGGTGGCGGTGTGGTGGAGGTGGTGCTGGCGGAGTGGAGAGGAGGGGGGAGGGGAGAGTAGTTCGGGTTGGGTAGCTGTTTAGTTAGGACATAGAGAGAGATGGAGCTCGCTAAGTAGAAGCGGAAGCAAGCCGATTGGCTTGTGCCTGCGCGTTCGCGAGCGTGAAGTTGTTGTACCTGATTGTCTGTGTTGATAGAGACAAAGACAAGGACAACGACAGAGAAAGTAGGGAACAAGTGAATATGAGTGCGAGCGCGTGATCCTAGCACCACTACAGCTCATCCGCCGACTATCCCGCTCCGCCCCCCCTGTCCCTTCCGCCCGCGACTCTCACCACAACACCATCACCGCGGCCCAGCAGATCCCACCGCCACCGCCCTCATGAGCAGTCTCTTCGGCAATCAGCCTGCGGGCGGGAGCCTGTTTGGCAACAACACCAACACCAATACTGGCAGTGCCAATACGGGAGGATCATTGTTCAGTCGAATGACGCCGGCGCAGAACACCACCACCGCTCCCACCGGCGGATCGTCATTCGGAAACACGACGGGCACTACAGGTGGATTGTTTGGCAACAGCACGAACCAGACCACGCAGCAGAATACGACAGGAGGCGGTCTTTTTGGCGGAAACACCAACACACAAAACACCGGAACCAGCAATCTCTTCAACACTGCGACCAGCCAGCCCAACACCAGCACCAGTCTCTTCGGCGCCCAGAACCAACAATCCAACACCAACAGCCTCTTCGGCGGCAACACCACCAACAACAACACCCAATCTTCCATCCTCCAACCCTCAGCCCTCAACCAACAATCCGGCGCCGCCGCCACCTTCTCCGGCTTCAACCCCCTCTCCCAGTCCACCCGCTTCCCATCCGGCCTCACAGCTGCCCAGCAACGCGACTTCGCCGCCACCCAACTCACCCAAGCCGGCCTCCCATCCACCACCAACGAGAAAAACATCATCGAGCAGACCCAAACCCTCCTCCGCAAGTGGGACCCCAACAGCCAGACCACCCTCATGCAAGCCTACCTCTACAACGCCGTCAGCACCGCCTACGCCCCCTTCTTCCACAAGCAGCCCGACGAAGACGAGGCGAGCTGGGAAAAAGCGCTCGCGGAAGCCCCGAAACTGAGCGAAGAGACGGGCAAGCAGTTCGTCCCGGTCCTGGTGCGGGGCTTCTACGACCTAGGCAAGAGAGTGGAGTACCAAGACACCTTCGTCAAAGCCATGCAGCTCCGCCTGCACGAGATGAACAACAGCCTCACAGCCGTCATGTCCGCGCACCAACAAAAACTCACCACGCACCTCGAGACCGCCCGCCGCAGACATAAAGAGCTCTCGCAACGCTGCCTCCGCCTCGCCGTCAAATGCCAGGTCCTCCGCAACCGCGGCTACGCCCTCGACGCCGCGGAAGAAAACCTCCGCAAACATCTCCTGGCCCTCGAGCGGTCCGTTTCCGATCCCGCGTTCAGCGGCCGGGAAGAGGAGATCTGGGCGCGCATGGTGGCGCTGCGGGAGCGGGCGCGGTGGCTGGAGGAGGAAGGGAAGAGGCTGGGTGATCGGGTGGAGGCGGAGAGGCGGGAGGGGTTGCCCGAGGAGGTGGTGGCCAAGACGAGGAAGATTTTGAGGGATTATGAGGGGCAGTTGGGGCATTTGCAGAGGGAGTTGGACGAGGTGAGGAGGGAGTGGCGGGATTGGGAGGAGGCGCAGGGGGCGAGGGAGGTGAGGTGAGAGGTTTGTTGTGCTTGTGCGGGTTTTGAAATTCATGGCGTGGCGTTTTGGGAGGCTCTGGTCCCCGTGAGCGGCTGTTTCGGGGCGGCGTGACGAGCGCAGGCATTATTATCGTAAGCGTGGCGTCACTGAAGGTCCAGCGTGGCCAGAGAAATGGACACAACCATAGTACAATCAACATGAGGGCAGCTTTCGCCCAAGAGACGGAGCTTCTGCCGTCAGCGTCATCCTCATGACCCCAGCCTCTCACTACGAATACATCTCAGCCCCTCTCCCTCACCCTACCACCGTCACACAAACCCTCTACTTCCCCCCCTGAGTACTCCTCGCAATAATCCTCCTCATCTGCCCGCTCGAATCTCCACCTCCCCTCACCAAATTCGCATTGCTCAGATTGTTCACCGGCGCAATCGTGTACGTGCCCAGCCCCGGTCCGTCCGCCCTCGCCCGATTCCCCGGGATCGGCTGACTCAAGACCTTCCTCCTGCGCTCCGCCGCCAGAGTCGCCTTCTCCGCCTGACTGAGCTGCGAGGCCCCGCCGTGGCGGCCCGCGACTTGGGACGCGAGCGGGTCGTAGGTGCGGGTCTCGACGGGACGGTTGCGCTGGTTCTTGGGCCGGTTGAGCACCACGCGCATCCATTCTCCCACGAGCTTTTCCGCCGAGCGTTTGATGTCGGGTTGCGGCTGGATGGATTTGGTGTAGAAGAGGACGACTTTGCCGATGCCGGAGGCGATCAGGGCTTCCTTTCCGATCGTCAGTTTCGCCAGCGCATCGAAGAGCTGGCGCTGGATCTTGTAGTTCGGGAGGGCGGCGTCGTGGTCGGCGGGCTCGAGCATGAAGCGCACGGCTTCGAGGATGTTGATGTCGGGATCCACGAGCTGGGATTGGATGGTGTTGCGGTTGAGGAGCTCGACGACTTCGGGGAGGATCTTGAGCTTGTGCGTTGCGACTTGGCCTTGGGAGCGCGCTTCAGCGTCCGCTTCGCACGCTTTGGCCATTTTTTGGCGCATCGTCTCGATCTCGGCGTCCGCGGCCGCTTCGAGGTCGATGCCTTTGCCACGTCGCACGGGGCGGTGGGTCTTGAGGGCTTCGTCCATTTTGCGGTCGAGGGCTCTGCGACGGCCTGCAAGGACATTAGCACACGGTCCCACTACGACCGTCAATAGTTTTACTCACGCTCTTCCGGCGACAGCTGTTCCTCATTGATCTCGGGAGTCTTCTCCCGCTGCCTCCGCGGTGCACTCTCCCCGCCCTTCCTCTTCCTCGACCTCTTGCCATCAATCTCCGGCCCACCCTCAAAGTCATCTTCGTCCACACCCGCCCGCACCTTCTTTGGCCTCTCGCGTCTGCCTTCTTTCTTCTTCTTCTTGCGCTCGCGCTCCTCCTCCTCGGTGCGTTTGCGCTTGTGCACACCCAGCGCGCCAACATTGTCCGAGTCTACGGCAATCGGGCGATCTGGGATATTGAGTGCGCTGGCATCAAACTCCTCAAACTCCTTCTCGTCCAGCTCCTCCAGCTCCGAGTCCTCATCGGCGTCGCCAGCCTGAGCTGCGGTGCCTTCATCTGCCAGGTCCTCATTCTGCTTCATGGCCTCCTCGTCTTCATAGACTTCGGTATCTGCCGTCGGCTCAGCGAGTGGCGGGTCGCGCGTGTTGCTCTCCTCGTCAATGTCTGGCTGCACTTGTTCTTGCGGGTCATTGTTGCCTTCTGGTTCCTCGTTGTCCTGGAGCACAGGCGAGCCCGGCGCCGCCTCAGTCAGGTCCTCCATCTTGTTGTTTCCTCAGTTCAGTTTAATGTCACTATTGATTGCTCAAACCAGAGTCGGGACAAGACGTTCGAACGGAGTCGTGTGATGGTGAAAGATGTGAAGTTAACCAAAGGAGTGTCTTTACTTGGTACTGTACGTACGGCCACTAGCGCGTGTCGGCAGCGCCCGCAGAGCCGCATCACAAGCATTGGAGGCTCCGAGCTTGTGACGACGAGAAGTTGACTACATGAAGACATCGGAAGATTACATCCGATCTGATCATACACATCACTTTGGATCGACGAAATGTTTGGCGGACGTGTGTCTCACCCATCCCTCACCAGCCGAGTCCAAGCTAATGAGTCTCGCAGCACCACCTCCACCCTCAGAACAGGAGCGCAAGCAACAAGAAGCCCTCGCCAACCAGGCTGTCACGGCCGCCCTGACGACCTGTGTCCTGCTCTACCTATGTACGCATCATCATCCACGAACGAATCAAACGGTCATCTGATATGTATCTAGCACCATTCGCCATCGACTACGTCAAGCGACTCGTATAAATGCCGAGTCCACGATCGAAGAACCAATCATGCATGCATCTACGGCGTTGGGCCCTGTATTATAGAATACAGTAACACAGCCTGAAGGTACGGCTGGGGAGGATGGCACATGTATCAGGGATGCCCAAGGAGCTGGCGATGGCGTGTCTATAAACTATACAAGACCATTGTGTTCAGTCCAGCACGGTCAAAGTCATGTCTGCCACACAATTCACAGCTGTTTGACTTTTCAGTCGGCATCCTATGATAGCCTGTCTGAATGCGCGTACTCCGACACTGCCTCCGAGGTGTTGTTCTGAATACGCAGGACGGTCAACTTCAGATCAGAATTATCGCAAATAGCAAGCATCCCAACCAGAAGATCCTGTCACAATCCACCCTTTTGGCACGCTTGTCGACTGTAGTGTACATGTGCTTCATTGGCGTCGACGTGCTCGTCTTCGTTGAGACCTGACCTGACCTGCCATGGGCAGGAAGTACCACCGTGCAGCCTCCATTGGCACCAATGTGTCGACCTGGGCGATGGCGCGCAAACTCTTGCGTATTCAGCCGAAGCGGCAATCCTTCAGGACAGCGACTAGAATCTGAGTGGCAGTGACGTCGTAGCTCCAACTGGGGCCGACAAGCATAAAGATGCTGCTAAAAAGGTGGCTCAATATCGTCCGGCCTTGGAGGGAGGTACGTGGCTACTGACCGACCTCCAATTAGCAACATTCATGCCTCCAGTTGAGAAGGATCTATCACCTTCGATTCACCCGTCAATCAGGCAAGCCGCGCCCACTCTGCGTACATGTATCTCACACCTGCATGCGTCATATCGCCCATATCAGATACACAATAGCCAGCACATTCACCACGCCCCACGGCACGAAAGGGCCTTGGCGTTCCTCACTGTAGATGTGCACGTAGAGGTAGATGACCGCTGCCAGCATGACATGGATCGCGAACCAGGCTGTTGTGCGAGCTGGTTCGCGTTGCCAGAAGAGTGCTTGGGCCCCCAGCGCCTGGTGGGTGGCGGCGACTTCTTGTGGTGGAGGAGAGCTGTGTGGGGTGACCGGTTTGGAAGACATTGTCTGGTTTGTTCTGAGTGAGGAGAGGAAGTCGACTGTATTTCCAGCGTGTTGGTCGTGATCTGTGATATGGCTTTCTGCTTGACGTACATTTATGAGGCCCTGCTGCTTGACGCTGGAGGTGAGCAGGTTAGTGAAGTAATAACAAGGCGTTTGGCGTGGAGGTGCTGATGGGCCGTAGAACCACGGCAGCACTGTGCAGCTGCATGTTGGTGTTTCAAGTCTGGGGGCGGGATGATGTTGTGTCCTATCTACATGTACACTTGGATCTTGTGACTTTACCTAATTACATCCACCACATGGATGTCCAGGAGATAGATGCCCCGATGCAGGCGTGAGAGTCGGCGAGTTCGACCCTTGCGTGACCCAGGTCGTGGTGTCCAATAGGCGCGCGATTGTTGTGCTCTATTTCAAGGCGTGCCTGGCCCAAGGGTTCTGACGATGCCAGCGCTCTTATTAGCGTCAAGATCCTCTTGCACAGCTGGCAGTAGGAGGTATCGCCGAGCTGAGGCCACAGGTGGCGGACATAGTGCTCGACGGCATCAATGGCTTTTCCCACTGCTGGAGAAGGGCGCGAGGAGTCGTGATGTGACATGCATCTCTTCCCAACAGCCGCAACATGAATCATACGTCCACATGCACTGGCTTCACTCATTAGCGGCTCGACCAGGACACCTTCTTCGGTCTGTGGAGATCATGTGTGCTGAAGGCGGAGGAGCAGCGAAGGGAATCAGGTACAGCCACCACCGCACAGCGAGAATGCAGTCGAAAGCAACGCCGAACATCATCATCGTGGTTGGTGGCGCCAGGGATATGAACTTCAGGCGGTGCTTGTTGGTTGGTACAGGGAGAGATTTGTGTCTACTGACAAGACCGAGGACTTTAGGCGACCTGAGATGCATATAAGGCCGATGTCCTTTGAGCAACTCCTCTGCTTGGTCTTACAAGACAACCCTCCAGAATAGTCGATCCTCGAAAGCCTCACTGCCCAATTCCGACCTGCTTGTGTCCAACATTCACGATGCACAGCGACAAGCTTATCAGCCTCCCTCTGCTGGTGGTAGCAGCAGTGGTACTGATCAGCCCCTTCGCAGCGACTATGCCTACCGCCATTGCTGTACGTCCAACAGGCGCAGTCGGCGAGCACTTCGACGCCGCCGAGCTCGTCAAGCGCATTAGTTTGAAGGCAGCCACGAAAATCCTCCTAGCCTTTACCTTGACAGCGCTCGTCTGCTACTCACCTGCCGCAGTGGCCACGCCTGTCGGCTGGGCTTGTGCTGTGAGTCAGCCCATTGTCAATTTATGGCGAATGTCTGTCTGACTCCCGACTTCGCGCAGGTTCTCGCCATATACTCCATGGCCATGGTGATTTCAGGCAAATTCCGTAACGCCGGAACGACCGCCGCCCCAGCTGCCGGACGTCGGGACGTCGAGGAGCTATTTACAAGCATGCACACTCACCACTATGCGTCCATCGATTCGATGTCGACCATAACTCAGCTGGTTGGGAACTATACGGGCGGTGAGCCGATCAAAGCCATGTCGTGCAACAACCCTGGTGCGGCAAATTGCTTCGACGCATACTACAGCAATCACCTGCATTCTGATAACGTCACCACTGTACACAACTTGTCCTTGCGTCCAGGTGGATGGAGTGCTAGCAATACCGCTAGCAATGTCAGACGCAGCCAAACGCCAACTGAAGGCGAGTCGTCAGGCGACGCCGCGGATGGAACACCCGTATTTGGCATGCATGCTCCCGTAGTTCCGAAAAGTCCGAATACTGACATAGCTGTAGGTAACTACGTCTGGTACGACGAAAGCACTTCCGACGAGACGGCTATGGGCTATGATGGCGGCTTCCCTATGGACCTTGCCGATGTCGTAGCGAAGGATGCAAATTTCAAGGATCCTGGCTATGTCTGCCTCAACCTCATTGATGTGACTGCTAACTCGCTGGCCACTGTTGGATACGTGAGCGTGCAGCAGGACGAGGCTGCTGAGGATCCAGACAACGAGCTTAGCTATCTTTCGACTTGCAAGGGTTTGACGAGCTCTGGGTACATTGGCTAGATCGCTTCAAAAGTGGTTCTGGATAGACGTGGTGCGGATGTTATACGTGGCTTGGGATTCTCGCTCGACAGACTACTGAAGACAGGAAGGAGTTTGTGGAAGCCGGGGAATAGACCGTTGGAACACACCGACGCTTGGGCTTCAGATGTGCAATAAATCTCTGGGCGTGTAGCACATCGTAGAGCCTGATGTCTTTATTGTCTGCATGATTGACCCACGCTTGCATGCCGAACACGGAGACTTTATTTCTGCTTTGCGTATGATCCAGTGTAAAGGACGCTGCGGTCTCGAAAGAGGAGGAGCCTCTGTTTGCTACAAGGAGTCAATGCCTGTGCCTACTACGCCTCCTGCAAATGTCACGACGCGGACACCAGGCATCAAAACGAGACGGTCACCAAAGCTGCTTGTGAGTCCCTTGCCGCAACCGACAAGTACAAGGGATCGCTATATTTCCCACGACCTGTGGATATGCATGCGGTGCGTCAAGACCTGGTAGTGGAAGATGATGTGGGTGTCATACTGATGTGATGCTTAGTGCACGTCTTGGAAGGATGAGGATACGAGGGTGGCCTCGAACATTCAGAACTGCGATTGGGATACTGCGTGTAAGTGGTCGGGACAACAGTATTACCAAGTTTGTTGGTATAAGCACCATAATAAGGACGACTCGGAGTAGGAGGGGCAGTCTGTCAGGCTGTCTGTTTGAATGACAATGGAGAGTTCTCGACTGTAGCAGTATGGCAATGCTCAAGCATTCATCTCTGCATTTGCTGAGGTGAGGTCTGAGTTGCGCTTGAGGGCCCGGTAGAACATCAGTTGGCGCCTGAAACCAATACCATGGTCTCGTGAAATAACTATAGTACAATAGCCTTGGATACCTGATGGGCCATGAGATGAGAGATGAAGAACGAGGAGAGTGAGGTGTGACTTTGACTTCAATATCGCGGAAGACAGCCGCTAGCGTTTCACAAGCCGTCGTCTTTGACTTTGTAGGTCAATACCTTAGTCTCATATCAAGTCCTGTTTCTACACATCGCATAGTAGAGCTGCCATCATAGGACATGGGCTGGCTGTGGTCATCGGCTCAGAAAGAGGCCGACGCACCAGTCGACACACCACCTAAAACCACTCAAGAGCGCTTCGGCCTCACAGAGGAGCAAAAGGAGCGCATATTTGGTTATCAAGTACCGTCAAGCGGCAGTGGCCCTCGACAAGAGAAGGCAGATGCAGAGCTCGATGCCTTCTTGACATCATTGGAATCGCCGACCGGTGCGGCAGCGTCAGATGAACCGGCGCATGACCACCTCGAACCAGATACACCTGCCAAGCCAGCAACCCACGACCGACTCCTCCCAGACGGTTCACTCAACATCCACCCCGATGCGCTCTACCCCGTCACAATGTCTTGTCGGCAAGCCTTCGACCAGGCATTCTACTGCCAATCTCTAGGCGGCAAATTCAACGACATCTACCGCTATGGCCAGCTGAGGGGATGCAGTGAGCAGTGGGGAGCTTTTTGGTTTTGCATGCGGAATAGGACGTTGCCGGCGAAGGACAAGGCGCATCAGATACGAGAGTACTATAGGTTGAGGGATGAGAAGAGGAAGAAGCAGTTTGGGAGTAGTGAGGATATCTGGGATATACGGGAGAAGCCCGTGGAGAGGGCGTTTTGGAGAGATCCGGAGGCATATGATGATGATGGTGATGGGAGGGGGTCGCAGCCTGTGACATGAAGTGCGAGATCTCGGTATGCGAGTTGAAACGGCATCGTCGCAAACATATCGTGGCAGACGTTGCCGCCGGCTCAAGCAGATTGTGCTGACGGGGCGGCCACATGGCTGGGAGTTTCCGAGGTCCAGCTTGTGTCTTATCGGAGCACTCATGATGCTCCAAAGGCGCACGATCGCTTACGTCGCGGTCCAGAGCAGCGCTTACAGGTCTCTTCGTCACGACAAGGCTTGCGCCTCTAGCGCAATGTCACCTCGATGTCCCTCATAGCGTACATCTCAACAGCCTAAACGGAAAGAAAAGGGAATCCTGGCGTCGTGCATGCTTGCAGCAAGCTGCGCTGTCTATGGTAGATGGGAGAGCCTGGGCGAGACCAGCAACGGGTACATACTGTAGCAGCCATGGGCTATTCGAGATATCGGCTCCACCAATATAGACATGTAGCGATGAAATGTACACTATGCTTCTTGTACTACGCCTCCCACTCCCTTCTAGCCATACATGTAACATCACTACTCATGCTCACAATGTCTCTCCTCCCATCATCCCGTAGCTTCCACTCCCGGCCTAGCGCAAAGTCGCGCTCGAATTCCGCTTCCACAATATATCCAAGGTACAGTACACGTCCATCCCATCTGTCAATGAAACTAGAATTGCAGTAAGCAGAGACCCATCCAGAGAAGACTGAAGTGGAGATTGACCGATATTGAATACGCTCATCATGGAGCAAGCAGTCAGGCGCGCAGACTTGCAGTCGCCGCGGACCACACCAGAGCCAGACTCAGATCCAGAGATCATCGACAGAATAAAGCAATTAACCAGTTTCGAGTATATCAGTCAGGATGTGCCAATGGCCGATGACGTCGCTCAAAATGCAGACGGAGAAGACCAACTTGAGTTCCAGCTCTTCGCCACCACCAAATCAGAGGCTCCAGCGGCGACGAAAATCCGCCTTCGCTCGCCAACACCATCGGGAGAAGCGGGCTTCATACATCCCAGGAGAGACTCGAAGTACTATTTTGCAGATACACTGGACCCAGATCGAAAGCATCAATTCGAGCAAGCCGCCATCAGTGGCGAGACGATCCTCGCCCGCTCCAAGGACCCTGCACCTGGAATCGCATATGCATGGAAAGTCCTCCATCTCCCGCTCTCGGTTCTAAGCGCAGAATGTCGTGCCGAAGTCGCTGGCTCTTTCTCTAAGCTTTTGGGTCAGGATGCTGAAGTGAAGAAGCGCACGAGGCCAGGAAAGAAATATAGGATCAAAATCCGGACCAAATTCGTGGCTGCAAAGGCGAGAGAGGACGCGAAGAGGGCTCAGGCGGCTGATAAAGATGCTGCGGAGAAGGAGAAGAGGAATCGCAGGAATCGGGAGAAGAAGATCAAGAGGAGGGAGAAGGAGAGGGCGAAGAAAGCTGCTGCGAAAGGCGAAGGCGGTAGTGGTGGGGTTGGTGGAGGTACTGAGGACGGGGGGAGTGTGAGTGAGAGCGGTGAAGAGTGAGAGAGCCGAAAGGCGGTCCGAGTACCAGAGGAACGACCATGCACAATGTTGGAGCGACATTACCCACCTACTTCGGAAACGAGGATGATCCCAAGCATATCAGAGTGCAACACTGGTCCTAACGTAACAATCTGCGCCGTCAAGCCCTCCAGGTCCTGCGCATGACGCACCTTCACAGCCCATGCCTGTGTAGAAAGTCGAACATCGCTTCAAACCCAGCCGTTGCATTGTTGTGCAGCGGTAGTCCATGCCCAGCGTTCGGTTGAATATACACCTCGATCGCAGTAGCCTTTGGATAAGTTTCATTCAGCTGCGTCATGTTGGCCAACCCTTTACAATCTCCTCGACACACGTAAAAATCGAACTCTGCCAGGAATAACTGCACTGGACCCTCGAAGTCAGGACCTGGAAGCGCTGAGATACTGTAGGCGGATGCAAATTCACCGACCGTTGCAGGCTGCTTGATGGCGTCCGCATAATCGAGGAACTCGGGCGTGTATGCGGTGGAGAGGTTGCCGCCAAAAAAGATATTCTGGATGCCGTTCTTGGCCGGCACGAGGTATCCTTCTGAACGATTGAAGCCGTGTGAGGCGGCGTCCTCGACGCTGAAGGAAGTCGAGCCTGCACTTCCGAAGTATTCCGAGAGAATATAGGCTGTCAAGATCGTGCCATCGGTCAGGTTTGCGTATTTGGCCATGAAGGCCGCCGTGAGGACTGAACCCCAGCTATGGCCGATATGTACGACTTTCGAGGGCGGTGCAAGGGACGCGAAAGCTGGAATCGCGGGGTTTCGCTGCTTGGCGGCCAGAGTGTACAACGAGCCGTCGCGCCCCATCAGGGTCAGCTGCCGCAAGATCTCGAGTTCTACCGGACCTTGGACAACGGTGTATGCGTCAGGTCTGTCGGACTGCCCTGTCCCGAGGCGGTCGTACGTGAAGACTGCGTAGCCGGCTTGGAGAGCGGCTTCGACATAGGAGTGCGTTTCTGGTTGCAGTTGGACGTCCCAGTACCTCGAATCGAAAGCGATGCCGTGAGTGGCGATCTGAAGAACGTTGTTCTTGACGAAGGACTTGGGGATGCAGAGATTGCCGTGAATGTTGAAGATGTCTGATGTCGTGGTGTTCTGCACGATGTTCAGGTAGTCGTGACGGTTGGTCCGATCGGCGTCCCAAATTGCCCAAGCTGTGGCCTCTTGGTCGTTGCTGGTGGGAGGAATATCGTAAATGGCGCTCGGAGCTGTGACGCTCACTGGAATGTCGAGGCTCTGGCAGTAGCCATTAGTGCGGACGGAGGTGTCCGTCTGGTATGCGTGAGTGCGACGGCTGAGGAGCAGGATAACACCTGTGAGGAAAACGGATGCCATGTCTAATGTCTCTCAAGGTGGACGGTAGAGATCAAATCTGACGGCTCGAACTGGCGCCGCGACAACGACGTTCTTATATCAATTCTCCAGCGCCGTGGATGTACCATCTGACTCTTCCAACGCGAAATACGACATCGCCATCTTCATGCGAACTGAGCTGACCAGCCTCCTGCAAATCAGCTACGGGCGGTCTCTTTGAATCGTCACCTCAGTACGCTCAATCGTGGGACGCTCTGGCAATGTCAAAGACCTGCACGAGCGTAAGCATGGCCAAGCGAATACGCCCTTAATGCACACTGCATTAGCGTCTTGTGGCTGTTGTGTACTGCAATCTCGAAGAGGTAAGCGAATACGCCCCTTGCGAATGCGATCAAAATGAGCTCGACAAGTCGATCCGCCTGGGACGATGTATGCAGATGCTTCCATACGCTCGCTCATTGCCAACAGCGGCAGGTTCTCGATGACAGTCGACACGACGCATTACCAGACTTTACATTCTTTTACGTCCTTACCATCTATCGTCCCGTTGTTCCTCCTCCTTCGCAAGAAGCTCACTACATAGTTCCATCACCATGCGGCTACCAAGATGCCTCGAGAAGAGCCATCGACGGGATTCAATCTTTCCACAATATTGGTGGCAAGCATACTCGCCGCTGCAAGCTGAGGCTGAAGAGCTGCCAGGCGACATGTCTGAGTGGCTATAAGCTACCCAGTACGCACAACATCTCCAATTCTGCATCATGCGGCTTCAGCTGCAATGCCGCGACGTGGAGAGCTTCTGCATAAAACCAGATGGCCTGCCTCGAAGATGACATTTCAGCGTCCGAATATCTTGCTCTCCCGGCATACTGTCAGCTTTGCTTTTCGCAGATTCAACAAACAAAAGATTCACAGACATGCCAGTATTCAAGGTAAGACGGCCGCATAAGAAGTCAAGATTGGGATGTCTTGATTGCAAGAGGCGGAAGGTGAAGGTAATATAGTCCCCCATGCATCTCCAGACAACTCAGCTTACACGCTTCCAGTGCGACGAACTCAAGCCATCATGCTCTCGATGCGAGCTGATGTCGCGACAATGCTGCTATCCGCCAGCAATCCAGTGGTCTGCGGACAGACTATACGTCCCGCCACCACCAGCCACGATATCGAGCAATTCGTCGCCCGATGCAATGTCGTCGGATTCGCCATCAGCAGCACCTAGACCTGTATCTTCCGCCGCTACATCAGTGCCAGAGACGCCCCAGCGCCTCCCCAGCAGCGAACGACTCCCACCACGGCAGATGTCAGACACCGACCTCTACCACCATTACCTCTCGCACACAAGCCGCACACTCACGCCATGCCCAAGATCCCGAGCCGCACATCAGCTCCGCTTCCCGACCCTCGCGCTCCAGCACAACGCCGTCTTCAACTCCATGCTCGCGCTCGCCGCCGTCTGCATCTGCCACGACCAAATCACCTCAAACCAGCCCCCCGCAACCCCCCAAGTCGTCCGAGACACACTCATGTTAGGGTACCAGCGGTACAACTCCGCCAGCGAGCAGATGCGCGAGATGCTTGCCGCAGGCGATCGTGCGAAGCAGGAAGCTCTGCTCGTGACGCAGCTCCTCCTTGTCCCCTTCGCTGCGGCGAGCCAGCAGGTGAACCACTGGCTCTCCTCGAAGGTGGCGAGCTGGTCGACGGCGGAGGAACCACTGAGAAGTTTGTCGTCGAGTCCCCGAGATATCGCGGTGATCATGAAAGGGATCAGGACGACGATCCAGGCGATGACAGCTGATGGCGATGACTTCCAGCCAACGCAAGATCAAGAAACCACCACCGACCCCGCTGCCCCAGCCTCGCTCATAGATCGTCACACGACCCACAAAACCAACCCCCCAACCGCAACCTCCCACCCCTTACACCCCCTCATCTCAACCACCAGCGCCCCCGCCCTCTCAACCCTCTCCGCGCGCCTCCACAACCTCTCCACCACCCCTCTCCGCCACACCCCCGACCTCCAAACCTGCCACCAAGCCCTCGAGATCCTCCAAAAAATCCAATCCGGCTGCTTCCACCACCCCCCTTCCTCCTCCTCACCTGTCCCCTTCGACCCCTCCCACCCAGGCTCACCCACCCACCACCTCAAACCCTGGCTCCACACCTACCTCAGCTGGCACGCCGCCCCCACCGCCCTGACCCGCCCCCTGCTCAGCTTCCTAGTGCAAGTCCCGCAACGCTACCTCGATCTCATCCTCCCGCTGCTCGACCAGCGTCTGCAGACCCCGCTCGCGACCGCGTCCCCAGCCCGCGAGACGCTCTACCACCTCTCCTACGTCCAGGCCCTCGCGTTGGACATCTACGCGCACTGGTCTGCGCTCATGCTGCTCGTCGAGCAGGAATCCTGGTGGATCGGCCGTCTCCCGACCGTGACGCTGCAGGGCTTGATGAACCGGTATGGGCGGGATCCCGTGGCGCGGGAGTTGGTCGAGAGGGACGGGGAGGGGGGGGATTGGTGGCCCGGGCGGATGTTGAGGGTTGCGCTGGGAGGATAGGCGGGGAGAGCGTTGGAGGATTCACGATATGGAGGGGGCAGGAATGGAATCTCGATCTCTTTTTTCCCGTTCCCCTAGCCCAGATTGTTCATTGACATGACTAGATCCTACATACCCACTGGATCGTGACGATCAACAAGTCTTGAAAACGCAACATGCCTACTGGAATCAAGGCCGCGCAACTCCAACGAGCGACACCCCAGCCACAACAAACTGGTTGTGTGAGTCGGAGAGACCGGGCCGTGGACGGGTGTGCCTGCGAGCACCGCTACCCGTCTCTTCCGTCGCTCGCAGACCCATCACATCGACAACAAGATGGCGTGTCGATTTTTTTCAATTTCTATTTTTTGACTTACAAGTGCTAGCAGCAGCAGTCATACACGAACGACTTACCGTGCCGGGAGGAGAAGCCGAGATAGAGTGCTGTATCGCAAGCGAAAGTTCCATTCGTGATCCTGTCTGTATCCACACTCTTTCTCATGTAAACAACAAAGACGATAGACTGACCCATCTGATCCCACGCTGTATGCGTCCCGGGTATACCAAATACTCGCACCCCTCAAACCCAAAACGCCCTGTTCTCGTGACCTGCTCTATGCGTAAAATCATCCGACCCAACCACGAATCTCCCTAGAACCTCTCCTCTTCTCCGAATAACTCCCCCGCCTCGCGACAGAACCTCGCCTCGCCCCTCCCCACACCCCCCGTCTCACTCGCCCAACAGATGACCGCCGCATCCAGCACCGCGCCGACCACGTTCTCGATCGCCCCGAGCACGGCGAAACCAATGCTCGCCGCGACGAATCCCACCACGTACGCGTAGAGGCTCCCCTTCAAGCCGCCGTCGATGGGTAAGGTCCGCGCGGTTCGGATCCACCCGCTGAAGCCGAGCGCAAAGGACATGACGTAGCGGGTGGCTTGGAGCAGGAGTTTGGACAAGCGCCAGGGGATGAGGGCGGAGGGGCTGGAAGTCTGGCGACGCTGGAAGGGGCGAGTGGAGAGGGTGTTGGAGGGGTTGGTGGGGGAGACGAAGGACATGCTGCCGAGACCTCGCGTGGCGATGCCGAGGGGTTGGCTGAAGATGGCGGCGTAGGTGAGGGTGAGGGGATTGGTGAGGGTGGCGAGGGAGGAAGGGATGATCCAGTAGGCGGCCATGTTGACGAGGCTGGAGAGGCGGCCCGGGAGGATGATGAGGGGGAGTCGGACGAGGAGGGAGAGGAAGGTGGAGAGACAGACGGTGCCGAAAGCCGCGCCGGTGGCGTGGGAGAAGCTGGCGCGGACGACTTGTTCGCTCGTGGGTTGGGGCACGGCGAGGCGGTGGAAGTACCATTGGCTCACCACCGCCGCGCTCGTCGCTCGTTGCACGCCCGCGATGACGCCGAGGGTCCAGAGGTACTGCAGGACGAAAAAGGCGCCGAGCCACCAGCTGTTGGCGTCGAGGATGAATTTGGCGCCGGTCCCGGGGGCGAGGTGGCCGGAGAGGAAGACGCGCTCGAACATGAGCATCCACAGCCATGTCCAGCCGACCACGACGCCGAGTGTCACGAAGCCGAGGGTGACGAGGTGTGGAGAGGCGACGAGGATTTTGGTGCTGAACTCCAAGATCTTGATGGCGCGATCGAGACTATGCCGGGAGCGGATGACATTGTAGGCCCAGACGATCGCGATGATGGCTGGGACCAAAGACGCCCAGCGCAACGCGCGGTCTTGATAGCTGCTGCCGTTGAGGCGACCTTTGAACGAGGTGACGAAGGGATACAGGCTGAAGACGAAGAGGATGATGGGGGCGGCTGCGAGCATGATGAATACCAGAGGCCGGACGTAATTGCGGAGCAGAGCGAGCCAGACGAGCGCCACGATGATGGAGATGAACGTGTCCCAGAGCAGCATATATGTTGAGCCCCGCAGTGCGCTGTAGATGGTGTCACCGATAGGTTTGGAGGAGGACGGGGTCGAGGTATGGAACCAGATGAGCACGAATGCGGCAAACATGGCGAAGAGGCATATCTGGAAGATGTTGGCCCAGAAGGCATCGTGCTTGGGCGGTTCTTGCGCGGGTAGGATGACGGTCGGGGCGGGAACGCTCTCGACTCCGGGGGACGACGGATGCGGGTCCAGGCCAATATGTGCTTCCTCGTCGGTCATGGACATGGGCATGAAGCTGCTCTGCCGCGGATCCTTGTCCCGCGTCTTGAACGTTTGAAATGGCGGAGGTCGTTCTTCCTCGGGCGATGGAGGGGCGGAGAAGTTGGTCAAGCTCTCGGGCGGTTCTTCGTGGATGGTGCTCGCCAGATTGACGTCGACCAGCCTGGCCTTGGCATTGGACGTCGGAGCACTGCTCGCTTCCGAGTCGGGCAGGCTTCGATCCCGGTAGCCGGGGACGCGTGCTGTGTCGGCCCTCCCCCTCGCGTGCGCGCCCTCGTGCCGATCGTGATTCTGGCCGGCGTCGACGGGTTCGACGCCGTCATCCTCCAGCTCGCTGCTCTCGGTCAGGTGGGAGCGGGCGAAGTGACCCCCGATGCGGCTCTTCTGCAGGGCGAATGCGTCCTCGACCTCCCTGTCATGCTGCTTCTGCTCATCGTCGTCGTCGGGAAAGTCCTCGGCGGTGCTGAAGAACAGGGGCGCCTCGGGCTGCGGCTGTCTGGCCAAGCGGCTCGCGAAGGGGAAGCGGGAGTGCGAGGCGGCGGGATTGGCGGTGGCGGGGTGCTGGTATCGCCGTCGATCGAGAGGACTGCGGGAGTGGGAGGGGGAGTGGGAGAGGTGGGCTTCGCTCTGCTGCAGGAAGCGCGAGGCTGGGAGCGGGGAGCAAGGTCAGTCAGTGTGTCGTCGGACGGTGGTGGTGGTGGTGGTGGTGGGGGAGGAGGAGGAGGATGATGATGGTGGTGGGGCTCACCGTATTCGGAGAACATGGTGTGACATGTAGATGTAGCAATCAACAATCAGTCCAGGAGGAGGAGGCGGCGGAGGAGGAGGAGGAGAGACTCAGGGTGGGAGGTCGAGGTGGTGGTCATGGTCATGGTCGAAGGCGGTCGCGTGCAATCGCAGGTTCACTACTGCTCGCTGCCGCATGTGACGCATGTGAGCTAGCGTGGGAAGCTAGTGGATCTTGCCGAGCCCTCGGATCACGGCTGCTGGAGATAAGCGGGCGATAACGCACCTCGACTTTGATCATCACCATCAAGAGGCGGCACCGATAAGGAACCTTCGTATATCGTGAATGAATCATGCAGCTCTACGGCAGTGACGATGATGATTGACTGACTGTCCGGACGTGGGGGGTGAGGAGGTCCCGTGATCCAACTCACTTCCCTCATCATCATTGGTCAGCACCCATGACTCGCCGCCATGAGGTAAGCAGCATGATTCATGATCCCCGGGGAGCCGGCGGGACGGGCGTCGGGCTCGGCGAGGACTCCCCGAGCCGCCCCACGTGCGTGGCCCGGCGGGATGGATGCTTCTTATTTACATTGGGCCTTCGTGTCAACCACCACCACCACCACAACAACACCACCGTCATGGCTCGATAGTATCACGACCTCCGAATCCCCCACCACCACCCCCACCACCACCATCCACTCCGCTTGCATTCGGCACCAGCTCATCCCCCGCCACCATGCCCAACGCCCGAGCGGGAGACGCCGCCCCGGCAGAGGGAGAGCAATCATGGATCGACAAGGCGTGGCCGATGCTGAGGAACATGGCCATGTTCATGGCCGTCCAGTACCTGCTCTCCCAGTGGATGGGCTCCAAGCAGCCCGCCGCCGCTCCGCCCCCCGAGGCCGCCCCCGCCGACGTTGAAGCCGTCGATGCTTGGAACGAGCAACCCGTCACCATCTATCCCCTGTGGCCCTCCAACACCTCCGTCGACGTCGCCCTGTACATCAGCCCCAGCATCGTCATGCCCCGACTCACCTCCATGCCCCCCGACAGCTTGATCGTCGACGAGAAAGACTTCGCCTTGGACAGGAGCAAGAAGGATCGGAGGAGCGTGCACAAGACCCTCCGGGTGCCCAAAGAGGTCCAGAACAACGGCACCTTGTGGGCGCACATCTTCGTCGCCCAGTCCGGCTCTGAGCTGGATCCGGCGAGTCCCCTCTACGACCCCACCAAGGCCTACCGCACGACGAGGCCGTTGACCCAGTATCTCGCCAAGAAGAAGGTCAGGAAGACCCGGAACCTGTTGGGGAGCAACAACGACACGGCTGCCGAGCCGCACGCCGACGACGTCGACGATACCACCGGTCCCACCATCGCCTCCTACTACCACCCCAACTTCACCATCTCCTTCATCGAAGGCGCCGGCAACCCCGCCCTCAAGAGCCTGCACCCGGCCATGGCCCAGTTCTACACCCTCGCCCCCGGCCGCGACGCCACCGGCAAAGGCGGCTACTACTACCCCGTCCTCTACCTCAACACCTTCTGGCAACTCAAGTCTCACATGACCGAGCTCAACGCCACCCACCCCGTCGCCGAGCTCCCCATCAACGTCGACCTCTCCACCCTCGCCAACTGGCAATTCTCCATCATGGCCTCCATGGACGAGGGCATGAAGGAGACCGCGCGCAAATCCGCCCGCGGCGAGTCCACGCCCGGTGGCGGCGACGGCTCCGAACTGGAGCTCATCAAGGAGACCCTCCTCGACACCAACCCCTGGCTGCTCGGCACCACGGGCATCGTCTCCATCTTCCACATGATCTTCGAAATGCTCGCCTTCAAATCCGACGTCGGCCACTGGCGCAAGAAGAAGGACAACGTCGGCGTCTCCGTCCGCACCATCCTCTCCAACGTCGTCATGCAGCTCATCATCTTCCTCTACCTCTTCGACAACAACGACTCCACCTCCTGGATGATCCTCTTCGGCCAAGGCATGGGCATCCTGATCGAGGGCTGGAAAGTGACCAAGACCGTCGACGTGCGCGTCCGGCGGCCGGCTCCAGGGACCTACGCGGCCCTGCTGGGCCTCCCGTATACCGTGGTGCTGGAAGACAAGCACAAGCTGTCCGAAACCGAGGAAAAGACGGAAGAATACGATCGCATCGCATTCAAATACATGGGCATCATCGCCGTCCCCCTCCTCCTCGCCTACGCAGCCTACTCGCTCATCTACGAAAGCCACAAAAGCTGGTACTCCTTCATCATCACCACCCTCGTCGGCTCCGTCTACGCCTACGGCTTCCTCATGATGGTCCGTTCCCCCCTCTCTCCCCCCCCCCTCTCCACCCCCCCTTCTCACCACTCACGCCTCTGCAGGTCCCAAGTCTCTACATCAACTACCGCCTCAAATCCGTGGCCCACATGCCCGGCCGCGCCATGGCGTACAAGTTCCTCAACACCTTCATCGACGACCTCTTCGCCTTCACCATCAAGATGCCCATCCTGCACCGCCTCGCCACCTTCCGCGACGACATCATCTTCTTCATCTACCTCTACCAGGCCTGGGCCTACAAGGTGGATTACAGCCGCGTGAACGAATTCGGCCAGGGCGGCGACGACGAGGAGGGGGAGGAGAAGATCAAGGATCAGCCGTTGACGAGTGTGGCGGGTGCGGATGCGGGGGTCGCGGTGAAGGAGGTGAAGGATGCTGTGGCGAAGGCGGATCAGGCGGTCAGCAGTGGGGCGAGTAAGGGGAGCGCGAAGAGGCGGAAGGGATGAATGTGTGTGTCATGTGTGAGCGAGGAATCGTGACGATGTATGATTATTACCTCTAGATAACTCAGGGGATAGAAGTCTTCCAACGTCGTCGTGCTCATCCCAGCCGACCAACCGCCCCATCACACTAACAGCCCTCCCGCCGCTGTCAGACTGGCCGAACGCAAGAACCTCTCCTCACCCGCCGTCCTCATCTCAACCACCTGCCGTGCATCTCCGGACCCCTTTGAGTCAGATCAAGCACCACCGGGACCGTTCTCCCATCTCGATGATTATCTGTGTCGATCCTCTGATCCGTGGTGTCAGTTCATCATCCCCTCTTACGTTCTACAGACGGCTCTATTACCTATCTACAGATCTCTCGACCTGGAAAGGTAAATGGGGAGGTTGTACCACGTAGGAGGCTATATACATAAGGTAGGTAGGGTTGTACGGTGGTGATCTCATCAGATTCCTACATCTAACCTAGTCCATGTATCGTACCTTGTAGCTGTCATCTCGTTACTCAGATTCTTGAAAGGTTCTACATACAGAGCGACCGGTCCCGCGGTCGTCCGACGCAGATACAAGCACATCTCCTCATCCGTCATCAAAGAAAACCGTGGTGGAGCTCGTCGACCCGCACGACACCGACCGCTCTCCCTTCCACCACCAGATCCACTTCCCCCCCATCAACCCGGCCGCAAATCTCCCCTCCGGAAATCAATCCTCCACGCCAGGATACTCCCCCCCGAGCGTGCCTCTAACACGGCGCGCCGATCCCACAACACCCACTACTCACCACCATGCACGCGAACTCGGGCTTCCCCTCGATGCAGTTCCCCGAGCACCACGTCTTGACGCGCGCGGCGTCGGCCTGCGTCAGGGCCAGGCAGTCCAGCCCGTGGCGGGAGTAGAGCGGGCCGCCGCCGAGGTAGAGTTTGTCCATGTCGGTGAGGATTCGCTGGGGCGAGGAGAAGCTTGTGTTGGTGGGGTTCTGTCACCTGGAGGAGAGGGGACTCACCCTGGTCCATTCGCCGCCGACGTCGAAGTCGCGGAGGCCAGTTTTGCGGTTCACGGTTTGGCAGCGCACGCCGGCGTCGGCTTTGCTGTGAGGGGGGTGGGGGTTAGGTTGGGGGGTTTGGGGGGGGTCGGTGGGGGGTGACTTGCGCTGCGGTGAGGAGGGGGTGGGTGGAGAGGAGGAGGGCGAGGATGGGGGTGAGTTTCGTCATGGTCGCTGCTGCTGCTGCTGCTGCTGCTGCTACTGCTGCTACTGTGTGACGGATGCTTGGTTGTCTGGGATGGTCGTCTGTGCAACGATCCCTTTCTGGACGGAAATAATAATGCCGTGGGATTGGGAGGGAGGGAGGTCTGGATGTGCAGCAAGGGAGCCGAGTTGGGGTGAGAGGACGGTCCTGGCTATATGGTGGTCGCGGATCATGAACGAGGCACGCATTATTGTGGCATTTCGGGTTTCGGAATCTGTCCGTGACCAGGCTATCCCTCAGCAAACGCCCTGGGTCGCGGTTCCAGCTTCCGGTGCATCCCTAAGCAATAGGATCAATCTATACAGGACGGCCCACCCCTGCTTCGAAGGCGTCCCAGGGTCGACGACAAGGCCGACGACTGGATCTGGTCCGCACGTGATATGGCGGACGGGGAAATTGCTGGTTCCCTTGTACCCTCGTGGTGTGGCTGTGGGACGCAGCGTTCTGAAGTCGGGGCCGCCGGACGACACCATGGATGGACCTTGCTGGTCTCTACTTTGCGAGAGTCCTTGGCGGCGGTGCATGAAGCTACTGTCGGTTGGCCTATGTCGGTTTGCCAGCAATACCATCGGTCAACTGATCGATCAATACGGTTGACTAATCTCCTAGAAATTGGGTAGTTTTGGATCTTGTCGCATTTGATCCTTCATCATCGACGGCAGCTGATCAGTCGATGATCAGTCGATGATTTCGTCGAAACGGTCCCCCTCTCGTCGTCCAGAAGATTTGCAGCCACCATAATGCCTTCCACGCTTCGCAGCACCCTCTCTCTCCTGCTTCTCTCCCTCACCTCATGCGTGGATGCTTCATTCGGCGGGGGGTTCTGGACCAGCGTGGTTGGCACAGACAACTGGATCCGCGAGGCCGAATCCACTCTCATCGTCCCTGCCCATCCTCCGAACAACAAAGGCATCGTCGCCCTCTGGCTTGGCATGGACATGTCCAACAAGGATTTCATCCAGGCGCTCATCCTCAGTGATACCTGGACGCGCGGGGGCGAATGGGAGACACACGCCTTCACCCTCCACCCGAACTACCCAACCGTGCCGCCCGGGCAGGGGCCGAATGTCTTCATCAAACCCGGAGACCGCGTCACCTCCCATTACATCTACAACGACGCCACGACGCAATACGACCAGACCGTCTCGGTGAACGGCAAGGTCGTGTCGACGCTCTCGACATCCGCCGGGGGACGCAGTCAGAGCTGTTACAGCGGGATGGAGTGCACGACGAGTGCGCCCGAGACGTGCGGCTACGTCGGCGCCCATCAATGGCTCAACACGAGGATCGTGCTGAACGAGGCTCAGAAGGACTTCGATGAGACGTTAGAATATTGGCCGGAAGCGACGAGTTCGGGCATCTATACGACGGACAAGGGCAAGACTTGGAAGATCGACGAGGCTCATGTAGCGGCATTTACGTTCGATTAGGGCGCGGAACGTGAGGGCTTCCTACGCTCACACAAGCGGCCGGTGTGAGCGTAGGACGATCGAGATGGCCGTATGGGGAATTGTCGAAGATGAGGACCTTGGTCGAGGAAGAAGACAAGGGGTGGCAGAAGAGAGGGGGCGGGCGAGTGAAGTCCTCCGGTACGATATGCAGGTTACGAACCTTCGACTTGTCATGGTGGGCCAAGAGGTACCGGTAGGGTTTTCTACTTGAGACACGCAGCAGGTCTCTGACTTCTTGCCTTTCATAGCGGTCCCACGAGTCACGACAGGCTGACCCTGTTGACATGCTGCCTGGTGGACAAGGCATCCCCATTGTTGGCTAGAAAGTGTGTTGAAGTACTTTCCAACCAAGTCAGACAACGCAACGCTCGAGGGTTATACTAAGCAGTCAGTGGTGTGATCGAGCAGTCGACCGTGTCAATGGGTCACCCGGTCATTTGGGTGATGAGATGACGGCTATCTGTTCACGAGACGAGATACGATATTCTGACCTACATCTTTCGACCTGTCGTGTGGCTTACATCTAGGTTGGTATCGGCGTATCGCGAAGTCTGCGTGACGTCTCAGGTATTCATTTTGCCGGAGAGGAGAGGCACGACCGGGAGAGGATGCTGTACCAAGCCGGAGCCACGGATTTCGAAGAGATCCTGTCAAGCACGGGGCTCGGATGAAAGCCGCCGCGCGGTGGTCGATTCAGTGTTGCTCGCCGCAGCACGCAGAGATAGAAGGAATTGCCGCCACCGGGTTCTTTCCTCTCTGCCCAAGCACGTGAGTGGTCTTATATGGACGTCGAACGAGGAACCAGGACGGTCATGAAACCAATCTCGGATACCCACCTTTCGGTTCAAATGCAAAGGATCGCCGAGCGTCTCCTTCGAATCTACAGATCCTTGGTCCACCTGATCGTCTGAACATGCCATTTCGGCTGCTCGGTATAGGACGCCGCCTCGATAGAGGTCTCGGGGATATCGAGACATTCAATCTGAGCCCGCCTCCCCTACACCCCGTGCTGGCGGGCATGTTAGCACAGCATTGCAGCGCTCTAAGTATTCTTTGTACACTGCGTAATATATATAGATCAGCATAGACTCTTTCCAAGCAACGAATCGAGTAAGGCAAAACCTACGCAGTAGTACTTGGTTGGAATATCCGTCCCGATCTCCGCGCCCAGTCGCCGAAAGTTACAGTTGTTCTTCGCTGGACCCAAATGCATGTCCGGGTCGTCTGAAGTAGCCTGACACTGTACCAGGTCACGTCAGTCGCGGTCGCATCGAGGAGGCCGATCGAGGTGTCTGGTGGAGAGACGACGGGCACATACCGACCACAGGTACTGCTGCGGATGTCCGTAGCCCATACACCAGGAGATGTTTTTGGCTACTTTGCAATTTGCGGCATTCGTAGTGCTGATCTGGAGGGATAGAAGTCCTGTAGCAATGACGACGGGCCTCATCGTGCCTGTCTGATGCTTCTAGTAGTAGGGACTCGCAGAAGGAGAGTCTGAGAATGGTAGAACTACCAGGTCCTCCTATGTTAGCTGAGTCAGCCTAATATAAATTTGAAACCTCCTCATCAAAGATCATACCAACTGTCAACTTAGTAGCTTGGCTAAAGCTTACCTATTCAAGGTCAAGAATTGACGTAGCAGAGAGTCTACAGATGGGTTCCGTGCTCGAACTCCTGTTCGCCGTGAAGCTGATGGGACAGGTCACGCCGGTCTCGAGCTGGTCCCAACATCTACGCGCACGTGTCGTTAGTAGGGGTGATTCTCTTCAGTGGCTTGAAGAGAATGAACTCACCGTTGAAGCTGGTACAAGCACTCTCGGAGGGGAACGACCTCGCCATCCCAGACCTCCGAAGCCAGGTCCACGATCTCACGCCTTTTGCGTCCCAACGGGAGATTGAAGATCTTGTCCAGTGGTGGGCTCTTCTTTCGTATCTCCCGGCCGTAGTACCAGAGCAAGATGGATTTTTCGACCTGCTCCGTCACCTTGGCCTTCTCCTCCTCGTCTTCCATCGTCTCGTAGTAGTCGGGCAGGCGCATCGTGCCGATCCGCGTGGATTATATCATGAGCTTCGCCTGAAGAACACGTGCAGCAATGAATCGGCGCTCACGAAAGCCATTGTGGCGACCTCAGAGGCTATGACTCTTGACGCTGGTATAGGACCCACGTTCGGATTCGGAAGTCTCGCAATCACCACGGCTCCATTGTCCATGGAGAGCCGGAACACCTTGTTGAACCCTCCCTCTGCGAGCTTGATGATGCTGTTGCATGACTGCGCTCCACGGGCTTCCGCAGCAAGTCGCTTCAGGCCTGGAACATTGAATTTTCTGTACCGTTCTCGTAGTCGTTCTTGTTCAGCCCAGAGCCAGCGTCCGCTGGTGTAGCGGTAGAAGTCTTCGTATTCCGCACCCTCTCTATCTTGCGCCGGTACGCTATATGTTGCAGTGCTAGTCCGAATGGTCGCGTGTGGCAAACATGAATGCTTTCGAAGTCGGGATCGGATGAAAGCGCAGGGCGACCATGGCACCCGAACACCCATCGATCATCTGATTGGGCCAGAAGCTGTGTTGTGTTGCTGAAGAGGCGGACTACTATTCCACTGTACGTTCGCTTCTACGTAGACACATCAGAAGTGGAGCGATTCAGGCGGGGAGTGGCGTCTACTAGCCACCGCCGATCGAAGATAGAATTCATATTCCAGCAAGCTCCTATAAAAGACCACCCGAATTCGTTGTAAATAATGTGTATCATGAGTAATGAGGTCAGGGGGCAAGTGAGTCTTGGGGAATGGTGGTGTCAAGATCATGAAAGGAGGGAAACACATTCCTTTGGGAGCCGTGGAGTACTCTACGTGGCGGCCAATGTTCCTCCGAGTCCACGGCAAGGAATCCTTCAAGAAGCTGCACAATAGCCATGAGGGAAAGCACGAGACGTAACCACCTATTGATCATATCATTACGCCATACCTCTCTCTGTACACGCCTCGGTGGAGTTGCTCCCTCATACGGCGTACTACAACAAGGTCAACGAACAGAAGCATAATCATGAACAGACGTAGACCGAAACCAGAAGGACTTCGGGAGAATGACAGTGCTTGTAGGAGAGCCAAGCTGAGTAGGGGCACCGTGACAAACGATCCAATCCGAGGCTACGAGTTCGCTCTAGAAAGACATGTACCATTGACTTCATATCTTAACGGCCCCCGACCGCCTGCCGCATCCGTCTCCGCTCACATGCTCTCGTATGACCGAGACAATGTCCGCATAGCCTCTACCGGTGGCGGAGTCGAGTGGAGAAGTGTGTGGTACACTGACACCGCGTAGACGTCGGTTCAGCATGGGGTCTGCGCCATATGCCAGCAAGAGACGGACGGCTGCGAGATTACGATGGCTGCCATCACACGCGACGTGTAGAGCGGTCACGTGCTCGAATCCAGCAGTGTGCCAGAGCGGGGATCCTTCTCCTTGGGATTTGTTGACGGGAGCGCCCAGCTCGAGGAGCTGTCCCATGAGACGAAGGTTCACGCCCCCTTCTCTTTGCAACAAGGACGCATGCAGAGGTGCTCCGCGTGTGACATCGGCTCCAGAGTCCAAAAGCATCTTAATGACCCCTTAAGCATCGGCCTTTACAGCGCAGGACAAGGGTGTTTCACCATATCCATCTTCTTGATTGATACTTGCGCCCTAGGCAAGCAGCCACCGCACCATACCTTCGTGCTTCGCAGCGACCCTGATGTCGACGACGGTCAGTCGCCATGCAGTCCCGATCTAGGCGGGGGGACTGACGTGAGAACGGTTCGCCCAGAATCGAGGACTTCGTCGACCGGCCAGTGTGAGAGCTTCATGAGGAGCGCAAGCACCAGAAGGTGGCCATGTTTAGCAGCCGTCTCCAGGTCGGTAGATCTGATCGAAACGCCATGGTCGATCAAAGGGCCAACGATGTCGACTCTTCCAGATGCGACAGCACGTTCGAAGGCGCTCTCTAGAGTCTCTTCAGTATTGGGACGGGGGGGGGCCCTGCGTCAAGCTCGTCCTTGACACGAGCTGCGTCCCCGTCGTCGATCGCCTGGTCCAGCGCAGAGACAAGCGGCTGGAAGGATGTGTGTAGATACTGTCGATCGAGCTCCGCTTGCGTAGGCAACCGAGCTGCCGGCCTCTTTGAAGGCGGCGGGAGGGAAGAGCCGGGCAGACTTGACATCCTGATGTACTGTGATGGGGAGATGAATCTCCTAAAGATGCCTGAGGCTGGAGCAAAGTAAGTGAAGTCGGAGTCCGAGTTTTTCCGTCCGCTCTCCTGTACATCCAATGTACTTAAGCTGTGAACAGGATTGTTGGTCCTCCTGCTTGGGTCTAGGCATGCTGCCAGTCGTCCCGCCGATCCAGAAGCGTTCTGACGGCCCGAAGCGGAGACGATGCATCATTGTGTAGAAACCATCTTGGGCATAATGTGCAATCTGTCTTATCGGCAATGCTGCAGACCCGTGGCCGCATCGCAGGGTCGAACCGATCAACAATAGAACTGCCGATGTCGGCCTCAGGACACAATCATGGCATTTCGGTGGCTATGCTATGCTCGCGACGCTCAGACACCCCGACTCAACATGCCAACGTACTCTCATGCCTGGCCTTTGCTCCCAACACGATTGTCCGCCTGTCAAATCTCATCGATCTCCTCCTCCTTTCCCTTGGCCCTCGTCGTCCCGTTGCTATTCAGCGTATCAAGCCTGAAAGTCTCGCCCCCCTTCGCACTCATCCCAATCGCTTGCCGTCCAGTCTCACTGTTCTCCAAGAAAGCTCGTAGCTTCTCCTTGAATATTTCAAGACCTTGTGCGGAGGCCGCGTTTGTCATTCGGAGCATTGGGCCCCACAGGTTCAGCGTGTACGTGACGTAAGCGCCCGCCGCGAGGAGAATGAGCATGATGAAGTAGACTGGGTTACGTAGGACTGCCAAAGGAGTCAGTATGCGATCCGCAAAATCAATGACACAGGCGCACTCACCAGCGACAATCTCGTTCCACCCAAGGGCCAAAAGTAGACCATAGAAGTACAGTGGGACTTGCGTGACGCCACCAAGGGCGCTGCGTTTTGCCTCGACATAGACACCATCCGCCGTCTTCTTGAACCTGGTCGATAGATCTTGGCCCTTTGCATCACTAAGAACAGTCATCTCGTCCTCCAGCGTCTTGCCCTCCTCTTCGTCAACACCTCCTATCGGCGCCAGATCCTCCTCGTCCGCGGCTGTGACATTCGCAGGAGCTTCGCCAATCCAAGCATCAAGAGGCGGAGGACTGCTAGTCCGTGACAGCGTGAATTTGCTCAGCAGCGGGATGAGGGTGAGGGTGCTCTCGCGTGCCTTGGTGTACATGCCCTCAATGTCGTCTGTGGGCCTCCAGATTCTCGGCACACCTTCCTCGTCATATCTGAATTTGTCCTCGAAGTTTTCTCGCAGCTTGAGCAGCAGGTTCCCCTCCATCATTTCCTCATCGACCTTGCCTCTCAGCGCAGCCCATGACTTGCGCCTCAGTCGCCACAATCCCACCTCGACTTCTTCAGGTGAGGCGTCAAAGCTACGAGCACGCTCTGTGAAGCGAGACTCTGCATGAGAAACCGTATCAGTAAAGAGACCCCAGATGCGATCCCAGAGGTCTTTCTCCGTAGCGGGCTTTTGACCTTCAGCAGGAGCACCTGACCCAGCACGCCCAGAACCGAGCTTGTTGAATTCCAGGCCGACGCTTTCGTCAAGCTTTTGTCGAACCCAACGCTCACTGCGAGTAGCAAGCCGACGCATCTCCTCTTTTCGTAGTCTCGCACTGACCTCATCAAGATCCTTGCGAAATAGATTGAGCTGCTGCTTGTAGTCACTCCATGGCGTTCCAACAACCAAGCTCGCCTGCGCCTCAGCCTCGTACCGTTGCAAAGCCCTCTCCTTTTCACTCTGGACAATCTTGTGGAAGTCGTAGTGGCCACTTTTCTTCTGGCCTGCCTTGACAGTAGACGACACAGCCTCGCTGAAGTCATTGATACCACTCTTGTGTGCCGCACTGAGCTGTCCTAGGAAGAGCTGCTTCAACCTGCTGTCTACTTTGCTGGAGAGCTCGGCCTGCTTCGTCTTGTACACGCCCTTATGGTATCTACTCGCCTCTTCCTCGAAGCTTGCGAGCAATGTCGCACGCGCAGCACCAATCTTCTTGCCCAGCTCCGGGATCGCGATCGGCTTGCCAGCGGCCACAGCAGCGGCCTGCGACTCCTCCAAAGGTACGACTATCGCGTCGAATGGCACCTGCACCTCTTTCGAAATTTCGTCGCATCGGAATTGCGCCAGTAGCTCTTGCTGTGTCGGTAGGTCCAGGTCCTTGTTGCTGTCGATCTGCTCCCACACCCCTTGCGCGTACATCGGGAAACCATCAGCCGGTATCCGTCTGTGGTACTCCGGCAGCAACACAGGGTCATCGTCGACCAAACCGGCCCTCTTAGGATCCTTGTAGCCTTCTCTGAACCTTGTCCCCAGCTTCCTAACCTCTTGCTCAAACTTCTCCGGCTGCAAGATCTTGTGCGGCAGTGCCACAAAAGCAAAGTCAAAGTAATCCTCGATCTTGCTCTTCTCCAATCCAGAGGGCTTGCTCAGCCCTGCCCATATACGTTGCAGATCCTGTATCAGAGTGTTCTTGAGGTTGACAAGCGGTGTGTTTCCAATATGATCTCGAATGACAAAGAATAGCAGGCTACGCGGGATGTTCTTCGAATCTTTCAAGAAGAGCTGCAGGTTGACTTCAAACACCGTCTTGAGCAGACCCATGTTTGCGCCTTGGTACAGTCCGACCTGATGTTCCCAGATGTTGACAATCAACACCTCGCTCGTCGCCAACGCAAAGAGCGCGCTCTTGCGCTCAAAGTCCTGATCCTCGCCTCTTTCCCGACCATCTGTACCCTCCACATCCATGACCAAGATATTTTCTGCCATGGCATGCTGACCAGGCGCACTCTCCTTCTTGTTCTTGCTCATCCATATTCCTTTGGTCGTCTGCCGCCTCTCAGCTTCGCTCATTACACCGAAATGTGTCCCGAACAAGTAATTCAGCAACGTGCTTTTACCCGTGCTTTGGCTTCCAAACACGGATATGAGATGATAGTTGAATCCTGCTCTAGTAACGCCCTCGAGCTGTAGATATTGAGGCAGGTTGTCATTGAAGACCTTGTCCTGATCAATAATTTGCACGCCATGCTCGAAATCCTCCGGCTTCACCCCCTGTCCGCTGCCAGCGAAGTGTCCGTTCATGGTGAGGACCGAAGGCGCGGTAGGATGTCTCGCAGCAGAACCCAGTCGAGGTCGTGATCCGGTTGAGGAGTCAGGTCTCCGGTTGATAGCTGTCGACATTTTGACCAGGAGGATGACGATGTTACAGAAACGCCCACTCGCTTCCCACGCGGCTGGCACCCCAAGATCCGCTTGACATGCACGCCCCCGAGGCAACTGACTGGTTCGCCTACCGCAATTAGTGCATGTGGTGGTACACGGCTGGTCAGGGACGAGGCCGCGGGTGACGTCGTGATGAAATATGGCTTGGCCCGGCTGACTCGGGGCAACGACGGCCCTTGCCGCACTGCGGGAGAACTACAGTAGTGTTTCGGCAAGGTGTCAGGTCACAACGTCACATGTCATCCTGACATCGCCTAGAATACTAGGGAGACCTTCGAGCACTAGGGAGAGCAATGCATCTGTCAGCTGGAAGAGCAAGGAGAGCGAGGGCGTCGTGCAGAGCGAAGAAGCTTCTCCAAGGCCATACGAGGCGATCGAGCCGAGGTCGACCTTCGTAAGTTCATCGACGTCAACCGGGCTTCATGGAGGCGGAGAGAGGCAGCGACGTGCAGGCTTCATACCTCCTGGTACGTCTGCAGCTTCCCACATGAACGACTGGTTGGGAGAGCCTCTAGTACATATCAGACAGAAGCTGTTTCCGTGACCGATTCATCAAACCATGCCGCCATACTTAGGATGACCTAAAGCAACTACAAGTACGTATTACGCATTATTCTCCTGGCAGCGACAAGTAGCAAGCAACGCGTAGAATATCCCTGTAGCATGTGCCTTCCAATCCAACCTAAAAGCTTTCTCCGACATGTTCACTAGGCTGAGCGAGGTGCTTGAAGGTCCTGAATAGTTTGCGATGATGTGGCGGTGATAGGAAGGAGATCTCAACGGAAGCCACCGTCAAAGTAGTCGTAGCGCAAGTTGCTACGACTACCGTATTGGCTGCGCTCGCGTCCGTTGCCAATCGCCGGACCTGGACGAGTGGCGATAGAGGGGTTGGTGCAAAGCATCGCGACGCGCGAGCCGTATTTGGAGCCACGAAGGGATACCATGTGCTTGCGAATGTGAGACGCCACAATCTCGCGGCGCTCCGGATCTGATTGAGTCAAGATGTATTGGATAAGGTAGTTGCCGAATTGGTCTCCAGCAATGTCGATGAGTGGCATGCGTGGGCGCTCAGAGCGAGACTCGCACACGCGGTCAAGGTAGCGGTCGAGGAAGTCGTTGCCGCCGATCTTGAGGCACTTCTCAACCACCTTGGAGGCGAACTGGTCCATACTGTATTCGGTGGCATAGCGAAGGACGTGATCGACGGCGCGAGTGCGGTCTGGGATGGAACCATGCTCGCAGACGTGCTGGATGCACCAGTTGCCGAACTGGCCGTGGGCGACGACGTCGATACTGGCGAGGACTTCGTTGATGCATGGGCGCTTGTCCTCTTCCAGACAATTCTCGAAGATGTTCTGAACCACGAGGCTGCCGGTCTCGCCCAGCGCAACCTCGTGCCACATCCCACGAAGAGCCTCGTTGACATAGCGCATGATCTGTGGCGGCTCGCCGTTCCAGCGCAACTCGAACAGCTTCTGCCAGACGTGACAGGCGTAGCGGTGGATGACCGTCTCAGGGATTCGACGGAGGAGCTCGTGGACCATGATGGCCTTGTACTCCTCGGGGACGCAGTCGAAAGCTTTCTGGACCACGTGGCAGCCGAAGGCATCCATGCTCAAGTTCAGAGTGTTGCCGCGAATGGCCTGGGCGATCGAGACAACCTGCTCGGGAGTGCCGTGCTCGAAGCAGCGCTGGACAAGGAAGTTGCCGAAGCGATTGACCATCAGCGGGTAGGCCTGATCAATGATGGCCTGGACTATGTCGAACTTCTGCTCGAATGTGGCGACTTTGAGCTTCTGCTGCAGGAAGATACTTGCTTGCTGGTCGTTGTTGCAGACAATCTTGTCAACAATGTACCTCCAGTTGCAGGACATATTGCGGTCCAGGAGACGGCGATAATTCAGAGGCTCGGCAGTGCTCATGTACGTCTGCTGTGGTTGCGCTGCTCCAGAACCGAATCCTTGCTGCTGCCTGTGAGTGGCAAGCTGGCCCCAGGGCTGGAACTCAACTGGTGCGGGCGACTGGCGGGACCTGCTCCTAGTCGGGCCATTGAAGCGACTATGGAAGGCTGGCTGAGTGTAGCCGGCGTGCGACGGTGCCTGTGGGAAGCCCAGCGGCGTCATCGGTGGCGTGTAACCACTTGGCCGGGAACGTGGGCGTCCGACCTCGCCGTGGTACATGCCACCTGCGAATGGCATTGGTGGACCATTCGAGCCTGGCACTCCCAAGCTGAACGCCAGATGCTGAGCAGCTGGAAATGGGGAGCCGATTGCCTGCTCGACGGTGTGCTGGGTGATGCGCGACTGGTCGATGAAGTCGAGCTCGGCTTGGCTCTGTGCGCGTGATTGTAGCTGCAGGTCCATCTGGGCCATGCGCTCTTGCGCGAGGGCGAGCTCCTTCTTGAGACGCATGACCTCCGCTGCATCTGGACGGCTACCCGCGTACGGGTCGGTAGCAGATGAAGACGAGTCATCCTCAAGGTTGATGTTCTCCTTGACATGGGCACGGCATGCTGGAAAGTCGTTGACGCGTGCCTCAAGCTTCTGGGCCGGCGATTTCTGAAGTCCGCCGAGGGCGCTGTCGACTTCAGACTCGTCTTTCTGCAAGGTGGCGTCAGCACACGTCTCGACCAGGAGGTACGAACAGCGCACCTTCGGTGAAACCCCATTGAGACGATTCGCCAACTTTGACGTCGTCAACGGCATGGCGCTGGTGCTGTGCTTGAGTCGCGGCTGTTCATGGCGAGAGCTCAGCCTCGACCTCATCAGCGGCGCGCGAGAGCTTACCTGAATGCCTACCTGCAGAGAGGCTTCATCATCGGGGAAGATATTGAACGAGGAAGTCATGCGCTTCTTAGGCGAGCCGGTCGACGCCATTTCGCGTGTGGTGCTCGCGTGTGCTGGACTTGCGGCGGAGCGGTATGTGTGGAAAGGTGGATGCTGTGTTTCCGGATGCAGACAAGATCTCAAGATGTGGCAGAAGATGGAAGATGTTGGAAGTCTGCACAATTATGTCGAGGGGGTGTGCATTGCGGCGGAGAGGTGTCGATGGACGAAGAGGATCAAGTTTGTTGTCAGAGATGACGATCGGCAAGAAGGTCCGAGCTGGAGAAGGAAGGCACTGCAGTTTCCTCAGGCAAACAGGAAAGCGCCAGTCGGGCACTTGCATGTGCCTGCGCGAGCAGACAAGCTGGAACATGAAGCGAGAGAAGGGACGTCGGAGGTCAGATGTGTACACCACTCGCCTGTGGGAGTGGTGCTCAGGGCGAGATGAGGGCCTGAGAGGGATCACTGCCAAATGACGACTCACTGATTCTCGGTGACCGCAAGACTGATATGGCTGACCTGATGGGGACTACCGACGTAGCATTTTTTGGTCGGTTGTTCAGATCTAAGAGATGCGCGAGAATACCGACTGTGTGATGCCACCTGCGATTACTTGCGTACACTCCGATACATCATCGTTGCATAGCCTGCTCTTGCGGCTGAGACATATCTACATCTAACTAGTACCTTTGAAAGCACTTTGCACACTGGCATAGCCCTGCTTGCAGGCTTTCCCAAGCGCAGCACTGCCAGCCCGCATGTAGCAAATCTTCGCCGAGGCACAAGCACTGCTTGTGCAATTGGGACTCTTGACGCTCGATTTACCTTGATAGGTGTTGAACAGGCTCACCAGGCTGTGATCTCGTTCCATCGCTTCCGTGACCCGGTGCCAGAACGTGGCGTTCAGCGGCGCATCGGCAGGCCAATCGGCTCGCAGACCGTATGCCTCGCGAGTGGAGTACTCGAACTTATACGTCGGGCCGTGCGAAGTGTTGGCCAAGGCTGTGAAGGAGCTGACGTCCGCATACCAGGTGTACGCTTCATAGATGTCGAAACTGCCAGTGTCGACTTCGTACATTCTGAAGCCGGAGTTGAGGTTCGTGAGAGGCGTCACAGACGGTCCGATCCAGCCAGAGTTGAGAGCAGTCGCAGCAGACATGTTGGTGCCGTTGTTGGCGTAATAGATCATGACTTCATCTTCGTGAGTGTGGCCCCAGAAGATGTTAGCAATCACGTGCGGGCTGTAGCGCTCTACTATCTGATAGAACAAATTTGATGGGTTGACCAAGGGGTTGCTGCCGTCCCAGCCCGACAAAACATGGCCGAAGATCCACACGCGTTCGCCGGCGTCTTCCGCGGCCTGCAGCTCTTGGATCACAAACTTTAGGCTGCCACTGACGTCTGGGTTCGACATGTTGATGTAGTTGAGAAAGTTGCTGTGGTACCAAAAATCTGTGTTCAGCGTGATCATGCGCAGGCCGTAGTGGTTCTTGATGGAGTAGGCACCATAGTGCAGGCTTGCTTGCTGGGCTGCGGCGGAGTTGAGCCAGCCCTCGTGCTGCCACAGTCCTGCCACGTGATCATAATCCCAGCTCATTTGCATGCTCAAGTTGCCCGGGAGAGAATGTGGCGCATCGATGGCTTCGGGGTTTGTGTCGTGATTACCCAGAACGGGAAACACCGGGCCAGTCAGGTACTTCTTGAGCATGTAATAAATGCTATCTTCGGTATATTCCACGTAAGCGCGGCTGAGCTCGTAGTACGCATCGTGGGATACAAGGTCGCCAGTGTAGATAGTCCATGCCAGTGGATTCGACGCGGAAGTGCCGGTCAGGGGCCCAACTGACTGCAAGGCAGCGAGTCCAAGGTCGTATGGCGTGTCACAGCCATAGTAGCCATAAAGTGGTGCAGGGAACGATATCTCGCCGCTTGGGATTGCAGTGTTTGGGGTGTCCACTCGGCAACACATGCCCGAACTGCAATTGCCTTCAGCACCCACCTTGTACCTAGGGTCCAGATGAAAGTCGCTCAAATGTGCGACCTTGACCCTGATACCACTTGCTTTCGGCTTCTTTGCGTTGGCCGGCTTTGGCTTTGGGAAGAGCCCAGTTGTATTGAGGGCCGTGACGGCTGGGTAGGAGCAAAACTTCGTAGACAGGGTGTTGCAGATGTATTGGCCGTCCAGTCCACTTACGTCGGCTAAAGCGAGAACCTGAGTCCAGACAGCGCCAAAGGTGTCAATTCCATAGGACTCCCTGCAGCTTGCTGCTGTCTTGAACCCAGACGTCGTGCAAAGGGCGACCATGGCAGCCGGTACCAGCGACGGCGCGAGCTGCGCGGCAGACTTGGCCACTGACAGTGCGGCCAGGCACCGATCGCAGGTATTGTTGAAGCTCGACCCATTGACGATGTCGGCAATCTGAGCTTGCACACTGGCAATCGCCGCTTTCTGGGCATCCGTGCTGAGATTAGCGATAGGCATTGGGAGATAGATCGGATCAGCGTCATATTGAGGAATGGTGTTCGGATCGGTGAGGTTCAACCTGAGGAGGATCAGCCAACTGCTCAGAGGAGAATCCTACGAGATGGGCTTGACTGACGGCCAGGTGGTATTGAGAATCGGATCGTGGATGACAGGCTGTGGATTTTGCCCGGACGGCACAGGATAGTAGGAGGAGAATGCCGAAGCGGGAAAGCCAGAGGGCGCAACATAATACGGAGCCCCAGGCAGACGAGGCGTACTGCTGCTCTGGGCGAAAGTGTCCTGCGCTGCTAGCAACGGCGCAATTGCCATGATCCCATATAGAATGGCCATTGCTAACAGGACGATGCTCGAGACAGTGAGGGAGAGGCGGGAGGGTGGGTGCCCCGACCATGGGAACCGGCCCTTTTTATATGCGGCTTCATCATCAGGGCTCGTCCTGCGAGTAGAACTATGCTTCATCCGCTGACGTCGCGGGAGTGGCTTCGTACGATCCTGCTTGGTGCGGGCACCTAGACCACGCTCATGCCTCGGTTTGGTGCAGCACGTAGGAGGTAGTACTGTAAGTACTGTAGTCTCTGCAAGGTGTCGTAGGCGAGGTGGAGGACGCGCCACCATGCAGGTACGACGGTGGGCGGGTCGATTGAGCCAATGTCCAAGATGAACGTTGAAACGTGAGCCGCCCTGCGGCATATATCGGGCTGCAGCCAGCACAGCACAGGTTTCTGCATCGGGAAGGAACAACGTTCTTCCAGATGAGTGATGTCAAGATTCGCCGAGCGCGATTCGTGTCAGTCGCGTGCCCTTCCTGTCTATGGAATAAGCTGGGTGAGCATACATGTAATCCTCGACTCATCAAGCAGTGATCGCAGCAACCGACGATCGGGAGATGTTCAGCATCCGACATGGTGGCAGGGTCGCACTCAGAAATGCCAAATCTGTGGCGGAGCAAGCATGCCTCTCCAGGAGGCGCTATGCCTCGAGAATCGATATCCCATTTGCACCGCCACCTGTGCCTGTGCCGGTGATCGAGCAGTGTCCTTCGCCATCGTGTCAGTGCGCGTCCACGCCGTCGATGCCTGAGGGCCTTGAGATCGAGCGAGAACAGAACATCAACGGCTCCATGCCCTCGTATGCCGAGCAAGTCTTGATATCTACCGGGCGCAGTGATTGGAAGAGTCGAATCGAGGACGACGACGACGGCGGCGGCGGCGGCGGCCCCGATGCTGCGGTAGTAAAGCAGTTGAAGGCATTCTTCACACGGGGCGGAAAATACATGGATGTAGGTCGGAAGCGCCTTGTTGATGGTTATCTTCTTGTTCAGTGACGCAAGCTCACTGGATGCAAGCCGCGACTCAGATGGCCAGTGAGGCTAATCAATGGACTTAGCCATATCACAACGTGATGCTCACTGCCAGTTCTTTCCCACATACCGAGTGCTCAGACCAGCATACAGTACATGCGCCGCCGAGCAACGGTACAGTACCGACGAGCAAGCCAAGTGCTTCAATAGCCGAAAGCACTGCTTCAGCTTTCATCTTACCGAGCTTTCATTACGTGCCCAGCATACCGACAGACGAAGCAGGAGTTGAGGCGTTCATCAAAGCTTACTTGCTTCCTTCCCAGCTACACCAAAGCCACGACACGCTTTCCCGCGAGCAGAAAAATATCTTGTTGAGGCAACCGGAGCTCCAGGCCCAGTTCGCTGGCGCCAGACCGGTGAACGAGGTGCTCGTACTGATCTGTGGCCACGGCAATCGGGACGAGCGATGCGGTATACTTGGACCTCTCCTCGAAGCCGAATTTGAGGACAAGCTGCGTCGTCAAAACATCAGCATCGTGTCAGATGCACTCGCAATTGGTCCAGATAGGGCGACAAGCAGCTTGTCTGCCCGCATTGGCCTGATCAGCCACATTGGTGGGCACAAATGGGCCGGCAACGTGATCGTCTACGTGCCTCCAGGCTGGCATAATCATCCACTGGCTGGAAAAGGCATCTGGTATGGTAGGGTCGAGCCACAGCATGTCGAGGGCATAGTTGGCAAGACGATTTTGGACGGCAAAGTCATCAAGGAGCTGTTTAGGGGTGGCATTGATGGATGCGGCGGTAAGAGGGAGATCATTCGTCTATGATCTTACAGAGTTGTGGAGCATTAGGCACAAGTTCTGGAAGAAGCCCCGACGCGACGTCTGAGCCCCACTTTGCCGACTTTAGCCAGCGCATATCAACTCACAGGGCCTGACGACGTTGAAATGGCCAATCACAGCGGCTAACGCTTGGTATGATATTCGAAAAAGAGTTCTCGTTGGTATGCGACTCGGCTTTGGATGCAAGACTCGGACCTCAGCTCCTTGCTAAGCACGATAGAGCCTTGCATACCCTTCGACTTTGATGCTGAACAGTAGAAAACGGAGAGCCAATTAAGGTTGGTTGTAGCCCACGATTTATTGTGGTATCGTTCTTAGGCCAGCGTGCCCGTCAGCTTACCGGTTATATGAGAGCTTCATTGACCGTCCCAGAGGGCGACGTCGACAGAAGTCTATTGCTCCAAGTTTCTAGCAATTGACCACTCAGGCTACTGACGCAATACGCGCCCCCGGCGCTTGGCTACCTTGGTGCCCAGTATCAAACCACGAAGAAGTTGAAGGTACTGAACATGGCTCACCCAATGCGCAAACGTCGGTCAAAGGCAGGATGCTGCTGACCCAAGTCTCTCGTGCGATAGTCTCAATCACTCAGATACTGGAAGGCTGTGGCACCGCCTGAACTTGGATCATGGTCTCAGTCGTCAGGGTTCATAGGTCGTTAGCACGCTGATCGATCGAGGTATCCGCCGAGAAACTGGCGCAGGCTGCGCAGCACCTGATGGATGCACATCGAGGGGAGATGGTTTGCATTGATCTTCGGACGTTGACCTCAGGAACGACGGAATCCTGCGGCTTCCTGCTGACAAGCATTTCTACTTCGCTGGTTATGACAATATCATCCCTCAATATGGCTGGAATGCACTAGTCCGATCAAAGCTCGGTGCCACTGCCTTACAGCATCGAGTTCATATATTCCGTGGGATTCGCCGTTCGCATTGGTGGAGCATGCAGGCGCATCGTCGGAATCACAATCCGTTCCACTTCGGATGCCTCGTTCTAGACGGCCATCAGGTCACGCCTCCAAATGGGCAAACATCGCTGGTGCACCAAGTCTCGCGCGAAGGTGGCCCGCGTATTGATAGCGTGGTTGTTGGACGTTGGCACAGATGCGCATCCGCCATCCAAGATAAATAGCTGAGACCCATTATTACGGGTGCCGACCCCTGTCCGACATCCCGGCACGCACGCAGCGGGACTTCCCACGCGAACTTAGGAATGGCCTGCTGACAGCACGTCTCTTCTATCTGGAACACCCGGTAGCCGATAGCCCTTTAGCATGGGGCGAGTCAACCGCCATGTCCTCTACAGTATAGGAGTGGCAATGTTCCAGCGCCGCCAACACATTTCCAGGCCATCCTTGTTCGCAGAGACAAACTTTGGAGTCGAGGCAGTGCAAAATGAGCATGCGAAACGTGTGCAATCTGCACTGCCGTGAGCATGGCGAAGCTCTTGGCTTGCATTTGAAAATTGCTTATATGAACGTGTCGGACAAACATCTAAGCTCAGAAGTATAGTGCGTCGACCCGGATATATCGCTTCTCACTTCTCGCGTGCAGGTCTCGGCCAGTAGTCGTCTAACGGCAACGCCACGGGTACGGGCAATCACGTTCGACTGGTGCGACAGGTACCTCGTGACTCGCCCCGAGGCTCTCTATGGATTGATCGAGGCATCGGTCCACCCTACCTCAAGGAGTCGACCAAATATCGCGTCACAACCGGGTATCACTATGCCCATCCCAATGGCTCCTGCTGTCCCAAAACAGAACCCCTATCTGATAATAATATTATGATGCAGGCCGCGAGAATCTCCTCCCGTCAATCTATCCGAAAAAGCGCTGCCCTTCGCCTGCGGCAAACTTGCGACGACTTCTCCTCTTCGATATAGTCTTCGGGGGTCTAGATTGAGGGCTCCAGTCGACGCTGAAACCACCCTTATCTTTCGAGACTTCCGCGTCTGCCAAAGCGAAAGTGCTTTTTGAGCTTCCGTCACTCTTGTCCTCCGTGCGGCCGTCGTCCTGCTGGCACCCAGATATGTGATGGAGCTCTTCGCCAGGAACCCAAATATACACTACGTCGACCCCACGGTGCAGCTCAACGCAGGTATCTGGACGCTCTGGAGCGGCGCGACGGCGTTCCTGATCGCCCGCATCTGGACTAAAACTCGTCGAGGCAGTGGCTTGTGGTGGGATGATTATATATTGATCGCGTCTTGGGTGAGCCGAGTAGTGTCAAGATGCCGACTCGCAGCACTGACGATTGCACCAGCTAGTCCTCACGGCCAACGACTGTCTGATATGCGCGGAATATGCGACCGGATACGTCAAACCGATCTGGGGCGACCGCATGCACATCATGATCATCGTGTCCTCGTGCGGCACGCTGATCGGGCTGAGTCTGACGAAGACTGCATTCGCGGTGACGCTGCTGAAGCTGACGAGAGGCTTCAAGCATTGGCGGAAGTGTCATGCGGTCCTGTGGTTCTGCATCGTGACAATGTGCTCATACAACTTTGCCAAGGTAGGCCCATCAACACCGACCCGTCGCGATCGCCGATGTGCTAATCCGCAGCTCTAGTGCGTCGTGGAATGGGGCAAGGTCTGCGACGACAAAAGCTACGACAAATGGTACCGTCTAGACTTCTGCCTTCACCACCATGTTCGCAACCGCTTCAAAGAAAACGGCAACAGTAAGTCCACTCCTGCCCTCTTTCCCTCCCAGTACCCTCACTCACATGACCCTCACAGTCTACAACATCGTCATGGACTTCGTCTTCGCCGCCTACCCATGGATCATCACCTGGAATCTCAGCATGACGCGCCAGGAAAAGATCGGCCTCTGCCTCACCATGAGCCTGGGCATCCTCGTCGCCATCGAATCCGCCATCCGCACGGAATGGAAGTACCACTCCCAGAAGAAAGACGAGTGGTACTTCTGGAACAACGCCATGTCCAACATCTGGTACTCCTCCGAAGTCGCCGGCACCATCATCGTGCAGTGTGTGCCCGTGCTGCGGCCTTTGTTGAAGGAGCTGCACTCCACGCTGCGGAGCAAGAAGTTGGCGAGTTCGAGCGAGGAGCACGCATTGGAGACGGGGCGGTGGCGGGGTCCGAATCCCGGTGTGCCGCCTGGGGAGAGAGCAGCGGGGTGGGGAGTGGGTTGGGGAAAGAAGTGGAAGGTCGAGAACAGGTTGGAGATTGTGGACAAGAGGTTGGTGGATACTGAGACGGGGGTGGAGACGGTGTGTTATCACGCGAAGTAGTGGACGGAATTGAATGTGTGTGTATATATGTGTGTGTTGAGATTTGTGTCGATGTGGGTGCGGATGATTTGACTGATACCCGATCGCGATGCTGTTTGATTCTGCTAGGGCGAGCCAGACAGACTTTGAAGTCATGTCGAGATGGCTGGAGATGATCCTGCTGTCTCGAATCCATTTTGACGGATCAAGTGGGTTGCCCTCGCCTTCGTTATCGTCGTCTGTCGAGATCGCCGTCATCGCTTGTCCAGGGCCGTTCAGGTGTGGGTTTTTGAATGAGACACTGGGTCTGCGGATGAACGTTCATGCTCAGACAAGCCAAAGCAGTGTCGAACAGGTCCAGACAAGAAGACATATCGAGCTGCGGGTTGTTGTAGAAGATCAGGCCCATATCCGCTCCCCAAGGGGACCATGGCACTGATGGTGGATTGATGATCTCGCGACATGCACACCAGCCAATACCCTCTCAAGCAACAGAGAAATGTCTGCGTGATCTCCGAACACCACCGCAAACCCTCAGACTCCCACGCCAAACGCCTCGCTAATCCCGACGAAAAACATTCTTCACATCGCCGAGCATTCAGTCCCGCTCCCCCTTTGCCAGCTCCCTCTCCCTCTCTACCCGCCGCTCCTCCTGCCTCTTCCAATGCGAGCCCTCCTCGTAGTCGCGGCTGATGCCCAAGGCCTTGCGCAACTTCTCGCTCTCCTCGATCTTGGCCTGCGCCAACTCGTGCACCTGGTGCGCCTTGAGATTCTTGTTGCTCCCTTTACCGCCAGACTTGGCCTGTTGGTCTTCCAGCTCCTTCCGTAGGGTGTCGCAGCGGGCGTCGATGTCGTCTTCATCTACACTGTCGACACGCAGAGGGAGTTAGTATGGTGATGGGTTGGTGGTGGTGGAGGAGGAGGAGGAGAACATACCCCTCATCTTCGAGGCGATCGCGGAGCTCAAAGACCTTGACCTCGATGTCGCGCTTGCGGTCGTGCTCGAGGATGTCCTTGTCGGGCTGGCGGTGCTTGTGCTTGAGCTTGTGCAGGTCCAAGTCTTTGGGGTAGGGTTGGGTGGTGTCGCGCGGCTTGAGGTGCGACAGGTTGCGTTGGACGTAGCCGGAGGTGCCGGAGCCGCGGGGCGTGCTGAGGCCGACGTTGGAGGACATGTTGATATTGTTCGAAAGAGGAAGGTGCGCAGGTGGATGGAGGAAGGGTGGTGGTGATCGAGTGTTGCATGTGAAAATGCCCCGCGTCGAGGCTCGATTGGTCATCACTCATTGATATATTTATGCTGACCTCTTCACCCACAGAATACCTATCCAGACACAGCGATCCATCATCATGCCCTCCATCGATGACCCGGCCCCAGCAGGCCCCGACAACCACATCGAGCAACCAACGTCGTTGCCCTTCCCGCCCGTCACCAAAGCGCACGTCATGAACTGCGCCTACCACAACTGGTGGCCCAAGTACCGCACCATCACCCCCAAATCCCGCATGATCCCCCTCTCCCAACCCTTCCTCGACTACCTCCGCGCCGACGGCATCATCCTCCCCGACGACGACCAACCACCGCCGACCGACTGGGACAGCGACAGCGGCGTCTTCTCGGCCTCTGACAATCCGGATGCGGAGGATGACGACGACGAAGACGAGACGGATGTGGCCGAGGGCTGGAGGAATATCCATGGCGCCATCAAGAGGACGATTGATGAACTAGGCGGGAGGGTGGTGCCGAAACTGAATTGGAGCGCGCCCAAGGATGCGACGTGGATGAATGCGAATACCATGGATTGTCGGTCGCCCAATGATGTCTACTTATTGCTGAAGAGTTCGGACTTCATCACGCATGACTTGGAATACGCCTTCGACGACGCAGAGGATACCCCCGACCTCTCCATCCAGCAATCAGAGATCCCGTACTACCTCGTCCTGCGAAAAACTGTGCCAAACTTCAACCCGAGTGTCGAGTTCCGTTGCTTCGTGCGAAATTCCAAACTACTGGGGATATGTCAACGAGATCTCAATCACTTCGACTTTCTGTCAAAGATGGAAGGCAGGCTGCAGAGCTTGATTCAAGAGTTCTTTGATGTGAGGTTGAGGGAGACATTCGAGGACGAGAATTTCGTCTTCGACGTTTATGTGCCCAGTCCATACACCAAGGTCTGGTTGGTCGACATCAATCCCTGGGCGCCGAGGACAGATCCGATTTTGTACAGTTGGCTGGAATTGCTCACCATGCCTGAGCCGCCGGACCGCGAAGTCGACGAACCAGAGGACTTGTCTGCATCTGGCGCAGAGGAATTTGTGCGATTACGGATTAGGCGGACCTCGGAAGTCGAGCGCATGAATGCTGAGAGACCTATCCAAGAACTGAAAGACTACCATGCAGAGGCGGCCGACGATTCAGATGATTCCGACGTGGAGGACGTCTGGCTTCCTGAGCTGCGTTTGGTCAGGAAGACCGACCCGGAAGCCTATAGTTTCGCTACGCCACAATACAGTGCGCACAAGATGCCCAAGGATGTCGTCGAGGCCGGGGCGAGCGGCGAAGGCTTGAGGGAGTTTGCGAAGGAGTGGCAGGATATCTTGGCCAGAAGGCAGGAAGAGGATAGGAGAGTGGAGGACAGTAGTGAGGATGGAGAGTGAAACGGTATCTCACTCATGTGTTCACGAAAGATGCGAACGGCATGATTTGCGAAGCAACAGCATATCTCGTTCGCAGCTGCAATCCACTCTCCACGTCTTTCCTACCCCACGACATTCGACTCCAGCGGCTGCTCAAACTGCCGATGCCCCTTGACGACATAATACACCACCCCCAATATCAGCACACCCCCATACACCGCACACGACCAATTCATACTGCTCGTCTTGATCGGCACCTGCGGCGGGAAGAAACTAAACACCACCGTCACGACACTGTACGCCGCAGCGAAGATGTTGATAGGCAGACCCCAGCGGCCGAGCTTCCAAGGGCCAAAAACGAGTTTGTCAGGCGTGGTGAGGCGTTTGTGGATCATGAGGACGATGACAATGATGTAGGAGGAGAGGTAGCTGGCCGTCGTGAGGGAGATGACGGCGTTAAAGGCGATGCTTGAGCCGATGTTGATGAGGGAGAGGAGGAGGCCGATCGTCCCGGTTAGCAGGATCGTGTGGATGGGGATGGAGAGGGATGTGTTGACCTGGTGAATGCACCGAAGCATGTCAGAGCGTGGTCTTGTTTGTGAGGGGTGGAAGTCGATCAGGTGGATTTCTGGGAGCTTACCTGCCGGAAAATGTGCGAGTACGGCAGGCCGCCGGAGCGTGCGAAGGCCCAGGCTTGCCGGGAGGCGGAGGCGACGAAGCCGAAGGTCGCGAAAATGTAGAGGGAGATGAGGACGGCGGTCAGGGCTGTGGTGCCGGCTTTGGAGCGGAGGGCGTTGTTGAAGATTTCGATGAAGGGTTCGCCGGAGATGGTGTTGAGGGCGGCCAAGGGGTCGCCGAGGCAGTAGAGGATCATCTGGTGGAGGTTAGGTTGGAGAAGGGTGGGGTTTTGTGGGGAGGGAGGGAGGCGGATGGCTTACGATGTATGTGGCGAATCCTAGGGCGCCATTGATGAAGATGGTGAAAAACATAGCGCGGGGGACGTTGATCGCGGCGTCTTCGACTTCCTGATATCACTGTGTCAGCGGACCCTCCAGTGCCGGCCCTCGATATCATACTCACCTCAGCCAGATGGCACGCCCCATCGTACCCAATAAACAGCACTGCGCTCCCCGCCTGCCCGATCAACCACGACACACCTCCGCTCGCATATCCAGACAAATTAGTAAACTCCTTCCACACAAACTCGCTCGAGCTAATCGGCGCCAAATGCACCATCGGGATCAACACCGCGAAGAACCCCACCACGTGCAGCAACAACACCGTGCCTATCAACCCCGGCAACAATCTGATCAACGTCGTGTTGACAAAGACGGTCGTCAGCATGATCGCGATCATGATCATCGTCGCCTGCCACGGCTTCGGCTCATACGACTCCTGGTTCAACGAAACCAGAACCTGGATCACCGTTCCCCCGAGATAAATCCCCGTGCTGGCCGCCGCCTGCCAGCCTAGCGTGCTCACCCACCCCGTCAACCACGATAAGGCCTTTTTGTACCGTTCCGGCGCGAGCAGCGCGACCCAGTGGTATTGCCCGCCTGCTATCGGGTACATGGATGCCAGCTCGGCCAAGGAAGCGCACGTTGCGAGCGCGCCGATGAAGGCGAAGATGAAGCCGTACAGCATTGTGGGGCCGCCGCCGTTGACGTACGAGGTCACGAAGAAGGGGATCGCGCTTTCCCAGGTGCACATCATGCTTGTGGTGAGGCCGAGGAGGGTGACGAGCTTGAAGCGGCGCTGGGAGCGATTAGTGCGGAGTCTGTGGTGGGGAGAGGGGAGGAGGGGTCGGTTACTTTTGTTTCCTGGCGGATGTTCAGACGGCCCATGTCGAGGGCGTCTTGGAGGGAGGGATTGGAGCGGTTGGCGGTCGCATTGGGGTATGGGACGGAAGTGGTGGTGTCCTGGGCGGCTTTGGGGAGCTCCATGGTGGCGGTTCGGCGGTGTGCTGCGCTCTGCGGTTGGTCGTTTGGGTCGTCGGATGCCCAGGAGACGCTCGGGTGTAACCAACGGGTTGGATTGAGCTGCAGTGGTTTGCGCTGGGTAGCTTGGTGCTTGAAAGACGCCGAGAACTCGGCCAAGGAATCTTTTTGCTCAGCTGCTGCTGCCTTTCGCCTTGGGTATTGAGGTGCTTAAAGGCCACTGAGACTGAGCGAATGGCTGGATCTGAGATCCTGGCGTTGCATACTCTCTTCGCTAGCAATGATGATGAAGTTGTAGTGCCGTCTCCCGCTCATACAACCTTGCAGTGCCGCTCTTTGCCTGAACGAGCGATTGTATGCAAGAAAGAGCTCGTTAGTGCTGACTGATCCTTTTACTTTTTCTCTCCCTCTCAACTCCACGCCAATTCGAGCCCGCACAGAACTCCAACAGAACAACAGATGGACCTCGTTCTCGAAATCCTGAGACTCCCATGGATCTGCAACGTGAAGCCTATCTAATCAGTCGAAAGAACGACCTGCGCCGCGGATGTCTTTAGGCTAATAAATAGCTAGTCTAAATACCCAGCCTGGAAGGATTGTGGCAATTTCACCCTTTTGGCCCTGGGATTCACTACTATGCCCCCCCTGGTCGCCGATCGTTTCTCATCGATTGCTCGCTCGTCTTGTGAACAGGGCTTTCTGCCCAGATGCTTGAGATGTCGCCGTCGACAGTGGACCCATCCAGACTTGCAGAAGCCGCGAAGGAACACTACCAGACCTCTCTGACAGATGGCAGACCAAGTCCGCGAACGTGCACACTCCGTGCCTGAGATGATACTCGTCTGTGTCGTGGTAGCAGTCCCGCACTCTTCCCATCAGCCCACAGCTCCCGTTGGGACGTACACAGCGGGGTGCATGCTCCCCCGAACATCACCCTGTCTTACCAACCATGTTGGCTCGCTGCGAACCCTCCTCTACACGTCTGGCGACCCCGCCGCGAGACACGCTAGCGAGCGCTGGCGCCGGCATCTTCGCCCCGGAAATTGTAGTCGACGACCAAGGCAAATATCTGTGTCGCCGACCGACGAAGCGGGTCGCCGATGGGACGTGATGCCGTAGCGTGATTCTCTGGCATAAGCAGAGGCTGCGGATCGAGGGAGACGTATTCGCCATCGCCAGTCGCTGCAATCGCAAGGAGGGCACTGGCTGTTGTTATACACGTTTGCAGAAGACATGTCGAGCGCAGGGCCAGCGCCGTATGTCGAAGGGCCCCGACATGCGGTTGTGACGCCTCAGGACCATGGCGCCGTCTTGTCCATCGCGGCGTGGTTTCTTATGGTGACGATGATCCTGACCGCGTCGCTGCGGTTTTCTATCAGGTTTCTGACGTCTCATATTCCGGGATGGGATGATGCGGCTCTTCTTGTGGCGCTGGTGAGCAAGCGATGGGTTGGCTTTCTCGGAAATAGAGATGCATACTGACTCCTGTGTGCGTTCAGATTTTTGGAATCATGGAGGTCATTGCTGTATCGGTTTCAGTCAATCTCGGCCTTGGGAAAAGAGGTTCGCTGCTACCTGACGAGCAGAGAGAGGATGTTTCCAAGGTTAGTAGCAACAATGTGGCACGGCATTGGGTGCATCTGTTGACCCCCCTATAGTGTCTCTACGGCGCCACGCTACTTTATATCTTCACCCTGACGTTGTCAAAAGTCTCTGTCGCCATCCTGATCAACCGCCTAGCGACACTGAAGCGACACGTGCTTGCAATCAAGGCCATGATGGTGCTCGTCGTGGTCTGGACAGTTGCGGCGTCCTTGGGAGTAGCATTCCGCTGCGGACCCGAGACGCCTTGGAAGGTGCTAGCCCCAACATGCAACAGCACTGTAAATATCTCTAGTTCGTACCATCAGTCGATCTCGCTAACAGGAATCCAGATGGCATCATGGGCGGTCCTGGGAACAGTCGATATGCTGATCGACGGCATCTTGATGATCCTTCCCACGTGGATCGTTTGGGACCTCCAGATGAGTCGGGACAAGAAAATAACTGTGGCGTCGGCGTTCGCCTTCCAGATCCTGTAAGTTTCCTGCAAATGATCAAGTGTCGACTGCATTTTGACAGATCGCTTCAGCCCGATCGTTGCGCAGCTCGTGCGACTGATGTATCTCTCCCAAATGCACCACAGTCACGATAGAACCTACGACGCCATCTTCTACGTCACAGCGACCCAATGCCACATGTCGCTGAGTCTCATCAGCTGCAGCGTGCCCGCGCTGAAACCTTTCGTAAGTGTCCTGACCCCTTGAACACCCACAGCAAGACGGAACAAAAAGTCCTAAGAGTCCTGTCCCAGATGGACGTAGCAGCGACCGGCTTCATGGGCGCCACCATCAACCTGAGCCGCAGCCATCTCGGCAGCTCGCAGCCCAGGTCAAGCGGGTACGCCATGCGCTCCCTCTCCAAGCGGAACTATGTACGTGCTCAGAGCGCAGGGACAGATTGTGCATCGGCGCAGCACATGGCGAACAGCCTGACCAAGAGCTGCCCGACCAAGAACCGGACCATGGTGCTGGCGGCCCAGGTGAATGGGTACGACGGCGACCCGGACAGCATTGAGAGGTCGGTCGAGGTGGAGGTGCAATATAGTGATGAGTCGGATGAGGCGCGTTTGTATCCGAGCGAGCGGTTTAAAACCCCGAGTGATGCTGTGTCGACAGAGACTTCGCAACAGGATGCTGACGATCTGTGCCGAAACGCAGGAAGCAGTGCCGTTTCAACAGCTTGATTCAGCATGCCCCCGGTGGGACAGGTACTTTAGTAGAACGGAGCAGAGTGGCATATCCTGGCTATCCAACATCCTCTCGAGCCTCTCTAAAATTCGCTCAAGAGCACTTCCTTCAGCCCACCGGTCCGCTTCTCATAATCTTCAATCTTTCTCTGACTAGCGTCGATCTTCCCCAGCAACCATAAAATCCTGCCCATGACCTCTGCAGGCTGCTTCGGCAACTCGCCCAATAATCTGAGTTCCTGCTCATTCTTATCGATCGCCTTACTCTCGTTGGCGATAGCCTCCGCCAACAACGCCATATCCATCTTCGCAGCAAGCACTTTGTCCTCAGTAATGCGCTGAAACGCTGGCTGATACACTGGTCTGCCCGGCTTAATGCTGTACGGCCGTCCGTTAGACGTCTCCGCAGAAATAAGCTCGGCCTGTTCCAGTGCTGCGAGCGCCGTGTCACCGTCAGATCTGTAGGAGTCCAGCAGGAGGACCTCGTGGTATCGAAGACTTTCATTGTCGGACGCTGCGAGTGAGCGAATCAGGGTCCAGGCTTGGGTGGTACTGAACGCCTTGTTGCCATTGTTTCCCGAGAGCAGGAACATTTTGATGATTTCAGATGCGCTTTGATCAATGATCTCGCCCACGGCTTTCTTGGGCGTCTCGCCTGCCTTGATACGCCGTGCAAGGAACTCAAGATCTGTCAGACGGCCTCCAAGCAGCGGAATGACTTCGTCAAGCTCTTTGAGATCGGCACGCTTCTGAGCTGGCGTGAGCCTTCGCTCCTCTTCACCATCGCTTTTAGCGACTTTGTCAGCTCCAGTCACTCGTGCATTGAAGTTCAGGTGATTGATGACATATCGCTTGGCTGTCTCGGGCGAGCAATCTCCTAAAGATATCTGTCGAAAGACACGGTCTGGCAACGCGTTACCGAGGGACTTGCCCACCGAGACATCGTTCGTGAGGAAGATGACATGGGCAATATTGCTTGTCGTCAATCTGGCAGCCCACTCTGCCAACTTGTCGTAGACTACCGATGCACCTGGCTCATTGCTCTTGTGCAGGAAATTGTCGATGACGACTATTGGTCTGACCTCGGGATGGGCTTCAAGATACTCGTCGTCGCTCAGTTTTACATCTGGATCGTTCTTCCTACGCGCTTCGAGTGCAATGCTCTTCAATGCTGCGCCAGTGTTCGTCCATATCTTGCTCAATTGATTCTCTAGCGTTTCTGAAAAGCCGGCCTTCATGCCAGTGAGACCCTGAGCAGCCAGATCCATCAAGCCAGAAATGTTATTCACCCAACTGAAGACTGGCCGATAACCCACTTGGTTAGCAGCCGCCTGGATAGTAGCTGCCTCGCTCCGCGCTTCCTGGACAGTCTTGCAATCTATGACCAGGACTCTGTGCGCATCACGCTGGCCTTTCAACGCGTGATCGACAACCAATTCCTTCTTCCCACTACCTCGCGGTCCTTGCACTACGATGAACGTATCGGCACTTTCCATGAGCCACGACTGTATCTGTTCAATGTCGCCTCTTCTATCGTCCCAGACCACCTGCATACCAGCCTCAGCCTGATCAGGACCCGATCTGAGCCTGTTGAGAATGTCTTCTCCTTGACTTCTCAGCCAACGCCATGCTTTGTTGTCCGCGAAATGCCAGGATCGCTGAATATGTTCCTTAATGCTGAAAGTGCGAATAGGATCAAAGATAGCAATACTGATACCAGCGATAAGAGCCGCGAGTGCAGGTATGACAATCCTGGGATGACCGAAGATCCAGTCCTTGACCCACCCAAATCTCTGCTTCTTTTCATACGTCAAACGGAAGATCGTGCCCAGCTTGCCACCACCTTCGGCTTCAGAAACAGTATAACCATGAAGGCAATTCTTAGCCATAATTGATTTCCCAAGCCTACTAAAATCCAAGTACGCATATCTGGGCACAATCTTCGAGTCCGAAGGCTGTGCGATGATATCCGTGAGCTTGCCATAGGGACGGAAGAAAGCGTAAAGCTGCTCCTGGTTGAGCTCTGCAACTTCGCCACCCGACTGCGTGGGCAAGAACTCCGCCCTGAGGCGACGTGAGGGCATCCGAAGTAGGTCTTCGAGCCAGGGCTTACCAAGCACCAGATTGGCCCGCACAGCATTGAACGGATTCAACCAAGGCCTGATCCGGTTCTTGTTCATATGCTGCTTGATCGCCTCGATGACAGTTGCAGCATCCGTCGCCTCATCGTGCTTGAACTTAACGAATGCACCACCCTCCTTGAGCCTAGGCAAGACTTCCAATATCTTGACCTCCCCAAGACCAAGGTTGCTGTTCTTCACAGCCTCATCGACTACTTGGCTGGGCGAGACTGCTCCTATCTTGCTCCATTTTGAGTCGTCCTTCAACACCGACGAGTAAGCAGGGCCCCTATCGAAGGCGGAGGTGATGTTATGCAGCCACTGAAGATTGACCGGGAGCAGATTATTGAAGAATACGATGCCCTCATTCGGGTGGATCGAGATATGACCGGTATTGTTCTCGCCAGCTTCACTGGCAGCATACCGCCTCCATGACGGCGCACCAGGATGCCTAGCGATCGCGTGCCTGCTGAGAAGGGCTCCTGGGTGATGCGCTCCAGGCGCTCCGAGGATCCTCCGCGGTATCATGATCGTATAGCCGGTGATGATAGATCAGGATACATTATCATACCTCCCACTCCGGACGGATCCAGAGCTGCCCAGAAGATGTCGGATACCAGATACATGTACCTCATGGCATCAGGCCCGGGTCACGATCCAGCGCGTGTGACGTCTTCGCGTCGACGCCACAACCGGACGCGACTTGTGGCGCTTCAAGTTGTTTCGCCAACGGTCATTGTCGATCATCTTCGGCATCGTCCGAGGTGTATTCACGATAGCCGGCGCTCACTTAGGTAATGAAGTGTCTGGCGGACGTTCAGCTCGTGATGGCCTCGTGTTGATCATAAATACATGCGAGTTGTGAAGGGTATATGTACACGTATTGACACCGGGACGACCTCCAGTCCTCACCACCCACCCAGGAAGAACAACCTGCCGCGCTCTCCTCCCGCATTGGTCTCGACCACACCAGTCTCCAAACATACATAAACCCACCTAACCCGTCCGCTCAGAAAAGTCTCATAGAGCTCAGGAACCAAGAACGATTGTAACATCACCATCACCAACCAGGACAATCCCTCCCAACCCATCAGAATCGCCCCTCCCGATCATCAACAATACCCAAGATGGCACCCCAGGGCCCCTACACCCTCCTAACCGTCAACTCCAACCCCGAACGCGCCCACCGCCTCGTGGGCCGCATCATCGCCAACCTGAGCGACACCCACACCATCACCCACGTCGCCAACGCCGAGAGCCCCGAGGCCGCGCCCGCGCTGATAGAGGAACACCACCCGGACATTGTAGTAAGGCTTTCATTCCCCCAATTCCTCCGAAAGGGATCAGGCTGATGCTGGAGTGGTGGTTAAGTTTACGGCCTCCATGTGGACGCCAGCGCAGAGCGAGCACGTTTTCGCTGCTGCGAGGGGAGTGAATAGTCAGGTGAAGACGCTGGCGGTGCCGCAGGGGTTGCAGGTCGAGAAGGGCCCGGATGCGGTGGTGGAGTATGTTGGGGAGAGGTTGCCGCCGTTGCTCGAGAACGGGGACCAGTGATTACCTTTGAATGCCTGAACGTTGCATTCGTTGGTTTGGGTTCTTGACTAGCACAGCAGGGAAAGATCCAGTCTCATAGACGTCGTGTTCGTTTCTGAATACAGGGGTATCATTTGTTCCTCAGATTGCCACACGTTCTGTTATTCAACAACAGCGCCACATCACCCAAGTCTCTGGTTAGCCATGATCGTCTTGCAAGCCTGTGTCACCGGATCCGCCACCCATCATCCTCTTCATCCAACTCATCGCTATCCCACCCATCCTCCTCATTCCTTGCCGCCAACTCGACAAACCGCCTGATCTCATCAACTTGCCGGTCCCTGCGAGGTCGCGCGACGAAGCCATCAGGCCCTCGTGGCCGACGCTGTGCATTCCTCTCATGCTCACGCACCGCCTGCGCGGCGCCGCCCGCCCGAGGACGTGCGGGGAAGGGGTTACGCTGGCGTCTCGCAGCACGAGGGTGAGGAGCGACGTCGTCCGGTTGCCGTGGCTCCGGCTGGTTCAATTCCAACCGTGCAAAATCCGCTTCAGCTTCCCCATCATGGAAGTCATCAGCCACATCACGGCCATTCTCCTCAATCTGCATACGCTGCGCTTCAGCCTCTGCAGCAGCGTCCTCCTCAGCTTGCGCATCATGCGCGGCTTCGAGAGCCAGTTGTTCATAGTACCTGGCACCTCTGAATACACGGCCGTCTTCCGGTGCTTGGCCTTCATCACCCTCTTCAAGCTCCCATAGCCTCTGATAGCAATCCGTGCCCGCCTTGTTGAAGTGCTGGTACGGATTACCACCATCCAACCATGAGCCGCAGAGGTAACAGAAATGCGTGTTGCACTGGAAGCACTTCATGTGGTTGCAACCCATCGTCTTCTGCGTCGGTGAACTGCACGTTGGGCAGGGGCTGGTATTCATGCGAATATAGTCATAAGAAGCCTTCTCTTCTGCCGAAAGCTCGTTGGGGTCACGCGGGAAACACCGTGCAAAGTCGCCATGCCAGCCCATGTAACAGATGCGGCAGAAAGCCAGACTGCACTTCTCGCAGATTGCAATTCTGTCGCCCGGCTCTATTGGCCTGTTAGATGCTGACGAATTGGTTGACTTATGGGAGTCGGGCGTACTTCTTGGCAGGTCATTTGTGCCATGCTGTCCAAGTTCATCGTCGTCAGATGAATCAGGCTCGTATGCTGACAGATCCGCCGGGATGGGAGGATACTTGGCGCTCTTCGCCGGACCCTGACACCAGGTCCTCGGACAGTAGACGGTGGACTTATCCGCTTCCATCTTTTTCTTGCGCTTCAGTTCAACATAGCGTCTCACCGTCGCCTCTTCAATGCCCATCGCCAAAAGCTCTCTCGGGTGCAGCGACTGCTCCTTCCGTTTCCGTCTAGGAGTCAGGCCTGCCTCTTTCCCGCATGTCGGGTCCAGGCATCGTATCGCCGCAACATTGCCTTCAGTGATGTAGTTGTCAAATGACTCCTTCAGACAGTTTCGACAGAACACGTGCCCGCATCGCGCCATGCGGTAGCAGCTTGTACCCTTCTTGGGTTCGAGACAGATCCCACAGTCGTAGGTCCCGGCATTGAACGTCGCGAGCTTCATGTCCGCATCGAACTTGACCAGACTGCGCTCATAGCCCGACGGCAAGACCAGGCAGCCACTCGCGCTCTGATCCAGATCAAAGCCACGCTCTGCAGATTGCTGGAGGTAGTCGATGTACGCAAAGAGGATCTGACATCGTCCGTATTCGTCCCACAGCTTCTCCGCCTCACCTTCCAGCTCCTTCAACTTTTCAGCCGGGAGCCAGTCCTGCTCGACTTTGACATGAACCTTCGGCGACGTCTTGGCTGGATATCCAACGGGCAATGTTGCTTGCAAGCACAGCGGCGGCAGGTGCGCCAGCTCGATGTCCTTTTCGATATAGGCGGAAGTGACGGCTGTGGTGTATGAACCGTTCGCGCCGATGGTGATCGTCCGCCCCTTGCTCGTGGTGTCTGGCACGAAGCGAACCAGCAGTGGTCGCGTCGGCGTTACAGCGAGCTCGAGCGTAGCCGTGGAGCTGGAGTGATCGCTGACGAGTTCAGGGTATATAGCCTCTAATGAACCAAGCTCTTCCACCCTCTCGTCGTCCATGTCTGCCATTTCGCGCGTCTGTCGAACCTGGAGGTCGCGCTCTCTGTACTGTGGCGTCTGGCCTCCACGAAGCCAATGTTATCTCGGTTGGTTCATCGCAGACTCACACTTGCCACGAGCAGCCTGCGAGTACTGGTGGGTCTGGAGATAGTATGGGTGGCAACAAGTGACTCAGCTAAGACGATTTCCTTCTACTTCACAAGGGGAGACCGACAGCGCGGTGACTTCATTCACATGTTCGACCGCTAAGCTGCATATAGTATGCGTCAAGTAACGGCCCGCTCCTAACACCGCTCTAATCTCCTGCCGCATATGCAGCATTCCGCGATCTTGTACTCTGTACCTGAAAAGCATTCATCTTCCTCGATACATACTGCAGCACGCCCAACATGGACGACCCACCATTGGCCTCACTCTCCCTCACCCACGTCCACTATAATCCGCACGATCCGCTCTCCCACATCTCCGCCTACCTCGCCCTCGTCCCGCAGGCTCTGATGATCACCTACGTCTCGCTCATCTGGGGCACGCGCGAAATAGAGATCGCCCTGATGTTCGCCGGGCAGCTGGGATGCGAAGGGCTAAACTGGATCTTGAAGCGGTATATCAGAGAGGAACGACCCACGCGTAGGCGCATCAGATACAAGACATTCCATCGATCTCGGATGACGCTGGGAGCTGATACTATATACGCCAGAAATGCACGGCAAAGGCTACGGCATGCCCTCCTCCCATGCCCAATTCGTAGCCTACTTCTCCACCTTCCTGACCCTCTTCCTCCTCCTCCGCCACAACCCGCACCATCCCCACCCCTCGACGACCCACATCCCAACTCCTTATTGGCAGCGCCTCGTCCTCGCCGGCCTCTCGCTCATCTGCGCGGGCGCGGTAGCCCAGAGCCGAATCTACCTCAGCTACCACACTCCCAGACAAGTCTACGCCGGGGTAGCAGCAGGCGTGATATGCGCAGTTGGGTGGTTCGTGCTGACGAGTCTGGCGCGGCGGTTTGGGATGGTGGATCGGATACTGGATGTGCCGTTGGTGAGGTATATGAGGTTTCGGGACTTGGTTGTGAATGAAGATTTGGTCGACTCCGGGTGGGAGCGATGGGAATCGAGACGGCAGAAGCGCATCGCGGCGTTGAGGGGCAAGAAGGCTAGATAGGATCATGAATTGACACGTCCGACACTGTGCTCTCGCGGAGGAACATGCATCGGGACCTGTAGAGCTGAGCCTTGAATGCCTCAGAATATCCGGCGACCAGTATTCGTGGCTCGTCGCGCTCGTGCACACAGGGGCCCAGCTGCCGGTGACACCAGGTAGCGACCTTATTAGGTGGTCCTTGGCGCTGGCGGCTATTCGTTGACCTACGCTTGTACTGCTATTTCTCCACTGAAGTGGACTGCAACCATGATGTTTGTACGTCACGCTCCATCGATCCTGTGCTACGACAGGCGTCAATGTCACCGTGATGAAAAGGCAGGCTTGATATAGTGCTAGCTCGGTACTTGCCATAAATTCAAGCCTCTTGCTACCCTGAAGAGTTGCCACACATACAGGAACGGAAAAGAAGAGAAGGTCGTGTCTTTTGAACATGTCTTCAATTCAAGCCTCAAACTTTGAGGCCAACTACATAATACATGCAGATGCTTTTCATCAATCCCATTGTAGCATCATGAACCCATGTCTACCTGAACGCCATGCCATGCAAGCATCAGAATCAGCAGTCATGAAAACACATGAGCATAATCCCCGTTATGCGTTTAGTCAACCTCCTCGACGGTTGGGCCGTCATCGCCACCAGCGCCTGGTGCGCCGCCTGGCATGCCACCACCTGGCATGCCACCTGGCATACCGCCCTCACCGCCTTGACCATAGAACTTCATCATGATCGGGTTGGCGACACCCTCGAGCTCCTTCTGCTGGCTCTCGTACTCGTCCTTGGTGGCGGTCTGGTTGTCGTCGAGCCAAGCAACGGTCTTGTCGATCTCGGCTTTCAACTTCTCCTTGTCGGCAGCATCGAGCTTCTCGTCGACCTTGGAGTCCGAAAGGGTGTTCTTGAGCGAGTAAGCGTACGACTCGAGGGCGTTCTTGGCTTGGATACGGGCAGCCTCGGCCTCGTCCTCAGCCTTGTACTTCTCGGCCTCGGCCAACATGCGCTCAATCTCTTCCTTGGACAAGCGGCCCTTGTCGTTGGTGATGACGATCTTGTTGGTCTTGCCAGTACCCTTCTCGAGGGCAGAGACGTTCATGATGCCGTTGGCGTCAAGGTCGAAGGTGACCTCGATCTGCGGGACACCACGCGGTGCCGGTGGGATACCAGTGAGCTCGAACTTGCCCATCAGGTTGTTGTCCTTGGTGCGAGCTCGCTCACCTTCGAAGACCTGGATGAGCACGCCCGGCTGGTTGTCGGAGAAGGTGGAGAAGACCTCGGACTTCTTCGTTGGGATGGTGGTGTTGCGCTTGATGAGAGGAGTCATGACACCACCAGCGGTTTCGATACCGAGAGAGAGCGGCGCAACATCGAGCAGCAAGATCTCGTTGGTTGACTTGCTGGAAGTATCACCGGAGAGGATGGCGGCCTGGACAGCGGCACCGTAGGCGACGGCCTCGTCAGGGTTGATCGACTTGTTTGGCTCCTTGCCGTTGAAGAAGTCGGAGACCATCTTCTGAATCTTGGGGATACGGGTGGAGCCACCCACGAGGACGATTTCGTGGACGGAGGACTTGTCGATCTTGGCGTCACGGAGGACACGCTCGACAGGCTCCATGGTGGATCGGAAGAGATCTTGGCAAAGCTCCTCGAAACGGGCGCGGGTGATCGAGGTGTAGAAGTCGATGCCCTCGTACAGGGAGTCGATTTCGATGGAGGTCTGAGCGGAGGAAGAAAGGGTGCGCTTGGCACGCTCGCAGGCAGTCCGAAGACGACGGAGGGCGCGGGCATTGGCGGTCAGATCTGTGTTGTTCAGTTAGTTACGGGCTTTTGGGTGCTTGTCTGAAATGTGCTTCTTGAAGACGCTTGGGCTGGATGTATTTCTTGTGACAGTGTGGACAGCTGAGGTTCTTCTGGACGACCAGTCCGTGGTGCTTGGCCTGGTGAGCTCTAGGAGAGGCTGCGTCGCGGTAGTTGTGCTTGCATGGCTTGCACCGGTCGGTGCCATTGGCAAGAGCAGCCTGCTGCCTGGGTTCGTGTTCATCGCAAACGCGCGCTGTCCACACTGTCGCAGAAATACAAACACAAGAACACAAAATGCAATGTTAGTGTAATGGGGAGGAAGAAAATGCAACGCTTACCCTTCTTATGCTTCCTGCGAACGAGTTAGCCCGTGTCACATGTGCAAGTGGTGGCGAAGTGAAGGGGCGGAGTGAAGGGGCAAAGTGAAGGCAGGGAGTGAAGACATACCTCTTGAACTCATTGACGAAGTGGTTGACGAGACGGTTGTCGAAGTCCTCACCACCCAAGTGAGTGTCACCGGCAGTGGACTTGACCTCAAAGATACCCTCCTCGATCGTGAGCAGTGACACATCGAATGTACCACCGCCCAAATCGAAGATGAGGACGTTCCTCTCGCCCTCGGTCTTCTTGTCAAGACCGTAGGCGATGGCTGCAGCGGTTGGCTCGTTGATGATGCGGAGGACGTTCAGGCCGGCGATGAGACCAGCATCCTTGGTTGCTTGACGCTGAGAGTCGTTGAAGTATGCCGGCACGGTGACGACTGCGTTGTTGACGGTGCCGCCAAGGTATGACTCGGCGGTCTCCCTCATCTTGGTCAGGACCATGGATGAGATCTCCTCGGGGGTGAACTCCTTCTGCTCGCCCTTGAACTCGACCTGGATGACAGGCTTGCCGCCCTTCTCGATGACCTTGAACGGGAAGTGCTTCATGTCGGCCTGCACCTCTGCGTCTGCGAACTTGCGGCCGATTAGACGCTTCGCATCGAAGACAGTGTTTTGCGGGTTCATGGCGACTTGGTTCTTGGCTGCATCACCGATTAACCGCTCGGTGTCGGTGAAAGCGACGAAGGAAGGTGTGGTCCGATTGCCCTGGTCATTGGCAATGATCTCAATGCGGTCGTCACGGAAGATACCCACGCACGAGTACGTGGTCCCCAAGTCGATGCCGACGGCAGGTGCCATTGTGCCTGATGTGGTTCTGGTGTGTGTCGTGTGGGAGAGATGTTCTGAAGGTTGCGGGGACAATGGAGAGAATCAATCGTGAGTCGTCAAGTCTAATGAAAAGTGGTGTGTGGTGTGTGTGTGTGTGTGTGTATGTGTGTGAGGGAAAGGAAGAGCAGCAGAGCAAATTTAATGACTGTCTCGCAGTTGAGAATCGAAGCTTCCAGAATCGCAGTGGAAGGGTCTCGCAAGCACCAGAGCAAACGTCCATCAATCATTCACGTGCGAATGTGGTCACATCACATGTGCCTCCTACCGGGGAGAATCATAGAATCACAATGTGATTAATCAAATTCAACTGGTTGCTGGTGGTCATTATTGTGGTTCATGAGGTGTCGTCGTCGACGTTGCCGTCTACATGTACTCTCTCATGACGTATCTTGCTTCTGCCCCACCTGGAGGCTGGGCACACATTCAGCCCACCAAGTTCCGGGCCTGAGGCGGCAATCTGAACATCTCTAGGAGGTGCATCACGAGATACATGTACCACTCCTCGACTCCGCGACATCATGCCATAGCCTCCACCTTGCATCGATAGAAGATGCTGGTTACAGTACCTTGGCGGACTCGGGTGACGCCTGCAACTCAACCGTGCCCCAACCGCCGCAGCTTCCTCTGCGCCTTTTCCCAGGCTCTCTTGTAATGCTGGTGCGACCGGTGCAACACGCTGTATGCGTTGTCCATGTCCGACAACCGTCGCTTCTGCTCTTGGATCTTCTTGTTTCGGCGCCACAGCCATGACTGGCAGTTGTCCAGCTTGGCCCTCAGGCATCCGATTTCATCCCGCAGCGTGGGGACATCAGTGCCGTAGAAGTTTCGGCTCAGCTGGTCGAGGTACCGAAGATCTGCTGCAGGTCGAAATGCTGGCATTAGTTGGGGTTATGTTCCGGCGCGAACTGGATATCTTCTCTGGTGGAAGATGGAACGCTGAACTGCCGCAGCTTTTGAGCCGTCTTTTGATTGCTTGAGTGTTTGTACGTATGGCGGAAGCATAGTGAGGCTCGCCCCGAATCTGTGCTGTGCTGTGCTGTGCTGTGCTGTGCTGGTGCTGGCTGTGCAGTGTCTCACGTCCAGTCGATGCGAGGTCACCTTGGGGTTGGCCTCTCCTACGTACACGCATGAGGACGTGGCCCCAATTGCGTGTCTGGTGCGGGCTAGAAGTTGTGCCTGGCAGGCTGAAGTGTTTGCGATGAACTCGCTACCAGTCGTCAGATTGCCAGGCTGAAGCCCAGCAGTAGATCAAATCCAATTGTTGGCACAAACACAGCTGCCGTCTCACCCCTTTCTAGGCGCCACCAACATGCTCACCTCCCAGACCAGCTACCGATCTGTTTTACATCTCTCCTTGCGCATGACGTGTGAATGGCTCGATGTACGGTGCGCGATATGTAAGACCTTGAGCGATTAATACACTTCACACACTCTGAGCTCGGTCAACTCGGTGTTCACCGCAACCCAAAGCGTTCTCGGAGCACTAGGGTCCGGATCAATGGGTATGCCAATCGACTTCCCCTTGTCCACTGCTCAGTCGAGCGGTATGCCAGTCGAGCATTACTTGGACCATGGACAATCTTCTGCTCCGCTGCATTTGCCATCTTACCTCCCGACCAGCTGAAGATCACCTCCCACACCGTGCCAAATAAGAGGGACCATGCAACCTATGTCGTCTGCCGCCATGTTATCGTACGGGCGCCTGGTAAGGAATCCCAAGGCAATGATTGGCATGTGATCATGCAAGCAGCGGTACACCATTGCCAGGATGTCTGTGGAGCAGAGACCAAGTTCTATCTTGACAATGGATGTGGTACATCCCAACGGGCGTGCGGGCACTAGCAGCACTGCATCCGATCAAGAATCTGTTGTGGTTAATAGCAGGTCTCATCTGGGAATAAATTCGCCAACCTCTACCGCCGCTCTTGCAGAAATTACCAATTTCTGAGACAGCCCTTCGATGTTTCGATGGATATTTGCAAAGCGATCCTCACTTACCGCGTCCCTGGCAGGTCCACTGGAGGTCGAAGCTCGAGGGGAGGTGCCTCATATGGCCAGGCAGCTCGGCTCGGCTGGTAATGAGAAAACTCGACAAGCATTTGGGGTTGAAAATCCTCGAGTGTACTGATGTCGAGGCCCACCGGTCTTACAACCACCGACTCCATTATTATACCGCAGCATCCGCCATATGTTGTCATAACTTATAAGCAGTCCTCCGCCGAGTTAATTTTGAGCTTGTTGAATGTCCCTCAGCTCATCAACATTTGACAAATCAAACGTCAGATCAAAATCTACTCTCTGCGTATAGTACAGACAGACGACATGGCCAATACTCTACGTGCTCGACTTTAACGTTGACAACAAAAGTGACGATCCGGAAGACCCGTGGGCCAGAGGACGTGTCACAGTCGGCTCGGCATCTGGTGGCAGACTGCAGACATTAATCGACAACGAGAGAATGCCTGACGGCATTGATGTACTACTCATGGAAGGCGATGGTCATATCATCTGGACTCAAATGGGCCATCCGGAGCAGAATGATGGAATGGTTCAATCAGCGACGCTCGATGGTAAGAATGTAAAGGATATCTTCAGCAACGGCGAGATCCATACGCCGAAACAGGTCATTGTCGACAAGTCAAATCACAAGCTCTATGTCTGCGATCGTGAAGGTCTGCGTGTGCATAGATCAAACCTTGATGGCAGTCAGAAAGAGGTCCTGGTACAAACCGGCGACTGGAAGAACCCGCAGCACGTAGCCGACAAGACCAGGCATTGTGTTGGGATTGCCGTCGATGCAAAGCACGGCAAGTTTTACTGGACCCAGAAAGGACCTAGCAAAGGTGGCCAGGGTCGTATCTCTCGTGCAAACATTGAGCTGCCTGCAGACCAGACAGCACAGAGTCGTCATGATTTGGAACTACTCTTCGAAAACCTTCCGGAGCCAATCGACCTGGAGATCGACAGCGATAGCCAGACTCTGCTGTGGACCGACCGCGGCGAGTACCCCAAGGGCAACACCCTCAACAAGGCTGATGTATCGTCTGCATCTGGGGCGAGGCGGGACTACGAGATCCTGGCTCGGCATTTACATGAAGCAATTGGCCTCAAAGTCGATGAAGTCAACAAGCATATCTACGTGACTGATCTTGGAGGGACTGTCTACCGCTATGATCTGGACGGCAGGAATTGCCAGAAACTGTTCGAGGATCAAGGCCAATATACCGGCATCGCTCTGGCACATTTGCCCGCTGAAAAGGCCAGGGCATTGTACGGATTATGAAGGAGAGGATCCATTGTCTCTTACGACATGGCATGATCAGACTGAATGTATGATGAGAAGGCATGTTTCTATGATCTACGATTGAGCCCAGAGCTCTGCAGTCCCCACACGTCTTATCATTGCATCGCAATATTGATCCTCCTGATTATCAACGGTGCTGATGCCGAGGGATCCACATTGTCCTCTTCTGACTCTCACATGCAGGTGATTGTGAGGACAGCCCCAGGACTCCTCGTTGCATCCAACCGTCAAGTCTACGCCTGGTGAATTGAGATTTTTGTTCCTGCACATTTAGGGCGTTCTTCACAGATGCAGTCACTATCCGCATCTTATTCCCGTTGTGCCCGTGAGGTTAATCTGAGGCCGGACCCCTAGCGCTGCTCCATTCCTCCGTACGTCAACTCTTGGTGGCGCTGCGGGGCCCGAAGAGAGAGAGACCCCTCCAAGACTATAGTAACTCGTGCTTCCTCACAGCGAAAGGCAGCATTGCAATACCAAGTCGCAACGGAAGCCATCGATAACATGTCCCGATACACCGTCCCATGCAGAGGCATTGTAGCCTACTCCCAGCACGATTGGAAGCTGGAAGACATGCTCACCAGAGAACCGGAAGAAGACGAATTTCTGATCGAGATGATCGCAACTGGGGTGTGCCATACAGAGTACATAAGCCTCTGCAGGAGCACCGTGATGGATTCTGCTGACAGCGAGGCAGCATCACGGGTTACGGAGGCATTTATCCGCGTGAGTATCGCTCGACCTCGGGTGAATCTGATCGGTGGAACTTGTGAATTCGGTCTGATTCGACGCAGGTGTACTGGGTCATGAGGGTGCTGGGCGAGTCCTCCGCGTGGGCTCCAAGCAAGTCGCGCAGCAGTACAAGCCAGGGGACTTGGTGATCCTCTCTGCGGCGAGTTGTCAGTCCTGCCACTACTGCGCGACCAAACATCCGGCGTACTGCCTGAACCACGCAGCCGTCACTCTCCACGCCAACGAGCCCAACTTCGTTCTCAAATCGGACCCTTCGAAAGTGATCGGCGGTGGCTATTTTGGACAATCATCATTTGCTTCACCGGTCCCTGTCAAGGTCTCCTGTGCGTCAAACGTCACGAAGCTGATGCGGAACGCCGAAGAGCTCAAGCTCTACGCACCGCTTGGCTGTGGGATCATGACAGGTGCTGGTGCCATCACCCACGTCGGACAGTGTGGCCCGGACGACGTGGTTGCTGTCATCGGACTAGGGGGGGTAGGTCTGGCCGGTGTCAGTGCGGCAAAGCAGCGTGGCGTCAAGAACATCATTGCGGTCGACCTGCTGGACTCGAGGATTGCACTCGCCCGGGAATTCGGTGCAACCGCGTCCTTGAACTCCAGCCCAGAGGGTCTTAAGAAAGCGGGCTATGCAGACATGACGCAAGGCATCAGAGCAATCTCCCCCGGTGGTCTAGGGGCGTCACACATCCTGGACACATCACCGAGCATCGGGGTCCTCGCTGCATGCATGGAAGGCCTGAGAAAGAACGGGACCCTCCTGCTTGTCGGAGTCAAGCCCGTGGGTGGAAAGCTGGAGCTGGACACGTTGAATCATATGGTCAACGGTCGGCGGCTTGCAGGCGTCATCGAGGGCGACAGGGATCCAGCTGAGGCACTTCCTGAACTGGTAGAAGTAGGTACATGCATGGAAGCAGTTACAGACCTGAACTAATAGTGATGCAGTGGGCAAAATCCGGAATTCTTCCAGTCGAGAAGATACTGAAGAATTTTACGTTAGACAATTTTGAGGAAGCCAGAAGCTTGATGGAGAAGGGCGAGGTGATCAAGGGTGTTCTGATCTGGTAGCTTTACCATCAGGGCTGTGCGTGTATCCAAGTGTATTCTTCCCAGGCATCGCAGCTCATTCTTGCAAGATTGTGTACGCTTCGGAGTTCCGCAAGAGTCCCTTCGAGTTGGTCTGCCGTGAGGTAGTGCCTCCAGGAGTCCTGTTCAGCGCAGTGGGCCGCGTGCGAGTCCGATCGTGACATGCGTGCTAGTATCTACGTGACCCAAGTCTATATGCTCTTGTCCTTGTGATACACCACTACCGCCGTCCCATCTGACAATCGATCATGCTCTGGTACCCATTTGAATCTGCCAAACGAGGGCATGACTATTCGCCAAACGAACCAGTACCCGACTGCGAAGCCCAAGATCGCAATACCGACCACTGAAGACAGCCAATACGGCAAGCTGGTGTCGCCCTTGCCGCCCGGCGGACGCAAGAAGGGTGCGATCATCTGGAACACCTGTGCGGCAAGATAGAAGACTGCGACCGGGAGCCAGCAACGGAACGGTCGCACAGCTTTCGGCTGTGAATACCTCAGCCAGAAGAAGCCAACAACGACGAAGAAGTAGATCCATGAGCTCGGGTAGCTTTCGACATCGAGGATGAAGTTGTAGGCATCGCCAAATGGAATCGCGACAATGATGATGAAGCTCGGTATCCAGTGCAGTAAGAGACCAGCGCCGGGCGCCCCTCGTGGCCAGCTACTTGCCCAGAATTTGGGGAATGGCACAACGCCTTCTTTGGCCAGTTCCTGGTTGACGCGAGCTGTGGCGAAAGTCACCGTCATGACGTTGGCGAACGCAGATATGGCAATCAAGACGGAGATGGCGATCTCGCCAGAGCGCCCGAAGACCTTCCTCATGAACAGCGCAGCGACGGTCGTCTTGCTCGCTGCAACTTCCTTGGGACTGGCGGCCGCGAAATAGGCGACGTTGGCTAGCATGTAAAGCACTCCGCACGTGCCTAGACCCAGTGGCCCAGCGATCTTGAGAGTGCGCACTGGGTTCTTGATCTCGTTCATGACGTACGCGGCATTTGACCACCCGACATACGAGTCCAGCACCTTGAATAAGGCGACCGACCACTCATAGCCGCTGCCCGTCGTACCTGCAAAGGAGTTGCGGAAACTTGCTCTGGGATCAGGAATATGTTCTTTCGAGACCGCACCTCCCAACACCGCCCTAGATCTCAGCATTAGCCTACCTCGTTCTGCACATGATTCGCGTGACTCGAGGGCTCAGAAGTAATCCTCAGCTACAGGAGGGCACCGCGTGACCCAGGAAAGTCTCACTTACCATCCCGCAATGGCGATGAAGACCAGCACGATGATCTTGATGAAGACCAAGAGATTCATGAATCGGACTGCGGCATTAGGCACGATGGTGTGCACAATGCAGATGACAGTGATGACGGCGATGGCAATGCCACGCTTTTCCCACTCGGTGGCTGTGTAGCCAGCGGCCTTTACAACGTATGACGCGAAGACAATGCAGGCGGACGCGGTGAAACCCAAGATGATGGAATAGATGGCGAAGACCGTCGTCGCCAACAGCTTGGGCCGTTTGTACATGGCCTCCAGGTAGACCTTTTCTCCTCCGGAACGTGGGATCATACAGCCGAGCTCCAGCCAGATACACAGTCCCGAGAAGGCTATGGCAAGGCCGAGGAGCCACAACATGAAGGCTGCACCCACGCTGCCAACACTCTTGACGATGGAGGACGGTGTTGAGAAGATGCCGGTACCAATGATCCGGCCAATACTAAGGGTCTGTGTTAGCCGTTCGCCGCGAGACCGCGTCTGATCATACTGACATCAAGCAGGTTGTCGAAGTCAGGCCCAGATGACGCCCGAGCCCTCCAGCTTCTGCCTCACCAGGCGCAAGCTCCCCGACTTGAGGCTCATGTTCGCTGCCCTTTCTATCCTGATCATCATAGGCGGGCGAAACATCCGCTGCTGCCGCATCGGCAGCGTAGTACTTTTTGTCTTCGACAGAAGCCATACCACCTCAGCTGAGAGTCACAGGCGAGACTTTCAGAAATGAGGTGCGCGAGTAGGCGCTCGAATATAAAGGTAACTGCCGCATCGTGGGCGATAACCGTCCTGGCTGCATTTACGTAGTCGGTCCGCCACCGACATGGCGTTATCTCACACGATGCATGCTAGTAGGAGACGGGTTGCGTAAGTCCAGCCGACGGTCACATCGCGTCTGAAGGGGCCGGGATAGTACAGTAGTGCTGTCCGGTGGACGATCTCTGGCCGTTGTACGCGAACCATCGGGATTCCCGCGGGCACTCATCTGTTTCAAGTAAATGTCTTGGCGATCATCTCGACGGCAGACTGGAGTCCCAGTGAGGGGGCTCAGAGCAAGATCGGAATGCAGGCAGCGGGTTCGTTGAGTTTGGCGAAAACAAAATGCGATTTGCGCGCTTGGCGTACTCGTGTACATATGTACATCGAATGTACTTTACACATACTCTATGCTGCCGTTTACTCGTCGTCTCTGGAACGACGTTTCCTACTCAATCCTGCCTCCTAAAGCACTTATAGACTACAAGGTATGCGGAAACCCTCCCCTCCGATGGTTGTGTTCAGAACCTGTATGCCCTTGACCAGCACTTTTTGGTCAGTCCAGCGGCATTCGACGGCTTCCGACACGGCAGCTTTATCGGCACGACCGTGAGCCATTTTCGAGTGTCTCACCAAGAGATCATGGCTCGATCGATCTACATGCAACACAACCCACTACTACAATGGCTGCCTTCACATTCGCTATGCTTTGATCTGATCAAACGCCCACTTGGCTAGTCGTACACTGGGCTCGTCCATTGTGACCGTCACGATGTTCGCCACCCAGAACGTCGCCGGCATGACTACCAGCTGTGCTATCCAGAACGCTGGTTCGAACCCCATCGGTCCGCCTTTGGGCAAAGGGAGCAGGTTCCAGAAGCTGTCATTCTCTCCATCCTTCTCGAAGCCGACAACCTGGTAGACAATGTTGCCGACTGTCCAAATGAGCGGCCCATGCACCAGGTACAGCGAGTATGAGACTCGGCCCAAGTACTGACAGAATCGGGAGTTGAAGAAAGCTTTCAGCCATGGTATGCGTGGAACTGAGATGACAAGCAGAGTAGCAGCCCAGAACAGATAGAACCATTTGTGCTGCTTCAAGGGCGCGGGCTTGAGGAAAGCGATGTATCCCCAGAGTGGCTCCGTCTTGAATTGCTCAAAGCTGTCGTTTGCGAGTGGCACGCCCCCTAAGAGGACGCTGACCACAAAACATCCGGTGTAAAAAGCAACCTTGTGTGGCTTGACCTTTTGCCGGAATGCTTCCAGAGGTAGTGGCAAATCGTTTGCCTCGGCCATGAGGTCGAGATCGCAAATCAACATTCCGGCCAGGAAGAATGATAGGTACCAGGCTTCGACCATATACATGAAGTAGAACATCAAGGCCAGCGAGCAAAAGATCCGCGCCGTTTTCGTGGCAGACGCCAGGCCTAGGGTGACCGTATAGATCGCCATCGACCCTCTGAACTCGAATGGGATGGACCAGGTGTGCAGGTTCCAGTACAGCCACGGGAATGGATTGTCGTCGTAGATGAACATGTAATTCTTGACCTCGCCAAACCATTTCGCCAGTTCGGCAGCATAATTCTCCTGCCTGACGAATGGCCTGACGCACCACCCGAGCGCGTGCCACGATGTCATCCAGAGGAAAGTTGTGGCGAGCACCGGGAGGAAGAGTCGTATCCAACGCCGAAACAGCGCAGAGCTCAGATTCCGTGCGAGTCCATCATAGTCGCCGCGATGTATCTTTCGCAAGATGCTGGTGGAGAGGACGTAGCCGGAGATGACGAAGAAGGTCGCCACGGCGTAATGGCCGCCGGAGAAGAACATTCTGATGCCGTGGAAGGCGGAGAGCCAGTACTCGCCATGGAAGCCCCAGGCATTCTCGAACCATTGATTTTGCGAGTGGTGCAGATGGGCCCAAGCCTGGTTGTGGTGGAAGTAGACCAAGAAGGCCGCGAAACCTCTCAAGCCGTCGAGCCAGGCCGTGGGTCGCAGCTGGTCGCCACTCGGTACTGAAGGCCACCGAATCATGGCGTGAAGAAGACCTCGAAGGCCATGATGCAGAGTGCTGCCTAGGATGGCACCCACGGAACTTCGTCTTGGGCCTGGCAGGCCCTTTTCATGGTCCATTTGACCTTGATCTCGGTATGGTAGAAATCCAGCAAGCGCTGCGCGCCTCGCATCTATCTCACGATGGTGACCTTGACCTGTTGATGATATCGTCCAATCCCTCCAGTCATGATCACCCCTGACACGTATGGTGGGATGTATCACTGGAAGATGTGATGTTGGAAATAGGAGGAGGCCGTGGGCGCCAACGCCTCGGCACGCGCGGTGCTAGTACCCATATGTAATTGCAGCCTCGTCCATCTCTGAGGCAGAGTCTAATCTTCGCGGAAGTGCTTCCGAACGCTATTTGGCTGATGTCGGTTGACTAATAATCTTCAAAGTCAATGGTCAAGAATACTAGTTCTCGAAAGCTGTGCGACGCAACCAGATGGATGTGCCTGTGATGATGGTGCTACTAGGAGGTACAGTAGCGGCACCAGTATTCTCGCGGGTGGAGACTCTACTTCGTGATACTTACCACTGCTTTACCACTGCTTACATGTACCTCTATGCTACATGGTCACTCGATCCCAAGACGTCGTCGATACCTACGAGCGCCTCTGCACTACATCTGCTTATGCGCCCGTGACATACTATGCTGATCCTCGTACTCGCAACTCCACAAGGACAGGGACATTCTTGCGCCGAGACTCCTGCCACTCCTCATGGGATTACCTCGATCTTGGGCAGCGAACTGCGAATGCACTGCGGCCCGCGACTCCTGCGACTGGCGCGTGATGCATGCTCGTGTGGGCGACTCTCGCGCCGGAATGCGCACCCCCGCGCGGCATAAGTCCATCACGACAGAGCCCTCCCACCCACTCAGTTCAGTATCGAGATGTTCCGCCACATCACAGCAGTAAGAAAGAGGCGGCTGGGCAGGGTCGCGGAGGATTCGTTGATGACGACGACCCCGAATCTGTGGACAAGGACGCAGCTGTCCACGGCCTTGGGCATTTCGTTGGCTACCGTGGTCCAAAACGAGTCGCTGAGATATACATGGACATGCACTTGCCTGGATTGAGGAACTTTGACACGAAATTGGTACCACCTGTCTGCACCAACGACGTGCTCTTCCAACGCGACAGCGACAGCTTCTTGATGAGCGCGCCTAGAGACGTTCGTCTTCTGATCTACAAGGACGCACTATCTATCGACTCACTTCAGTGCCGTCGCAGCTGGTCTGCTCTCCTCCAGACGAGCAGCACTGTTTACCGGGAGGCGCGATCCGTTCTGTACCAGGAAAGCGCTTTCAACATCTGCGTAGCTCAGGACGGCCTGACAGGCGATTTCTCGCTGTCGCCACGCAGTGGTAGCAATATTTACTCCATCAGCGACGTATTCTGTCAGGCACCCCGACGACTGTTGCACTTCCACCGCGTACGAATCTGGACCAAGGACCGTGTGCCTATGGAGACCCTAGGCTCTTTCCTTTACTCGCTAGAGCTGCGATTCTCGACACCAGCACGGCGTTGACCAGACACCTACGCGTTACGGTCACCGAGCCGCAGTAAAACGAATCTGATGCTATCGTACGTTACTCCCTGGCCAGGATGCCATCGATAGTGTCAATACACCTGTCAGGAGTCGATCCTGCGACCTCAGACCGTGTAGAGAGGACACTGTTTCCAGGATCTCGCCGAGCGGCAAATCTGGATTCGTGGATGACCTACAACGTCCTTCGACAGTCTGATGACCTCACTCTATCAGTCAGGGATCGACTAGTCGCCGTTGTCGACTCGAGGGCATGCTACGAGCACTCTACATCTTTCAGGCGCTGCATGGACGCTTACAAGCAGCGTAATGCAATCGGGAACCTTGAGTGTATGCACGACACTCTTCTCTACGGAGGATGGGATTGCGACCATTGCTATCCCGAATTACCATTGCACCTCCAAACGGTCTCTGATTCTTGTATTCCTCTGTCGGAAGCCTGAGCGATTCCCCGCCACTCGAAATGCTGGGGGAGGACGAGACCACAGCATCACGGGTAGTGGAGAGCCTTGAAGATCCGTCGGGTCCCATCGTTTGGAGGTTGCAGATTGGCGATGATGATCACTTCTCGGTGGTGGCTGAGTGACCGCATTTCGGGCTGAAGCGTCTGCGAGACTTGAGTCCTTCGATCTACGCGTGAGCACGGCACCCACTCTATCGTGGATGTGATAGTCCGCTTTCTTTCGTGGATTACCAGTCCATTGAATGGCACAAGCCACATCACCTATTTTCCGCGGAGAACCGTTCCCTGTCAGGATGTCGGGACGCATTGCGCTTGAGCCGTGAACTTTTCGTCTGTCCGGATTGGACAGGCCCCGTCTTGATTTGAGTGGCTCAGCTCAGCTTCGATAGAGGGAAGCTTTTGTTTGATCCACCATAGGAGACAGCGAACCCGATCTGATTCGCGCTTGTGGCGATGGTTATGTTTGATGTTTTTTGACGGAAGGAAGTGATGGCGTCGTTTCGCGCTTTTGTGGTCGCGCAAGCCGCTTGCGCCGCTGCGAGCATTGACTGGTTTGCCGACAGTTACGATCGCAGTACTTCTTCTAAGGAGTCTAATCGAGCAATAGCATTCTTAGCCGACGCGACGACCGCGGTAGCAGATTCTACGTTTCTCGCCGCTACTTCTTCTTCGTGTGCGGGCTGGAAAGAGGTTCGAACCACTTGGCATGCTCAGCCCCTACAATGTCATTACGAGATATGATATGTCATAGTTATATTATGGTCATGATACAAACCCGATTTGACATCTCGTATTTTCACTGTCTGCCCTCCAAGATGGACCTGTTTGATGCGTTGAATGCCACTTCAAATCATACTGGATGACTAGCGTTTTCTTCCACGATTGAAAGAAGGCTGTTTCCCGCGGCCGACTTTTCCGTGGAAGGGTTCTAGCGTCCTTTCGTGACTGACTGTACTAGGTCCTCGTCTTCTCTGAAGGGCCGTTGAATTGGGACTGGAATTGCATCAAGGCTCGGATTTGCTATCTTCCGCTTCGCTGCTCGTGACTTGTGTGCGAACTGCATGGGGTGTATTGATGGAGACCAGGCGTCGCGCTGCGCGCTCCTCTCGCAATTGACGTTGGAGATGGCGTCGAACTGCCCTTTCAGCCCCAGCATCAGCTGTCGAAACATCTGAGCCATCACTTGAATCTCCTTCTATCACTTGTCGCATATGCTCCTGCCATTCTGCGCGCTCTTTCCGCTTTTGATGCTCTTGCCATTGTTCTATAACCTTCTCGCCAAAGTCAGGGTCGTAGTATTCGATAGCGCTGCTCGGAGGCGTAGAGGAATTCGGATAGTTTCGATGAAGGCCGCGATCCTGGACAGGATAATCGAGCCGAGAAGAGTGGTGCCCAACAGCACAGGGGAGGGAGGTGGGTGCTGCCCATTCAGAAAGGGCTACGTCGTCCAGCCAGGCTTTGACGCCCGAAGAACCTTTGGGCGGCGCAAGTTTCTGCCTCTTTGACCTGTCCGACGCCGATGATTCTGGTGTGTACAGTTGGTGAGGGCGTTTGCGCGATGTCGATATTATCATTGCAATGTCGTGTGCAGTTCTGGAACGAGTCGGGCGGCAGTGTTGTGGTGATGAAGCGGCTGACGGGGAGACTAGCCCTTTTCCAGCGCCAGCGACGTCTATTCCACGCGCGCAGGTGGGTGAAATGATGGCGCACTCTATAACACTGGCCAGGCTCTCGGCCAACTGTCGTATCAATTCGCCTACACAGTCCCGGCCGACAAGGAGGAATTGTTTCAAAATCGGGAGAGGGAGTTCTATCAGAAATACGTCTGCCCCGAGCCTCCCATCGAGTCGGTTTCTGTCACGCCGTCGTTCCAAGATGTACGAATCGGACAATGGACCATTCTCAAGACCGCCGGTGAAGGCGGCCGCTCCGTCATCAAAGCGGCCGCATCTCGAACGGGCGCTCTCGTAGCAGTGAAGCAACTTGAAGAACGCCCAGACGACAGCAGTGCCGACAAAGAACGAACATTGTACAGGAGTTTGAGAGACGATCTGCAAGAGGCTGCTCAAAGAGCATCAAAGGAATTGGATCACGTTATGCTGCTACATGCAGATGTGCTTACCGGAACAAGTCCCCCGAGAGACATTTATCTCTTATTCACCCCTCTGGTAAGCCGCGTCTTCCACGAGCTGGTTCAAGACAAGGATGATCCTCCCAGAGTGGGAAGAGATACTCGATTAAAACTCTTTTCCCAGGTCACACAAGGACTGCACTGGATTCACGAAGCGAAATGGATCCATCGAGATCTGAAACCGAAAAGCCTCGGCATTAAGAGTATCATCCCACCACACGCATTCATACTGGACTTTGACTGCGCCAAAAAACTCTCCTCCAATCTACAGATTCGGACCAGTCCAGGCTACGGGGGCACCATTGGTTACATTGCACCCGAGATGGAAAGTGCTCGCTCCACGTACACACAGTCTGTCGATATCTTCGCACTCGGTTGCGTCGGTTCTCAACCTTTCAAGTTCTCGGACCAAGTAGCAAATCCTTTCGGCTGGCGCTACAATACCTTTAGAGAAGCAGCCACTTTCGTTCAGTTGCCGGTTGATTACAGCAGAGAGCACCTGAATGCTTACTGGAATCTCTGCGACACTTTGCACACTTCACACGATGGCATCGGACGGCTGCTCGGGCATATGCTCAAGTTTGAACCAAGGAACCGACCGACAACTAGGGCTCTTGTGAGAGACCGCCAACTATGCATGCTCGAGGGAGATGGAGCAAGCAGCTTGAAGCGGCGAAGAGAGACCGGATTCCGTCGGGGAATCAACATTACGCTTCCACCGGGGACCTTCCCAGGCGAATGAATATGAGGTCCTTTTTCGCGAATGCCTGATTCGAGGTCTCGACTCCCTTTTCTAGCATGAACTTTATCAGCGCTATCGTCAGCATTTCCTTCTACAACTCCATCTCCAGAGAGGAAAATTAAGCAGCTGCACCGAGAATTATAGAGCCTTGAAACGAACATTGCTATAGAAGCACGACTTTGAAGTTGAGAAGCACGTTATTGAGAGCCATGAAGCTCCACCGGCCCGAAACGCAACCTGAAGCATTAATCATGCAGCAGAGGAGTCCTGTTATCAGTATGTCACTCCTTGTCCAAGGCTTTCGTTGACCCCGTGTTCTGGACAGCGGCCTGGGATGGATTACGCGGTATGTGCCATTGGTTCTGCTGGATTCCATCTGTCTCACGTCGCACAGGCGGTCTTGGAGGTTCTGAAATCTCTTCACCGGGGCCCTCGGCCGGCGCCTTCAAAAGCTCCATCTCAACAACTTACAATACCCAGTGTCGATGGCCAGCTGAACGTTAGGGGAAAGCCCGCCACATTTGGTATGGAAAATTGGTTGAACCTTCTCGGATGTTCAGTTGTTCTCATGTTGTCCTGCTTATTTCCAGGAGCTGACTGCTGTTCCAGTCCGATCAGATCGAGCTCCCCAGTTGTGTACACGTCGCCGGGACGAAAGGGAAAGGCTCCACTTGTGCATATGTTGAGTGTCTGCTGAGACAGCACGGACGCAGGACAGGACGTCCAAGAAAGACTGGGTTGTATACCTCACCACATCTCAACAACGTCCAAGAAAGGATTCGAATCAATTTCGAACCTTTGAGCGAAGATAAATTTGTCGAATACGTTTCAGATGTCTACCAAACACTGAAAATCCCGATGCTAGGCAGTGACGGGCCCAAATGTCTCCAGTTCCTGTTTCTGGTTTCGCTGCACGCTTTCATCCAAGAAGGCGTTGAGGTGGCCATATGTGAGACGCATCATGGAGGCGAAATCGACGCAACAAGCATCATTTCAAGACCTCTGGTAACTGCAATCACTCCAATCGATCGAGACCACATAAACGACCTGGGTCCGACACTTCGACATGTCGTTTGGCACAAGAGCGGAATCTTAAAGCCCGGCGTGCCTGCATTCTAAGCTCCGCAGCTACCAGACTTGGCCCGTATCTTGGAGAATCGGGCTGAGGAGCAAGGTGTTACCCTCCAGCTCGTGGATTCCGATCCGCTCCTTTCCTTGGATGTCCCCGAGGCAGAGTCGCCAGTTCAGCTGGCTGATTTCAGTCTCGCGTGCGCTTCCTGGCTCCATTGGTATGACGAGATACCAGAGAGAATCAGTCTTCGCAGCGCAACTCTCTTTGCAATAAGGTCGCACAGGGCATGACGTTCCGTCAAAGACTCAGCCGTGGAGATCATGGAAGACGACTATAGGCGCTATCTCGTCAATGGAACAACTCCGCCCAGGCAGCCATGCGCCGCACCGTGTCGTAGGACGACGCAACTTCTTCTCTCTCTCTCTCTACAAGTTTGTCGATCGCACCACCGCTGGTTCAATGTTCGATCCTTCAGCCGCGCATCGACGAGCGCTTGATAGTAGGCTCGCAGTAGCTGCAGCACTTGTGTTGCATGCACTAGCCTATATTTTTGGAGCCCTCGGATGACCAGTGATCAAGTCAACTCTTCGGCAAGCTCTGACAACCACCCTTGCAAACGACAAACGAACAGCAGCAGACTGCGGCGTTCATGGGAAGGGCCTCTCGGCTTATAAATACGTACAGGTCTTCTCATTTTCAGAGGAATTGCAATCACCCCTCGACTCCCGTCCACCTACAGCAATCTCAGAAGCCAGCTCTTCTCGTGACTCGACAGTCAGCTCACATTACCAAGCCGTACACTGGTACTCTCTCAGGAATCCCGCGCAATACTCAAGGTTCGTTGCGAGCACGTGTGCCATCTCCAATTGCTCACAAGTAGGCCAGATCAACAACTCAGACCAACAATCCCGACCAACAATCCCGATCACAATCAGACAAACACCCCAGCAAGCCACTATGTGCTATAAACTCGAGCACAACTACGTCTGCGGGCACAAGGGTTATCAACCGGTCGTCAAGTGTGAGAAGGTGAAGCAGGGACAAGCAAATTGCGGCAATGTTGCCGTGAAATTCGGGACCTTCTATTCCAAAACTTACGGAGATTGTCCAGTTTCGGTAAAGAAATAGGCCAAACGCTCTTTATCCAGCTTGTCATGGAAGACGTCCGATGCGAAGAACTCTCGCGGAATATATGACGGTATTGCAGTACCAAGCTTGCCAGCATAAGCGAGATCAATGAAGATCAAATCTCCCTTCTCATTCACCATTTTGTTACCTGGATGCAGGTCTCCCATGACGAAACCGGCATCGTGCAGTCGTTGAAGGGCATCCTTTACAGCCTGGTAGTATTGATGTACATTTCCGAAGTCGATTGCATGAAGTAACTCAATGCGGTAGCCATATAGCCCTTGACTGTCGACTTGAGGGTCGTGGTGGAATCGTGGTATCGGCAGAGACGACGCAGAGTCGCTCATCATCTGAAGCATGTCGAATTCACGCTGGAGTCTTGCGCGTGCTGTGAGATTGGGATGAGCCAGTTTCAAGACAGGTAGGGATCCCGCATCCTGTCTTATACATGAGTCGCGGCCATGGCCGAGGAGTTCCGACCGTGCCCATGTACGAGCCACTTCCCTGCCAAGGTCGACTTTCCGAACGTTTAAGCCCTGTGGGAATTCGTCTAGGTCCGGAAACTGAGCGGAGCCAGACCACGTCAAATAATAGACCTCCCTTTCGAACTCGACATATGCGTAATGCTCGCCGGTAGATGGACCAGATTCGGGCGGTGAGATACGTCGTGCTGATGGGCTATCATCAATCCCAGTATGCTTGCTTTGCCATGGCGCTTTGGAGCCCAAGTTGAGTCAGAAGTTGTGAGAGGATGGTAGGATGTGACCCATGTTTAGTTGTGGCGATTGCGTGTGTCGATTGCGTCCTTGATCCGTGATTGTTTCGAGCGTCAGCACGGCAGAGACCTGAGATGCCCAGTTCCTTTGTGTCAGTCTGTTGTTTGCTTGGCCCGAGAACTTATATTACAGGGGGTGAATGCGAGTAGGGATGTGTGACTTCTGCAATAGGATGCTTACTTAGCGTTATTGTCTAGTACGGATAGTAGTAACTAATAATAACGATTAGATACTTATCTAATACTTAAGATGAGGAAGATGGTAGACACTATAATATTATATATTTATTAACTTGAAGAACGGACCCTATACATTTGATACGTAGCTCTACCGTTCCCCCCGACGCATCGCCGGAGAGAAATCTGCGTCTTTATTCGTGGGTTCCCCGTATTTCGCTATCCTCCGTACGTCCAGTCGCCCTTCTGAGTTCTTACTAATAATTTGATACTGAGGTGAGTATGATGCTGGGACCGACATAGGTACAGTAATAACAAGGTATCGCCCTGAAATTCTGAGGTGATGGTCGTCTATTCGTCACGACACGTGAGTCCCATCACTCGGCTCCCCTTGACTTCTCGCGCTCTGCCCTTCCCGTTGACGATGGCGACGAACTGCGCCGACGAGGATTGATCCAGTGAGGCAAATGATGACGTTTGCTGGCATGCCCGGGTTGCCAACTCGTGTCAGTCAGTGAGATTGGCAAACATCGTTGTTTTCGTCTAAGGGAATCCAGAGTCTTTGAGCACCTGGCATACCTCACGCTCAAGGCAAAGATTGCCGCCGATCTAATGGGAGGATGTCAGACACGATTGAGGTGAGTTCTAGAATCAGCACTCTGGCTAGTCCAGACTGCAGCCACGCATCAGGGCACGACAAAAGGCTCGAGACTTTCAATAACCGATCCACATAGTGCACGAGCGCCCTTGTCTTGAGCATACACGCCCCTGAAATCCTGCCTCGTCTTTGACCTTACTAGCTTTTGACGTACCGATCGCTCGCACACCTCCCTTGCAGCCTCCGACTGCGAGGTCAAATCAAGCCCTCTCAAGCCATGATGAATGGTATCCTCTCCCTCGTCCGGATCTTTCGAACGAACATAACAGTGGAAGTCGCCCCAGCAATGCATCCGCGAATCCTTGTGGCGACGCAGCGTCTGCCTGTTGCACAACATCATGATGAAGCGCAGCAGCTCGTGCAGCGCGACTTGCGGAGAGCTCCTCGGGCCCACGCTCAAGAAGACGCAGAACATATCGCTCATTGCCTCAGCCTCATGGTAGACAACGTGCGCCGAGATAGCTGTCCCCACGCCCGTCACGATCAAATTGAAGTCGGGTGTGCTGCTCGGGGGAGGCGTCTCCTGGCTCAGGCGGTACTCTTTGTTCTGAAGGATCGGAAAAAGTACCCGGACGTTGTCTTGGGCACGTTAGCTGGGCTTATGTGTATCGCCGTAGTCTCGATGTCGTCGATCTCTACGCTTTTGGTGTCGTTGGTCAGAGCGCTGTTGTTGGTGCGGCTGCTGTCGTTGAGCTGGGCATTGTCGTTGGCCTGCGAGCTGCTTTTGATCTTGACGCTGTCGTTGGCGAGACCCTCGTCCTTGATGTCGGCGCTCTCGTTGGCCCGCAGGCTGTTCTTGCCCTCAGTGCTGTCTTCGACTGGAGCGTCACCGTTCTCATCCATCTTCTCTGCCATGCTCGTTGTAGAATGCTGTTCCGTTTGCCCCTGTGGAGCCAGCTGAGGCGCTGGAACTTCATGCTGATATTTCTTGTGTGTTACTTCGTCAGTGGCAGACAACCCGCAGAGTGAAACCGTGATGTACCTTTGTTGGGACTTGAGGTGTTAGCAAACACAAACGACGTATGAAGCAGATGTATCAGCAAACACCAGATACGGTGTCCGCCAAGGTACATTCAATGCCGCCGGGCTCCTGCATCACATGAAAGACCGAAGATCAGCCAGGCTAGGCATGCACTTGCGACAATGAGCTCGCGGCCGCTTTAATGGGATATACACTACCAGGAAAACATTGACTGCTTGAGCACCCGAAAGCTCCGGCTCTGAATTGCGGTCCGGCTTCCCTTTGCTTCACCATCGCTCCAGTGTAAGCGACGAAGCAGACCAACACGTTCTGCTATATCAAAATATGCTGCCTCATCATGGGTCACTTTCGTCCACATCCGAACACCACACCACACCATTGACAAGCCCCATCAAACCCCGATGCCGGAAGGCAAGAGAAGGCCAGGCCGTTAACATTTCTGTGCGCGGCATCCGACTCTCCGAAGACGTTCCGACGATGATTGGTACGGTTGAAGGACATGGTGAGATGCAGCAAGTTTTCGATAGCTCTCTTCTCAAGGGCCGGTGGTGCTGCTTCCAGGGGGACAGTGTACTTCCACCCTCGACTCAAACCTTGCTCCCTCTTGCATATCACCTCGGCCTGGACATTGGTTCGTCTGCCATTCGTGATACGCCAAAAGTTCCGCGTGCCACAGACTGCAGCAAGTAACCATGTGGGCGTGGACATTTCCGCGAGAATGACCCGCTGCCGCAATATTTAAGACAGGCAAGAGCCCACGACAACGCCTATGCCAATCTCTGGACGTCTCACCTGGAGAAGGGACATCAATGTGACAGCCAGATATGGCTAAGGTACCTACTTTACCTCCAATCATGGCACCATCTGCTCGTAATCAGCCGGGACTCTCATCTCACCCAGACTTCCTCTGAACCTCAATGGCCTGCCTCACAGCATCCTGGAGTGTGTCCATACTCTCCTCCATACCGATTAGATGGTTATCTCTTTTGTCGTACAACGTCCCACCCTCGGTCCATATCCTCCTGAGTGTCACAGAACCCGCCCCTGGACTCCCGTTCTCCCACGCCTCCTGCTCAATCTCCTTCAAGCGTTCTAGAGACGTGTACTTGACATCCCACCGATCTCCGGTCTGCTTCTGGAACTCGTCTGCAATAGCCTTCGGGGTGGCAGTAAATGAATTCACCCGCAATGCGCGGTTTTTCGATACCTCTGGATGCAGCAGAGCAGCTACGACTAGCTTACCAACATCTCGCATAGTCGTCAAGCTGATCTCGCCGTCACCAGTTCCAAGGAGCACTGCACGCTCCCTCTTGACGTCAAAAGTGCCTGCTTCCTCTTCCTCGGGCGGTCTGGCGGATAGGAAGAGCCCGCGATCAGCATCTGCATAGGGACCAGTGACGACGTACGTGTAGTCAAGGTCCTTTGCGCCTTTCAAGGCGGCTCGGACCTTGAGCTTCTGCTGGTGCGGCTTCTCCTGTGCTGACTCAGGGCCATATTCAATGTCCGTGCCAAATTCTGAAGGGAAGAAGCGCTTGACATCTGGATGCTGATCCGCCCATTCGATCAGCTTAACTTGGTCGTGGATGATGGGTCCTTATTATGGATTATCAGTGATTTGACTATCGGAGCCGAGAGGGTTAGACATACTGCCCACCGCTGAGACGATGGTGTCGAATCCATTATAGGCTTCCTTCGCAGCATCAGGCGATGTCAGATTGCCGGCGAAGACCTCCACACCCTGTGCCTTGAGCGCAGCAATCTCTTCAGACTTGGTCCATACGGTGTTGTTGGAGGTGAATATGCCGATGCGCTTGAACTTCTTGCTATCAACGATGGCCTTCGTGATGTGTTCACCAATCAGGCCGGTGGCTCCGAAGATCAGGATTGATTGCGTGGCAGCACTCATCTCTGATATGTCTGTCTGGACTCTGTATTTAGGTGATCAGAAAGTCTCCCGGCTAGACAGATGAGTTTGGCTATCTCGCGTCCCTGCATCGAGCAATGCTGCCCATCGGATCGGCCACCTGCCGCTGACGGGCTGAGCCGCTGCACGTGCTGATCTCGGTGGAGACGCTGCAGGCGGAGTCCTCGGTCCGGTGCTGCGTTATCGGAAACGGTAAGAGCTGCATGAGCAACTTTGTCACCTGCGACCTGTCGGCGGCAAAGACGACGCAACATGGCGTCGCCAAGACTGCCGTTCCTATGGCCAATGCTGTGGAAAGGTACAGAAGCATGCGCACCACGAATACGACGAGCGAGACCTGCCGGCAAGATCAGAAACCTGCATAGAAGCACTCGCAGGAGCCAGCATGAAACAGTCCCACAGCGATACGGCTCTGCTAACGAACCACCACCGCATCTCGGTAGCGGTCAATCAGTGAAGCCCGCCTCGCCACCCGCGCAGGCGAAAGACGAGCAGACAAAGCTACCGAAGATTGGCGAGAAGCTGCAGCAAGATGGCGAGCAGGAAGTCAAGCAGGTGGAGGCAAGGGAGCAGTCAATAGACCGGGAGAAAGAGCGGCGGACAGAGCCCACCACGATCGATGGTGGATTGGCACGACCCATCAGGCCAGATCCAATGTTCGGCAGTGCGAAGTCGGATGCCCAAGGGAAACCTGAGCAGGCTTCAGGCAAACCCATAGAGTCACTCTTAGACAGCGTTCCCGATCTGGCAGCCCAGAGGACGCATGAGACGGAACGAGGGCACCCATCTGGAGAATCCCATTCGGGCGCTACGGTGGACGAGCATGCGCCTGCTGTGAAAGCGCCTCATATTGAGCCTCCAAGATACGTACACCACTTTGACACCTACGGTCTGGTCAACCGGTTGAAGGAGGGAGGCTGGGATGATCAGAAGGCCGTGCGGGTCATGAAAGGCGTCCGTCTCATGCTGGCTGACAACATGGATCTGGCCAGAGAGGCACTCATGTCAAAGAGCAACATCGAGAATGAGAGCTACCTCTTCCGCGCCGCCTGCGCCGAGCTCAAAACAGAAGTCATGAGCCGCCGAAAAGCAGAGCAAGAGAAGATGCGCACGCAGCGGACACAGCTGCAGCATGAAGTCGAGATCCTTAGTCAACGTCTCGGACAAGAAACCGCAGCGCTCAAAGACGAATTGAAAGGCATGTTCGACGACCGCAAGATGGCCGTGCGAAACGAGCAGAGGGGCATGGAGAGCAAAGTCCAGCAATTGAACTACAAAATCACCGTCAACCTGCAAGCGGATGCGCGTTCCGAGGTCGAAGGGCTGAGATGGGTCATGACGAGACGTGTGATATTGGCATTGCTTGTGGTGGTCATTATGGTTTTGGGGAGTTTGAAGTTGAGCTCGAATATCATGCATGAGCAAGAGATGGAGGCCAAGAGGCGCGCGAAGATGAAGAGTGGAGGGACGCAAACGGACGAGCCTTCTGAGTTCGTGCATGAGAGGGGTGGTGGGAGGCCAGTGGGGAGTGGGATTGGAGAGATGGTCATCCCGGAGGCTGAGTTGAGCGCTGCTGGGTAGACTGTAGTCACATGCATGACCTTGACCTTATGATACCCATCATATTCATAGCTGATACATGGATGACAATGCTCCTGCTCCACGCTCCGGCATCATTTGCAACGCGTACATATGGCATTTTCTTACTTTCCAACAACGAATAAGTATGTCCAAATTGAAAGCTACCTACGTACAAAGAACCGTACATGTAGCCGCCTCGCCCAAATGGTTGCGTCCTAGTCCTCTGGCCGTCATCATGTATATCAATGTCCGCATCATGTCAGATAGATACATGTACAAATGACCGTGGTCGTGGTCCGTCGTGAACAAATGCCTGCCCGGGTATCTCGATACCGTGTTCAGAAGGAATCAAAGGGCCGTGCCGATGTCAAGTATGTCCACCTAATGAATAGAAATGAAAAAGTCGTGGACCGCCCCGCCCCGCGTGCCTGATGGGTGAAGTCGAGCAAGAGTCAAAAGCCCGCCTCGAACGCCTTCGTCAACTCGACGTCCATGCAATATGCATGACTTGTCGGAATATCGCTTCGTGCTCGCGATTGCAACACTCCTCGTTCCGACCACCATTACTCTTTCTCGTCGGCACGCCTATTGCTGCCGAACAAGAGCTGTGTGATCTGTTGCACGCTCTCTTTCGTATACGTCTCACCGGCCCAGATGTCTTTGTAGGTGACAGTCTCCAGCGGCAAGGCGTCCTCACCAAAGCGCAGAGCAACCATTGGCACATTTTCGTGTCGATCCGCTTCCTTCAGCGCCTCACTGACTTGGGTGATGAAGTCGGCCTGCAACGCCAGATATGCGTCCTTGGGCGTGGACGACTCAGCACCGCTTCCTTTACCTAGGCTGTCTGGCTGAGCGGCAACAACAAGGAGTGCATCAGCTTTCATGGCAAAGACGTGATGAGTCTCCGTGAAGCCGACCGTGGGCACATACGGCACATGTCGGACACGAGGATGTTGTTTGCTCAGAGCAATGCCAAGCATTTCAAACGGATCGGTGTCGAGCTTCTTACTTCGAATCTGTGAGGTCTTAGCCACGGCTCGATCTCGACCGGTGAATCCTGACGGCACCATGAGTGGCGTGAAGAGCACCAGCACAGCGGATGATGAGAGATCACGCAGCCTTGCCAAGGCCGTGGTGCCTGCACTGTGCTGCGCTAGACGCGTGAGGCCTGTGGGGCGAGGCGTCTCGCTCTTGACGGGCGTCTTGGTCGATGCAGGCTTCGTTGGCTTCTTGGATGCGGACCCCATGGCTGATGGTCCGTCGTTGAGTCGAAGTCGTAACGCAACGTTCTTGACGAGCTCGTCAGAATGGTCGTGAGAGGCTTTAGATTCCTTCATAGTAGGGTGGCGGTTGACTTTGTAGAGGCCGGATATGGTTGTTGCGCGGGTCTGTCGTGGATGTTCGCACTGCGGAGAGGAGGCCCTTGCTCTGATCTCTGCGGGTTCATGGAAGCCGGTTGCCTCTATACTGAGCCGATAGTATGCGGCTATGCGACGGTTGCACGGAGGTAGGCCGGATGCCGTTCATGGACGCTCGGGCGGCCGGATGTGCAGTGGACGCGGTAGAGGTGATGTGTGTGATGAGCTGGTCGGATTGGTCCAGTCACGGAGGGCTCCTTGGTCGAGAAGATGCTCCAGGCCGAACGAGACAAGGCCAGCCGGTGCGCTGCGCACGTCTACCCGATGCTTGTGCTCCGTCCTGAGGGTGCGGGAGCCTGCGTCGAGCTGTCGAGGAGTTGGATGCAGAGAGGAGAGCTCTGAGCGGAGTGGTCGCTTAATAATGGAAAGCGTAGGAGATGGTTGGTGGCACAGTCGGAGGATTCGTAGCACAATAATGATATTGATGCTTGGATGCAGGACAGGGGAATTCAGGTGGATGCGGCGGGAATGAGCGCCAGCTGAGTAGACAGCACTGCATGAAGCCGAGGGGCAGTCTCCTCACTATGTAGAGATAGCTTCGCCGTTGTGTGACACAACGGACGGCGTCGTGGACTCGGTGACGGCGTGGAGGGCCGCTGTGTCTAACAAGCTCTGGTATGCGGCTGTCGCCTTGAGGAACAGAGATTTCATGCTGCTCTACAGGACGGTGCTAGGATGCTACCTGTAACCCTGATTGCCGTGGTCGAAAGCTTCCCACGCAGCAAGCGGACAGGCTCTCCCGCCCGAAACGCATCGTAATACCTTATTAACCTCCTCAGGCTCTGGCAGGCCCCTTGCCCGCACTAGGAGGGAGGCATGTCCAGTGCTGACAACAACAATCATGCTGTGAAGACAGCTATCACCTAGGGAGTTGCACATGCCCAAGGGAGATGGTCGGATCTGGATTGGTCGACCCATCTGCGGCTGGCCTCAAACTGCTGCTCGAGGTGGAGAGGAGTGGGAGAGGGCGGCGTGCTGCAGTGCGACGTGACGCTCGGGCGCGCAGGCAGAAGTTAGAACAAGCCATGTGTGATGACAATTAGCAGCCAGTAGGAACATGGCCAGGTGTCCGTATGAGTGGGAATATATGGGAGGATGCGTAAATCCGACAGGCTGGCGGTTGTGTCACCAAAGCTAAAGGAGGATGAACCGTTGCTTTGTGTGGGAGAACGAACCCATGCACGCGTGGGTGCAGTGCGGGCAGGGGGAATGGGAGATCCGCCACACCTTGGCCATGACGACACGCCGGCTGACACCTCTCCTGCACCGTCGGCATATCAAGATGATGATGAGGGATACAGGTAGAGAAGCGAGCAGCCGGGCAGAACACCACATGCATTCTTCATCGGCCCACGAAAGCCTCCCAAACCCAGCTCAGTGGGGGCCCCTCCGGCTTGCCGCGGCAAAGAGGGTGGTGACCTTACATTATTGAGACCATGGGCAGCTCAGGCATCCGCCTGATCACAAACAACGAGGCGCAATTGGTACCACACTTAACGCTGTGCACCGCTCCAGCTCAAGCAGTGCGATGCGCAGTGACAGCTCGCCTATGAGATGTCCCGCTGTACGAGTGAGCGGCCACGGAAACAGCTAAGGGACCAATCCAAGGTTCATCCACCGTCACACAACAACAATGACGGCCAAACGGGAATCTGAAGAGCTATCGGTGGTCGCCTTGGGGGTACAGAATTCAGAGGCCCGCTTTGGCAGGAAGAGGCGCTTCGATCATGACCATTTCCCTCCGATCTCTCCGTGGCGATGCAATTTGTACGCCGTCCAGCTCAGGCCGGTCCAACGACATGGCTAACTCTCGACCGCTAGGACCGCCTTGTCGCAAGAGCACGACCTGTACTTCGTGGCCTATGGACGGGACATCTATGTTTACGTGCCACGGTTTCCGAGTCAAGCTGTGACCCGCCACCCAGCGTTGATCCTCACATCGGTGCCGTCCAATTCGCAGCTCAAGGGTTACATTGACCGGCGCGAACCTCACACCATCAACAATCTCGTTGTTCAGTACCTCGGGAACGATGAAGTCGTGAGTCAGCCACTGCGTGCGGAGGGACATTGGCATCCGCCCGAAATATCTGATGATTGGCTCGCAGGTAGCCACGGTCCGAGATGACGGAGACGTCGACGTGGTCCTCGTGCGCCATGTCGTCCAAGCTATCGAAAGGCGTGCGCAACCCGAAAGTGCCATATCCGACTGGGCAGACGAGGTGAGGCCCATCTTTCAGAGCAACGTCGGCATCAGTGCCTGGGGCCTAGCTATACACACGGAAAGTCGCATCCTCGCGGCTAGTTCCAATGCCCACGAAGTTAGGATATTCAAATTTGGGCTCACGCATGAAGAAGAAGATGATGATGATGATGATGATGATGATGATGATGATGATGATGATGATGATGATGATGATGATGATGATGACGAGATTCCACTGCAGAGAACGCAGGTCTCGGATGCATTGTCTACGGAAGGCAATGCCTTGATGGAGGTTGGAAGCTCTCAGGAGCACCAAATGCGACGTCCTTCGATGGAGACTTTACCTCGTAGAGGACGGCGCCGCATGGACGTCACAGAGACGGTCCTCAACGGCAATGCGAATATCCCGTCCATCTCGTTTTGTAACACTGGTGACGACCCCGAAGGCAGATGGTTGTTAACGACAGATATTGAGGGTTATTGCCGCCTAATGGATCTGCACGCTGATCACGGCGCTGTTGCAGCGGTAAGCAAGTGTTATTGCGTGTCATCCAATGCTTCAGGGTGACATTCATCGTAAGCTAGTTCGTACTGACCAAGTTGTATCACACAGATACAGACCTTCCGATTTGGTAGGGCATTGCCCAATAATACCGCCGGCATGGACAGGCACAATGCGGGCTGGGGAATTATGTTCTTGGATACTCGCTCGTTTATGTTGGAGAAGACCTTTCACAGTGCGGTTGGGCTCCAGGAAGGTCAGGTCTTGCCTGGTTGGCAAACGAATAACACGACGTGGGATCTAAGTGATACCGTCGAGCAGCTGCGTGATCATTCGGAAGTGTTCGTATATGATCAGCCAAAGAAGCGGCGGCGGCAGCAGAGTGAGCGACGGTCAACCGATGATCCACAACCACCCCATGCGGCTGGTACATTGCGCGCAGCTGAAGCAAGTCATGACCGACCATTGACGCGGAGGGCTGCTGACCACGAGGTGCCGGAAGGTCTAGTGCCAGAGCTGGCAGAGCAGGACCAGGTCATGGAGTCAGGGAGCGAATTTGACACCTATCAACCCAGCGAAGACGATCAGAATGACAGCACCCGTGGGACTGATGGCGACGACGGTGATGGGGACGAAAATCTCTATACGGATGACGAGAGCTTGGACTTGGAAGATCATATTGCACTTATCCAAGACGACCACGATCCAGACGACGAAGGCACGGAGGACAGCATGAACTTCAACTCCATGTACAACGGTCGCCGCATCTTCGGCAACCAGCCTTTGTTCTCTCCACCTGGCAGACTAGCTCATGATTTACCATGTCCCATCTTCCACGCTTCAGTGCGCAATGTTTACCTGATCCAGCCGTCGCAAGGGACACCGATGGTCGGCATGGCGCATCCCCTTCGACAAGCAGTGCAGATTGGACTCGGCTTCCTCTCCAACTTCGAGAGACTCAATATGCATGCATATATACCACAAATAGGTGTGCTGATCCTGGCTTCGCAGAAGGGACGAGCACTGGTCTTGTCCCTGACAAAACTGCGGAAGTCGGCTCAGTACCCTCCTGAGATGCAGGGATCGAGACCCAGGCGGACGTGTTATGCAATGCGCGTGGAGCGTACTCTGCCGTTGGCGAGCCAGGAGCGGGCGGGTCAGAGGCCATTTGCTCCGCTCCATGGTATCGCGGTCAGTCCGCTGCAGGGCGCTCGCGAGAAGCGGTGGCGACTCATGATGATGTACCAAGATCACTCTATTCTGAGCTACGAGGTCTCGCGTCAGCAATCGAGGGACTCGGGCAGTGGCCTTGACACTCTGGTGGTGTAGCGGCTTCTGAGCCCGTGACAGTGACACCATGCTTGGTATGAGAAGGGGCGTGCAGAGTGCCTTCAGCGTCAGTATGGCGCTACTGGTGACATGGCTTCATGCGTGTCAGGCTGGTTCTGCGGAGGACATCCCGTGTCAGGGCATGGGACTATGGTGCGCTCCTCAAGCACGGTGGAAGAACCACCATTATCCGTAAGAAGTTGATCTCTTGCTTGTCGTCGCAACGCGTTAGATATGCTTTACCGTGATTACATGGGTATTATTAGAAGCACAAGACTCCTGAACCCATTGTACAACAGAGGCCGTCCCTGCCTTTCCGATGCAGGTGTGCTTGCAAGGAGCGCAAACCGTTGCACACCCACCCCCATAAACGCCAGACTCCTCGCTCGTCCTATACCAGTACAGATGCCAAATGGACAACCATTCATTCCCACCTCAGCCCTTCCGCGGCCTGGTGAACAGCCTCTTGCGCGGCGGCAGCCGTGTTCACCGCAGTATGATAGGCCGTGCCTGCAAGGTCAGTCGCCGCCGCCATGACAGCCTCCGAAGCCTTGCTGGCATTCTGCCCTAAAATGCCTGCCGCCTGCCACGGTAACTCACTTAGCGCAGCGTCTCCCGCGAAGTAGTAGAATGATCGTCTCGCCATGGTCATGATGTGATTTGGAAGGTAGAGGACGGACGCCAGTGTGAACATCGAGATCGTGAGGAAGAGGATGGAATCTGCGATGCAGATTAGCGTCGTCGGGGCTTAGCTCTTGTTGGAGAGAAAGGGGCCAAAGACGCACTGAAGATGAACTTTTCGGTCGGAGTCAGCATGTACAGGGCGAATGTGACTTCGTACTGGTAGTTCTTCTTTTGGAGCCATCGCACCAGGCTCGTAGGTTGGAAGAGCAAGAAGACGACCATGCCCATCACCAATGCTCCTGCGGCCGCATATTGCGCTGTAGGCTCCAGAATTCCCATGCTTGTGGTCTCCTGTCGCGATTGGTGTTTGCCAGGGACGTGTATGAGCGCGTGGTCACGTCGTATTTTTGAAGAAGAAGGCCTAGTAGCCTCTTTGTGAGAATTTGTATACAAGCAGAAGGATCATGCTATGAAGTGAGATTCACATGGGGCCTCCAGCAGCTTTCAACAAAACAGCAGGACAGGGTCTCGGCGTCGTCGCGATCGGTGGAACGTGCCTTTTTGTGGGGCATTATTAGCATGACATGCCCGGAGCGCGGGACGGGGATCTGGCTTTCAAGTTTCAACACTTACCACCGATCGCGGCAACCGTTGCGCGGCCACGGCGTTCTTCGCCGGAGCTCAATAACCCCGAAGGTCGAAGAAGGCCAAGACTGCCTAGGCTGTGCTGCACGGAAGCAAGTCGAAGGCAACATGACGCTGCGGATTGCGACGTGCAAAGATGCCATTGCTCGGGCTGTTGGCTCTCTACGACCATTGTCGACGGTGAGTAGGCTTCAAAACAAAGCGCTGCCCCCTCGACCAAAGATTCTGGAGACAGAGATCGAGGAATCGTTCCTGAAAGGCACAGGCCCAGGTGGACAGAAGATCAATAAAACATCCTCAGCCGTGCAGCTGAAGCATTTGCCCACTGGCATCGTCGTGAAATGCCAAGAGACCCGTTCGAGACAGCAGAACCGCAAGTTTGCACGGCAGATCCTTGCCGAGCGGCTCGACGTGTTGGAGAAGGGCGATCAGAGTAGGACGGCGATCAAGGCTGAGAGGGCGAAGGCGAAGAAGGCTAGTGCGGTGAAGAAGAGTAAGAGGAAATATCGAAAGCTTGCTGAGGAGAAGGAAGGAACGCACGGTGGTATAGGATTGGTGGATAGCGGCGAGTCCAATGGAGAAGATGGCATTGAAGTGGCAGAGGTTCTTCGTGATGCAGAGACGCCTCAAGATACGGGTGGAAAGAATTCAGGACCAGACCAGGGATGATACCCACAGTTTTGAGGCCGCGTTTTGACAGCATGCGCTCTATCATGACGTCCTACCAAAACCACTTGGCAGCTGTCTGGCATGCTCTGCTTGCGATGAGTCGCGGTGCAGGCTGGCGTTCCGTGATCGAGACGGGCGTTCGTGCAGCCGCAGAGAAACACCATCAGCTCAATTTCTGCAGCCCACTGAGCTGAAGCAAAGAATGGCTCCTAGATCGATCCACATTTCCATGTCGATCATCTACGTTGTACTCCTCAAGCAGAGGACACCGTGGACAGCATCTCAGGTCACCACAAATTTCCGCGTACGCAGGATCCCTCGCTCCCTGGTCGCAGCGCCGTGGAGGGATAGATGTTGCTCCGAGGCCTCCTGATCACGGTCCTGCTGAGCCGATCCAACGTGCGAACAGACTTCAGTCTGCTTAGCATCGGCATATACTTTCGCAGAAATCTCGCTCATAATCATGCGATGTCGAGGTATGTCTGGCTCGACGATGTTCGTGAGAGTCGGGCGAGGTCGAGTGTCGGGCCGCCTTTACGTGGTTGCAGAAGCTCCACCGCTCGCTCCTTCTTGAATCGAGCACGCTCAGGCGGATCTCTAGCGGGACTTCCTCGTTTGTCAAGCCACACAACAAGAGTCCAGTTTGCTTTCCTGAATCACCCGCCCTCTCACACAAACATCCACCGTCACCCGCGAACACATAAAACTACGGAAGCCACCACATTTCAACAGCGACATTCAAAATCAAGTGATCAGCAAGATGTCGAGTGAGGCATACAGGACGCGCGAGCAGATCGTTGGCAAGTTGCTCCATCGAGCTTCGCTTGAGGCTATACTGATTTCCCATGACAGCGAACGCCAAATACCTCCTGGCAGACCCAACCTCCTCCGGCAACGGCTGTGGCAAGCACGACATTGATGTCATCGTCTTCGGCGCCTCCAACAGCTTCACTGCGGCCGTCATGGTTGGCACGACCCCAGCTATCGAGGGACCAGACGCGACTACGCCAGACCTCGCGGTTCGCAAACTCTTGACCGCCACCTGTGAGCTCCTGAACAGCTACATGCCACGCATCGGGGCGCACCACAAGAACATTCACGGCGGAGGCGTGGTCGACCTGGATCTCATCGATCCGGTCCTTACTGAGAAGAGGTAAGCCGACAATATGGCGGGCTTCACATGCAGACGGATCGTGGGATGCCATTAGGGGGTAGCGATGCGAGCACAAGGCACCTGGAGAGCGGTATGGGTCGCGCGACGAGTGCTCTGTATGGCAGAGGGCCTCGGTTAGACTTGAATGTCTTGAGGCACGACATGCAGACAAGTTGCTATGAAGAAAATGCAATGAATCATCCATGAATGGTAGTATGTTCTTCCTGGCTTTCTATCACTCCATATGCCAGCGGGAGAAGTGATTGCATTAGCGCCAAACACCACGCGTAATGACGTACAGCTGATGAATGCAACAAGCCACTCAGACCAGGTTTCCAGCCATTCTCTGCCATGCAGTCTGCAAACTCGGGAAGATCTCATATAGAGCTTCTCAGCCACTTTGGCACAGTCGCTACGAGTCAATCGCGTTGTTCTAAGAGCGCGGCGTCGGCATAAGTTCTTCCAAGTCTTTTGATCTTCGAAAGCGTTGGCGCCGCGAAACGGTCGCGACGAAATAGCTCAAAATTCGAGTAGTGTGAACGGGCCACAGGACGTAGCGTGAACCATCACGATGGCTGAGCCAAGAGAACGACCGCTCCATGAGTATGGAAGCGCATCGTCACGCAGTCCAGAGGCTCAAGGAAGGCTGACCACAATGCTAGGCTCCTGTCGCGGGACATGGTAGACATCTATGTCGGCCAAGACAACACTCACTGGGTGCTCCACGAGAAACTCCTCTGCCACCGCTCCCGCTTCTTCCGCAACATCTTCTACAAGAAGCAAGGTCGCAAGGATAGCGCATACGGTCTGCCGGACGAAGAGGACGGGCCGTTCAAGCTCTTCGTCGGCTGGCTCTACAGCGAAGCCGTGCCCCCGCCGAAAGAAGAGAAGGATCTCGGCGCGCTGTTCGAGCTCTACCTGATGGGCGAGAAGTGGCAGATCAAGCGGCTGGTGCTGGACGTGCTGGAGGAAGTGCGACGCTGGTACCACGACACGGACAGCTGGCCGGCCCTGCGGCGCGTGCAGTACGTCTACGCCAACACCGACGCCGAGAGCCCGATGAGACAGCTGTTGGTGAACTGCATTGCGCGGATGCTTGTGGGGCGCGAGGGCATGCCGTCGCAGTGGGACAATGCGCTGCGCAAGAATGGCCAGTTGGCGGTGGACATCATCTTGGCGGTGCAGAAGTGGAACCTGGACACGGAGAGCATCCCGGACGCGCGAGACGAGAGTATCATGCCGTTGGTGGAGGAGAGCGACTCCAAGGCTCATGTCAAGAAGGAGGATGACGCCGACGAGGCGCCGCAGGATCTGGAGGAGCTCGTGAACGGGGTCAATGGGTTGAGTAACGGTCATGATGAGGATGAGGAGGATCAGTGATGCGGTCGTGCACTTGGGTCGGAGCTAATTGGATCTCGAGTGGAATTCGGAGATTCTTTGAAATGATTGCATTGGCATGGTTGGGCGTGTATATTCAAAACGCACTTGTTTTCTCTCCGTTCTCAGCATCATTATCAGATAGCGTTCAGTATAGGCATTCCAGTCTGCATCCTGGTATCCTGTCCATTGATCATACCGCGAAAGCTACGGCGCCCAAAGCACCCGCCAAAGCCGCCCATGCCAATCCCGGAGGCACTACCACGGCGGCAGCTCCACTGCCCGATTGCGAGACGCTCACGCCTGTTTGTTGCGCATTGCCGGGCGCGCCTGGAGTATATGTCGACGAAGTTGATGCGGAGGACGTGGAGGACGAATGCAATGTGCTTGATGCTGTGCCAGTAATGACTGTGGTGGATGCAGTCGTGCTTTGCGCCGTCGCGGAGGTCGCAAGAGCGAGGCCGAACGTGAGGGTAGAGAATTTCATCTTGACTGTTTGGTCGAGTTTGGGGCTGGCCGGTGCGTGGTGTTGATGTCGGTATGAAGAGCTGTGCGGAAACGTGGAGGGTTGGAGGCGTGGTGGATGAATTAATTAGAGAGTAACAAGCAGGATGGATACTTACTGCCAGATTAGTGCCGTGTGCTCATGACACAAACTCCATGGCGAAATGCAAAAGCTACCGCGATCAAATGGCTGTGGTGTTTCGACCGATGTCGAGAAGGAGGGTCAACGTCATGATCAGCGGCTCTCGTGCAGCCAGCACGGCTCGCGCAAACGCCTCGAGCCTTTCTGAACTCTGCTGGCAGATACCTACATTGGATCGCTATCATTTCTCCGTCATCGACTGTGATTCTCTTCTAATTCTGTGAACGTCTATGTTCAGCAGCAGTTTGAAGCCCGGTCGATGGCGCTTGCTTGTAGGGATACCCTCTCGCAGCCGCGCCGACTTCTTGAGGCATGTTTTGCAGAGGCGTCGCCAGAACCGGTGCGGGCTCAGTTCTAGTCCCAGCGCTTCTGTGCGCAGCATGCTCGTTCCTTGAGTCGGGCGGTGGTTCTTTCGCGGAGAAATATCCATGCATTCCGGCATGGCTCAACTGATTCCAATCGAAGCGCGGCAGATCGTCTATAAAAGACATGTCGTCGAGGTTGACAGGGTAGTTGGGGTCCAGGTACGTGCCAAAAACATCATCCATGCCTTCGAAAAGATCGGCATTTCCTGACATTCCCGTCGGTAGCGTGGCATCGCCGTTGGTCTCGGCCCTCAGCGCTGGCTGCTGCACGGGATTCGTGGCGTTGCCAGTGACAATATCAGATGGTAGCTCAAGGCCAGATCGAGCACCGCTAATGTCTGGCGCGCAAGGCTTGTCAGCCTCCCTGCTAGCTCCACCTCCCCGCGGTATTCGAAAGGACTCCAAGGATGGTGCTTTTTCAAGACCTTCCAGGACCTTCATGGCGAGCGCAGTCATGGTGTCTGCCGAGCTCCACGTACGTCTTAGGCTGTGTAGTAATTTCGTACATCTGCGGAAGTCCGATCGAGCGTCCTCCTGTTGGTGGTGTAGTTGGGACTGCCGCAGGTGTTGGTATGACACCGATAGAGCGAGCGAGAGTGCATATGGGATGAACGGAAACCCGTGAAGGGCTCTGCAGTGTTCAGACTCCAGAAGCCTGATGACTTCAATCGCACAAAGCCTTTGACGGATCGACGAATGCGTGCCTCGTGGTATTTGCTTGAAACTGCGAGACCGATGAGATAGCATCGCGGTGGCCAGATAGAACAAATGAATGGTCGACAGTACAGACTGCGGAAGGTTCCAAGCGCGTGTCTCGTCGAAGATTTCCTCGAGACCAGGGTATGGATCTTCCCACCCTGTGAAATCGACAGGATTGTGAGGCCTATAGAAACTAATAGTCTTGTTAAGCAGGTTCGTAATTCGTAGCCAAGCATCAAAAGCCGGAAAGCCACTTTCTTGAGGCTCGAAAGGCGTTATGGCTATGTCAACGTCGTTCATGATGATAGGCCTGCCGTTCATGACAGAGTTCAGGCGGTCAAGCGCATAAAGACACCAGAACAGCCGCTTGTTCATAGAGTCTTGTCCTTGCGGTGCATTGGCATGTTGGCCAAGATGTATGCCAAGTGTTGTAGCGTGATGGCAAGCCTGTGTCAAGAGCATGGACGCTTCCTCAGGCCCATCCGCGCCTTCCATGTGCAAAGAAGTCAAAGCCAGTATTTGGATCAATGTGGTCTTGTCGTAGCGTCCAGGCGTCCTTAGCGCATCTAGCACAGAGCTGTTCAGTCGCCCGCAAAACTCGCGTGGCGCCAATGTTGAAGGCGCGGACCCGTAGCGCAGGTGAGGTTCTGCCGCCGGGTCCTTGGCCGCCACCAGACACACTGCATGGGCCAATGCTTCGGGTAGACGACCAGAGGTCTGTTTGTCGCGAAACTCATTCTCATCGAGTAGTGGCAAAATGGGATGAAATTTGGTAAAATAGACGTCTATCAGCGGACCAAGGACCGCCGAATGAGGTCGCTGGCCAGCATGGACGCCTTGAGAGATGATGTGAGTGGAATCGCCGTTGGTCCTCGGGGCGGTGTCCTTGCGCCGGACGAGTGCGTCGTACTCCCGCTTGTCTACCCAGACTCCAATATCACCGACAGGATTGGCACGCTCGAGCAAGCTTGACTGCGGAGTCAAATCGCTCACAAACCGTCGATGGTTTGTCGCTTGAGCGCCGCTATTGGTTCCCTTTGGCTCGGCCAGAGTTGGTTCTTCAACATTCACTCCGTCCGGGTCTTCCGTGATATCATTGTTGTTCTCGGTCGCGGCGAAATGTATGCATCGCTTCTGAATACGGGTCAGCGATGGGCAGTCTCTACAGGCATCGTGTGTACCTTTCGCGCGCGGCATGTCTCGCATGCCTTTGCCAGACGCCTCCGTTTGGGCGACTCTCCGGAATATTGATGCACGAATGTGAGCTCCATTCTTTGCCGCCGAGGATGCTGAGGTGGCATCAATCGAGATGTGGCGGCGACAATCAATCGGTAGTCGCCGAGATTGCCAAGAAGTCAGACAGCCGATAACATACGGGCAGCGACGTCGGGCATCGCAGCGACACTTGAACGACAATCTATTCATGCTATCAACTACTCCTCCAATACCCTACGATTATGGCAGTAGGTATTTTCTGCAACAACAGGTCCCCCGGGATGAACGGCGAGACGGTCAATGTTGCATGGTTCACCTGGCAATTCGCCTCACGATTACGGAACTCTATGATACAGAGGTGAACTACCTACTAATAATAATGAACCAGCACGGTGTGATGCGCATGCTGCTGGCTTACGTGAAGTCGTGACCCCCGCCAACGGGCAGTGGTCACGGGAAGCAGCATCGACCAAGTGCGTCGGGCGACTAGAGTCCAACCATGCGCATCCAGCGGGAAAGAAAGGTCGTGCCTCTTCGTATTTATCATATCTGGTCCATTGCCATCATTTCGTCGTCGCGTATTCACACAATAGAGTACATTGACCACTCGCTCGCACGGAAGACATCGTCGCGAAACATGTCCTGTCTCATTGCTCAATAGGTTCTGAGAAGATGCGCCGCCTCGCCTGCGGATATCTGCGTTGACGCGGTATAGCTGGATGCCAAGATTGCTGCGCGTTCCCTCGATGCGGGTGTGTATAGACCCATTGGCTGTCGTCACCACTTCAAAGGCGTGCGTGGATTTTGCGCTCGAGCAGCTTGTTGCGCGCTGACTTCTGGAATCACCTGTGTCGCAGCCACGCAAGTCAGTCCGGCTCTATCCCGTTGGGTGGGTCTGTCGCATGTCATGCCTCTCTATGGATGGTTGATCGCCTACGATTAGGGTTAATCCTCTGATATGAAGTCCTGGTTCCACTTGACTTGTAGGACCCTGATGACCGCGAGCTTGACGACTTGGAGGACGAGTATGATGTGGTCTTCTCGGGGTATCGGTAATTCTCGGGCTTGTTGTCAACATGTCGTCTATCGTGTGCAGGAAAGCCGACGAAGCACATCTTATCATCCGTTGAATCGATCGCGGTGCCGCACTGATTAGCTCCAGGGTGTATGCCAAAGATTAATGACGAGGTGAAGGATCTGGTCGTAATCAGGGAGCTCAGAATACCCTGTCAACGTCATGGAATGATCATACCACCCCCCCAAATGCGAGACGCGGTAGCTGTGGGACCCAGTCGCACAACCCAAGACCTTTATACAGCTTGAGCGCTCGCGACACATCCTTACAACCATGATAAGGTACTAGCCGTGCGTGCTTACCTTACACAGCAGAAGCATACGGCACACCACGCGCGCGACGGAAGCTGGGAACTCACTTGCTTCGACCGGGTGTCAGCTTCTCGAGCAGACTCGTGACCGTCCCTTTGCCCCTGCAAACCGGCCCCGGCCAGTCGAGAGGTGGTGGTAAGAGTGTAACGGTCTAGCTCCTCTCGTCTGTACCAGTCGCGTCCGTCGTGTGCGACTTCATGTCCTCCATCATGCCAGACACATGTACATGTACAGATTCCGTACTCGGTGATGCACTTGAGCGGTCCAGCCTTAGGCCTGGAAGCAGGGTGAATGTACGGGATCCTGCAAGACGTGGGGATCACCTGACTCTCGGGCGCTTCGCTGCTCAGCCATGGCAGGGGGACAGGGGGTATGGTTGGCGATGGAGTCCCTGCTGACGAGCGCTACTACTGTACTGTGCTGAGAGAGCCTCTGCTGTGCACGTTGTCCGAGTCGTCAATCGTCTGGCTCGTGAAACGACGCTAGATCGAAGGTTTCCCATTGGGAGCGGGGCAACGGCCGGCACGTGAGGATCTGCATTCTGGAACCCGACTCCACAGTTTGCAGTCTACCTCCTACGAGGAGCCTGCACTCGGGAGCATCGATATGAGGTGCACATTCTGATTGAATTCTGCATTCAATCAACCAGGATGGCCGAGCACAAGAGAATCAAACTGGAACCTCTGGACGAGAGGATCCACCTGCGACCCGAAGTCATCGAGTGGTGGCAATTGGGTCAGAATGAGTTCCCAAACCCGCACTTCCCCAATGACGACCGGATCATGCACCACTACTTCCGCGAGCTGCCTGATCCCAGCCCGTTTGACCATACCTCGAATAACGGCGTCATCTTCAAGCAGGCCGAATCGAACTACGAGCCGTGGCGGACCGTGCATGACCGCCAGGCTTTCGAGGCGGCCTTGCGCAAGCTGAAAGGCTCCGAGTACGTGATCGTCGGCGAGCCGCAGCAGATCCCCAATGGACCCCCCGGCACCAAGAATGGAATGTGGGTGTTTCGAAAACAGGACCGAACTGGTGACAAGGCGGCCGATGGGGAATACAAGGAGGTCGAGACCTTAGGCACGTATTACTTCCTTGGCCTCCAAGGCTTTCAAGCGCCAAGCCTCCTCGACGTCGTGGAGAATCGGTTGTTGAACACGACCACCAGCTTGAACAAGGTGTTCGACATGGCGAAGAAGCTGCCGAGCTTCTCGCCAACGACCGGGTATACGTATGAGGTCGACACCAAGAAAGCTACCCCTGCCAGCGGCTCGACAGCTGGTTCGCCAACGAGGTCGAGAGAAGGCAGTGTAGCACCAGGGTTGGAATCGCAGTCGTTGCGCTCAGCGTCCGTCGCACCTGGCGGCGGCGGCCAAGCAAACAGTGCCTCTCAAGCCGACGACGGCAGTCTCCTCTGGTCGAGTCTTAACATGGCGATCTCGTACGCAGACGACTACATCGACGAGAACCCGCTGGAGGGTGAGCCGGGCAGATTCAAGTTTGCGACGAGCAAGTCGGCGATTCAGAGGAGGCGTGAGGAGGAAGAGGCTGCCGCCAAGAAGGCCCGCGAGCAAAAGGAGGCTGCGTCGCGCGTTGCCAGTGCCAAGCCGAGTCCGTTGCCCACCAAGGCGCCTTCGCCTCCGGCGATCTTTACAGAGGCGAAGACCGGAAAGTCCGAGAAGAAGCGGAAGGAGGAGAAGAAGCAGCGGAGGAAGAGTCGGCCTAATGCGACGACTCCGGCTACGCCAGCGAGCGCTACGGGTAATGGCCCGCCGCCGTCTGCGGGCTGAGGTTGAGCGGGACCTGACCCCAACGATACGGACAACAGGGCCGGGAAAGGGCTCAGTCTATCTCGAGGTTCAGGACGACAGCAAGTCAGAGCAGTAGCGTAAGATACAAGCTCGGCACCATGCGCACCACTTGAGAGCACCTCAAAAAGCGATCGCGTTCCCTCGACGCGCCGCAAAAGGGTTCGGGGACGACTACATCATAGACCCGCGAGAGCAATGTTTGTGAAAGACGTCGAATTGCGTTCTGAGCCGCAGCCGACATAATGTCTTCGGATGCCTGACGTGAGGTCGAATCACCATAATGAATGCGAAAGAGTACCTAGTAGATATCGCTGAACAACGCAGAAGCACCTGTGAAACAGGCCTACATCACCAGCTGACCATCAACCAGCCAGCGACCCATGTTCTCCGTTTCGTACTCGTCGTAGACCCTCCCGCTGGGCCTTCTCTGTTGCCACGCCTCGTACGACGCCGTCGATTGCGGCAGATTGGGCATGCTCAGGCCGCCGGACATGCTCAGGGTCCTGAGCATACCTGCTGAATCCGTCATGCTCAGTTTCGGTCCCGACAAGTGTGATTGGTCCGTGAAGGTCGTGAAGCCGGTCGGATTACAGGTCTCGGTCGGCAATGACGGGGACTGCTGGGTCAGCTCGTAGCCCATCACGCCTTCCATCTTTGTCATCAGGGGCTTGAGGTATCGTGATTCTTTGCCGCGTATGCTCGAAAGACGCTGAAGGAGTATGTTGAGGTAGTGTTTGCCTTCCAGGAAAGTGGGGGATGTGTCGCCGGCGGTGCAGCGGAGGACGTCGGCTAGGCAGCTTGCAAGATCTGAGAGCTTCTGTTCCTACACGAGGCATTAGCACTGAGATTTACCTTTGTCGATAGCGAAAAGACAAAAATGGTGATGAGTGAATGTCTCGGGCGTCGAATCCGCGCAGCGGAGTAACGACGGCGCTTCTGGTGTAATTGTCTCTCTGCCCTCCCACCATCATTGTTGATTGACTACGCAGGGGCGGTCTCAATCGGTCCGGTGTATCGTCGGATCATCGCTACCGCCAACATTTTGTATGATCATGCGCCAATCAACTTGATGATGATCAAGTGATATCTCCGACAATCGCGCAAGCTCTTGGCATGTCGCCATGGGAGATAAGCGCGTGGTCTGACCGACCGACTGTTGACATGACTGCCCGTCCGCAAAGTAACGCAGACAGACTGACTGTTGCAGAATACCAAGGACGCGATGCAGGAAGAGCACCGGCGACCTTAGAACTTGCGAGCACACTGTGAACTTACCATGCCAATACCATGTGAGTCTAGTGCCAACGCATTAGCTCCCGAGGTGATCTCGACAACCTTGCGTGCAAGCTCGATCGGATAGTCCAACCTCATGCCACCGTCACCTTTGCCCCATATCAAGCCGTTGCTGACGCCCATTTGCCATGCCAGCATGTGTAGCCACTCCCTCGTGATAGAGATGTCAAGGTGTTGCGTCTCGCTCACGTCGGCATCGAGCACCACAGCCGTCGCATCCAGGGCCTTTTGAGTCTCTGCCAACCACGCCTCGTTGCATAGCGATTGTCGTCTGGACCCTCTCCACGCTGAGATGAAGCTGTCGTCCACAGCTGAGAACAGATTCGCAAGGCTCACAAAGCCATTGAGGAGGTGCGGATCTTCGCTTTCGAGCGCGGATGGTAACTCAACACTGACGTGTAGCCGTGCGTGCTTTCGCCGCTGCACTGCATACGCTCTCTCGGTAATGAAGAGCAGCCAGTACAACCTACGCCGCCATTGTGCTTCGACATGATTCAGCTTAGTATAAGCTTGCTCATCGTCTAGGTCCATGTTCTCGGCGAATGTGATGCTCTCCTGCAGATAGAACCAAGCTTTCCGGTGGCGTTCGTGATTCCCATGATATGCAAATAGAAAGAATGAAGTCATGACGGAATAGGTGGACGTATTCTCGACATAATCTATTTTCTTGCGCTCGCGGAGGCAGTCTCTGGCAAAAAGGTCGTCTGTAGCATCGTTTGCGTGAATGGGACTCGGTTGTGGTATGGAAGCATCTAGCTGGACGATCGTGGCCGCACATATAGCGCAAAGGAAGCAGTACAGCTCACTGCTCCAGGTGGTAGAATCAACGTATAGAGCCGGATCTGCGAAGTAATGCTGGTCGATGACTGGCATGATCGGAAACATGTGCTCGAAGAATAGACGGACATACGGGAGGAATCTGCTCCCCTCCAGTCGTGGATGAGCACAGTGCGATTCAGGTTCGAAGGCTTTGTCCTCTGGTCTTGATGGCGTGTGCTCCGAATGCGAATCTGGTCGGTATTGCAATGGATATAGATCAGCTGTCGGCGGACGAGACTGCTGTGATATGCTATGCGTCGCTGGATCCTGATACTGAGCTTGATCAGGCGCCACGCTCGTCGGCGCGGCGATTTCGTGGTACAAGTGCAGCGGCCGCTCAGGAGACTGTGCTGTGAGATGGGACTGGGAGCCAGAGCTCCAGCTCCAATCACCAAAGTCGCCGGACTGGCTGGGGCTGCTTGGGGCTGGGCTGTGTCCGTTGACCGAGTCGTCTATCCGTCTCAGGGCGTGAAGAACGCGCGCACTTCGCAAGCCTTTGGGACCTTTCTTCCGGGTGGGCTGAAGGTACCCACATCGTATGGATGCCTTCTGGCAAGGAGTGCATGGTTCTGTGCCATCGCACTTCACCTTGCGCTTTCGGCAGCAATCGCAAGCGCGTCGCAAGGGTTTGGGACCGTCCGCAGAGACAGCTTTGGTCACCTTGGACAGCGTTGCCGATATCGTCTCATTAGGCGGGTGTGGTCGTGCATCTTGTGATCCCACGGCCATCTCACCGGCTGCGGCAAAGCCGATGGAGCTGTTGTGTGGAAATCACAAACGTGAGTGAGCTTCTTCCCGGGACCGGTTATCGATTATAAGAGCCTTCGCAAGGTGAGACCAACAGTTTTCCACTCTATGTATCTCTCTTTCATCTAGATTGCCCAAGAATATGGAGCTGACACAGCAAGATCGAGTCGAGGTGGTTACGCCGTACCTAAGCTCTGCATCTGCAGGAAAAGCGGGGTGCGAGTGCAGAAAGGTTTGGTGGCATGCAAGACGATGATTGGGAATGATCGATCGTTGGGTTTTGCTCAGCTGGAGATTGATTGCTTTATCAAGGTGGGTGCTGCGTCGCGATTCCAGAGCAAGACAATGGTCATATCGTCACGCAGTCGCTGGGGGGCCTAGTCGAGCGGAATGCCGCGGTCTCCACACAGCTGCGAATGGCCAACACGTGCAGTCGAACCAAGCATCGACCGCCTCCGACCGCACCACGATCATCCAGTCAACCAGTCAATCCCAAGCCCGGTCAAACACGCACATAGCGGCCAATTGGGATCTCATCGCACAACACGACTATCAAGGCATCGCATCATCCCGTTCGATGTCAACAGCACTGCTGCAGTCAACAAATTCCTCCAGCTCCTCGCTTACAGTCTTCAACTTCTCTTTGACCGTGGTCACGGCCTCAGATCCAACGATGTGCCTGGAAGGAGGGTTGTCGTGACCGCCGATGGCAGCGACAGCATGCACAGTCTCTGCCACCAGTCTCTCCTTCATAGCTTTGGTCAAAGGAGGATAGAGGCTCGTCACTTCATTCTTGTGCAGCTGGTCGCCGAGCGTGGGCTCCGGAACGCCTTCCAGACGGTCCAGGAGCCCGGACAGCACGTTGCGGGCCAGCGGCGCAGGGTTGTTCTCTTCACTGTACGCGCTCATGGGTGGTGCGCTTGTGATCTTATGCGTCAGCACATTGACTTCCATATTCGGCTGTACAATGCTGAGCTTGATGTTGAATGGAGCGATCTCGTACGCGAGACTGTCACAATAGCCCTCAATGGCCCACTGCGAAGCACAGTACATGCTCAACCCGGGCGTGCCGAGGTGCCCAGTGATGGCTGTGAGCAGGACGATGTGGCCATTCCTCTTCTCCCTGAAGATTGGCAGAGTGGCCTTGATGACATTGACAGGTCCGAAGAAGTTGGTTTCAAATTGCTCATGGACCATGGTCAGAGTTCTTGTGCTCTGACCGAGCTCCTCCACCGTCCCAATGACGACTTCGGAGTGGCAGACGAGTAGGATGTCGATCCTGCCAAAGCTCTGAACGGCCTCGGCGACAGCGGACTGGCACTGGCCGGTGACCCTCGCATCCAAGGCGACGACCCGCAGCCTGACTCGCCATGTTTCCTTGTCTTGATGCGTGCTGACCTCCTCCAAGAAGGCTTTGAATTCTGCCGAACGGTCTTGGTGCTTCTCAAACTCCACGGGCAGGACTCCAGCAGTCACATAATCCCCGTGGGCGAGCAGATGCCGGCACATGCTGATGCCCGTGGGGCTGTTCGCGCATGTTATAAACCATACTCGTGGCGCGTTGTGAGTAGGGAATTTGGGGTCGCGAGGGAGTTTGACATCGTGTGTTCCAGACATCTGGTTCCTTTGGCCAGCACTGTACTAGATCTATGCTTCAGCGCCCCCCTCTTCCTCTTCCTGTTTGGTGTGTCTTCCGACAATACCGCCGTAATAAGCTGCAAGGTACATGTATGCGCGCTTGATAGCCAAAGAGCTCGCAGGAATCTCTCGCGCCCGTCCGCAAGGGGCTGTGCCAATGCCCGGCACTCGCCCATCTCATCTCAGGTCTTCCCTTTCCGGCCGGCAACATCATTCACATGCATCGACGCCATGGACGATCGGTTCTCGATGATTCCTCCCGCTGATGGAACGTCGATTGAGTCTGTGTAGTCGGCGACCGAGACGATCTACTACCTTGTTTATGGTACCGGCGGGTGGACGCGGCCGCACGAGGGATTAAGTTCGGTGAATTTTGCCATCGTCCAGTCTTCTCCATCCTTCCCGTCTCTCTACTAATGAGTACTACGTCTGTCCGTTACCTTCAACGCAAAATGACATGAGTTCGACTGCACGACAATATCCGCAACAGGCCATCTGATCCGGCCCCATTCCACAGTTTGGATGCCGCGAGGCCGTCTTCTCTACCTGGACGCCTATGATTCGTTCTCGAACAACATCGTGAGCCTCATCGAAGAAGGACTCCCAGTCACGGTCGAGGTCATCCGCATCGATGACCCGCGCTTCGTCTTCAACGACGATGCCTTCCGGAACTTCCTCACCAAGTTCGATGCCGTTGTCGCAGGCCCTGGACCTGGTCATCCTGGAAATGTGGACGACGTCGGTCTGATCGGGAAGCTCTGGACTCTGCCAGAAGCACAAATCCTACCAGTGCTCGGGATCTGCCTAGGATTTCAAAGCCTTGCGCTGGCATTTGGTGCCACGGTCAGACGACTCAATGAGCCACGGCATGGGCTCATCAGAGAAATCACCCATTGTAAGCGGGACATTTTTGCCCAAATGGACGAAATGCAAGTGACCCAATACCACTCCTTGCACGCAGTCCTTGGCCTACATAACCCAGCTCAGAGTGATCTTTGGGACTCCACAGCCGCTTGTCCATATCTTGCTCCACTGGCGTGGGACCTCAGTGATGCCAAGAACGGTCCAATCCTGATGGCAGTGCGCCACGTCGATCTACCATTTTGGGGCGTCCAATTCCATCCAGAGTCAATCTGCTCAGCATCAGGTTCGCGCATTGTAGAAGCATGGTGGCGCGAAACAAGCTCATGGCTTATCAGCCACAAACGCGAGCTACCTCAAATGCGCCAGGACTCTGGTCGAACGTCGTTCGACGGGCCCCCGACATATGTGGACCCACCAATGTCATGCGAAGTTGTGTACAGAGCTGTCAAACTATCGACAGGTGCTGACAACGAGACATTACGGGAACTGATCCGAGAAACCGAACAAGGTCCGCCTATACTGCTAGAGTCTGGCTGCCGCTGGGGCAAGCCTCTCAACCCTGAGACGGGCCGCTTCAGCATCTTTGCGGTGCATGATAGCATTTCGACGTATGTACGTTGGAGCACTAGTGGCCAGCTTCTTCAGACGAGGACGTCAGATGGCATAGTCACACAGCGTGCTGCACCACTGTACGAAGTATACGGTCTGCTCGAAAGTTTGACCGCGCAGAGGAAGGCCGTCAAAGGTTGTCCCGACCTACCATTCTGGGGAGGCTTCGTCGGCTTCGTCTCTTATGAAGCTGGGCTCGAGACCATCAAGGTCCAAGCAGCACATTGCTCTCGACCAGACATCTGGTTCGTGTTCGCGGAGAGATCGGTGGTGGTGGATCATCTTACGCAAACTGCCTACGTACAGAGTATTCGAAGGGGAGATGATGCATGGGTGCTCGACCTAGAGCAGAAGCTGGGGAACATGTCAAGCTCAGCAGGCGCAGGTTCTCGCTTTTCTCGAGGGATTATTCTCTCAGAGCCCACGCAGGCAGAATATTGCCGGAAAGTACGCGTATGTCAAGAACATCTACGAGAAGGGTCGTCGTACGAGTTGTGCTTGACAGACCAGACGCTGATCCAGAACCATTCTTCGCTTTGGTCACTATATCAGGACGTCCGACGGACCAATCCGGCGCCCTTCGGCGTCTGCATGCGTCTCAGCGGCAACGGTCACAGCGTCAATGTAGTTGGTAGCAGCCCTGAACGCTTCCTCTCATGGTCGAGGGACGGCATCTGCCAGTTTCGGCCGATCAAAGGCACTGTCAAGAAGACGCCAGACATGACGAGAGAAAAGGCCGAAGAGCTGCTCAATTGCGAGAAGGAGAGAGCAGAGAATCTGATGATCGTGGATCTGATCAGACACGACCTACATGGCGTTGAAGGGTAAGGAAAGCCAGACGACGTTGCTATGTGTAGTTGGCTAACCTTTCGCTAGTGTCAAGAACGTCAACGTCCCAAAACTCATGGTCGTCGAAGAATACGAGACAGTCTACCAGCTCGTCTCCGTCATCGAAGGCGACCTCGGCGCATCCAAATCTCGCATCGCCGCCCTCTCACAGGCCCTGCCCCCCGGTTCCATGACCGGAGCGCCGAAGAAACGATCTTGTGAGCTTCTGCAGGAGCTGGAAGATCACAAGCCGAGAGGTCTGTACAGCGGTGTCATCGGCTACTTGGATGTTGGAGGCGGCGCAGACTTCTCTGTCGTTATCCGCACGGCGTTCAAGTGGGATGATGAGGATGTTTGGAGGATCGGGGCTGGCGGGGCTATCACGGCGTTGAGTGAGGCGGAGGCGGAGTGGCAGGAGATGTTGGCGAAGAGGGAAAGGTTGTTGAGTGTATTTGCACCTAGCATTGAGCCGTAGTCAGAATGGTCATGAGGAATCTGCGACTTCTTCGGGGCCTTCTATCTGGTCGGAATTCTCGAAGGGCGCGCTGAAAGGTTTCGTTTTGTAGGTGATCTGCCTACGATGGAGTAAGGCTTGCGCTTCCTGATCAACAGCACATCAGGGTCATCTCTCGCCTCGACCATGCAGCCGGTCGCTCAGCTCTGCGCAGAGCCATGTCTCAATGTAATTCCATTCGCCTCGAACCGCCCAACGCCGTCGCTAAACCCGCATTCAAACGCTCCAACAGCACGTCAGAGCCCATCAGCCCCGACTAGGCGACAACGGCCTATTGAACCCACCAACGCGGTTCATGTACTGCCGATACTCCGCCTTCTTCACCTTATTGACCCCATAATTCCTATCATTCCCCGGCACCTTCGTGTTCTTGGTCGTGCGGAACTTGTCGAACCCCATGACCCTCGTCATGAAGGCCTCGTCGTCCTCATCCTCCGCCTGCACGTATTTCGTTGCTTCCGCCTTCAGGTGCTGCGGGTGCTGCTGCTGCTTGGTTAATCGTGGAGGAGCAGGCCCACGAGGGGCGGGACCGCCGGCTGCTCGGCGAGAGGGTGGAGGGGAGCGGCCGCGGGCGGGAGGAGCCCCGCGTGCGCGATAGGGGGAGCGCTGGCGGGTGCGGTCATCGCGGTCGCGGCGGGGTGGGGAGCGGGATCTGCGGTCTGTATGGTGGTTAGTTGGCGTGCGCCGGGAGACATGGAAGCAGCGGTGAAGACGGACCGTATCTGGGCCTTGCGTCACGATCATCTGGGCGCTTTGCGGCACCCGTGCGGTCGTCGCGATCCATTTTTGAAGGATTGGGGACATGCTATCGAAGGTCGCAAATGCTGAGGCTTCACTTCGACATGGATATTCGACGAGTCATGCGGCCCGGAACAACCAATGTTCCGAACAGTACGCCCTCAGGTTCGCACAGTCACGTTGGCTCCCTTCCGATCTCTCTATACGAAGTCAGTAGACTTGAACCTGTCCATGGGGATCCTCAGTAGTATCGTCCGCGGTCATGATACCAGCAGCATGCCTGCTAGCTGTCCGACAGATTGATGCACCCAGGACAACCATCCTCCATCCTGCTAGTGCTCCCAGGCCAACCTATCTAACGCTGAAGTGCCTCGTAGCTTCGTCTCTGATGCCGTATCCGAGTCCAGATGACTTAAAAATTCAATTCTAAACTTCACGCTTCAGATCTCATCCTCTTCCTCATCGAAGTCATCCTCGCTTCCCATGTCATACAGAATTCTGCCGCTTTCCAACCCAGCTTGCCCCTTCGTTTGCGCATCATAATACGGCAGATTGACGTTGGCCCTATCCTTCTTTTGCTGCTCCGACAATTTCAGGTCGAAGGTGCTCTGCACCAGACCATCTTCGTCACCCGTGGTGGTCTCTTGCTCCGGTCCTGTTTCCTGGAACTGAGGATGATCTGACAGAAGGGTAATCTGCTGGAGACCTGATGGATCCCCCCGGTTGATTGGAAGCGGGAGGTAGTACGCCTCCTTGATCGTCCTGCCGGTCTTTCTGCGGTGCTCCATGTGCAGTGCCAAGCCCTCCTTACTGTTCGCGCCTAGACCTTGGATCACACCTTCGATCTCCTCGTCCAGACCGAATGTCGGATCAACATACCTTCGGCCTCGCGCGGCTTTGATCGCTAAGGCGTGGTTGAGCGACTCTAGCTGGAAGATTGTGGTGGCGGAGTATCTCAAGCTGGTAAGCGGATCAGGGTTGTAGGGGTACGTCGTCTCCATCCTAATAGGCAACGGAACATCCGTGTGGTAGACCGCCACGACGGATGTTACAGGGCCCAAAAAACTGGACAGCAGAGCCGGGAGCTGGGCGTAACTGTGGGGCGTGGACGCCAAATGATTCAGGCTGTCGATTATGAGGAGAATGCCTGATTTTGCGTTAGTCAGTGTAGCAGCCACCTTGCCAATGAACGAGGCGCTCATACTCTGAGGCTTTCTCGGCGCATTTCCATGCTCCGGCCTATCCTGCTGGGGCGAAGGGGCCTGCAGAGCACTCCATCCGTTGACTGTACTATCGAGGTAGTCTCTGACTTCCTTGACCCAACTTTTCGAGTCTTTGTCGCCGATGTCCCATGCTTCGAAGAACTTGTCAATGCCTGCTGGTGCCTTCAGCGTCGTGAAACTGACGAAGACGACATGATGGTGAACTTTTGCTTCTTTTTTTGTCTAAGAGTATCAATCAGTACATACTATCTTGTAGGATATAGACCAAGGGCTCACAGTAGAGCGTCGAATATACTCGGCTATGAGTGGTCTCGCAGACTGCTCGAGGGAATCGAGGATCAATGTGAATGGCGAAGATTCCTGGCGGAGAATTGCATCGATTAGATGCAAATTGTGCAGTCTCCGCTGCTCTTTGGCGCGTGCGGCCGGCGCAGGCATCGTCAACACGGCAGAATGATCATAGGCGTAGAGACGTCGGAGGGGGACATATCCAACTGTACATGTAATGCACCCACCTCCCCCAAAAAGTGATGGCTGGAGTTGAAAATTGATTTATGAGGTAGGGTGCAAGCTTGCACACGAGCTAGAGCCACGAAGAACACGGCTACTAGGTCGACATGGCTGTTTGCATTTCTGACTGCGCTAATTGCTGTACCACAGGCAAATGTTCTCAATTCGGACCACGCAATAAGCCATTGGAAAATGCAGTCAATATCACTTCATTGAAATCGTTCAACTGCCTGTCGTCTCCCCCGCCAGCGAGGATATCAGCGTGGCATCCAGCTCACGATGGCTTTGACGATCGTTAGAAGTCACGTTTGGCCTTGTGATTACGCCTGGTTGCCCAAGCGAAACGCTGTATCAGCCTGGTACGGACTACACTCAAGTGTCCAGGAGCCCTATCCAACCATAGTAAGGATGCATGGCAGACAAAACCAGCCGACGCATTGCCAAGTCCAAGCTTATTCTATCATACTCTGGCAAGACACCAATCTACTCCATTGTGGTCTCGTCACGGTTGTGACAACTATGGCGCCGCACTCTCCACCTTAACATTTGCCTTGCTCAACACAATCTCGCTCCCCTCGTCATCAGCACCGCCATCCTCATCACGATCGTTGCCATCTCGCGCCCCTTCGACCTCCTCAGGCACCTCATTCTCCTCATTCTCAAGCCGTCCCCACTGATCCTCCTTCGCAGCATCCTTCCATTCATCGTAACAGCCTTCTAGCCGTTCTCTTCCGGCTTCCACCGCCTCGTTTCTCCATTTGGCCGTCTCATACCCGTTCCTCAACTCCTCTTGCCATACTTGTAGTTCTTCCCTGATGATTCCACCGAACTTGCTTTCCAGAGGATTAATGTCCGGGTCATGCCGCGCTCCATTGTTGTCCGGATCAGGCGCAGGTAGGAGCGAGTATAAATGTTCACGGGTGTCGAGTGGAAGGGCAGACCAGGCTTCAGGCTTGGTGAGCAAAGCCTTGATCATGTTAGGATGAAATTGGTCAGGGAATTGGGGCCTACTTACCGCCAAATCTACTTTGCCCAGCTTTGAGTTGGCTGCGGTGATAAGTCGTTTATTCTTCTTGTCCATATCGAGCTTCTGCCTCTTAGTCGGTCGCTCGTCCTCGACCTCGTCTGCTAGGCGTTCTTCTTGTTGCTGTTGAGGATCCTCCCCTTGATATGCTGGTTCTAATTCGGCAGCCGCGTTTGTTGGCATATCCGCACCAGCTTCATTTGTTTGCGACTGTGCCATGGTTACAAGATCTGTAGGTAGCCGTGTGCATGAGGTTGTTCTGCACGCGTGTCGAGGCTAGTGTACGCAGCCTCTGATCAGCACAAACCTGAGCATGTGAAGGGCGGACGTTGAACATGATTTCATTCGTTACAGAGAAGGGCGGTGTTTGCGTGATGTCCCGACGCTCAAGAACGAGCACACCCCCTTCGACGAGAGCAGATACCATGTAGAAGCTTTGCCGATTCACTTGCCTGCAGCTCGAGCAAGCCGCTTACCTTAGGACTACTGTATGTCGGTGCTGGCTTCGAGCCACGAGTAGTTATTGCTAGTCCTCTCACTTCCGCCTTTGATCCCCGAAGCACACGGAGTCTTTCGACTCGAATGTCGAAGCCAGCGTCTTGCAGACTTCGACCGGACCGTGCCTGGTAATGGATCCCAGAGCGTCCAGGCATTCACCAGATGTGTTCGTACCTTAGCTAGTCACAACTTCCACTGCCGCATTTCGCGCGGGCAGATTGACATCGTCTGTTTGCCGAGCTGGAGAGCACCTATGTCGCCTCTTGTGCTGTCACATCCTTGTTGCCTGCCTTGCCCGTTCTGTACAGGTGGCAGCTGCACTTCGTGTATGGGAGAAGGTGGCATCTTTTGTGAAGCTCGTCCTGCTGCTGCCGCATTCGGCTTTCCCCCCGACTCCATAGGTTTTATCACAACTTTCACCGCAACATCTACGCGTCGAAGGCCGCTGGAGGCCTTGCAGCAACCCAGACGTGCCACAGATCAGTCGCAGCCATGATATACACGACACAAATCGTCCGCCTGGACGGTATGTCAACCAGTCTTTGCTCACACCCTCGCCATGCTGACTTCCCTCCGCATCGTAGGCCTCATGTTGGTAGCATCTGTCGATGACCAGCAGATACAAGAGCTCGGGGAGCTCAAGCAGCAGATTCGGACGATCATCAAGAAGATCACGCCTCAGAGCGAGCCGCGAGCCTCGATAGAAAGCAACAAATACACCATGCAGTATGCACCAGTCCTTCCCTCAACCACCACACAAGCGACCAGCACCGCGCTGCGCGAAGGCTAACAGCGCACGTCTAGCTATGTGCTCAACGACCAGCTATGCTACGTCGCGATAACAGAGCACTCATATCCAAAGAAACTCGCTCTCACATTTCTCGAAGACATACGCGCCGAGTTTCAAACGTCCTACTCCCGCGACGACTATCTGAATCCACAGCTGCGGCCATACCAGTACTCGGAATTCGAGCGCTTCATTGAGCGCTCGAAGAAGACATACCAGGACAGCAGAGCGACAGACAACCTCAGTCGGCTAAACGATGAGCTGAAGGATGTGACGCAGGTCATGACAAAGAACATTGAAGATCTGCTGTATAGAGGCGATAGCCTCGAGAAGATGGGAGATATGAGCAGCAGGCTGCGGGAGGATAGTGCGAAGTATAAGCGAGCGGCCGTAAGGATCAATTGGGAGTTGCTGCTCAAACAGTATGGGCCTTTCGGCGCACTTGGTCTGGTCATACTCATCCTGCTAGTGTGGCGATTTTGGTAGACCGTGCTGGGTCTAGCTAGAAGAGATGAATTGTGGCATAGCGCTGGCGCATCTTTGCAGCATGTTCACGTCGGGAGGCCACCGAGGCTGGATGTACCAAAACCTTGGATAAGAGATACCCCAGAGAGCCATACAACGGCCTCCGAATACGATGGCTTGTGAAATCAGCCCGACCCTTGGCCTTCGTGCGGGGTGCCCGGTGCCTCTCAGTCGTGTTCGCTCATGGCCGTGTCTTTCGGCAACATTGCAGAGCATTCCATAAGGCATATTCATGGCTTCCAGGATTTTTGGATGGTTTGGAGCCAAGACCAGATGCCATGGTCATTGTCGGCGACTGCCATATCTATGGCATGGCCCACAGCACGGCGACTGGCTCTTGACAAACCGCCTGCAGTACGATATTGCCGAGTCCTGTTCGCAACACGCGGGCTCTGAAAGACATAAGCTTCATGAGCATGATCTTGATGTGCTTGTCAGGCAATCACAACTGGTAGGATGTCAAGATGATATCAACTCTCGAAAAGATCGCACCGTCACCACACTTCAAGCAGCAAAGGCAACGACACTCGTCAGGGATGCAGCAGCCGGCAGTGTTGCATATTCCTGGGCAAGACGGAATCGGCTGGAGGAAATTGGAAACTTGGCAGCCCAAGGTACCGCCCTCATTGGATAAGAGGCACGAATTCATCAGCAAGCGATAGCCGAAGATCTATGAGAGTAGACCAGGCACAGGCTCCTATGCTGTCCCGATTGCTGATCAAGGTCTTGCGGACTCAGCGACACTGCATCGCAGAGCTTCATAGAATTATGACCAGCGTGTGAAAAGGTCGCGAAGAGGAGGGCAGCTCGACGGTCCATGACATCCGGCATCGTGGAAAACAGGAAGTCGGGCAATGCTTTGGACTTCACAACCGTCGTATGGTCGCCATTCTCCATTGTTACAGTTGCCGCAATGCCGAGCTGGATACCAAGAAGCTGATCGCCCTCAACATGGAGCGTTCAACGCAGCAGCCTGAGTCAACCTCTCGACACGCGCGGGCCCTGTCATGTCGGTTTGGCGCACCATCAAACTGCCTTCGTGGACCGCCAGCACCCCGTCAGCTTGGTGAGGTACTCGCTGAAGTAATCTTCGGCGGCTCTGCTGTTGCTGCCGTTCTCTTGGTGTAGTGAACGTCGTGGACGAGCGTGGCTAGACGACGCATGAGCAATGTCCTACTATGCGTAGTTGGCCCACTGATTGTACTCCATGACGCCTTGCGAAGTCGCGGACGGCGTCTTTGACCGAGGAACGGCAAGAATTGTCGCTGAATGTTATGGTCGTCGATGCTTCGCCAAGCCGCTTGCAAGCAGGACGGCTGGATGGGGCGCCAACAACACGAGCAACGCCATCCTCGGTGTAGTTCGTCCATTGATTGACTTCCATGACGTCCCGCTTGGGCTCGCGGTTGGTGTCTTCGCAAGACCCGCGGGCAACACCATCCAGACCTGTGGCCCACGAAAAAATGAGCCGAACCATTGAGGAAAGCCGGATCAACCTGGTGATCGGCCACGGCTGTCATCAGGTGGTGCCCATACCATTGATCTACCCGGTCGTCGTGTAAAATGGTGTAAAATGGTGGGATTCACCTTCGAAAGGATGCATCTCTCCGCAGAACAACACCGCCGACCAGTTGCTGGGATGGTGCGCACGTGGTGCCAGCAAATTTATCGATTCCGACGGTATCTTGAGTCCTCAGACTGTCCTTTATCGGATGGCGAGCCGGAGAAAAAGTGGCCAGGGGCCTGCAATTAACTGCTGCATCATTGCTCGCACTATATACTTATTATGACGCAAAGGTCCTTTCTCAGGGCTACCCTCACAGCTGGCTACTTTAGTCAAGGAGAGCGGCTCTCGGCCGCCTCTCAGAGGACTCACCCATGACAGCTACAGCCAGCCACTTTCATCGTTCTCGGCAGATGCGCCCAACGCAAGACACCACATGCCGAGCGGGATGCGAATCCTGGTGCCTTCGACCTTGGCCAGCTACCAGGCTTCTGAGTGTGCCAGCGGGCTCATTGAAGTCCCGACAACCTGGGTTGAGCGATGTGCCATCTTGCAGCACCGCGGACCGAGATATGCAAGAGGTGTGACGAGACGACATCCATCACCACGGCTCTTCTGACGGGAGCTCTTGCCCCCTGCTGACTCGGTGGACCGTGTATATCTCTCGAGCAGAAGATTGCGTTGGGTGCGGCCTCTAAAGCCGGGCATCGCTTGATCGGCCATTAAGGGGGCCCGCCCAGTTGAGCTGTGCAATATCGCACCTGAACAGCCCGTTAGCACATACAATCAGCTACATTAGTGAAGGGCTGCCTACCCGTGCGCAGCAGCAGTGGCACAAGCGAGGTGATCCCCATTTGGCGGCCTGCTTGAATCACGCCCGTCTGCTCCAGCTTCTGGAGGATCCAATACAATCTGGTCCTGTTTTGGTCCCTAAAGCGGCCAGACCTGGCATGAGATCCAAGAGCGGACCCTTACACCTAAGATTTTGCCATATTTGCGGGCATGCAGTACACAGCAACCGGCAAAGCGGGCAGGATGCTGCCTCCAATCGATCAGCACCTGTGGCTCAAGGCATCGTGGTCTGCCAGCATTTGCTGTCAAATCCCAGGATTGTCGAAACGATTCTGCAGACTTTTCTCTGGCCTTGGCCGTGTTGCCTCCTGCCTGGTGTGCTCAAGCATATGTGGATGTTGGCTTATAAGATAGGCCTTTTCGACTATCCAGGCGATGGCAAGCACAGTCATGTCGACGAACCCACATATTGGTGTCTGGTCATCGACGTCGAACTCCGCTTCTTTGCTATGCTCGCTTTCGACGCTGCTTGTGCGGATCGTTTGAGCACACCATCATCGTTGGGTCGTCGTCATCATGCTCTTTCTGCGCCCGCCGTCTTGGTATAGACGCATCCGAAGAAGAGGGAGACCTTGAAGGCGCGCAGCTCCATGCAGAACCATGCTGCCTTGCTGGTCAGCCGAAGCATGTCTCGTCGTGGGCGCCATGGTCCTGACTTGGACTGAACTACCTCGCGCTCAAATTGACCAGAGCTACGAGGTGGCAGAGCCCCTCTAGAAGGCCGTGGCTGTCCTGTCATGTGGTCACCTAAGGGCCGGCTTCGCCATGTCGCAGTCTTCAGAGGCATTGACTGCGCAGATAGGGCGCGGGCGACAAGCTTGTGCTGGTGCCCCTGCCCGCTGACGAGGTCATTCGCTGCTCGACGGAAACGATACTTGCTCCAGTGCCGCACGTTTGAATTTCAGCGTCGGCGCTATGCATGTATTGCCCAGGTTGGTCCAGAAGCAGAATCTGTCCACCGCTCGTACATGCTCTTGCAGGCGATGGTCTCACACCTCTTCGTGTCCCACCGTGCCGCGCGCTTGCAGTGATAAGACCTGTCTTATCTCTGGGTTGAAGCATCGGTTGGAGAAGCTTTCTCAGTCAGCGCCGGCCGTGCAATAGATCACTGGCGCGAAACCAATCCTAGGCAAAGCTATGGGTGTCACCTCCATCCCCTCGATCGACCTGAGTTGCGTGAACTGCCCGGGGACGGTGTCCTATTTTGTGGCAGGTGCGTGTGTTGTCCAACGCCTCGTCGTATTTTGGGCTGCCAGCGGTGCGGGATCCCTCATAAGCTATCGATCTCTGGGGGCGCGAGGTCCTTTCATATCAATCTCTGGCGGACTAGCTCTGAGGCAGAACCTGGCGATCCGGGTCTCGTCAGCACATACGGCAAATGTATGGTTATAGCTCGCTGTGCCGAGCCCTTGCCCACGACGGACGGTTGTCGTTCTCCGGGTCGTGGCCTCTTTCGTTTGCGGCGTTTGCCGCCACCCTGACCATGAGCGCTTTGTGGTATTGCTTGCTGTGGACAAACACCTAGACCTCGTGCGTGTTTGTTGAGGCAAGCATGTCGCCCAAGTCCAGCATCGGCAGTAGGCGTGCCTGACTGGCAGGGACCTAAGGTGATTGTGCTCGGCGTTTCCAATCGCCGAGTGGCCTCCCTCGCAGCATTGTAACAACACAACGGAGCGAGGCACCGTGTATCAAGGCATTGGATCTTCATCTGCGAGCTTTGGGCTATCTCCTCGTGGTAATAAGATCTCGCTGGTCCCATTGTAGGTGGAGATGTGGTAATGGAGTCCTGCCATTGCGACGCGGAGGTCCCACAGCTCGGCAGAACGTCGCGCCCTTACGCTTCAACATAGAATTAAATCTGGCAGCAATCGCTCTCGGCAATCAGCCTGCTATAGCTCAATGGCTAAGCTGGTTGCCCGTCGCTCGCCACGACGTTAAACCCGCCAACAGACGCCGCCTGCCGCTGCATGCTGCTAACCTATGATGATGCTAATCCGAACCGTGAACAGACTTAATCAATTATCATCAATCTCTGCCACTGCTTCTTGGGAAGCCTCAGTTCGATCTCGAACTCCCCTATGTGGAGACCCTTCTTTTTTGCTCTTTTTCGCACTATCCATTCGCTCAAGCAGAGGACCGCCCCATGAAGGCGGAGATCAATATGCTGAAGAAGGCGATCGTCATCGTTTCCCTCTTCAATCGATAGATCTGGCGTTGTTTGCGTGTTGTGGTCTCTTTGACCGTGGTAGGCATTGTACTATCGTTTTGCTCGCAATCAGGGGCTGAACGGACTCATGTTCGAGCTCCGTGTTCGAATGGACTTCCTAGTTTCGCTCATTCGACTTGCAAAATACTGCGCATACCCCTTACCGCATCAAAATTGCCCAGCACACAAGGCACACGTACACACAACCACCAGAAAGCAGCTCCAATGTCACAAGACTCGCAGAAACCGCGGTTCAACAACCCAAGAGCCGCGCAGATCACAGATGCTCACGTCGCCGCCTTCCGCGCGGGCATGCAGGCCTGGACCGACGATGCCGTACGCGAGTTCCTCGCGTGGATCGTCGAGCAGCACTGCGCGGGCAATCTGCCAAGCTGGATCAACCTCATCAACACCACATTGCCGAGCGAAGAGAAACAGGCTACGAAGGCGGAGGGGAAAGGGAAGCGCAAGAGGCGGGAGAGGAAGGCGGAGGCATCTGAGGTTGCCAGGGGCATTATTGAGCCGGATGGCGAGGGTGGCCTCCGGATCAAGGAGAAATTTGCTGACGCCTTGATTGAGGGGATGGCTGCGGAGGGGAAGGGAGGCGAGGAAGACGAGGAGCAGGATGTGGTGGCTGGAGTTCAGCAAGGCCACTGACATGCTAGTGTATGGAGAGACACGTGAGGGTGTGATAAATGTGTAGAGGCAAAGGGCCTCATGTGCACAGGCAACAGATGATGGCACGGCAGATGAGCATTGCCACCACAAGTTACCAGGCACCTCCGCCATTGAAGCATGAGAAGCACAAACCACGAGTGCATGAAAGCAAGAACAAACAATGCCAATCCATCACACACTGGCACTCGTTGCAAAAGGTCACCTGACAGGACTAGGTATACTCAAAAGACCAGCAGAGCATCTGGATACTGCCGACGCGCACTTCAAACAGCCCTACTTCCTCACAGCCGCCGCCTTGCTCTTGCGATACACCGGCGTCTTGGCATGCTCATGCTCATGCTCGACCTCCATCCCATCATGATCATGGTCCTCCTCATCCGCCCAATCAGGGAACCCATCATCGAAAATCTCATTCAACTCCTGCACCTTCCCCTCCACCTCCTCCGGATCAATATTGTTCGCGCCATGCCCGCCCTCCATGACCTTCCTGAACTTCTCCCACTCCGCATCGTCCAGCAGGCACGCGTCGAGCGCCGCCTCGATCCCCTGGATGTCGAGCGCCTCCCCGATGAAGACCAATTCCTGCCTCCGATCGCCGTAGACGCCGCCGGCGATCATGTCGTGCGCGACGAGCTTGTCGATCTCGGGCACGCCCGTCTCCCACTCTTCCTTGGGCGTGACGGCGAACCAGGGGCGGCCGCCGGTGAGCGTCAGCATGGCCCCGGCTTGCGACCATTCGCCGGCGCGGTTCGGGCGGGTGGCGAGCCAGATCTCGCCCTTGGAGCGGAAGAGGCGGGCGAAAAGGGGGTTGGCGCGTTTGTTGGCCAGGATGGTGTCGTTGGGGGGGATATCGAGAGGGTCTTCTTCTTCTTCTTCTTCCTCCTCTCCCTCTTCATCGTCCTCCATTTCTTCGTCGTCGTTTTCTTCGTCTTGCATCTCGGCGTCTTCGTCTTCTTCTTCTTCGTCTGCTTCATGCTGCAGGATGAATTTGTCGTAGATCAGTGCGAAGAGGCGACGAGGGTGGAAGGGGCGTTGGCGGGTGTAGACGAAGTTGCGAACGTTGTACCTGGATCATGCAGTCAGCACTGGGATGGCTGCGTGTGGATGAAATAAAGCATACTCTTCAGTCTCTGGTTTGGGCGTGACCATATTCTTCCCGTTCACCTGCCGCAGCGTCATAGCATGCAGGTCCTGGAGCCAACCATATCCAGTCTATCAACTTGTCAGCAAGGCACACCGACGACAGCATCTCCAGGCATCATCGACTCACCTGCGCCCTCTCCAGATCAAACATTCCCGTGTTCACGATCTCCTTCACATCGACCTTCGAATAATTCGTCTCAATGACCTTGGCCCGATGGTTCAGCTTCTCAATCAGGTCACGGATCCGCTTCCTGGTCTTCGCGTCCACCATATCGACCTTATTCAGCACGATGACATCGGCGAATTCGATCTGATCAACCATGAGATCCGAGACCGTCCGCTCGTCCTCGGGCGTCACGTCATCCCGTCGTGTCGACAAGAGGTCAGCAGTCTCGAAATCATGGAAAATGGTAAAGGCATCGATGACGGTGCAGGTCGTGTCCAACCTCGCGAACTTCTCGAGCCCGCCCTCGTCCTTGATCCGTCGGAGCGTGGCCAACGTCTCCTTGTCCAGACCCTCCGGGCCGGCGTCGCCCATGGCCTCGATCTGGTCGGCCAGACGCTTGTCGAAGGTCTCGGCGACTTGCTCTGGCTCGCTGATGCCGCTGGATTCGATGATGATGTAGTCGAATTCCGCCAGCTCCGAGAGACGGACCAGCTCTTCCAGCAAGTCGCCACGGAGGGTGCAGCAGATGCAGCCATTTTGGAGGGCGATGACCTTCTCCTCTGTTTTGCGGAGGATGTGTGTGTTGCGGATGAGGTTAGCGTCGACGTTGACGCTGGAAGCAGTGATAGATAGCGTCAGTATATCGACGCGTCATTCAGGAGAAGGTATGAAATCTGCTCACGCGCCAATATCGTTGACAATGACTGCGATCCGAAGACCATGCTCAGATCGAAGGATATGCTGGAGCAAGGTGGTCTTGCCGCTGCCCTGCTTTGAGATCAGATGACCAAGTTCACTGTCCCCGTCACGCATGGGGACATACCAAGAAGCCAGACAACAACGTGACAGGCAGTGATTTCTGGGGTGTCCTAGGCTTGCCGTGAGCAGAGTCGACCCTGCGGATGCTGTGCGAGGCTTTCGTCTTGGGCGCCATGTTCTCGTCTGTCGTCTACAAATGATCTGTTGGTCCCGTCTACGATCTCCTAGTCGCCACTTGACGAGACAACAAAATTCACAGTGCGTTCGCATTCTGCAACGACTCCAAAGCTCGGCAACCATCATGGTCTTTTCACCCTGATGGATTGATCTATGCTTATCTGATGATCTGATTATTATGTGCCATATGGGATCGCAGCCCCTTCTCGTGGTAGATGTGGTAAGCGAGAATTGCCGTAGGGGGATTGGGCCGTGACCTTGATGGCAGACACGACCGTGGGATCCCAGCTACCGGGACCTCCTCGGCGACAGCCCCGATTCTCCCAATGGAACCTAAGGTGGCAAATGCATTTTAAGAGGTATCATTGTGGTCGATCAGTCAGTGTAGCATGTGCATCTGTTCGTGGTTTAGGCGCTGTATTGCGCTTTTGATACATACATGCGACTTTTGGAGAATGCCCGAGCCCAGCTTGTCTCTAGCGGGTACCCCAAAAGCCGATCTTCATAATATATCATCATCCGCTATGCATGGCGCCTCGTTCGATGCAAACTTTGTCGCACATCCATAGCCAAACTCTGGTGCTGGCGGCCTGCATTCAAGAGGTTTAAAATGTGGATAATGACGGCGCGTCCTTGGCGCGCGCGCTCACTCCTCCATCTTATCCTCGCCGTCATCCTCGAAATCCTCGTCATCCTCATCGTCCTCGTCGTCGTCCTCCAGCTGCTTGGCGGCCTCGGCGTAGTCGATGTTCTTGCCGCGAGTGCGCGACTGCACGATGTTGTCCATGTCGATCTCCTCCATATTGTCCTCGTCGGCCTCCTCGGCCTCACCGTCGCCCTAGATGTAGAGTCAATTGACGTTGTGTCTGGAAGGTGGTCGCGCCCCGCCATGCGCGCACCAATGCCAAGTGCCTGGAGGTGGAAATGCAATCAACATTGGCGCTTACCTGCTCCTCCTCGCTGTCCTCCTCGCTCTCGTCCATGGCTGGATTCTCCTCAGCAGCCTTGCCCTTGCCCTTCGAGGTCACGTTGTCTTTGGCAGCCTTCTCGGGGGAGGCCATGTCGACGTCTGACTGCTGTTGCGCCTGGACGCCGTTGGTTTCGTCGTTGGACATGTTGTGCAGATTGTGATGAGGCCGATGAGTTGCGGGTGAGAGTGATGGTCGGCGGGCAGCGATTGCGGTATTGGATTGTGTGGTGAGAAGGTGTCTGGTGAGAAGGTGGTTGGTGGTGTTTGGGCGCCAAGTGATGTTGAAGTGAGCTCCGTTGCGAGGACAAGGTACTGGTACGGTATGAAGTTTATACATGTCTTCGCATCGATATCAAGCTTACCTGTATGTCCCGAGCTCGTACATAAAACATGAGCAGCGCCTTCTTCATTGAGAGCCATCCGAGATATATGTCCTCATGATACATGTATGCGCTGCTCATCCATATCTTCCCGCCTGGCCCCGTCGAGCCGGAATGTGGTTTGGCCGCCGTCCTCTGGCTGCTGGGTATCAACGCGTCGACCTCCTAAAGAGCTCACCACTTGACGCCAACGCGACGCGAGACGCGTGAATCTATCTTGGTCCATTGAATCAACCATCCACGACACATCATACATGTCAGTATACCATACATGTCCGGGACGGGGTACCATGACGACGAGGATCAGAGGCCGACCGGCTCACGCGCCTGGCCCGACCTATCTGGCATACACTCCCAATGGCCGCCAGCTCGTCACCGTCGGCGCCAATGGAGCCCACCGCATCTTCCAACACGGCAGCGACGACGAGCCGGCCATCATTGATGTGACGACCGACAATCATACCGCCGTCGCCGCCACCAATGACTTCTTCGTGGTCGGCGCGGAAGATGGGAGCGTCACCAAGTTCTCGCTGCTGACCAATTCCTTGGATGGCTTCCTCACCCGCTCCACTTTGCCCATCCGTGATCTGGCTCTCAGCAGAGATGGCGAATGGTGTGCCGTCGCCAGCGATGAGACCGAGGTCAAGGTCGTCAACACGCGAGACATGGAGAAGGTCGTGTATCTGAGAGAGCAGGCCCGACCTGTCAAGCATGTCAGCTTTGATGTTGGTGGCACGATGCTCGCGGTGTCCTGCACGGACGGCATCGTCTATGTCTACTCTCTGAGCTCGGAGCAGCCGGTCTTGTTGAAGCGGAAGGATGGTCTCATCAAGATGATCGAGAACGACGCCGAGGCAAGCACCAAGGTGCATTGGCATCCGGATGGGAGAGCATTCGCTGTCCCTACTGCTGCGAGAGGTCAGTATGAGCGTTCGCCGGACAGTCGTCATGTATCGTCCCGCTCACATGCCTTCCAGAATTTCAGGTCGTCGCACGCAACGACTGGTCGAGCCAGAAGGTCTTCACTGGTGGCCACAGGGCAGATCTGAGTGCGGCGGCATGGTCTCACAATGGTGCTCTGCTTGTCACTGCGGATGTCGGGAACGGCCTCTGTCTGTGGGAGACCAGATCGCAACGCATGATCAAGAACTTCGACGACATCCAGCACACCATCTTGGCGATGGACTGGCATCCCACGGAGAACATTTTGTCCTACACCAACAACAATGGTGAGCTCTTCATTCGAGGAGACTTCGTCCCTCAGGAGCATACAAGGCATCTGAAGATTGCTCTTCAAGCAGCCCCCATGAACGGCGATCCTCTCTCGGAAGTCTCTGGCAATGCTCGTAAGCAGCTGGCCAACGGTGACAAGCCTGACGGGGTTCACGCTACTACAGAAGACGACTACTTGGACGACTTGCTTGGCCCAGACGCGATGTCTGAAGATGGCGCAGGTTTCATCGAAGATGACGACGGGGCTGGTTATGCTGAGCTGCCAAACATTCACGGCAAGCGCAACGCTGGTGCTATGCCTGGTCGTCCACCGAAGAGGGCGCAAGGTGCTTACGTCCCGTCATGGCAGCCTCAAGTCCATGACGCCTTCCAGCCAGGGAGCACACCTTGGAAAGGCAACAGACGCTATCTCTGCCTCAATTTGACTGGCTTTGTTTGGACTGTCAATCAAGAGACACATCATACTGTGACGGTTGAGTTCTACGATAGACAAGAACACCGCGACTTCCACTTCACTGATCCATATAGATACGACAAAGCTTGTCTAAACAACAAAGGCGCTCTGTTCTCCTGCCCGCCGTCCCAGCAGACAGGAAGACGAGCCATGCTCTACTATCGACCGCATGAGACATGGACTGCTCGGACAGACTGGCGGACCCCTCTGCCTGCTGGGGAACATATCACTTCGATCAGCTTGAGTGACACATGCATCGTTGCAACCACGACAGCTGGATACGTCAGGATCTACTCCCTCTTTGGTGTCCCACTGAAGGTATACAGACAGAAATCGATGCCAGCGGTCACCTGCGCAAGCTTCAGGGACTACGTGATGACCGTCGGCAATGGCGCTGTTTCTGGCTCCGGCAGCACGCAGCTTTTGTACACCATTGAGCACGTTCGACGAGATGAGACTTACCAGTCCGAAGATGTCGTGGCTCTCCCTGAAGGTGTTGAGCTCCGTTCCGTCTTCTTCAGCGACAAGGGTGACCCGTGCATTTACGACACGGATGGCGTCCTTCTGATCCTGCTGCATTGGCGAACACCAGGTCAAGCGAGATGGGTCCCTCTCCTGGACACCAAGACTCTTGACCGGCTCGCCAGCGGCAAGAAAGAGGAGTCGTACTGGCCTGTCGCGATGGCAGACAACAAATTTCACTGCATCATCCTCAAAGGTGGCGAGGAATACCCGTATTTCCCTCGGCCGCTCCTCTCCGACTTTGACTTCCAGATGCCCATCTCGTCAGCGCTCGAAGGCGTTGACGAGGACGAAGACCGCGAAGCCGCACATCAACGTGGCCTCGAAGAAAGCTACGTCCGCACTTCCCTCTTCCATTCTCTACATCAAGACCTCGTGGACAACACGAACGCCACATCGTCTCAGAAGAATGAGGCAGTCGTGTTGGAGAGGGAGGTTGATAAAGTGCTCTTACAGCTTTTGGCGGCGGAGTGTCGGGAAGGCGAGGAGAGGGGCATGAAGGCCCTGGAGTTGGCGGAGTTGATGAAGGATCGGACGGGCAAGATGCTCGAGGCTGCGCAGAAGATTGCGAGGAGGTTCGAGAGGGATGTCCTTGTTGAGAAGATTGGGGCGTTGGCGGAGAGGAGGATGGTTGGGTTAGTCGGGGATGATTGAGGCGTAGTGAACTGGTCGTTCCATCCTTCGGGCGGTCTTGAGCGGTAAGTGCGCTCACGGCTGTGAGCTGCGACACTGATGGCACGAGCGGTCAGATCCTTTCCGTTCACACGAGTCGACGAGGCGGGCGTGCTAAGATGGTACGACGATAGTCGGTAGGCTTGCTCCCACAGCTCGATCCTGAGCAGCGGGTGCCCACTATACTATTGACGCGGCAGATGTTGGAGGGGCAGCGTCAATCAGGCGATGCCTGCCTCAGTCGCGACGGAGTCTCGTAGTGCCTCGGCCCAGATCTCATGGTTTGGACAATGCCTGGCCAAGTGCCAGCGACCCATCATCGCGTGCTGCGGTGCAAGGGGCTTCTAGCGCCTTTAGCTGTAACAGAAGGAGAAGCTGGGTATGTAGGCAATCTAATTCCTGGCAGGTGATCTCGAGTCCTTAGGGCTCTGTCCGTCTTACAGGTGTCAAGACAAGCCGCGGTCTGATCTAATAAACTTGATCGGATGCGCATGTCGAGGCGGGAGATAAGGCCGGGACAGCCAATCATGTATGTGCCAGGCGACGGATGAGACTACTACCTACAGGCACGCTATCGTCGTCGACGGGTTCCCTTCAGCGATCCCTTTGCTTCTCAACCACACGGTGACAAGTTCCTACGATCCCTTTGCTTCTCATCCATCACACGGTGAGAAGTTCGTAGGTCTCAGTCGCTTGGGCTGTGCTGTAGTTATATATAGTGGGGCGGAATGGAGACGGCGATACTACAACAGGTATCACGTGCACCGTTCGTCAGCCGCGGACGAGCTTGCAAGGGGGTCTATACGGACGGGAACGACGGGCACGCTGTCTTCGGCGATTTCTGCTATACGATGGGGGTAGGGGGGGGGGGTCTTGATTTTGACGATGCTTGATAAGGAAGTGGCCGAAGGCTGTGATGAACTGCAAGGACACGATGGTGAGGATGCGTTCGCGCTAGTGTCACGTCTCGACTCAGCTTCATATTGACATTATGTATTATCATGGCTGATCGATCACCGAGAGTGTATCGACGAGCTGCTGACGTGGGGGGGAGAGGATGCGGAGGAGGTTGGAGGGGCGCATCATCGAATGATTAAGGCCAAAGGAGTCGTAACGTCATGGTTCTGTGTGGACACACCCCCCGTCTGGCTCGCCGCTCTCCCCACCACCCCTGCCACCCCGCCGATCATCTCAGATATTCACCGCCACCCTCCTCCTCCTCCACCACCACCACCACCCCCCTTCCTCCTCCGCCTAAGGATCATCAACCCATTTCCCTCTCACCCAGTGCCCACGCCCCGAATGCACGGTCACCGGGCCGGTCCAGGGGGTGTAAGGATCCAGACCACTGACGTCAAACTTATCGAGCTTGTCATCGCAGTAGTCGACGAAATGATGGCTCGTGGTAAAGTCTGCCACGCCGAACTGTTGGTTGCAGGCCGAGCGCCAATGGCAGTTCCTGAAGCCGTGGTCGTAGACGTTTGTGTGGCAGCCGTCGTTGTCGAGGAAGAAGACGTCAGCGCGTGTCCCTAGACAGACGAGGTCGGTGAGGGTGAAGTTGAGCACTGGGGCGAGGGAAGGTTGGGTGGTCAGTCACGTTTCTGATATGAGCTCTGTGGAGGAGGCGACCAAATACCGTTGTCTTTGGTGTTGTAGCAGCGGCAACGTTTGTAGCTTGCGCAGGCGAGGGTGGTGGTGGCGAAGAGGAGGAGGGGGAGGATTCTCCTCCAGCGGGCCATGGCTGGGTCGGAATGTCTTGGCGAAGTGGTTGGGTGGGGATGAGTCGGTGGCTTCGAGACCTTGTCCGGGTTCGTCCAGGGAAGAGGGCGCGGGTGTGGATGTCGTCTTGAGGAGTGGTCGTCCCGGCGTGGCGGTCTTGGGTGCTTTGTACTCGAGGTCGAGGGTCGGGGCCGACGTAGGCTGCTTGTCTTGGGGGGTCCGAAGATACAGTTCATCTGGCAATTCCTCGACTCCCACCGCCGCACGGATCGAGGCAGTGGGAGGATCACGAAGGTTATCAACAAGTCCCCATAGCGAGGCGCCGGCGCGACGTTGCCGGCCGGTGGCCGCCCATGACAAGAACGGGATGGACCAGGCCCGCGGGTGTGAAGGGGCCTTGGAGTCGGTGATTTATGATGTACTTCTGCAGCGAAGTGTTCCAGGGGCGTCGCCAACGGAGACATGTATGTTTCAGGATCCCAGCCCGCGGATTTTGCCTTCCAACGACTACTATGTCCAGATAACGCTCCTCTGCCTCGACCGAGACCGGATCCATTGGCCCCCACGGCACCAGGATGTGCGTGTGATGATCGAGGAGACGTTGTTGTTGTAGTTGTTGTAGTTGACGCCTCTGGGATGGATGATGATCCCACGTACATACCTCGCCTCTGCCACGACCCGCTCCAAGGTAAAACGATAGCGCCCCCCCATCTCAACCGCGCGCTCACCTTGATGGGGGGAGAAGACACGGTCGTCAGTCTCGCACATCAAGGTGCGCGAGCCGCACAACGAGGCGAGACAATCTCATCGTCATCCCACCAGTGACACATGGTCGTCACTCTACAGGAATGACCAGGGACACATGGTCACTCTCCAGGAAGACCGGGGCCCAATCTCGGTTCCTGATCCGTGAGCGTCCGGAGGGCTGGCAATCCCCCATCCTGACATGACACGAGACGCACAGGAGGAGTTTGGGGGTCGATAAGCAATCGGGCCTTCAACGACCACCACACATGCTCGGAAGCGCGTCTCAAGATGCGCCTCATGGGACTCGTGCTCCTAAACTTGCGCATCATGGTGCCAGAATACCTCGACATGCTCGTTCATGTTCGGACCGATAGCGTCCAGGAAGCAGCCGGGGGGGGGGACTGATAGAAGTCCTGCAAGAGGCCATCGTCCTAGCACTCAGTCGTGACGACTTTCGATCTGACGAAGCGCGGTCCGGGCATGATTGATCCACGCCCTACACAGATGAGCTCTCGATGAAGACAATCCCAGCAGCTTCGGCGAGGGGGGGTTGATGGTGGTCGTCCCGTGATCTGATCCAGTGCAGCAGCGCCCAGAAGTAGTTCGGAGGCAGCAAGGATCGCTCCGCGGATCGCAGGACGCAGGGGTCACGCTCGACCGACCAGAGCGAGGTCGACAAGAGACACATGATTCCAAGTGCCGCGGTCCTACGCCAGCAGACTGATGCCGGAGGAGGCCTGGGTGTCCGAGATCTTGGACTCGACGGAGCATGGCCGAGCTCGGGGCGTAGTCCGTCCGTCCATCGCTCGTTTCCCCCCTTCGAAGACCCGCCCGGGCTCGTGTTCTGTGGGACGATGAGGCGATCGAATAGATTGTTAGGTGGAGGGGAGGACAGATGATGGAGGGGAGGACAGATGGTCAGGAGGCAGAGATTTGTCACGACTATGTGACGAGGGACGACCATGAGAGGATCAATGACCAATATCACATTCGACGGCCAGTCATCTGATCCCCCACGCCCCCGGTGCGTCCTTGTTGTCCATGTTGGTTTCAGGAGAAGCACGGACATGGCCCAGGACGAGTTATCCGATCGACACAACGTGCCCCTGAATGCTCACCCGTCGGGCAGCATGCTCCTCAAGATGTCATCATGCGGGAGAGGCTACGTGCGGGATCTCGACGGATGCTATGGTAGTACGGAGCGGCATATACATGTAACATGACGCAGCAGGTCCCTCGGTAGTCCAAGACATACCGCGGACACGTGGTGATTCCGAGGGATACGCTCGACCCCCGTTCGGACTGCCTGAGACCGGTTTCCAAATCACGACCCACCGGTGTTGGGAGAGGGCCCTCCTGATCCTCGGGCGAGGGTGATCGAGCCTCGTGATGGGCGTCAATGGAGTCATGCAGATGCAGAGGGTTCAAGTCGAGCAATGGGTGCCCGAACCTTCGAGCAGGCACTCGGCTAGCTCTACGGATGACTCGTCTGCAGCAGGACAGTCGCCACGTCCCAGCTGACCCAGCATGTCGGCTCGACCACACAGGAAGCCATCGTCGGGCCCATGTGCGACCAGGGCGAAGGCCGCTGACAGCCCGAGACCCGATCGAACCGACTTCTTTTCGAAGTATGCATTTACCCGGCTGCAGCAGACTGAACCAGTGTCTCTACATCCGGACTCGAGCCCCCTGTACGACCCTGGACGTCCCTTGCACGGGAGTAGCAAACAATCCACCCTGCCACGCTGACCGCCTGTCTGACCAATCTGGTGCAGCCCCCGATGCCGTCTGCCTTGTCGTCCAGCCGTCTGGGCGCTTATGCACCTGTGGCCGCCCAAAGGTCTTCGATCGCACAAGGCCGTGTCCCATCCTGTCGAGGGCGTGACGCCCTCGACAGGGCTCATAAGGAAAGCCGCAGCTGTTTGAGACATGTTCAAACGACGCTCAACACAGGAGGTCACGCAGACTGCGCGAGAACCATCCCGAGTCCAAGAAAAGATCACGCTCCTCCAGAGGGGAGACGACGGGAATTGGTCAAAGGTCGCACAAACAGAATTCAACTCCTCTGCCTCAGCAACACTCACAGAACGAGTAGGATACGGCTCGTCAGCCTCGGGCAGACTGAAAATGCTGATCCGTCCCTAGAACATGTTTCCTCCTCACAACCCGCGCAGGATAGACTGGCCAGTCCCCTGGCAATCACCCTCCTTCCCCTTCCCTCCCCAGGCCCACCGATACCGCTCCAGGACCCCGTCCGACTGGCGTCCGAGCTTGAGGGACTACTGGTCCGTCGGCCGCCCCGGCGGCCCCCCCATCATCATCGGGCTCTACGACCTCGACGACGAGCGGCATTACCGCTACATGCGGGGCCGGGAGGATCAAGACGACATCCACGATCGGCTGTGTCCTTATCCTTACGGGCCGAGCGGTGTGCCGCCGTGGCCGGGATGGCGCCCGGGGGGGTTCCGGACGGGTCAGATGGGGATCCATCCTGTGCATGGGCTGCCGCCGTGGGTGGCGATGGGGACGCCGATCTGTTATTGTGGGAATCTGATCGGGACTTGTCCGGTTTGTCGGTGAGAGGGGACTGGGTGGGGAGTCTACCCGAGATGAGGGTGATGAGTGTTATATTTCTGAAGATCGTCTTTCGATGGCAATCATGCAGATCTCAAGTTTCGTCGATGTCAGATCAGTCCAGCTTGGTGCTGAATCTGTGACAGCCTCACGACGACCACGTCAATGACTCCTCGGTAGGCGATGGGCCAGAACTCATCTACCATACTCGGCGACAGTATGCGGCCTTCATTGCCGCAGAAACCGTCCGAGTCAGCATTCTTCTAGCGTAACTGCTTGCCTTCTTTGTACCCATACGTCAAATACATCTGGAGCCTCGCTGAATGGTAACACAGCGTGACATCCATGTACGGCCTTGCCGGTCCCGTGCATGATCGCCCGACTCCCCCCCCCCCAAGCCCAGTCAGGAGGCCTTCTTCGAACCCTCCGCCTTCACCGTGGCCGTACCGTGGTTCAAAGCCATCAGCCGCGTTCTTCCGTAACACAACCATTGCATCAGCGCCTCGCACAGAAAGATCCCCAGTGTCCGCCTTGGCCATGCGGTCTCCCATCACTCCATCATCTCCACAAGACTCTGGTCCTCGGTTTCAAGCATCCACAGTGAGACCCTCCCTAACTCATCCCGCTCCTCGAACCCCTCGATACGACCAAAACGTGAGTGACGGCTCGAAGCACGACAGGATTCTTCTGACCGCCCTGAATACAGCCCCCCCCCGGATTCTAAAACCATGAACGTAGACCAGGCACTCCAAGCCGCTCGGCTCATGAAGCAATTGATGGGCGCTGGATCCTCCTCTCCCGGCGGACTAAGCAGTCTCCTCCTCCTGCTCGCGCTGCAGAAACGCTTCGTCCATCCCGTCGGCATCGGCGGGTTGCAACAATACGCCTCGATGGCCTCGGCCGGCTACAGGAGGATCTGCGGCATCTGCGCTGGCAACGGTGCGGTCTGGGCGCCGCCGTGGGCGATCAATTATGGAGGGTATGCGAGCTGTCCGGTGTGCTTTGGGACAGGACTGTCGACTTGATCTGGAGGGGAGCGCTTGCAACGTCTGGGTGCTGCAATCTGGGTGATATGGCGGGTGTCTAGGCGGCGACTCTAGTTCGGACGCAGGGGTGAGAGGGAGGCGGAGTCTTGAAGGGGCGTGTGGAAGAGAAATGGCTCCGAGATCGAGACCGTCGACGACATCACAAGTACCGCTCTAGCGACTACGCCAAGGGGTTATGATATCGTGCTCAGGAGAGGCATGGCATACGGACGTGAGCATTGAGGCAGCCTAGGATCACCTTGACCGAGATGACTTTATGCCCCTGAAGGATCCAGCTCGTTCCACACCTTAGGGAGTTCTGCAGCATAACGCTGGAATTATCCTCGCATGAAATCTCTCAACTAAGCGACTACATATAGCATATATTCATCCCAACCCCCATGCGAGACAAGCACATCAACCAAGCACCACCACGCCTCCCCATCCCCAAACCTCCCATGCAAGCACAAACCCGTACATTGAACACCGACCGTAGAAGCCACAGCCTAGACCCCTAGAACGAACGACCATCCCTCGCCCGGTACATCCACACGACCTGCCGCAGCCAGCGTTCATAGACCCACCACGTCACAAAAAACGCCCCGAAATCCACGTCACGTCCGACAATATCACCCTCCCCGTGCCACATTGCTGCAGGTCCACAAGGAGGCAACATGTGCAACCACATAAGCCACAGGGGCGATGCACGACCCCCATTCTCCTCAGACATATAAGCATCGGCTCAGCAGCAGCACGAAATTCGAGATTCCGGTCGAATAGTGCTCGGACGTGAAGCGTTCCAGGGCTTGCAACCAAGGAATCAGGCCGGCCCACGATCTCATCAGGGTGAATTAACACGTACGAGACCACCCACGCTGTCCAAACCCCGGGCCGAAGAACCCTCGGAGTCCCCAGAATGGCATACCCCCCCTGGCCCTACGGGCACGCGATGATGACGCCGTGGATGAACCCCTGGGATCCCTGGGGCTCTCTGCTCCACGGCGGCGGCGGCATCCTAGGCGCCAGTGCCCTCGCAGGCGGTGGCGGCGGGGGCATCCTCGGATCCCACCCCCTCTTCGACCTCACCACCGACGACGACGCCGACGACCTCGAAGACCTCTACCGATACCATCGACTCGGCCTCCTCAGCCCGCTGCTCTTCGCGCTGTACTCCAATCACTTTGGCGGCGGTGGACGAAGGAGGAACCGATGGGGTTCGCCGCGACGGGGACGGAGGTTTTTGAGGGATTGATGATGATGATGATGATGATCATGGACGAGTTTTTGTTGATGGCGTGGAAGGTTAAGGGGAGTCGATCGCACGAAAACGATCAATCAATCCATCAATCAATCAATCGCAACACCCTACCACCCCACCACCCTACCGACAGAGCGACCGTGAAAAATCCCTCCCTCTATTTACCTTCTACCACCTCCCTCCTCTCCTCCCCCTCATCCCCGCCAACCACCGAACTCCCCAACGGCGTCCAAACCCCCTCCCCCTCCCCCTCCATCTCAACCGACCTCTTCGTCTCCACCCCACCACCCAAAACAGTCCCCCCCACCCCCTCCCCAACAACCACCCAATAATCCGGCGGCGGCCCCTCCCAACTCCGCCGCGCAGTCGAAGAAGAAGAAAGAATCCGCACAGCACTCTCGATCGCCCCGCTCGCCTGCCGCCGCGTGGCCTCGTCGTCGTCGTCGTGGGGCCGTGGCGGCGCTGCCTCCTCCTCGTCAGAGGGCTGACTGCTACGACGACGGCAGCAGCAGCAGCAGCAGGGGTAGGAGGGGATCCAGAGGGTTTTCATGTTGGTAGGGGGTGATGTCGGGGTGTGAGAGATTGTAGTTCGTCTTGTTCCCTTACGAGTTTGACGAGGAGAAGGCAAATCCAAGACGTACCGGGTCCTGGGACTGAACTTTCGTGTGATCCTGGTGGTTTTGAGTTAGGGTAGGGGGGGTGCGAAGAGGGTTAGAGTAGTCCCTGCTTCAAGATTGTGGTCTTGTGTACGAGGTCAGACGAGGAAGAAATATCCAAGACGTACCCGCGTTCTGGGACCGGACTTTTGTGTGCGAATCCTGCTGCCTACCTACTTGCATGTGCGAGATAACAATCGTGCACCCCGCGAGAGCTGAGAAAACTCAAGTGATCCTTTGGCTGGAAATCTCAGCCTCGGTTCCTGAATAGGAAAGCACTGCGAGGATCCATCACAAGTTGATGATTGGCGGAATGTAAGAGTATATGTACATACATGATAATTATTGCTATCGTACAGAGACGCTCAGACTGCTCGGCTGTTGCTGCTGTCTCGCAACGTCCGCCTGACTCCACGTCTCCTGCGCCTTGGTGCCCGGCGGTAATGACTCGGGCCCCCCGTTCATGTTCGAGGGCGTCGCCGTGCTGCCGCCTCGTGGGGTGCCATTGGCATGCCCGTTGGGTTCAGCCCGCTTGCCGTTGCCGAAGCTCCGCCGGGGCATGTAGTCTGCGCTCTGGGGCGAGTCGGTGTAGATGGCGGACTCGTCGTCGTTCTTCTTGAGGTCGCCCACATTGAGCGGCAGGAGATGGTCCTCGCCGGCCTCCTTCTCCTGCGCCTTCTTATCGGCCTTGGCTGCATCGCTGGTGCGGTCGTACAGGTACAGTCCGAGGAAGGTGAGCAAGAAGCCGAAGCCTTGTACCGAGCTCATCGGGTTGCCGAACCAGACGATGGCGAACATGATGACGACGACTCGCTTGATGAGGCTGGCGACACTGTAGGTGACGGGCGACACGATGCCCAGCAGCACGAAGGCCACCATCGACTGGCCGAAGTGGAAGGTGCCGTTGAAGATGAACTCCAGCACCAGGCGGCCGTGGTCGAGCGAGCCCGGACGGCCGGACAGGGTGATGGACGAGTCGTGGAGGTAGTCGGTGAGCAAGGCCCATCCTTCACTCCAGACCCAGATGGGTAAGGTGATGAGCAAGGCCAAGATGGACGAGTAGCAGAGCAGGTTCAGCTTGTCGGGCTTCCGTCGTCCGAGGGGGGTGCCGTCGGCCTCGGCCCGGTCGGACTCGCTGAAGATCTTCTTGCTGACGATGTTCTGGGTGACGAAGAGGATGGCGGAGCCGAAGGCGTAGATGAGTCCCAGCAGGTTCGCGCGGAACGAGGCGGAGCAGGCGAGGACGACGCCGAGGGTCAGGGGGATCAGGGAGAGGTAGGTGGCGAGGGAATATCGGACGTGGAAGAAGGCGCGATAGGCCACGACGGTCATGAGGGGCGAGAGGCCCTTGATGGTGTGGACGAGGGAGACGGGGATGCGGGACATGGCGTCGGAGTTGAGGATGTGGCCCCCGATCTGGAAGGCGGTCAGGGGCAGGACGCAGCCGATGATCTCGCGGGAGGGTCGGCGGATGCCGTGGCGGAGGACGGGGACGGCGTCGCGGATGGAGGGGTTGGTCTTGGCGAGCCACGAGAGGAGCAAGCACCAGCAGGAGACGAGGAAGAACTGGACGACGGTGAGGGTGACGGGCTTGGGGAGGGCGGTGAGGATGGACTTGGAGGAGGTGTTGGTCATGATGGAGGTCATGTACCAGAAGGCGCAGAGGAGCTGGGCGGAGGAGGATCAGCGGGAGGGTGTCGGTGACAGATGATGGGTAGAGACAGATGATGGGGGGGAGACACGTACCACCAGCCTCAGGCTCACGGGGGCCTTGAGGGAATCGGCAATCTCGTGCGCGTTCTCGCTGATGCTCATGCGCCGACTCCGCACGGTCTGGATGGCCTCGCTCAGGCTCTTCTGCCGGCCGTGGGACTGTCGCGTGGCCCCGGCGGCGCTGCCGTTGGCCCAGCTCGTCCACGCGCCCCGCGCCGTGTTCCGCGCCGGCCATCGCTCCGTCGAGTGCAGGCCCGCCGGGAGACCGTGGGGCAACGGCGTCGGCGACGGGCCACGTGACACCTCGCTGCTCCGATGATCGGCCACCTCGTCGCCCTCCTCCTCCTCCTCCTCGACGGCGGCGGAGGGGGACATTTGGTCGTGGGACAATCGGAAGTCGGGGAACTTGAACTTGGTCGGGCTGACGGGCGTCGGGCGCTGCGAGGTGGAGCTGCGGCGGCGGGCGGCGGAGGCGGCGGCGGAGGCGGCGGCGTCGGAGGTGACGAGGGGCGGGAGCATGGTCTCGGTGGACATGGGGGCGAGCGGGTGTGTGGTGTGGTCGCTGCTACCGCGCCATGGCGATGCAATGGGTATGTAATGCCTGTCTGGGTCGGTGGCTCTCACCAGCTGGACTGGACGGGCAGGATGAATGAGCGGATGAGACGGGACGGCGCTGCTCTTCCTCCTGCGCGTCCTCAGGCTGCCCCGTCGTCTCTACGTGTATCGAGAGGGAGGAAGACGATACATGTCACGTCAGGCATCTGGCATCTTGACCGCGGACCCACCCGACATGAGCCATTGCGACGCTTCTTCGTATTTTGACTCTCCAGATTCGAGGTGACAGCGGCTCATCGCCAAGCATTTCCCCGATCGGACTAGCGTGGAGCACAGCCGAGGCACATGATGACGAACACACCTCTGCACCTCGAAATGTAGCGATAGATCAATCATTCCAGACTACATGTACCTCCCAGCAACCCACCCCCAATGCCTCCCCACAAACCCCACCACCTCCGCCATCACCTCTCCCTCCCCCTCCCTCCCCTCCCTCCCTTCCCTTCCCCTCCCCCTCCACACCTCGACCGCCTCACCCACCGCCTCATTATGCACCACCACCGCCTTCTCCACCCCCCACGCCAACCCCCGCCCCGCACCCCGACTACAGACCACCACAAAATTCCTCCCCTCGCCCATCTCCAGATCCCGACTCAACCCCAACACGTCGTTCTGCAGCGCCACCGCCACCGCCACCTGCATCTTGACCTCCTCCTCCACCCGCCCACCATCCCCCCCCACCACGGCCTCCACCAGCACGAAGAACGGCCCCAACCCCACCGTCCGTGCCCGCGTCGCCAGGTACGTCCGCTCGTCCACCTCCCCCGTCGCCCCAAACGTCGTCTCCAGACTCATCGCCTGCCACACGTCGATGATGCCCTCCACCAACCGCGCGTACACCCCGCGGTCCAGCACCCGCCGCACCTGGTCCACGAACAGCTTCGCGTACCCGGGCACGACCTCCTCGTCGCGGCCCCCGAACGCCGCCGGCGCGTGGAAGGCGTCGCGCCAGTCGTACGTGGGCTCGGTGCGTTGCAGGACCGTGATGCTCTCGGCGAGGGCGAGGCGCGCGCGCGCCGGGTCGGGGGTGCTGTCGATGGCGTCCGAGGTCGCGCAGAGCAGCGCGTAGTAGGTTGCGGCGGCCAGGTGGACGGTCGGGTCGGAGGCGAGCGTCGGAAAGGCTCGGGCGGTGGCGGTGAGGTCGCGGAGGGCGTTTTGCGTCGCGAGGGCGGGTGCGGTGTGGGCGTTGGAGAGGTAGAAGGCGCTGTGGGTCTTGGTGAGGGTGGGGTTCGGTGGTGGGGTGGGGCCGTGCGTGGTGGGTGGGGAGGGGAGTTTGAGGTGTTGAGGGATGTTGTAGGGGAGGTGACTCGGGAGGGGGGTGGTGTGGAGGAGCGAGGGTGGGTAGCTGAGGTCGCCGTGGGAGGTTGTGGGGTGGGTGGGGGTGTAGGGGGTTGTGGCAGGGGAGGGTGATGTTGTTCGGTAGGTGAGGAGGGCTGGGGAGAGGGGTTTGGTGGAGGTGATGGGGTCCGGAGCGGCGTTCGGGTTGGGACTGTAGGGTCGATAGAGGGTTTTGGGCGGCGAGAGGGTGTAGGGATTTCCTTTGCCCAGGAGGCATGTGTTTGAGCTGGGCAAGGCCATGTTTTTTTGAGCCGGTAGTGAGACGTGGAAATACTGCGTGAGTGTGGGTTGCTAGTCGATGGTTGGCTAATTGATAGTGTCGCTGCTGATGCTTCGACTGGGTGTTGGTGAGGTCCAGAGGATCGCTGCTGGCTGCTTCGACTCGATATTGCTCTCGATCGCCTCAAAAAGGATCAGCATGTCCCTCATCGAAGTGCCAGAAGCAAATTGTGGTCAGCATTCCTTTGTCCGCAGCTCCCGATCCCTTGGGTGACCCGCCCAACAATAGACACAGCGACTCCATCCGGATAGACAAAGGACACCTACTTGCTAGACCCTGCCGCCGATGCCATATGCGGTCGAGATGTCGACCCTCGGACTGCATTGTCCGGCGGGACGTCATGGTGTGACGGCGGGTCTCGCCTTAGACGTATGGCTCGTTATAACGGAACGGCTCATGCGCCTTGGGTGGGAAAGGGTTTGATGGTCGCTCACTAGGATCAGTACAGTTGATCGATAGAGTACAGCACCATGGCATTGATCCGGGACGCATTCGCCGCGGCGACGGGCAGTGCAGAGTCCACCACGACCTCCCACGCCGCTGCGACTCACACGGCCACGGCCACGCCTTCGTCGAGCCATGTCCTGTCGACTGGACTGTCGGCTACGACGAATGCGTACCTGGAAGCCACGCTGCACCCATCACTCCTGCTCGCGGCAGAAGCACTACTCCAACACGCCGCCATCTTCGGGGTCCTGTTCTTCCTGCGCGGATTCTCCGTCAAACGGACACTAGACCTGCACTACCTCTCCATCATCTTCGCCCTCTCCCTGATGGCAATCCCAGTCGTGTTTGTCCTGAATCTGGATGTGGACTCTACCAAACTGCTTGTCTTCCTCGAGCACGACGCCATCGAAGCCCTGGTAGCGATTCGAGTCCTGGCGCCGGCCAATCTGATCACACGGCGCGGAGGTGCCATCATTTTTGCCTGCTGGTGCGGACTGATCATCCTGACGATCCCGGTCGTCCTGAACAAGCAGATGGGCAATCATGGTACGACAATCGTGGCCTGGACATCCTTCTTCACGAACCTCAGCATCACGATCGCCGGTCTACATCTCGTGCGCAAGTGGGCGGTGAATGCTCGCACGAGCCACAAATCCCATCGCCACAGCCGCATGCCGGTCATCACCCACTTCCACCACCGCATCTACCGTGCCGAGGCGCTCGCAGGTCTGGGATTCGTCATGCACGGTTCCGTCGCCATGATCGTCGCTCCCATCTTCACCCTCGTGCGCTACAAGAGCACCAATCCAAAAGCGCTGGCGTACGGGTGGGTTGCGGTCTTCCTGGCTTCGCTCGTCTCCTTCGCACTCGCCACGCCGGTCGCTGCGCTGTTCATGAGTAACCTGGACTGGTGTATCCGGCGCAAGAAAGAGTACTTCCCGGGCCAGGTCGAGTGGTTCGAAGAGGCCGACGCGATGCATTACCTTGCGCAGAAAGTGGACGAGGCGGAGAAGTTGTCTCTGGCTCGCAGTCCAGCCGACATCGAGGGTAGCCTCTACAACAGTGTCGTCGAGCCTTCGAGCGCCACGACGGGCGCGAGCGGCCACAGCAGGGACAGTTCGTTCACGAGTCCGCCTGGAGCCGTGGGTGTCGGGGGCTCGAGCATCCGCGCAGGAGGCGGAAGCAGATACTACTCCCAGTTTCCGCCTCAACGCTCGCGCGCCCAGACGCTCCGCACCATCGCCGACGAAAACGTCGTCCGCTCCGGCTCGCCGGCTTCCGCCCCCACCGCCTCTCGCTTCCCGGTCAACCCGTCGTCGACTTCACCGACGACCAAGACGGATTGGAACGCCATCCCGCTCGACACGCTCTCTGAAGTGCCTCGGGCCGGCACACCCGATTCCCTCCGCAGCCCGGCGTCGCGCATCGGGACGCCGTTGTTGACGCGGGTGTTGACGCCTGTGCAGGTCGCGGAGGTGCCCAAGGAGCAGTCGCCGATCCAGGTGAGGGCGCCGAAACCGCAGCGGCGTCCGAGCTCGAGGGTGTGGTTCCGGGAGAAGGGGATGGAGCCGCTGGAGTAGTGAGGGTGCCATGTCGCTCTCTTGTATATAGTGGAGAGTGGTGTCAATCAGGAGGTGATTGAATGCGGGGTGTAGATGGGCTTGTAGATGAGGGTGTTTCGGGATAGATGGTCGATGCATCGCACAACCTTGAATGAAAGCAGTCTTAGACATCCTACACTGATCTTACCTGGTGCATCGGGAAGTCCGACACAAGGAGTCCCTGTGGTGGTACCTCGACATCTGCCAAGCGACGGTCGGGGTGATGGGCGCAGTAGACGGTCTTGACTTGCTATTATTGATCGTGGCACAGGGGACAGATATATGTATTGTATGATGATATGAGGCTGAGGAGAGGGGCGGTGCTCTCTTCACATGCTTCGGAGCGGAGCGGACCTCCGCGTGCCGATCCTTGGTCGATGGACCCCCCCCCCCCCGGGGTCCGTCGACCCATCCCCGTCCATCACCACCCGCGCCCCTCGGAATCTTCATGGTTCTGCCACGTCTATGACTCGTACTTCTAAACATGTGCATTCCGCAGTGGTGAGCGTTGATCAGCTCGTGTGCTTGTCGTCATCCGTAGCATCGGCGGACCTTGGTACGCTTAACCCCGAGTCTTGAACGCAGGGGCCAGGGATGGGTGCCAGCTGGCCACGTGCAAGCCTTCATGTCAATACACCTCCACTAACACATCACGATGGCGACGGCAGTGATATAGTAGTGCTTCGGACCTTGGAGATTCAGGCGTATCCCGACAGACATGTCGGATGAGGAGTATCCCAACTTCGGCAATGCAGATCCTACCGCTTCGACAGCACCCTCGAATACCAGTCCAGACGAACCATCCACAGCGTATTGGGATCGGCCATTGCATCCTGAGGCGCTAGCGTCGGAGGAGCACGAGGCGGAAGCGGAGGCCGAGGCGGACGATGACTTCTACGAGCGATACCCAGGGGCCACGCCGAAGAAGCAGCAGCAGGAGCAAAGCCGGAGCCGCATCATGTCGACCGCCGAGGACCTCGACAACGACAGCATGACAGCGCGGATAGGCGATGCGATGTCGGCGAATCGAAGTGCGAGCGCCGAGAATGGGGCGGCGGATGAGGAGGCGAGGCGAGAGGAACTGGAAGCGGCGACGGAGCATCCGCAGGTGGAGGAGGGAGGCGCGGTGGATCCGGAAGCGGCCATGGATGAAGAGGCGGCTGTGTTTCATGCTGACGAGACGGCGGTGGAGCAAGAGCGCGATCTGGAGCGGGTGCCGGAGCCGGAGGCCGACGCCAGTCATGACGTTGAGGGCGGCGAGGCGATGGAGGAGCCATTACACGAGGAAGATGCGCATGAGGACCATGCGCCGGAAGAGCGGTATGAACATCAGGGTGGCGTGCCGGATATGGAAGCCGCGCAGGACGAGGAACCCGATGCGCCATTGCTGGAAGACGAGGAGGCACCTCCCACCACCGGCCAGATCAGCGGCGAACCTACGTTTGCTCTCGATGGCGAATCTTCACCTCGACAGCCCGCCAGCAAAGCGCAATCTGCTCCACCGCACATCGACCGGAGCTTCACGACCAACTTCACCGAAATGTCTGTACAAGAGCTACCCCAGGAAACGATACGAGAGCAGCCAGAAATGGAGGACTGGCCTGCTCAGGATGACGACAAAACCTTCGCCGAGCTTCTAGATCATCAGCGACCACAGACGACGGATGAAGCGGCGGACTTGGCGAGCCAAGAAGTGGCCGAGAGCAGCGTCGACAATACACTTGAATCGATCTCGGGTCGTGGCGAGCAGCAAGAGCCTGCGCAGACACGCCCGACGACTCAAGACTGGCCGCAGGAAGATAGCGACGATGATTTCACTCAGATGCTGGGTGGACAACAGGAGATCATGCCTGAGCATTTGGCGGACGCCGATGTCGCGGCACAAGGTCTTGGAGATGTGAATGTGCCGGACGCTGTGCCTGAGCCCGCCGCTGGTGGGGATGAGGAAGATCTGGCAGCCAAGTTCGCGGCCGCGCTAGACTTTGGCGATGATGATTTCCTCGCGGGTGACGACGAGCTTCTGTCTGATGCGGATGACGAGTTGTTAGATGATGGCCCCGACGACCATGACCCGTCAAAGCTTTTTGGGGATCAGGATGGTTTGCTCGAAGACGAGCCGTTTCTGTCCGAGCCACAGTCACAGCAGCAAGCGCCGCAGCAGAGCCAACAACAAGCACGAAATGTGTCATCTGGCCAGGATCAACCAGCATCCCAGATGCCCCACCAGAGTCCATTTGCCACGCAATCACCATTTATCCAGCAGAACCACGGCCGATCTGCAGGGACACCAGATACTGGGTTGTTCGATATTTACAACACGCAGCCAGCATCCGCCCAGCAACAGCCACCACAGCGACCTGGCTTGCAAACAGCTCAGAGCTTTGTCGACAAGTCGAAGAGTGGCTACCAGGCTTATGGTGACCTGCCCATGGAAGTGGTGAGGCCCAGACGTAGACCCGCTCAGCTACCAGCCCAGACGGCGATGTCACAGCCTCCTCCTCGCACGAGCAGCTTTGGTACTCCTAACTCATCTGCACCGCCGACCCCGCAATTGGCCCAAGGGCTGCCTCTCGGATCAAGTACGCCCTCGATAGGTGCGTCGCAGTCAAGTGGGCCGAATGCTCCTGCACCGCCAAGACCGAATGGGAACGCGAGCGCAAAGGGCACACCGAGCATAGATAGTGGCTTCTTCGCCGATCTACCTGTCGCGCCTAAGCTTCGAGCACGACCGAGTAGTGTCTTTACTCCTCAGACGCCTGGCACACCAGCAATTTTACCAGGTCCAACGGGTCCGCCGCAGGTACACCCTTCCAGGGCGCAGCCTCCGCCTCCTCAGCCCCCGCAAAGAGGTATGCCGCCTTCGGGCCCTCAGCAGCAACCAATGTATGGTGGTCTGAGGCAGCCCGAGCGGATGCCGTTACTACCCGACGAATCTTCAGCACCTGCACAGCAACAGCCGCCGCCTGGTCTTCCTGCACAGGCGCGATACTCACCTGGTCTCGCCCCAGCACCCCAACCTGCGCCGAGCCGATACTCGCCAGCTCCTGCAGCCACCTCGACCGTGCCGGCCGCATCACGCTATTCGCCTGCACCCGGTGCACAGCCAGGGCAAGGGCCGAGGCGACAACCTTCATCAGGACCCGGTGTGCATCCGTTTGCCCCAAGAACCAGCAGTCCTTTGGCATATGCGACAGATAAGCCGCATCCGCCACTACCTGCTGAGGCTGGAAAAAGCATGACGATGTCACCGCCAAGATCAAGTGGCGTGCTACCCTCCACGACCGGCTCCTCTCCAGAGCGCAAGGCTCCAAGTAGATACTCTCCAGCCGCATCGTCAGCATCCGCATCCGGTAGCACTTATGGTGGCGGCGTTGTGTCTCCGCCTGAACTTCCGCCCACTGCTCCGCCTGCTTCCGGCGCGCCCCCAAGGCCTCGGACGCAATCACCTGGTGCTGCCATGAAGCAACCGAGGTACGCTATGATCTCTTCGGATCGGCCAACTTCTGCTACCGGTATACCAACGATGCACTCATTCAATCAAGCTCAGCAGCAGCAGCAGCCGCCACTTGTGCAGAGATCAACGACAGGTCCCGCGCTGCCGCATCGACGACAATTCTCCCGTGACGCAATCTTCGCCGTGCCTCAAGACGAGAGGGGCCAAGATCTGTTGGAAAGATGGAAAGGACAGCCAATCTTCACCTGGGGTGCATCTGGCGCAATTGTCTATACGTTCCCCAAAGTCACGCCATTCTGGGGTGGTGGCCCGGGTCAAAGCAGTGTGAGAAGTACGCCTGGCGAGATCACCCTGACAGACGCTACCAGCTTTCAACCAATGGATGATCGAAATGCCAAGTTCCCGGGTCCTCTGCCTGTCAAGGGTAAGGGCAAGAAGAAAGACGTCCTTACATGGATGACCGGGAAGATTGAGGATCTGGAAAGACAAGTAGAGGGAGCGATGTTGGACTTCAATCTTCCAACCGACCTGAAGAAGCGGACAGAGGAGAAGTTAGTACTGTGGAAGATCACGAGGGTTTTCGTAGAGAACGACGGTGTATTGGAGGGCAGTCCGAAGATTGAGGATGAGGTCCGCAAGATCCTATTACCGAATCTGGCAGAGATTAGCCAGGTTGTTGATCTGCAAAGCTCGGGGTCGACGTCCGCTGTTTCGGCTGATCCGGTCGACAAGACAGTGCTTCTCCAACTCCGACAGGCATTACTCGACGGCCAAAGAGAACGTGCAGTCTGGCTTGCAGAGGAGAAGAAGCTTTGGGGTCACGCCATGCTGATCGCGTCCACCATGGGCCCGGAGATATGGAAGCAGATCATTCAATCCTTCGTGCGAAGTCAAGTGAAGATTGTGGGCAGTGACGCCAGAAGTCTCGCAGCGCTGTATCAGGTCTTCGCAGGCAACGCCGATGAGAGTGTTGATGAGCTCGTACCGCCCAGCGCAAGGGCTGGTTTCCAAATGGTCAGTAAGAGTGATGGTAGCGTGACTGGAAATCCAATGGAGGGTCTAGAACAGTGGAGAGAGACGCTTGGGTTGGTTGTGGGCAACAGGACACCCAATGATGGACCATCACTGCTCGCTCTAGGCAAGTTGCTGATGAGCTATGGCCGAGCTGAAGCGGCAAGCAGCTGCTTTCTGTTTGCGCGAGCATATACCAAGCACACTGGAGCTGATGATGCTGAGGTCTCGTTCGTGCTCCTGGGAGCGAACCATCAGAGTCCCGAAGAAAGCCTTGGGTCTGATCTTGACACCATTATTCTAACCGAGATCTACGAGTGGGCTTGCTCCCTGTCTGCTCAACCGACGGCCGCGCACTACATCCCGCATCTGCAAAGCTACAAATTCATACATGCTCATAACCTTGCTGGCTTCGGGTTGAAGACTAAAGCGCAGGCTTACTGCGACCAAATCGCGCAGGCGCCTACGAGCAACACAAGAACCAGCCCGTACTACCACCCAGCTTTCAAGCAGGCGATCGTTGACCTACAGGACTTCCTGGCGCAGGCGCCGGCGGATGGGAAAGGCGGCATTTTCGGTCGGCCAGCCATTAACAAGGTCAGCTCGGGAGCCGCGACTTGGTTCAACAAGTTCGTCTCTGGAGGGGAAGATGAATCCCCCCAAGAGGGATCGATGCAAGGCGCACCGGTTGAGGAGAGCGGCCCGTTTGGGAGAGTCAGCGGAGAGATGAGTCGGAAGGGAAGTGTCGCGGACATCTATGGCTCCATGATGACGGGCGGGAACGTGCCGATGACGCCGGGTAGTCAGGCTGGAAATTACCTCGCAAGTTCCCCGTCGGCGAGTGGAACTCTTGGCGCGGGTGGGAGGTATGCCCCGGGCGGAGCTGCCACTCATCGCGCTGGACTGGGCGCGCCTTTCAGCCCAGAATCCAACACTATGAGTGCCTCTACACTGCAGCAGCAGAGGCCTCTTGCGGGATCGAGAGCGGTGAGTGCGCGGTACGCGCCTGCAACTGCTTCCGCACTTTCGTCTGGATTGGGTGTGCAAGGACTGGATGTGCCGCGTCCTGAGCCAGGTAGGGCCACTTCGGACTATGGTGCTATATATAACGGCGGCTCGAGGAGAGGCTCGACTCAGACGGGCAGTAGTCAAAGCTCTTACAATCCGACCCCAAATCTCGCGCAGGAGCCGAGTCTGTATGCATACCAGAGTAGTCCTTTGGTCCAGCCGTACCAATCTGCGGATCAGGCTGGGGAAGAAGATGCTTTCACCTCGACAGCATCGACCGGCCAAGCACCCGAGCCCGATACTGGCGCTCAGGATGCTGAGGGCGGCAGCTATGGCGGTGGCTTCCAGCCCATTGGTGGAAGCACAGGCTACGAACCTCCCAGCTACCAACCCTACGAACCCGACCCTGAACCCGAAGAGGGCGACGCACCCAAGCCAAAAAAGAAATCCATCATGGACCTCGACGACGACGACGACGCCATCGCCCGCCAAGCCGCCGCCCTCAAAAAGGCTCAAGCCGACCGCGAAGCCGACGACGCTTTCCGCAAAGCGGCGGAAGCCGACGCCGCGCGCGACAAAGAAAAGTCCGACGGCAAGAAAGCCGGCTGGCTCGGCGGCTGGTTCGGAGGCGGCGGCAAGAAGGAATCCAGCGCCGATTTGAACAAACCCATCAAGGCGAAACTGGGCGAGGAGAATTCCTTCGTGTACGACGAGGCGTTGGGCAAGTGGGTCAACAAGAAGGCTAGCGCCGGTGAGGCCACGGCCGCCGCCGCGACACCACCGCCCCCCATGCGGGGGCCGCCCAGTCTCGCGGCGGCGAGGAGCGGCACGGGCCCGTCCTCTGGTCCCCCCTCGAGGGTCGCGAGCGCCGCCGGCGCCAGACTTCCCTTCTCGCCCATGGCGGCGGGACCCCCCTCGGGACCGCCCAGTCGGGCCGGCACGCCCGCGAGTCTGCGAAGCGGGAGCGAAGTCGGCGGTGGTGGTGCAGCCGGGGGTCTAGGTCTGGCGCCGCCGAGTCGGCCGGGGACGGGCATGAGTGGCGCGAGCAGTCTGGATGATCTGTTGGGTGCGCCGGGGGGCCGGAAAGGCGGCGCGCCGGGGACGGTCAAGGGGAAGAAGAGGGGCGGGAGGTATGTGGATGTTATGGCCAAGTAGTGGGGGTGGTGTTGGACGTTTGGCGGGAGTGTGGCGGGCGGGGGCGCCTTGTGGGAGCTGTACATATTTGCATTTTTCTGGGTTCGGGCAGCGCGGGTTGATTGTATACATATCCATCCAGGGGCTTTTTCTTTCCCCTGAATCGTAATCATCGGCGATACCTGGCATCGTCGTCGCTAGGTAAAGGGAGGATTTGTACACGTTTATAGTCTTTTTTTTTTCGAGATGTTTGGTTTCTGCCCCTACTGGTCGCTTTAGTGTTCACGATTTCTCTCTCCGGAGCAAGCTTCGACGTCACCGCGCCAGGATGGGTTGGTTGTTGAACTGTTGGGTCTTCCATACAACGGTGATACTAGTCGGACAGTCTGTACGCAAGCGGTTTCACAACACAATCCCCTGCATGCCCGGAGCTTTTTACATGGTATCTCACACACCCTCCCTCCCTCCCTCGACTCCCTTCGGATCAACACAAGACCAAAAGCAGAAGCGCCATCGCTATGCCCTATCCAAATCCCATGACCTCGCCATTGAAGAAACAAAATTCATCACTACAACTGCTTCCTGACCCACCTCTCCAAGCCCCCCGTGGCGATGATATCCTGCACGTTCGGCGGCAACTCGCCCACCCTCTGCGTCCACTGCTCGCCTCCCTCGCCCTCCCTCACCACGACCTGACTCCTCCTCACGTCCCACGTGAAGGTCCAGCCCGTCCGGATCGTCAGCTCCTGCGGCCTCTCCGGCTTGCTCTCGGGAGCCGGAGGCGGCGAGTCGAGGGATTGCTTGTTCTGCGCTGGTTCCGTGATGGCGGAGGCCGTGGTGGAGGGGCGAGGGGCGAAGACGGATCGCAGGCGGGCGATGAGTTTCGGGACCTCGACGCCCATGAGCGCGTTGTTGATGCTGTTGCGGGAGAAGATGTTGCCGAAGGATCCTGCGACGACGAGCGGGATGCCCTTGGCGAGGATGGCGGTGGCCGCCTGTTCTCTGGATGATCCGCAGCCGAAATTGAAACCGGAGACGAGGATGTCGCCTGCTTTCGCGATCTTGGCAAAGTCTTTGTCGTAGTTCTCCATCGTGACGGTCGCCATCTTCTGCGGGTCGGAGGAGAAGGCGTCGTCGTAGGTGTATTTACCCGGGTAGATGGCGTCCGTGTTGACGTTGTCGGCGTTGCACCAGACGATTTCGCCCGTGACTTTCTCGGGGAAACCTGGGAGGATTTCCGTGAGTGTCGCTGGCTCGTCGCTCTCGGCAGACTTGAGTGGTAAAGCAGTGGCCGGTGAACCTTCAGTAGCAGTCTCGCGCACGATCTCCTCGCTACGCTGGACCGCTGCTTCCGCGTCTTTGACAAGCTTGTCCAGTGCGTCTTCGATCGTCATGACGCGGTCTTCATCCCGAATGCCATCGCCCTCACCTTTCTTGACGCCCGTCCAGCCTTCTGGCTTCTCGTACCAGCCGGGTCCGGCAATCTTGCCTTGCAGCGCTGATGCGGCGACGACTTCGGGGCTACCGAGGTAGGCTTTGGCATCCGTGCTGCCCATGCGGCCTTTGAAGTTGCGGTTGGAGGCGCTGATACCAACTTCACCCGGCTCCAACAGACCCGTACCAAGTCCGATGCATGGACCGCAGCCAGACGGCAAAACTTGCGCGCCAGCGTCAATCAGAGCCTGCCAGTCGCCTTGCTCTTCAGCTGCTTGTTGTTCAGGTATCGAGGCAGCAGCAATGTAGAAGTTGACGCCCGCGGCAATCTTGGGCACCTTGCCATCAGCATCCGCGGCATTCTTGAACACGCGGGCCGCAGCCGCAATGTCTGATCGTCTCGAGTTGGTGCAAGACACAAGATAAGCCTTGTTGACCTTGATATCCTGCTCCTCCAGCTCAGCCAGCGGCGTAGCCACTTTGACCGAATTCGGCCCAGAGACATACGGCGAGAGCGTCGACAGATCCAGGTACAGCTCCTTCGCATATGTCGCGCCCTCATCCGCAGCCACCGGATTGGCGAGCAACTCATCGATCCTCTGATGCGTGAATCTCTCACTGGTCAAACTCGCCGTCTGCGTGGGCGCCTGATACATGCTCGCCTCCGTCGCCCTCCATCGCAACCACCCTTTCAACACATCATCGATCGGGAACAGACCGGACAGCGCTCCCCACTCCGTAGTCATATTCGCGATCGCCAACCGGTCATCCACGGGCAGACTCCTCATCGCGCCTGCATCGCCCGTGAACTCGATGGCATGGTTCAACACCTCATCGTTATTGAACAGCCCACACAACGCCACGATCACATCCTTCCCCGTGACGCCCTCCGGCAGGATCCCCGTGAAATTCACCCTCGCAATCGGCGGGATCTGCCACCACGTCCGTCCCGTCGCCCAAATACTGGCCGCATCCGTCCGCACCACCGGCGTCCCCAAACACCCCACGCCCCCATACATGTTACTATGGCTATCACTCGCGACCGCCATCGTCCCGGGCCAGGCATAGCCCTCCTCGACCATGATCTGATGCCCAATGCCCCTCCCGGCCGGATAGAAGTCGACGCCCTGACTCTTGGCGAACTGCTCAATCTGCTCGTACTTCTTGAGATTCTTCTCGCTATTGTTCTGCACGTCGTGGTCGAGCGTCATGACGATCTGGTGGGGGTCGTGGATCTTAGAGGCGCCGATGGACATGAACTTGGTCGCGACGGGCCACGAGTTGTCGTGGGTCATGCAGTGGTGGGGAGACAGGGTCACGTAGTCGCCGCTCTTGACGAACTTGCCATCGGGCAGGCCTTGCGAGTAGCGCTGCACGATCTTCTCGGTGAGGGTTTGGGGCGTGGTGGGGGTCGGTGCTGGTCGACTTAGGATCTCGGGCGGGGTGTTGGCGATTTGGGAGTGGGAGGCGGTGGGGGCTTCGGCTTGGCGTCTGCTGGCGGTGGTGGAGAGGCATCGGGGGCGGTGGTGGAGGTGTGTGATGGTGGGCAGACGTGTCACCCTCGTCTGGTGTGTACGTGGTGCTGTTGTCCGCCATGTGAGCCGTGAGAGGCTCCGGGCCGCGCGTATCGTCGACATGGTGGCTGCGCTGTGGCGCACGTATTCTCTACCTGTTCATATGACACAAGGAGCTTCGTGTCGGTGCAATGACTGTTATATGTATCTGAACACTTCTTCGTGATTACTTCGATCGCGTGCCATTGGACAATCAAAAAGTTCGCCCTTCAAGGTTGTCGAAGCGATATCGGAGCCGAGGCAATACCAGATGAATATCATCGATATGGCATACAGGCACCCCAGAGCCTTATGACCTAGAGACTGTCTGCAAGAAGAGCTGTTTGGCCATTCATCCATAATCACACTTGACACCCAATATTGCGATGCCCCTTTCCTACCACCAACGCCACGCTAAAGACTACATGTACCCACATCGGTCTTTTCCCGCCCACGCAGCCTTCCATGAGAGCTACATCTACTTGGTCTACTTCCCACCCTGCTCCTTCGCAAACTCTTGCAGATACGCCGCCAGCTTCTCCGCCGCCTTCACAGGCACCGCATTATAATTGCTCGCCCTGATCCCGCCCACACTCCTATGTCCCTTCAGTCCCAGCAAGCCCCTGCTCTCGGCCCCTTTCAAGAACGCCTTCTCAGCCTCCGCATCGCCGCCCTTGATCCTGAAGCAAAGATTCATTCGACTTCTCACCGACTTGTCGGGTACGACTTGGTACACTTCGGGGTTCTGGTCAAGCACGCCGTAGAGCAACCCCGCCTTGTGATCAGACTCCGCTTGCTGCGCTGCGATCCTTGGACTCTTGTCTGCTGGCGACTGGTCAAGCAGTCGTTGCATCACTTGTCCTGCGACCCAGACATCGAAGATGGGGAGTGTGTTGTACAGACTGTTGTTCTTCGCTATGGTCGGCCAGTCTAGCACCACAGGCCCGACGGGCAGACCGAGCTTACGCAGGAGGCTCGGGTCGGCCATTTCAGCGTGAGGAGGCAGGATGCGGTTCGAGACGATGGCAATGGTGATCCCGGTCGTCCCGACATTCTTCTGTGCTCCGCCAAAGATCGCCGCGTGCCGGCGGACATCAACGGGTCGCGAGAGGAAGTTCGACGACATATCAGCGACGAGGTTCTCTCCTTCCGGAGCCTGCGGGAACTCGACACCATCCACAGTCTCGTTATCGCAGTAGTACGTCAAAGCCACATTCTCCTTCGTCTTAGTCTGCGTCCACGTCTCCCTCCCCGGGATGACTCCAAACTTGCCATCTCTCGACTTCCTCGCATCCGTTACAATATTCACATGTTCCGCACCCACCAACCTTGCCGCCTCCTGACTGGCCTTCAGACTCCACGATCCCGTAACGTAGTAATCCAACCTCAACTTCCCGACTTCATCATTCAATCCCTGTTGCTTCCTCTTCGCCAAACCGGCAAGCCATACCGAGACCATGTGATACACCACAGCACTAAACTCTCCACTGCCTCCACCTTGTAGAAAGAGGATTTGGTACCCATCTGGTCCGTCTGACTCTGGGATATCGAGTAAGGTGCGGAGAGCTTTCTGAGTGTGTGCGAGGATCGCGTTGGCTTCGGAGCTGCGATGTGAGATTTCTGTTATGCCGATGCCTGAGTCCTGGTAGTTCAGCAGCACTTTGGAGGCCTCTTCGAGGACGGGGGTTGGGAGCGGTGCTGGACCGGCGCCGAAGTAGTGGACGGCTTCTCTTGAGGGCATGATGAGCACTGTCAGAGGCTAGCAGACAGAAAGTTTGTAATTTCCAAATTTCTTGAAATCTTGGTGAATTGGTCGAGTCACTTTTGATATCAAGGTATGTTTGCTTGCTCCACGCGGGGTTCACCTTGGGGAATCCGATATCGGTCCAAGTGAGCAACGCCTGTGTTCTGTAAGCACTCTTGCATGTACGACAATTAGTGGAGATGTCTTTGATCAGTACGAGAATGAGATCGCTTACTGCTGGAGATTCCTGAACTCGAGCTGCTTCGCGCATACTGTATGGCGCAACTAGAAGATGGGCAAGGTGCAAAGATACATGTAAGTACCAACACTGACACTTCAGGCAGTCCATCGACACGACATCTCAATCGTCATCGTCCATCAAGTCCGCCAATTCAGCTTCCTCCTCGGCCGTAAGCATCCCACCACCACTCTTCTCAGCGCCCGCTGACGACCCCTCCTCACCATCCCTCTCCTTTCTTCTCTGCTCCAAGTACTTCGCCATATCGCCTCTCTCAAGACTCCATTGACGTACAGTTCCGTCAATGCTGACGCTCACCACCTTCCTATCACTATCCATCATCACCAGACCCGTGACCTCCTCGTAATGTCCTGAATACGTGCACACCAGGTCGCCCGAGGACGCGTCCCATACTCGCACCTCCTCGTCTCTACATGCCGTAACGACTAATCCAGCAGATTCCGATACAACGACATCCTTCACAAAGTCGGGGTGCTGAAGCATTGTATCTGCCTCCCATCCTCTGCTCCGTACTAGATGCTTGGCAGTCTTGTCGGCGGATGCAGTCCACAAGTCGCCCTCCTGATCGAATGTTATCTTGTAAATCGAAGTTTCGTGTGCCAGTATGGGCTTCTCAATCGACTCCGACAGCTCGTGCGCAGAGTCAATAGCGATGTGCCATCGACGGATCTCTCGATCGGAGCTGGCACTGAAAAGGATGAACGAATCTTGAGGCTCGGAGCAGCCCTCAGGAAATGATAAAGGGTCGATGGCGAAGTCCTGCAGTGCTTTCGTATGGCCTTTGAGCTTATGAATGGGCTGCGACGTTGCGAGATTCCAGACGATTATCTGGGCGTCTGCACCGCCAGATATGAGGACTGGCTGACCATGCAATGAGGTGGCTAGGAGGCATTTTACGAAATCCGTATGTGACTTCAATGGGCTCGTCACCACTTGGGTCCCAGATGGAGGGATTTGACTGCTGTAGATGTGCTTATCCCAGCACCCAGCGTACAATGTTGCATTGCCCCGCGAGTATGCAAGACTGGTCAGAGGCGCTGTGGCATTCATGCTTGGTCTCGAAATTTCTGCATTCTATGGAGGATCAGTCCGTGTGTCGACAGTCGTAGCTTTCACTTACAGACCTCCAGATGCACTGTCTTGGTCTGCCCCGCTGCTTCTGCTATCAAGACCGATCCAGGCTTTACAGGATCTCGGTGTGCAGCCAGGATTTTTGAGGGAAGCTTGATCGGCTCGCCATGCTTGTTCTTAGCTTTGACGGCTTTGCGTTCGCTGGTGGCGAGAGAGTCTGATGTCTGGAAATAGTGGCCTGAATCGTTTGAGCGAGACATCTTGTCGATGCGGTCAATGCTATCCACAGATTGGTCGTTGTCCGCGTTAGGCAGGAGCGAAAAGCGAAGGTACACGAAAATATCACGCTAGTGAACCTTGTCTGAGCCCGCTCAGGGCGTGAGCAACATTTCTTGTCTACCTATACCTTGATATGTTCCATGTGTACATGTATGTGCCATGAAATCCTTCATTCGCGACCAAGGTCACAACATATCGCCATACCATGACCGACTCCTCCGTCTCAGAACACCGCGCGCTCCTCATGCCAAGCATTTGTTCAACGAGATCCGCCTTCACCCAAGGCGTCGACCATCAACCTCGAAACGATGGGACACCCGCACCATGCACCGATTTGCGATCTGTCGGAGACTTCCATGACATCCTTCCTCAATCTTGCATTTCGGCATCCTCGACTGCCACCGAGCAATTGCAAGGTGCTGCCGTCCGATGTATTTGGTGGACCCCGTCCCTGAACTCGCCAACGTACATGTAGGTCAATATCGCTTGACAGTACGTGCAGCGTGCAAAGCCTTGCCCGGGCGCGGGTGACCGTGTCGGTCCTGGCCGTGCTGGGAACGTCGTCAGTACCGACCGCCAAGCCAAGGACTACGTGAGCCAAGAGCCACAGGACACCCACTCTGTACTCCTGCCACCTGTGGCGCGGCGTCTGGGCTGCTGATAACACTCGATGTGCTGCTTGTGCTACTCGTCCTACTTGCAGACATCTTGGGGGCCACATAGCTTCCAGATCGATTCAGCGGAGGACCCGAGGATGGAGCCGCGTGATGAAGCTGGAGATTGGCCATGGCGGCCTCCAGTGAGTCTTGTGGCCTAGCATACCCCATCTGCACTGCTGTTGGGACGGTGCTCGCTGGATCAGTCTGCAGCGGCAGCTGATCTGTGAGTGCTATCGACACCTCTTTTATGTCTGGCGTGTGAGGAGAAAAGAAGGCAACACACCAATACCCATCTGCCTTGAAATGTACGGCAATGGACTCTATCAACAGCAGAAGGTTATCTTTCGGGCTGCTACATATGCCAATGGGCATTGGCAATGGCCGGCATGCTAGCACACTGACGGCAACCTGACGTGCTTGGAGCAGAGGATGGAACCTTTCATACGACAGATTGTCGTGCTGTGTACGATCGGAACATGCAAAAGGGTCTTCTCACGTGTGAGTTCGCAGTTCCAGAAGCATCAACCTGGCAAGAGCCCGCTGTTATTCCGGCCGTTCGGCCGCGTAGGCGATACAACAACCACGGGCTCGTATCCGCCTGGGTCCGATAGGCACGACTTACCTTCAGCATCCCCTGAAGTTCTCAAATCGAAACACATCTGAGCTGCCAAATGGCGCCAGACAAAGGGTTTGATTGGTCGGATTCTTGCTGTCGAAACATGCAAACCCTTCTGGCCGTCAACCCTGTCGGACTGCTTTTGACGCAGACGTTGCAAGTTTGCAGTCTTGCCGTCGCTCGAATCGCAGCCGCTCGGTCAAGCTCGGAACCGCAAAAGTCATGGCTGCCGGTAGTTCATCCTGCAGCTGTGTCGCACATTGCAGCGAGAAAACACTGTCCATGCACGTGGCATCCCATCGGCGTCAAGCCCGACACCGACACCTCAAGGGTTCACCGACTCACGCGACTGTTAGTATCGAGAGCATGGCAGCGTCGGATTGCACGTTTCCCGAATGTCATGATCGTGCCAGCTGTTAGGTCTACCTCCTGACCGGTTCGTCGCGGCAAATCTAACGCGGTCTTGGACGTCAAGGCCTGACAGGTATCGCGACCCGGCCTTCGTGAATCGTTCGATCATGGGCTGCAGAATACATGCCACGAGTATGTTTCGCGACGATATCTAAACGGGAAGGGTCACGCTTGGGAGCGATAGTCGTACCAGGTCGATCGGACAACACCCACGCTGATGGCAGATTGATGCTAATACGTACCAGGCGGAGTATTCCAGATTGACGCTTCTCTACATACCTTGAAATTCTAGGTAATCAACGGCCTGCGCCTGTTGGCTTGATCATCGTTGTTCCTGGTGATGAAGGTGATTAGGTACTGTAAGACACGGCGTGCCCCACGACACCCGCCGCTCGGAAGCACGAGCACATGGAGTACTCAGCTTCGGTCTGCGGTGCTGCAGGCTCCTGCCTATGAGTTTGATTTTGGGGCTCGAACGATGTCCGGGAAGGAGAGTTTGGGTACACGTGACACGGCTCGTTCCAAGCCTTTCCAAGTTCGGCCGGGACCCAAGAAGAAATTGCCGATGTGCCGTGGAGACCGCAGACCTCCAGCCGCCGTTGAAGCACCGATACCTGGTACGGCACATTCGAGCATCTCCAACTCTTGCTTCTTGGCCCAGGATATCATCGAGATGTCGGCCTTTGAGACCACTTCGGCAGACTTGCGGGGTGTGGCACGTATCTGGACTCCCAGGGTCAGTCCATAGGGGTACTGGGATAATCCAGATGAGAAGCGGGTTAGTAGGAGATGTTGGATTCGCAGGCAGAACCTCTTATCAGGATAGCGCTGCCTCCATGTTCTCAGGCCTGGCCTCAGCAGGATGTTGGACCATTTCGCGCCGCAGACATCATCACGCACCGCTTCCTGTTATCAACATCGCTCTGCAGGTCGGGATCGCCGAGCTGATTCATGCCGATGTGCATAGCGGGCGGAACCAGAAAGCGGTACAGCGTCGTGTAGGTGCTGTCCGTGCGAGTCTGACTCTGCTCGCACTACTGTGCTGAGAAATAGTCAGGCGGGTGGCAGATCCATTGCTTCGCGGACGAGATCGGGCGCGGAAGATCCGATGGACTGCATCGTCGGCGTTGGCCATGACTCAGTAGGTTCAGCTAACCTCCAAGGCTGCGTACCTGCAGATGGACGCATGGTGGCAGTTGCTTCCGGACGCATCATGGGCACAGTGCGAACGCATGCTCCATGGCGGTACATATAATAACGTATTTGTCCCACTCCCACCTGCATGGTAGTGCTTCGCAATAGGATCCACTTCTACAGTCAGGTCGTCACCCGCAGCATGCCTTTCTTCAGATCTCAGACGCCATTCTCGCGTGGGCGAAAACGCTCTACGGATCTACTGAATTTAGATTACTTTAGTGAAAAGGGAGACGACACGTCCAAGGGCGACACGCTCTACGAGACTACTGACAGACCTCGAGAATTACAACGAGATGACGCTCAGAATGGACAACAAGACGCTCAAGATAGACAACCTTATCATTCGAAAATGTCCAATGGAGAGCCTGATGAGTCGCGAGAGACCAACCAGGTGCCTGTGTCTGAACAGCTGCCCGAGACTGGAGAGGCGCCTGGGCGCAACGACATGTCTGAACCCCAAAAAGACCCTGGGCCCCCACAGAACCCAATCGGTGCGGTTTTGAATGCTCCTAACGACCAGACAGAACCTGCAACATCGTCTAATGTTGAAGGCGATGACGAGCCAAGGTCGACGACGCAAGATGAAGCGGCGCATTCGACGTCGACAGTCTCCAATGACACATCAGAAAACAAGCAAAGACCTCAGTCAAGAGCAGACACAAGAAAGCGACCATCTGCAATTGAACTGCCAGATCGTGGGCAGCAGCTGAACATGAACGAACAAACAGCAACAAAGAATCAACCTCCCGGAAGCCAAATGTACATAGCGAGTACGGACCAGGCTGGTGTGACAGGCGACATGGCTCAGGATGCTCCGCAGAACGAGGCTGAGAATGGATTCACGGATCAGCCAGACACTCCAGCTTATCGCGGCTTCGACCCGTTGAGTATTGCGACGTCGCCAGGCAACTACCACATTTCGTCCGAAGATACGAATGCTCAAGGCTACTTCGGCTCTGAGCCGGCGGGCAGGAAGGAAAGCACTGGCCAATCGATCGCTGTCAACCTGAATCTGTGTCGTGCCGGCAAGCTGAACAGACGCGGCAAGCCCACAGTTGGGAAGCCGAAGCAGCAGATCCGGGATTACGTGATCTTGCCAGATACCAAGTCATACACCGAGATTGGCGGGTTCTTAGTGGGTCGAGTGGAGGTGAGATACGGGATCAAGCTTCCTATCGAGGACATCAAGGCCATTGCTTTGACGAAAGGCAAGCCGGGGGAAGGCGTGGAGATTGTCGATGATGAGACTTGGAGGGCTGCGAGAAAAATGATGGCGCGAGGCGAGAGGGGTGGTGGGGAGGAACAGACGAAGGATGCGAGTGGCCGAGAAGCTGATCTCGAACTATGGTTCGTGCCTGGGAGGGAAGACGGGGAGTCGAGGAAGTGTTTGGTCATGTGAAGAACATGACAAAGCGCGAACTGTTCTCCGATCGACGCTGCACATTACGCGTCTGCAGGCTGTCGGTGGCGGGATCAAACAATCGCCCGCATCAACCCTTCAACCGGTCCCGTCGACAACATGTTCGTTGTACACCAATGCCACCTCAACCCCGCAGAAAGCTTGCTGTTCATGATTCATGTTGCCTCAAGATCGGCAGTGCCAAGACGACCTGGGAAGATGACTTGCAGCTCGGTGCATTACATGGTGAGGTCCTCTGCCACAATCCTCCGACATCAGCTATGAGATCGGACTGAGTTGACGTTGCTGGGATTGAAGTTGCTCCATCCTAGTCGACAGCATGAAGACAGATCTCAAATCAACCCTCATGGCCGACGCCACCGACTCGCCACCAGAGTATTCTCCGGCGTCGAGCCCGACCACAGGCCCTCCCGTCATCATCAACCTGAACCACTGCACCCCTGGGCCGCCGAACAGTCGGTGCAAAGTGACCGTGGGTAAACTCATCGAGAGCATTCCCGACATTGTCGTGCTCCCCGACACCGACACGTACAGAGTCATGAGCAAATTCATCATCCAGCGAGCGGAAAAGCGATTCGCAGTCAAGCTTCCCGTGCCTGAGACTCTGGCTATCGCGCTTACGCAAGGCAACCCGCAGGATGGCAAGAGGGTGCTGATTGTCGATGATGAGAGCTGGCAGGGTGCTAGGGCGTTGTTGAGACAGCAGGGAGGGGAGGAGAAGGCGTTGGCTGGGGGCAAGGCACGGAAGAGACCGAGGAAGGGGGAGGTCAGGATGGAGATGTGGTTTGTGACGGAGACTGTTCAGCAGTTGGAGAAGAGGGATGTCAAACAGCAGGGTTGCGCTTCGATGTGAAGTAAGTCATGAAGGCTTCGTTCGGGGCGGGACTTTTGCGACAGCGACCAGACTGCTTCCTTCACATATCATCTGACCGGTTCTAACCTAATGCCAACGTGCTGCACACATCGTCGACCACAACCTTGGTCATGGGATCCCCTCCTTCATCGAGCCTTTGATGCAATCCCAATACCCCGCGCTGGCCTGCATCCTTCCTTGTTATCCAGAGCAATCCTCCAGATTCCGACGCTTCTTCCTTCGCACTACCTATGTACACTGCCGATCACCCAAGACGATCCATGTCGACGCGAAAGGCTGTACTCTCGCGGCGGCCACGTACTCGGACCAGATCTAAATGCCATCAGCTTCTTCCTATGCATAGAATCGCAATCTGTGTAACGGTCATCCTTGTGGACGTCACGGAGGTGTACCACTAGCATACAAGGCCTGCGCTCAAACGGTGGTGCGTCGCTCAAAGATGAGCGTCTGTATCCCTTGCTGTGCTTGATGAGAGTAAGCCCGGCAACCCCCAGAACAGCGCGAGAGAAAAATCCTTCGCATTTGAAACCCCCCCTCCCCCCCCCCCTCCTCACGGCATCGTCCGCCACAGCAGTCTGCACGACTGCGGAAAGACCTGCCTGTTTATGACAACTGTGTCCTTGAGTGTGTGAGTCGCTCTCGCGTCTTCTTCTTCTTGGCGTGCACGGTCTTACGGCATTTACTACCGAATCTTTCGTTATGATCAGGACGGTGTGGCAATGGTAGGCGCATGCAGAGGACATGATACGATGGCCATGGAGATCTCCTTGGGGAACTGTCTGCGCTCCTCGTTTGGAATGAAGGGATGGTGTGTTGTGGTTGGCGTGGGTCAAGGGCAGAGAGTAGAGATGGCACGCATCGTCACGGCCGAGCCTTGCTCAGACCGCATTGTCACCAGACGCTGCTCGACCTCCTCTCACCTCAGCTGCCCACGATTACAGCTCATTCATCGTCTCGACAGCCATTTCGAATGCAATTCTCCTTGGCACTCTTCCCTCCAAACCTCCTTTTGCTTTCTTTCGCCAGCGAACGCCCACGGTTCTGGGATGAAATCTCTCTGCACCAGCGTTTGATCAAGACCCTCTTAGTCGTGAGTACGTGTCGGGAAATCGCTACAGATCGTAGACCCAGCGATCATGAAGTCAGCAGATCCGTCTCGAACAACCTGCGCAAGGGAGAGGAGCGCCGTCCAGGCAGCGGACACATCTCTCGTTGATTCCGAGGCCGATTTCGACATCTTCTCATCAAGGTCCAGAGATGTCAGAATCCGGCAGTCGAGCCGATCCCATGGGATAATGATCCGAGGGGCCAGACCATCGTTGCAGCCGCGGAGTTCGGTCAGAATGATCGATGACATGGCCGTACAACGCCTTTCTCCATCTCAAGGACTTTCTCGTCGTGCGCTTAGGATCGGCCTGAGTCCTGTGATTCGGATATGTTCGATCGATGACCTCGCTCGATCAACCTGCGCACTCCGCAGACGCGTACCGCCAGATGACCAGACGGATCGCGGCGCTACAGGCGCGAGGATATGTTCAACCAACGCACCAGTCACAGAGCAAAGTAGCCCAACAGGAACAGGGCCGACGAGAAGACCAAAGTATCATCATTCTATGAGCGACCCACCACATGCACCTCTATGTCCACGCGCCCCCAACACCCCTTGCCAACGACGACGATACATCACTTCCTCCCGGGTAGAGCCCTCTTGAAAGGATGCGCCTCCGTGTTGAACACCCACTCATCCAACGCCACCACGTCCGTCTCACTAAAGACCAAATAGAAGTACTTCAGCGTCTCCGCCATCCAGAAGCTCTCCATGCTATCCGTCTGCGTCGTGCCGCCCGGCGTCCCCGCCCGCAACTCCTCCGCACTGAATCGCACATCCCACAACGCGGCGTTCGCCAGCGCCGTCTCGGTGGCGTTCGTGATCGACGAGAACATCTCCCACGCGGCGTCTTGGTACGTGGCGTCGCCCGTGATGCGGTAGAGGAGGAAGACGGACTCGATGGCTTCCGGGCGCAGGATGTAGCGGGCGTCGGAGATCTCCGTGAAGCCGGGGCGGAGTTTCTCTTGCGCGATGAGGCGGTCGATCTGCTCGGGGTCGACGTGCGGGTGTTTGGAGGCGATGGCGGATTTCCATCTGGCTTCGTCCCAGGTGCAGGAGGCGACGGAGTCGCAGGGGACCATTTCGAAGACCTCGGGCATGATGGCTAAGGGGGAGCCGTGCTTGTAGGTCCAGATGCAGCCGTCGGTCAATTTCTTGCCGATCGCGACGTGGGATTCTTGGTGGAAGAGTCTGCCGCCAAGCGCGAACATGCCGCCGGCGAAGCAGACGAGGTGTTGGCCTTGGGGTTGCAGGCGTGCGGAGTCGGAGGATCCTTGGGCGCGGACGTTGCCGGAGAGCAGGATGTCGGCGTCGTCCGGGACCATGGGACGGAAGAGGTTGTATTTGATCGCGGTGGCCATGCTGCCTTCGTAGAGCTTCTTGTAGACGGGTTCGGTGCCGCCGAGGAGAGCGTGCATTTTGGGGAAGTATTCGTAGAGGGAGTCGCTCATGGCGGAGAGAGTGAAGAAGGTGTCTTGCGTGAAGTCGGCGTGTTTGGCGGAGACGACAACTGGCCACATGCCTGGGAGATGAGTCTTTTGCTGCTGCTCATCGAACAGGCGGATGATGCGGGCGACGGCGTCGTAGTATTTTGTCTTTCCCGTGACTTGGGCGAGCCGGGTAAACTCCATTTCGAGACTGCCAATCTCGGCGACCAGAACGGTGGAATCAGCCTCCTGCTTCTCGCGCAGGTAAGTTTGAGGTTTCCAGCGCGTGATGGGCAGGTGGTTGGGTGTGTCGAATGCTCTGATCAACATCTCTCCGAACTCCTCCGCCTTTGCTAGGAGTCTCTTGTCACCGCTGAGATCGTAGGCAGAAAGGAAGCCTCCGAGGTGGCGAATCGTCGTCTCAAACACATTGATCGTCTCCGTAGTCGCCTGGCCCAGGTCAATCCCCATGGCTTTCTGGACGGCGGCCTCGAACTCCGAGTCCAAGCCCATGATCTTGAGAGTGTCGAGGTTGTCGACGAGTGATGCCGCCCAGCCTCCAAAGGTGTCTTTCGTGCCGCCGGAGATGGGTGCCAGCTCGTCATGACCCCAGGCGTGCTGCTTGTAGGCGTTCCAGCATCGAACGAAGGTCGCCTTGACAGCCGCCTGCCGTTCCTTGCGTACCTTCTCGGCCGACGCCTCCGGCTTGGGGAAGTCGAATTGGACCTTGGGGAGCTTCTGAGGGGGGTCCGATGGCAGTCTCGTCAACTGATCCTCGGCGACGGGGAAGCGGACGGGGACTTTGGACCAGTCGAAGCGGCCGTTCAGATCCGGATGGGGCGGAACTCCCGTCGTGCCGTCATTGTCTATCGTCGTCGGGCCTTTGGAGTAGTACTGGCGGAACTGACTCTGGGCCAAGTTGTAACCATGATAGACGCGGTCCCGTTGATGGAAGAGGGCGAACAGCACGCAGGCCACGACGGCGGTGTAGACGAGGAACCGCGTGGGCGATCTCCTGAAGGCGGGCATGGTGGTGGTGGTGGTGGTGGCGGTGGTGGTGGTGGTCGAAGGGACGGGGACGAGAGAGAGGCATGAGGTGCACCGAGGAGGTCGAGCGTGATAGGATCCGTGATTACAGGAGCGGCAGGTTTCACATATGGACACTACGGACCAATCCACGAAGAAACATGAAGGTCCATGTATCTTGGCTGGAGGCTCTTTATGGGTTCATTGCAGAGACCAGTTGGTCTTTGGAGATGGTGATGAGGAGGTCATCATACATCATGTGGTCCACTGGGAGCCATGGAGGCGAGTCCGAGCAAGTCCAGCCATGGGACCGGGCCATCAAGATTCTAATCAATATATTGATGGAAAAGTTGATTGACCTCGTTCCAATCAATATATTGATGCCAAAGTTTGATTGATTCCCGTCTGTCGCGAAAAGCACACGCTAGCCGCGTCCATCATCTGTCCAGACGCGCCCTAGACTATATCTCGTCGTCCACCTGGAGGTCGGTCATTGCGACACCGCCCGTCTCTCCCCCCTCCCCACCCCGCCCCTCCCCATGGCCACCGCCAGCTCCTCCTCCGCCGCCGCCGCCGCCGGCCTCAAACCCCACACCGCCGCCACGTACGAGCTGCCGTGGGTGGAGAAGTACCGGCCGCACCTCCTCGACGACATCGTCGGCAACACCGAGACCATCGAGCGGCTCAAGATCATCGCCAAGGACGGCAATATGCCCCACGTCATCATCTCCGGCATGCCCGGCATCGGCAAGACCACCTCCATCCTCTGCCTCGCCCGCCAACTGCTCGGCGACGCCTACCGGGAGGCCGTGCTCGAGCTCAACGCCTCCGACGAGCGCGGCATCGACGTCGTGCGCAACCGCATCAAGGGCTTCGCGCAGAAGAAGGTCACGCTCCCGCCCGGCCGCCAGAAGGTCGTCATCCTCGACGAGGCCGACAGCATGACCTCCGGCGCCCAGCAGGCCCTACGCCGCACCATGGAGATCTATTCCGGCACCACCCGCTTCGCCTTCGCCTGCAACCAGTCCAACAAGATCATCGAGCCGCTCCAGTCCCGCTGCGCCATCCTGCGCTACGCGCGCCTCACCGACGGCCAGGTCGTCAAGCGCCTGTACCAGATCGCCCGCGCCGAAGGCGTCGAGTACACCGACGACGGCATCGCCGCGCTGGTCTTCAGTGCCGAGGGCGACATGCGCCAGGCCATCAATAATCTGCAGAGCACCTGGGCGGGGTTCGGCCTGGTGACGGGCGACAACGTGTTCCGGGTCGTGGACTCGCCGCACCCGGTGAAGGTGCAGGCCATGATCAAGCATTGCTCCGAGAGGAAGGTCGACGAGGCATTGGATGGGTTGAAGGAGCTGTGGTGAGTTTGCTCCTCTGGCGTGGGGGTGGTTGTGCTGACAGCACGTGATGGCAGGAATCTGGGCTACTCCTCCCACGACATCATCAGCACCATGTTCAAGGTCACGAAAACGCTGCCTGCGTTGTCCGAGCACACCAAGCTGGAATTCATCAAGGAGATCGGTTTCACGCATATGCGGATCCTGGAAGGTGTCCAGACCTATCTCCAGCTCGCGGGCTGCGTGGCGAAGCTGTGTAAGCTGAACATGAAGCCGCAGCTGTTTGTCCTTGGAAAGTCATAGCACCGTCGCCAGCTGCGATGGGCGAGGGAACTGCAGGTACTTTGCTGAGACTGAATTTAGCGCTGGCGTTGGATGGAAATGGAATCGTGACAGATTAAAACATGTGGATCATGGTCGATGGGAGGACATGGACACGACAGCAATGTCTTGGCCCGCATTTGATGGCATCTCGGCCAGCATGAAAGAATCACGTTGAGGTGAGGTGTTGATCCATCACCTAGATGCTGCTGCTGCTAAGACCAATGAAGCAGACAACGCCAACCGCTCCCGCTGCCCAATGCCAGATCACTGCGCGAACCAATCCATCGTGAACCCATTCTATCTACACTCAAATCCTGTCTGCCGTCAAATCATCGCAACCACCCCGCTGAACGCTATGCCAACCCCCAACACAAAAACAAGCGCTATGCATCAAATCTCAAATCTCAAAACCTCAACCAACCCCCTCACGCACCACCCGTCCCATTCCCACACAACCCCCCAAACTCCCTCTCCCCCACCCTCTCCCCCAAAACCCCCTCCGCGATCAACTCCCTCAACCCCCAACCCCCCGGCCCCCTCCAACTCCACAAGAACCACCCCCGCGCCCCGCGCTCAAAGACCTCCACCTGCGCCTCAAAGAACATCCGCGTCGCCCTCTTCAGCGGCACCCCCCACTCCCTCACCTCCAGATCCGCCGAACACTGACACCCCGCGACGTTGCACGAGGTGCCCGCGCTCGTGGAATTATCCGGGTTCGCGCAGACGTTCGTCTGGGCGGAGAATTCGCCGACGTAGATGGGGAGGTCGGGGGAGAGGGCCGTGGTGGACCAGGCGCAGGCTTCGGCGATGTGTTGAGGTTGGGTGAGCGCCGCGGAGGAGGAGGAGGAATCCTGATTCTGGTAGAGGTGGGTGTCGATCGCGAAGGTCGGGGCGGAGGCGTTGATGTGTAGGAGGGGGTTTCGGTTGAGGTGGGTGGAGAGGGCGGTCCAGTTCGCGGGGCCCTGGAAGGCGTCGTGCATGATGATGGTGAGGGTGGGGTTTGCGGCCTGGGCTGTGATGGCGGCGTAGGCCCGTGCGGCCCAGGTCTGGGTGGTGGCGAAGGTGTTGGCGCCCCAGGAGATGGGCTCGTTGACCATTTCGAGGGCGAAGACGACGTCGGCGTAGGAGGCAGCGCCGTACTTTGCGGCCATGGTCTCGAGGACGCTGATGCTCGTCTGGAGGTTCTCGTCGGATTGCCAGTCCACGGTCCCCGCATGACCGCTGTTGTCGTAGCCGTTTTGCGAGCCGGGAGAGCCGTGGCAGTCGACGAGGACTTTGAGCCCGTACTTCCGCGCCCAGCCGATCGCCTTCTCCAGGTACGCGTCCGCGCCGGAGATGTACGGCGTGTTGCTGTTGTTGTACGCCCAGTAGCCGATGGGGATACGCAGGGCGTTGAGGCCCCAGGCGGCGATCTGCTGCACATCGGATTCCATGAAGTAGGTGTCCCAGTGGTTCTGGAGCTTAGCGGCCGCGCCGTCGGTCTGGTCGAAGGTGTACTGGTCGACGGCTGAGGTGTTGTCGAACAGGTCGGCGTTCATCCAGGCTTCCAGGACGAGCCAGCCGCCGATGTTGACGCCGCGGAGGCCGCTGAAGTCGGTGGTATTGGCGGAGGTGGTGGCATTCGTTGATATTGTGCTGTTTACGAAGGGTGCGGTGGCGTTGGAGCGGGCGCCTGTTGGGAAAGGCCTTGTGACGTTGCTGCCGTATCCAGTCGGACGAGCCGAGACTGCGCTGCCGCTGCGGTGTCCGGTCCAGAAAACCGGCACTGCGCCGCTGCTGCTGCCGTGGCCGAATGCTGGAGCGCCCAAGGCTGTGGACGGCGGTGTACTGGATGTGGATGGAACCGAGACGGTCTGCGCTGTCATCGTCACGAGCGAGGTGGTGGTGCCCGTGTGAGACCATCCGGATGACGGACCGCCATGTCCGCCCCTCGCTAGCAATTGTCTCTTTCGATCCCTGTGCGAGTGGTGGATCCTCAGAGCATCAATGACAGTGCATACTGCCAGCACGGCAAGCAAGACGCCGCAGTGCATGCTAGGTGTAGGTCAAAATATCTGTTGGAGAAGATGTCCTCGCCACCTATGTTCAAGGATCAGCGACAAGGGAAGTTGCTTGAGAAGAGAACGGACGTGGTCGCCAGGACACACTGGGTGCGAAAGTGAAGTTGCTTAGGGAACAAAGAGATCGATTCGCAAGACGTCAAGAGGCGAGGGATCGATATGTAAAGTCCCGCCATGCCACAGCAACCCACTTACATACTGCGGAGGCGATACCGATTGCCATCCCTTACCTAGACAGGCGCACACGTGCCCCTGAGTCGGCCTGGAGGGCCCATAGTGTCGAGAACTCGGTGTCTCGATCTTTGTGAAACGGAGTCTTGATGATGATGTGGCTGTCCATTGACGCGGCTTGTGCGGTCTCCAGATGCACGTGGTGGCTGAAAGATGGACTGCCACGAGAGACAATCGCAGGCATGTGTGTGTCGTTCATGTTGACTCTCGTGCCGCCTCATTGTTGAGGGAGGGTTCATAGTACATACTGGAGTTCAGGAAGCAAGCGTCGTTGTCCAGAAGTGGTGTACGGCGGCGCATCATCAAGACGAAACGGGAGGTCGGGCGGCTAGAGTCCACACGTCGGACATGTCTCGGATATTGGACCTCTTCGCCGCCACACGTATGAGTGATAGGGATGGTGTGACAGTGGGAATGTGCTGTGGAGCCCCTTTGCTTGCCTTGCGTTCGCTAAGTCACACACATGAACCACACACTCGGTCGGCTTTCAGCCACCATGCCGCAAATACCCGACGTCTCCTGCAGGACGCATGTGTCAGTCACGGCGATGAACCACAAATGTCGATGCTCTGCACGTGCGGTACTATGTTGCATGAGCTCGGACTTCATCTGGCTCGCAATCGGATCAACAACTAATGAACCCGGACGGCCGATGGATTGCCCTAAATTCCTATTCAGTTATCTCAGGCGTATGACTTCTACTGCGGACCAGCGCCGACTCTCCACCCAACCTTGACGAGAGTCTCGCAATCCTGCTCGGTGCTGTTCTTGACCAGGTCCTCGTCCAACGTGACCTCGCCCTTAGGATACAGAACAATCACTGTGCTGCCGCCATAAAGGAACGCGCCCAGGCATTGTCCACGCTTGACGTCTACGCCCTGCTGGATGCCTGGGTTATACCGAATCGACCCTACTAGCATTGCTCCAACCGCAATGACTGCCACAGGCGACCCAGTCGCCTGACGCTTCATGATCATCACCGAACGCTTGTTCTCGCAGAAAACGTCCAAAGTTCCAGGCTCATTGATCGCCTGTGGATTGACGGTGTAGTAGCTGCCCGGGATGTCCGTGATGCTCTCGACGTGTCCAGATGTCGGTGCGTGCCACCTGTGGTAATCCTGCGGTGCCAAGCGTGCGATCACAATCGAGCCGCCGTCGAATTGCTGGGCGACTTGATCACTGCCCAACAGCTTTCCTAGCGTGAAACCATGTCCTTTGATCCAATACTTTGTCGCCAGGTCCACTGTTGGAAACGTAGTGATCCTGCAATCTGCTGGACTGCTCACTACTCTGTCATTCTGAGGCTCCGCGATCGGCCTCGCGCTCTCCTTGATTTCTCTCGCAAAGAACTCGTTGAAGTTCTTGTACTTCTTCGGGTCGGGCTCCACCATCTCCTTCATGCTGTCCTGCAGATTGAAAGATGCGATGAACGGCTGTATATGATTGACGCTCTCGGGCGCATCATACTGTCTGCCCACCTTGACGCTCTGGTCCTTCAGCATCTGCTGAGTCCTTTGCCAGTGCAATGCCTTCTCTTGTTCGTTGCCGTAGTAGAGGAGATGCATGCCCAGACGAACGTAGATCGACATCGGCTCAAAGGACTTCTGGCCCGTGTGGCGATCGATCACATAGTTGCCAAGATGCCATGAGTTCTCGAACTGCTCGAGCGAGTCGTAGGGAAAGACTGCGCGGAACAAGCCGTGGGCCTTTTCGTGGTTGCCAGGCGTATGAAGCGTGTCCTTTGGATCTTTGTGGTGAATGGCGGCATCCGAGGTGACCGAGTCGAGCGCCTTCTCGGTGGCGTCAAGATGCTTGTCCTTGGTAAGCATATTTGGTGTCGTGATAATTGTTCTTAAGGTAAGGTAGGTGGAAGAGATGGCTTGTTAGGAGTCAAGTAGACGGGGGAGTGTAATTTATTCTGCGACTGTATTGCTATAAAACTGTCTACAATGCACCTCAGGCTGTGAACGAGTTTACATGTAGTTTTCGCGCAAGCAGGATGAGGAGATGTGGAAGGGAACAAGTGATCTTGGAAGCAACAACATGAATGGTCAAACTTGTTTGTTCCTGCCTCAGGTTCGCAATGGATCGAGGGGGGACGCGACAGTCACCAGTGACGTCGTGGCTGCGATCTAGAACTAGACGCGGGTGGCTCCGAAACCGGGAAGCTGCGATTTCTGATTCTACTCCACCTTCAATCTAGGATCCATGGATGTCTCAATGTCTTGTGAGGTTCGCAGAGGACATGAGATTCAAGGACGAGCTCGTAGTACTGCAGTCCAAGTGAGGACCCCTGCCAGGTCATACCCCCCTCCAAGCCAAGCATGCAGATCAGTCTTAGTGAAGCTTGTCTCTACGGAGTTCTGTTGCCGTATCCCCGCCTGCACCCTATGTTGCGCACCATCGTCAGTATGGACGCTCCATTCTAAAGATGCAAACGAAACGCCATCTCTCATAGCTGATCTCGGCATGAAGAAAGCTGATTGCAGCTGCTGCATATACCGCGTTGTCCTACAATTGGGCAGAACAGATTGGCAAGATCGCTCCGCAGAGGCCGTGGATTCCACATGCCATAAAGGATTGCCGGTCACATCGATTAGCAAGATGAGCGCAGGATGGCAGATAGGTACGGCCAAGCCTCAACCGGCGAATCGTGGCCTCGCAATGAACGAACGCACAGAAAAGTGGACGTCGAAGAAGGTACCGGAGTCGAATATAGATTCGGTCTATGGTGAAGAAGTCGTCACCGTGTGAAAAGCATGGCATAGATCTCTCGACCTTGGGCCATCTGAGTTTGTCTCGGGAGCGCGTGCGACTGCATTCTCAGCGGTCGTCCCTCGAGTCTCTACGCGGCCTGTAGCTATCAGCTTCCCGCCTGCGCTCCCTGTCATCATGGCCGCCACGCCGCTTCTCGCGCTCCCGATCTCTGCTTCTCGACCTGTACTTCCTCCTCTCCCTCTCTCTTGACCTCGACCTAGATCGATCCTCGTACTCCTTTCTCCTGTGCCTCCTCTCCCTATCACGATCTCTCGACCGCGACCGCGACCTCCTCCTACGCTTACCGGCCCTCTCCTCATCCTCCTCCCGATCACGCCGCCGATCGCGGCTCCCGCTTCTGCTCCTATGCCTTCGCCGACGAGAATTCTCATGCCTCTCCTTCTTCTCCTGCACCTGCTCATCCCCACCTTTCAACGCCTCATTCAGCGCCTGCTGCTTATTCCTGTCCAGCCCAAGCGGCTCCAGATTCGCATTCCTGCGATCCGGCATAGGCAAGCCCAGCGCCCTCGCCATGGCATCTTCCTCGGCTTCCTTCATTCTCCGCTTCTCCTCTTGCAACTCCAGCTTCCGTTTCTCCTCTCGATCCTCAGGTGACAGATCTGCATCTTCAGCCTTGCTATACCAGCTGAGATCTTTGTTCTTCTGCCAGCGACCCACGGGTGCCATCAAGCTGTGGCCGAGATAGTTCTCGCGATGCTGTGAGGATTTGACATCGTCCCAGCTGAAATTGACGCCCCCGCGGGAGCCTGACTTGCGGACGGTCTGGAGGAGATCCATGATGGCAGTGTGCCGTGCTGTGCGGGATGTGATGGTTGTGCCGGAGGTGGAGGTCGGCGATGGTCGCCAAGTAAGTTCAAGTGTGGCTTGTCTGTGAGCATCAGCCACAGAAGGGAAGCTGCACCTGCTTTACGTGTCCTCGTTTCGATCAATTTAATTATTGATGAGAGCCATTGGACTTCATATTGCCATCGCACTCCTTGATGATGGCGTGGAAGCAATGGGCTCTGGTAGGCCTGTTTGCTATTTCAGCGTCGGCGCAGGATGACAGTGTCTTTAGCAAGCAGTCCAACGACTCGCTGCTCTGGGGCCCGTATAGACCAAACCTCTATTTTGGTGTCCGCCCACGGCTGCCCAAGTCACTGACCACAGGCCTGCTATGGGGCCGGGTCGAGAACTTTGAGACGATACAGCACAATATCAGGTATACCTGTGAGCAACATGAGGGCATGGCAGGCTATGGCTGGGACGCCTACGATCCAAGGACCGGTGGGGTCCAGACAGTGCACGATCGAGGCAATGGAATCGACATTGAGACCAGCTTTGTCAAGATGGACGGCGGTGCTTGGGGCGCAAGGATCAAGGGCACACCAAGAGAAGATGCAGAGCCTCAGCTAGGAAGCGAGGGTGGCATAGACACCATGAAGACCGCCGTCTGGTTCACTGTTGGCGTGGAGGGCTTGGGGATTGTGTCTGCTGATGGCGCCGATGAAGCCGAGGAGCTGGGCTATCCAAGCGATGTGTTCTTCCGTGGTACCGCGCAGGACCTGGGTGATTTCAAGCTCACCATTACTGAGCCGTCGAGCAACACTCATCCTGTTCATCGACATCCAGCCTTCCAAGCACGTCCGTTAGATCACACATTCGTCCACTCCTTGCAAGTCCCCGAAGAGGCGATATGGCAATCCAAAGGTGCGTTAACAACACGCCGTTGTATCGAGAAGAGCAGATATCGCAGGCTTTCATGCTGATTCTGACACTCAAGCCTGACTGCAGCCCTACTCTTTGCGTCACTGAAGACCACCGTCGACGAGTATATTGAGGAGTATACCCAAGACAAGATGCCGCCGCCGTGGCAAACCTACACCGTCAAACATCAACCAGCTGATGGCAACATGCACATCGTTCAGAAAGTCTTTGAAGGACCTTTTGAATTCGATGTTCTCTATGCTCCTGCCGATGTCAAGACGCCGCCGACGTCCGAAGATCTCACGGCAGCGATCGAGAAGGTCGTGAAGAACTTTGACAAGAAATTTAACGAGGTCCTCAAACCAGAGAGACCTTTCACTGCGTCCAAGTACCTAGACCTTGGCAAGAGCCTCTTCTCCAATCTCATCGGTGGCATTGGCTACTTCTACGGCGATCAAGTCATCGAACGCTCTTATGCTGATGCATACCTGGAGGAAAACGAGGGGTTCTGGCAGGAAGCTGAGGAAGCTCGCGGTCAGAACCAGTTCAAGCTCGAGGGTCCTTACGAGCTATACACGTCAATCCCCAGCCGGCCATTCTTCCCGAGAGGTTTTTTGTGGGATGAAGGTTTCCATCTGCTGCCCATTGTGGACTGGGACCCAGAGCTTGCCATGCAGATCGTGAGTTCGTGGTTCAATACCATGGACGAAGATGGATGGATCCCGCGAGAGCAGATCCTGGGCCCAGAGGCGAGGTCCAAGGTCCCTCAGGAGTTCCAGGTGCAGTATCCTCATTATGCAAACCCGCCGACGTTGTATATGACCATCGAGGCGTTGCTCGAAAGGTTCAAGAAGGATCAGAGTAAGCTTGATATATATCACAGTCTGTCATGAACGAGCTGCTGACGTTGTGAAAGTCATTGATAACGTGGATCAGTCCTCGGCCAAAGCATGGCTCACAAAGCTATACCCGCTCCTGCAGCGTAATTTCGAATGGTACAAGAAGACTCAATTCGGCGACCTCAAGTCTTATGACCGACCAGCCTTCTCGAACAAGGAAGGCTACCGATGGCGCGGACGCACGCCTCGCCATATCTTGACCTCGGGTCTGGACGACTATCCTCGGGCTCAGCCTCCTCACCCTGGCGAGTTGCATCTGGACCTCATCTCCTGGATGGGCATGGCTGCCCGTAACATGGCGCAAGTCGCGGCTTACATTGGTGAGCATGAAGATGCAAAGGCGTACAGTAAGACGTTTGAGGCAATCGTGAAGAACATTGATGATCTGCACTGGAGCAGCAAGGACAAGACATACTGCGATGCCACCATCGACGAGTACGAGGACACCGTGCAGGTCTGCCACAGGGGCTACATCTCCATCTTCCCCTTGATCACTGGCATGCTCGGCCCGAAGAGTGAGCACCTGGAGCACGTTCTCGATCTCATTGCCGACGAAGACGAACTCTGGAGCCCGCATGGGATTCGCAGCTTGAGCAAGCAGAGCGAATTCTACATGACGGATGAGAACTATTGGCGCTCGCCTGTCTGGATCAACATCAATTATCTCGTCGTTAAGGCGCTGGCAGACATCGCGGCGAATCCGGGCCCGCAGCAGGCGAAGGCCGCTGGCATGTACGAGAAGCTGAGGAGCAACCTGGTGAACACTGTCTATGAGAGTTGGAAGGAGACGGGCTTTGCCTGGGAGCAGTACAACCCCGAGACTGGTGCCGGGCAGAGGACGCAGCACTTCACGGGCTGGACGAGTCTGGTTGTGAAGATCATGAACTTCCCTGAGGTCAAAGAGGTCAGTGGAGGGGAGAGGGATGAGCTGTAAGTCGGTGCGTGGACCTCGTGAAACCTCTTCGTTGCTCTGTCCAGGGCAGCGGGCACGAGCATGAGTACAGACCAAAGCCTCTGGTCGTATCTGCTGGGCTCGGCTTGCTTGTGGGAGCTGCCCTTGGACGTCATCGGATCTAGAATCTGGTGATGAGGGTCATTCGAGCGTGTAGTAGGCCAATGGGGAGACTTGTATCGTAGAAGGGGAACTAAACATGACTTTTGCATCAGGCCGGATTCCGTGTTCGTGAGCATCACTCTGTCTGGGACGGGAGAATTGGGGGAAGGCTCTGCGAAGAGGGATGGTTGTCACCTGGACCGTTGAAAGATTCGAGGCGCGTCGCGTGTCCGATGCTCATATCTGGTTGTCAAGACGGCCGTGGGCCCGTATGTGCTCGATTGGTATACTTCTTACCCGATGATACCGCCTACCCTGAGCGACGTGTTCCTACGATATCTACCGAGAGTCAGCATAAGATCCAAAAAAAGCCTTGCGACATTCGAGGACTCGAAGGACCGGAATTTGTGGGTCGCGCTTTCCGTTCCTTCCTCATGTGATGGGGCCTAATCAAACTTTATTTGGCCGAATTTGCTCGAGGGCTGCGACGCGTTTTTTTCCTTCAACCTCCATCCACCAGGACTTTCTCCCCAAGACACGAATCACCAGGACCTTCTCCCCAAGACACGAAGCACCAGGCGCCGCTCCCACTCTCCAACCTCTGGCACCTCACGACATCCACCATGGCCTCACTGGACTGGTTCCGCCAACAGCTCACTGCCGCCCTGCACCAGGAACGCTTCTGGCAGACCGAGTTCGACGCGCTGACCGCGAAATGCAGAGCCCTCCAGAACGCCAAAGCCAGCGCCGCGCAGATTTACGCCGACCTGATGAATGCTAACACCTACTCCCCCTTTGCAGACCAACACAATTGGCACTTCGAAGTCGCAAATGCGAATTGCTTCTATGCACACTGCTGCGCCAACGTGCGTTTGTACGAGTCCAGGGTCCAGTGGGCGTATGCGGAGTTGCAGGGACACAAGTACGTACATCTACATCAAGCCAAGGTGCTTTGGGTGACTGCTAAACTCCAGGAATATAGGGCGAACGTGAGGCGTGCTGAGGAGGTCTTCGCCACAGCTGAGAGGCGTGAGCGCGAGAATCAGCAGGCGCAGGCGCAGCAGCAGCAGCCGACGCGCCCATCCAACGGCATCACCATGGCAAAGGTCAGAGCTTTCCGCGAGCAGGCGGCCGAGTCCTTCAAGAACTACACTGCCATGACCACCTTCCCTGATCCGCCGGCTGAGCCCTGCAAGCGTGTGGCGTGCCACATTGCCACTCGGGCTCTGAAGGCTTGCCCGTGCAACATCAAGAAGTGCTTTGCGGGGCTTCGCGTCAGGGACTTGAAGGCCGAGAGGGGCAAGTGGCACCCCGATCGATTCTCGAAGTGTCAGGGTGGGAAGACCGCGGTGGTGGAGATGCAGACGAAGGCGCAGGAGATCTTCACCGTGATCGGAGATTTGTATGACGAGGCTGTGGCCAGGAACCAGAATTGGTGAGAGGATGGGGTGGGTGGTGAGGGGATGGAGGTGGTAGGGGGAACGGGGTGCGAGAAGGTGTACTAAGTGTCTGGATGGGAGAGCGGTGGTAATGGCGTTGTTGTGGCGGAAGGCGAACGAAGTGCTTGTGATTTTTGCAAAGCGATGGCCCGTCTGCATGAGGCTGTGGCGTGAGAGAAAGCGGTGTGATTACATGATAGCGTTGCGGGTTACTTGGGATTGCACGATCGGTTGGACACTGCTTTGGCCGTCAACGTTGCAGATGATGGTAGCCACTGGAGATCGACATTGGCCTTTCGACATGGCAGCCCTTCAAGATGAATGTAAGAGTAGAGCGATCAAGTGAGAATGGAGAGACGTCTTTCTTTACCAGTGCTAAGATGATCGTGTTCTGTGACGGTGACGTTGCCAGAGTTTACTACCGCTGGCTTCTATAGGACAAGATGTCGCTGTCACGCAGAAATGGTAGGGTCGTCAATACGCTGTACACGTTCGGACAGGCAGCAGTACGACCAACTCGGCAGCCCGTCGTGTTGACGTTCCTCGGCGACAGCATCGTTCATGTTCTCATCGAGCGGCGATGGGGGACGAGCAGGTCAATCGGTCGTGAACGGGACAATGCGATGGGTGCAGCATATGGTGGCAGATTCCCTTCTGATGCCACATCAGAAGGTGACAGCTCTGAATACATGTATCTTGAAAAGATCGACCGCTTTTAGCAAAGCCCGTTCCCAATGTCCTTCTGGGAACTACACGACACGAAAATTCCAATGCGGACACACTTGACGCCGCTGACTGCGGAGAAATTAGGTACTGTAACTGCTCGCAGGGGAATAGAGCCCGGACATTTGGAGAATAGCGGAGGCTCGTTTGCAGTGGCGGCCAGAGAGACAGGAAGGAAGATGCCGAGGGAATCGGGGAGCAGAGAAGCGGCATGAGGGAGATGGTGGAGGTGGATATCGAGTTAGCGAAGACCTTGCGCTGCCTCTTGCAGAGGGGACGTGAGTGTTGTGCAGGGTTGAGCTCTCAAAAGTGACATGAGTTCAAGCAAACACTGGGTAGGTAGGTATGTACAGACTGTCTGACCACCTGGTGCTCAGCGAGACGTTTTTCTCTCTCGGCGTCGCCGCGTATGAAGACGATCGCGCCCTCGTCGCAAAGCAAGATCCGCAGCTCCCGCTCACGGCGGGTTGTCACCGCAATAGCAGTTGGCGCCCACCCCGTCGCCAATGTTCAACGTGGACCTATTACGCACGGGGGGAAGTCAGCAAGCAAGCACTTCTCGCGCCGAGCAAAATCCGCATTGGACCCAACTTACATCCGACAGTCGTGGAAAGCCTTGCCATCGCACTAGGAGGTGGTACAAGTTAGCGATCCACGTGTTTCCTCTGCATAGATAGCTGCGAAGTCATGATATGATGCGACGGACCTTCTGCGGACAGAATACCCTGCAAGAGTCCATCAACCATGGCGGGCAGTCACCGATGCCCTGCGATCATGTCAGCGAGCTGCAGGGCACTCGAGTTCCATTGCGGAGGGGGGTGGGAGGGTAGACGGACGTCCCACCAGGACTTGAAGCATTGGACGCGATTCGTGATGTATTGTATGGTCGGGTCATTGGGGTCATCCAGCTTCGTGTTGTTGGCCGGTTTCTTGTCCTCGATGACCGTCGTGTTGGCCTTTGGATCGGTGGCCGTCTTGTTGACTAAGCGACTGACGGAGACGGGAGTCCTCTTGTGTCGCACGACCTGCGAGATCTTGGAGTCGCCAATCGGGATTGGCATCGGTTCCGCCACTGGCATTGGGTTCGCCAACGCGGTGGTTGTGAGCAACGCGAAGCTGAGGATGAAGAGCTTCATGATGCTGACTTTATGTGGTACTGTCGCGAGCGGTCGTATGGCGGTCGAGCTTGTATTTCCGTCTAGGCCCGACGCAGTCAAGCTTCTCGTGATGATAATGAGTCTTTCGTGTTGTTGATATACTTTGGAATCGGGTCGTAGTGTCCTTAGGCTCTTTCGGGGGTCGATACGCTGGAACGCCGTACATGAGGAAAGCGGGATGTGGTCCTCTTATGCAATCGGGCCAGATGTCCGTGTAATCAATCATGAGTGTATTATGTTCGAGATGTGGTCGTGTGCCTGCTCTGGTGGTGCGATACCGAGGATAGGCCTATCATTGGGAGAGTGCTATGTCTAAGACCGGCCACGCGAGTCTCACTTGTGAGCGCTCTAGCACGGCGCTCAAGGATCATGTCATTTGCTCGGCGGAAGTCGCGACGTTCTCCAGACTCCAGAGCCCAGCAGCTTTGGAGACGTGGCCATGCCAGCTTGTCGTCGTCCATGAATCAAGGGGTGGTGCCTACATCGCATTGTCAGCTGTGAGGATGTGGCTGGTACTGCTGGAGCTCTGCGCTGAGGGTGGTGAGGTGCCTGCAAGATTGAGCGGTCGCATACTAGTTCAACCACGGGTAGATATGGCTGACGTGTGATTCAAATGGTCAAATTCGAGAACAGACACGGATAGTAAGACATCGGAAGACGAAACGAGCCGTGGCGGTACAGGAAGCAACTGTGGTTCACCGCTGGGGATCATTCTCATAGCACCCTCAAATACCGCTGGACTAGCACTTGCTAACATACTTGCGGATCCAAGCTGTTATGGATCCTCGTCATGTGATAGGTCGAGCGTCCGACTTAGCAATGCCTTGCTTATCTTTGCAGCGAGAAGCTTAAGCCTGCCACCGCTGGGACCTCAAGTACCGAATGACAGGGCGCGGCAACCGACGCGCGACGGTGCAAGCTCTGCAAGCTTGTCCAGAACGACGTCGACGCGATTCCTTCGAACGTCCAAGGCCCAACAATCATGCTCAGGCTCGTTATCAACTTCCAAGTCGAGATTCGACTACTCGCGACAGCCGCAAGCCCGTGGCGCGATGCGGGAATTCACCGGAGACCAGGCCGGACTCGGTTTTGTCGCTGGGTTCTCCGAGGATCACATGCTCAAGAAGATACGGAGGTAGATGTGAGCCGTTCCTAACGCTTGTTGCGCGAGTCCAGTCCGAGCACTCGACGCGCAAGCTCGAGATATGAAGGTCACTCCCGCCTCCGGCGGAGAGACCAGGATCGAGATCCTTCCGGCCGCGGACCTCGAAATGCGCCTGGTCAACACGGTGCTCAGATTGTCGTGCGTGGAGTATTTTCGTCAGACGCAAACACCACAGCAGCCGCTATGTCGGCGACCCAGAGCCGCATCGATGCCACCCACCTAGTGCTCTTGCAGATGCCAGAACTGCTCGAAGACATCCTCAAATTCCTCCCGACGAACACCATCTACAAGATCCAGGGCACCTGCAGCCAGTGGAAAGCCGTCATCACCACTTTACCACCGCCTTTCACCAAGCCTGTAGCAGCGGCCGCAGTGTCTCTAGTGACTGTTCAAGTGAACCCAAACCTGCTGTGTGAGCAGACCACGAGCCACGAATAATGTCTGCATGACTTCGACCTTGGCATTCTTGGCGACGAAAATGAATCCAAGCTTGCTATGCTAGTGACTCAGCCCCCGAGCACCGAGATCCATTTGCGCTTGTCGTGGTATGAGTCGAGTGGATGGTATTTCCGAGTATCCCGACCAGATGGGTTCCGTGTGCGAGACTTGTGCGAAGCCATACGCAACAGCTCGAGGCAGATGTACAGGAGTGCGGAGGGCCTGCTCTGTGCACATCTCAAGGTGTTAGGAGTGTTGGGTCCAGGTGGGACTACCATTCGCAAGAATATTGAGCTCAGGTTGGCCGAAAAATGAGGTACGACTCCGAGTAGTCTCGACTGCGACACAGTGGCTCCTGTATATCGGACGTCGGGCCGGTGGTAATGTTGATGAGCTGAGGAGTATTCATCCATGGTGCGAATACATGCCTGAAATAGATCATCGCGTGTCGCCTGATGTCGTCAGACTGTAAACCCGGATCAATCATCACAAGCCAATTCACCAACAAGGTTTCAAGCGCGTTCACAATCCGCTTTAGGCGAATAGAGTGGCAGGCGCCGACTGGTGTGTCCGCTCTTGCAAAGCCCGACAACACCATCGATATGAGATACAGAGCGCAAGCTAGATCAATCGCCTCAAGTCATATCGACTCACAAAGTGCGAGTCATCAGCCATCCTTCATCCTTCGCCAGAGGTGCGCAACTGGCGATACGTACGGGTGGCCTCTGGCATGCAGTCCAGAGTCGAGAGTAATGACTCGTTGAGCCAGCCATAATAGTGCAAACAGGCAGAGTCTCCGAGTGTAGTCACGGCCCTTCCAACACGTCCTTTCGGTATTGCTTGAAGGCTGTGCAAGCTTGCGATGATGGTGAATTCCGCATCAAATAAGGTCGCGGCAGACAGCCCGCCGCTCTCGTATTGAGTACTCGCACTCCTTCGCGCTTCTGTATTGCTTATCGACTTGATACCAGATATCGCTGCGCTTGCGCACTGTCGACTTTCAGCTCAACACCAACCATCATTTGCGCTTCTGCGTCAACGACACTCAACTGAACACCACACCTCTTCGCAGCGACGACCAGCATGGCGCACAGCCTGCCTACTCGACCACCCACTCTACAGCTATCCTCTTTGCAATCATCGCTCGGGCAACCGTTCCCTTCACCGCCAGGAAGCAGTAATGAAGCAGCCCACATGTTGCTTCTCGCCGTTCCGGGCTTTTGATGATGATCATCTAGCATCTCCCAACCCACCATCGGACTGGTACGCCATGAAGTGCACTTGCAGCCAGTGTCTGACGGCGATTAACAGTATATTCTGAGAATGCCTTTCACCGAACTATTCAAGGCCAACAGGTGGGATTCTCCAGCTATCAGCAACGTGAATATGCACCCGCAATTCTTCACTAAGGCTGGTGTGGAGGTCGCAAGCGAGCGCATCACCAGGTGTGCGACTGTACCGACGAAGTACTTGCCGTGCGCCATGACCAATAAGCTTCTCTGGCTAAGCTAAGCCAACCCACGCAGCAAGGACAAGTCGACGAAGACGCGGATGATCATGTGGGCCCCTCCTTGCCTTACAGGTTTCGGAGCCGGCGGCGACAAGGATGCCAGTGCATGCACGTGGCGCGAAAGGTGCTAAGCCGAGAAGCCGCACCATGCCGGCAGGAGATGAGCATGGTCTCCCTTCAGCAAACTGCTGCGAGAGACCGTCCCAAAGCTCCTTGGGGCCGAGTCGGAGATGAAGCCGTGGTGGCGGAAGCTGCGGCCGCAGAAGGTCACGGCTATCCAGTTGCTGGAGTTGTGGGATCCCAGCGCGAGAGATTTTGGGTGTGGTCACAATTGGGCTGAGAATGGGTCATTTGAGCGGCCTAAGCGGAGCTGAAGAGGCGGCGGCATGTGTGTCATCTGGAATCGCGACCGTGCGTTGGGGATGTGGCATTGACTGAGAGTGTTGATTGTCGATGGCATTTCTTGGCAAGCCAGGGAGAGTTTCGTTCGTCAAAGCGTTTCTGAAGCCAGCTCGAAAAGGGATTGCTTGGTCAAGGTCTCGCTTGCGTTATGAGAGTTGTTCAGCGGAGCATTTGGGCCTCAATTGTCGAGATACCTTTTGTATCACAACCGCAGAGTCAACATCAGCAGAGTAACATATGCCGCGATGCTCAGGCTCGTGAGGACAACGACGACATTACCACTAGTACGAAATCTGCTTGCGATCAGCTGGCTGCGCTTCACGACCTCCCATGGCAGCCTCTCGAAGCTCTCTGAAGAGCTTCCGACTGCAGTAGGGCATTGACTCACCGTTTCCTTTGCAAGCCATCCTCGCCGAGCTCTGAGAAGAACTGTCGATTGCCTTGCATACGCCGAAACGCACTAACCCCTAGGACGCCGGCGCCATAGACGGCGAAAAGGGCACCAATCGAGTAGAATTCGCTGGTGAAGATCTTCAGGACGACCAAGGCGAAGGAGAATTGGCCGAGAGAGGTACGGATGTAGGCTCCCTCGAAGGTGCGCTGAGCGGCTCGGATCTCGACCAGTTCTTGGGGAGAGAGGACGACGGAGCGGGCCCGGTGCAGGCGGAGGTGGTAGCGGGTCTGAGCGTGACGAGTCTATGATCAAGCTTTCAGTACTGGGTGTAGGGCGAAGGAGAGGGTCGGTGAATATGGTAAAGGGTGGAGGGTCAGTGAATGCCTCTGGACGCAGCGATGCGGAAGCTACTGGGTGGCGGAAGTGGGGCTGTTTGAGGGTGTGACAGAGGAAAGGATAAGTAATGAATGTACCTCGAACATGGTGTCTACGTGCTACGGGCCATGCATGCTCCGAACGGGCCGGTGGAGAGAGGAGGTGTCGTGGGAGTGGCAGACGAGTCAAAAGGCGTGTGGTGGTGCATGTGGTGGTGCATGGGGTGGTGCATGGGGTGAATGGGGTGAAGTCGAGTGGGTGATGCGCCAAACGTCTCATCATCACGTGGGATGCGGTTCGCCAAGCCCAAGCAGCGCTCCGAGCGGGTGTGCCAATGCTGATCGTCCTCCTCATCATCACACCCTCAGCCAGTGGGACAGGGTTTCTTCATACCCAACAATACTTCCAGTGCCAGCACACCCGTCGGGGCGCCACGCGGGAATCAGGATGGACGGTCAGGTAGGCACGCAAGGTCCACGTCTGCGGGTTGGACTGAAGGATGCCCCGCACGGAGGGTACCCGTTGTAGAGTCCCGGCTCCGCTGATGCCAGACATGGGGTGGGCCGGTCCAACGGTGGGTGCTCCAACCGCCCCCTCTTTTCCTCCGCCTCTGCCTGCCAGTCGCGTTGGGTCCAGAAGCCGCTGTCCCACGCCATCCTTCACCCATCCCGCGACGCCTCCCCACCGACACCGTGGGTGGTGGGCATCACCACCAGCCGAAACTGCAGCGCCTCCTCCACCCCCCCCTCCGGCTCCCACGCCGGTCCCCCACTCGCAAGCGCCTGCCGCCATACTTCTTCCTCGACCACGCAAATCAGCACTTTGTCAACGCCAGACGACGCAAGATGAACGAGATGGACCTCACCACCTCCTCAGGCTTCACATGGTTCGACGATCCCGCTGTCCAGCTGGCGGACTCTCCACCCCCAGCACCTCCCGACGAGTCTTTGACCGGTATCAAGAGGAAGAGAGATGCCAGGACCGCTCCCAAGTTCTACGCCGTCCGTGTGGGCAAAGCACCTGGCATCTATCACACCTGGGTCGAGTGTCTCGATCAGGTCCGCGGCTTCCCGAAGGCCGTCTTCAAGTCATTTGCGTCTCTTACCGACGCCCAGCTTTTCCTTGCTGGGGACGACAAGAGCGAGGGAAAGAGCAGTGGCAAGTGGTATGGCGTGCGGAGTGGTAGAGTGCCGGGAGTGTACAAGACTTGGCAGGAGGTGCTGGAACAAATCACGGGTTGGAAGGGACCCAAGCACAGAGGCTTCAAAACGAGGATCGAGGCTGAGCTGTATGTCAAGGACGGGCAGATGGAACAGCAGCGCAGAAATGGCAATGGAGAGCATGTTGCGGATGGAGTTGAGGAGCCTGTCGACAGCATCGAAGACCCGGATGGTGCGCCTGCAGCTAAGAGATTGAAACTCAATGGCAGGAACGGCTGTGTTAAGAAGAATGGCGCAGGTCGCATCAAAAGCGAGTTACCGGATGCAGCGCTCAACGGCAATGACACCGGAGAGTACGAACCAGGTGAAGCTCCTTTGCCACTAGGTACTGAAGACGGCTTCGACCCTACCATTATTTTGGACCCGACGACTGGCCAACTCCGCTACAAGACAGGGCCCGAGCTGACAAAATTGAAGTATGTCGCCACTCGTCCAGTCCCTTCGGCTCCCGTGCGTGTCTACACTGACGGCTCCTCGCTTGCAAACGGGCAGGTCGGTGCTGTAGGAGGCGTGGGCGTTTTCTTCGGCCCGGGAGACCGTCGGAACATATCCGAAGGTCTAGCAGGTACGAAGCAGACAAACCAACGGGCCGAACTCACGGCAATTCTCCGAGCACTAGAAGTCGCTCCGAAAGACAGGAAGATCATCTTACTGAGCGACTCGAACTACGCTATCAAATGTGTCACAGAGTGGTTCCAAAACTGGCGCCGTAACAGTTGGCTCAATGCTTCTCGCAAACCTGTCGAGAACAAGGACTTGATCACCAAGATCATTACTGTACTTGAATCTCGCTACGAGATGAACAAGCACCGACAGCCAGATCCCGAGGACGAGGATAACGCAGTCGAGCCACTGTCATATGAGAGACCTGGCCCGTGGGAGAGAGGAGCTGCGGGCGTCAAATTCGTATGGGTCAAAGGGCATGCGAAAGATGAGGGCAACAATGCGGCGGACGATCTGGCTACGGCGGGCGCAAGGGAGGCTAAGGAATTGATTGCAGCTGGTGAGGCGTTGGGGGAGGATGGTCAAGGGCTTTGAATGAATGGATCAAAGCGTTTGGAACTCTGCTGGTCGGAAATTTTGAAGCAAGCATCATAATGCAGGGAGCTGCAGTACTTGGCTGTTTCGAGCCACGGCCGATGTGTCGTCACTGGAAGGAATCGACAGATATCATGCGATGCTTGATAATTGCAGCAGCAGAAAATGCGGATCCAACGAGGTCGGTACGTCAAGTTGAGGCAGCATTTTGTACCACTACCCGGACATGCTGTCACTACCCGGACATGCTGCTAGCAGTCCAACATGACTTTGCCAAGTGTGCGAGGTGACCAGATTCCTCCTCACACGTTCACCCGCTCTCCGCCAAACGAGCCGCGATCCCATACACCGCCACGATCGGACAGCAGACACTACAAGTACGGTAGTGCGCCAGCCAGATCCACGCTGACGACCGTGCGGCGTGACAGCGGGTGGCAGCGATACGGACCCGCGCGTCCATTGCCGACCAGGCTGAAAAAGCCTCCCTTGGGCTCCTCTGGCCAAGGCTCGCACCGGAGTCTACGCTTGACAGTCCCAAACAATAAATAAGCCCGGAACCTCGCGGCTCAAAGCTGTTGCACCATAATGCTTTGGCATTCAATTCAGCGGAGCGAAAGAGGGCTCGCAGTCTCGAATCTACTTCATCGGTGTGTACATGCGTGTCTGTTCTGACAGTGGACCGGCACCAGTACGCCCGGGAGTTCTGGGAGCAAGAGCAGGAGTGACGACGTCAATGTAGAGGTTCCCGTCTCCTCCATGCAACGCCTGTCCCTTTCCTCTTGACCACGCAACCACTCCGACTCTAACCCACGACTCCTCCAAACACGCATCTTCCAAGAATCGCTCTGGCGCTCTTCGCGTCCCTCACCGCTGCAGTAGGGGTACGCTTCTTTCTCCCCTCTGATCTCTTCTCACAAATCTCTCTCCCACCGACCGACGCCCCATCGCCCCGCAGGTCTGCGCCCCGACAGAAGGCGGCGACGGTGCGTGCATAGATCAGCGCCGAAAAGCTCACAATAGTGCGCACCTGTAAGTTCATTTCCGCAGGAGGCCCCTTGCAGGATTTCAAACCATGGAACTGTGACTTTTGATGCGATTGATGGTGTCAGCCCGATCTCGCATTCGCCGATTACAGAAGGCGAGGTGCAGCTAGAGGTTGCTTATGACTTCCTGCTAGATCGTTTGGAGCTCAAGTGATGGCTAACGAAGAGGGCCCAAGAGGCCTCTTGAAGAGGGCATATGAAGACATCTAGAGACGTCTGCAAGGGCCGATCGTCGTACACTCATTCATTATACGGGCGTCATATCTATGTGCTCGTTGTCGCCTAATTGCTCTAGTAGTAAGTAGCGTGCCCTCGCCTTGGCCGCATCCCAACAATCATACAGGGAAAGCCACGCCACCGCTTCATAAGATAGTAACACAAGTGATGCGCTGCAGACTTCCTCGTGACCAGCCATCCGCCAAGAAATCCATCATCAGCTGCCCATCAGGTCTCATATCACCGTCAAGGCGTGATCGAGCTCTGCCGACTGTGTCCATGCAGACCGCCAAACTCCTCACGCAAGAACGTCATCCGCATCGGACTGTCCATGAGCCCACTGTCCTCACTGCGTCCCTCGTCGCCGATGTCTTCTGGCTGCAGCTCGAACCGAACCTTCGATGTCTTCCGCATATGATGCGCCGCATGGCTGTGAAGCGTAGGCGAAGGCCTCGAACCTCCTGCCAGTCCTGGGTCCGAGCCATTGAAAGCAGTGAGATTGCTCGCAACGTGACGCGCCTTCGCAAATCCATCTCTCCTCCTCGCAAGCGAATCCGCCAAAGTCGGCGCACTCGCAGTCCTGCGAACCTCCGGACAACCATTACCGCATTCAGATGCCGAGCAATCCTATTGCATGTCATCCTCCGCGGCCTTCAGCTTGAAGTCCGGCAATTCATAGAACCATTCGGTGTCCCTGTCCCACTTGTAGACCTTGAAGTCGACACCGTACGGCTTCGGCTCCAAGCAGTACAACATTCCCAACGGGACGTCCAGGTCTGCTACTTCCTCGCGCTTCAAGCCGCGGAAGTAAGCTAGCAAGACGCGTGCGACCGAGCGATGGCCGACAAGCAGCACGTGGTCAGTCATGCGCTCGAGCTCTACGATGACAGGACGAAGACGGTTGATGATATCGAGGTAGCCTTCGCCGCCGGGACCCGGGTAGCGATAATGCAATTTATCACTCTTGCGGCTCCGATACTCCTCAGGGAACTGGGTTGAGATGCAATTGTAGGTGAGGCCCTCCATAACACCTGCATTGAGCTCGTCCAGCATACGCATCTGCTTGGTATCGTACTCTTCGTCGTTGAAGAATTTGGCGGTTTGGATACTGCGCTTCAGCATGGACGTCCAGACACAGAACGGCTTGGGCTCGTAGTCGGGGACCACGATCTCGTCGATGCTCTCAGAAGCGAAGGCGTCGCCATTCTCGGCCTCCTGGGCTGGATTACGTTCCTGCGACGGTGACTGTGGGTTCCAGTACGGGTTCGGCGGAGTGACATCGCCAGGCTGAGGCGGAAAGTGTGTTTTCTTCATACTCTCGACTTGCTTCAGATCCCACTCTCGCCTCTTGTAGTCCATGAATCGGGCCAAACTCCTGGCATAGATTATGCCTTCGGGAGCCAGGTCGCTGTCCCCACCGATCTTGCCTGACTGGTTGTCTTGACTCAAACCATGCCTCGTGATCCAGATCTGCCTTGGCGCCAAGTTGAAGTTGAGCAGATAGTAATTTGCCTGTGCCGACAAGAAGCCCTTGACTTGATGACTTACGATTTTGCGTCCGACATCAATCATCTGGATGTACGGCATATTGTTCTTCTCCTCATACTCTCCAAGAGGAACGTAGGCCTTTTCGTAGACCTGCACTCGCTTCTTGAAGTCTTCCAGCGCCACGACCGGGTCCATGTCTCTGTAATCGGGCCCACCCAGCTTCAACCTCATGTTTGCCTCCAGAAGATCCTGATCCACGCATCTACTCTCGAGGAACAGAACATTGAGATCTGGGCCCGCACGTTCGCGAATCCGATCCATGACCATTTTTCTTCGCTCGAGCGTGGAGTTAGTTGCGTCCAAGATACCCACGCTGCCACCCTGATCCAGTATGTAATCAAGGAGCTCGTCTAATGTCTCGCGGGCCACCTGCTCCCGAATAAGCGACGCCTTCTTGTTTTCTGGATCGAAAAATGCAGCATTCTGATCCATAGCCTCGTCTTCAGGCTCCTGAATCTGCGGCTCCTTCGGACGGTCGAGTGGCGACTTTGGCTCGCCCATGTCAGGCATGTCGATTGCACGGTCCGAGCTCTCTGATCGGTCGTGGTTCGAGTGCTGTGTATCACCAACTCCGTTTGCCGGGTACTGAGGGTCCGCCTTCTCCACTGGTGGCGTTGCCGGCGCCTCGATCTTGGTCTCTCCATTCAGCACGATCTTTGCGACTGACGCAGGCTGCGGATTGGTGTTGCTTTTCGACGGCGCCAAAGTGTGATCGGTGAGACCCGGCTGTTGTTGCGCAATCACGCTCGGCCTGTGTCCCGCTTCGCGCATCTGCTGGCTCCTGGTCTTCTCGAGCGAGTTGGGTCCGCCAGCAACCACACGCCTTCGCTCACCCACGTTGAAGATCCTCGTATCATGCTGCAACCAGTTCAGATACCGTGCCAGCTTTTTCGTGATGTAGCTCTTTCCTCTGGCGGGCAGCCCAACCATGACGATGACCAGCTTTGCACCAACGTCCCTCGATGCGATCCTGCCATCCGGTGAGACCTTGCTCTTCGTCAACCCCGGAATGTCCAATGTAGTGGGCCGTACTCTCGGCGTTGACGTGCCCGAGTTCTGCCTAATGGGCGGTGGCATTAGTGGCCTTGGTGGGAGCTGTCCATCTGCCGTTGGCGGAAAGTACTCTCCCTTCAGATTCGGGCTGCCTGGTGCAGTTGTTGCCGGCGTGTCATTCATAGCTATCGACGCGCCTGTGACTTCCGGAATCTTGCCATTCATGGCTGCTGCCAGGCTACCCTGTCTCATGTGCGGCGTTGGTTTCAGCGCCGCCTTCGGCACATCGAATTGCTTCACCTGCACCCCATTTCCGCTGGCGCTTCTATTGCTGTTCGACTGTGGTTGCGACCCACTCTGCTCTTCTGCGCTCAACGTCCGATCCAACTCCGTCCTGAGCTCATCCACCCGCTCATCATCGCTGCACCTTCTCTGCTCTACGGGCGTGATGCTGGGGCTTGTGCTGCCGCTACTGGCCATGCTCTTCGGTGGTGTTCTCCTCACCAGGCTACTGTGTCTGCGTCGAAACTGCCCGAGCGGCGATGAGTCGTGAGTGGTACAGCTGCACTCGCCGCGTGCGTGGATGTTTGGACTCTCGTCGCCCTCAAGCACGACCGCTGAGTTGTTGCTGCCTGAGGCGGTAGACGATGCGGGCGAAGGACGTGATGTCGACGGAGCCTGCGATGTCTGCGACCGCGTGCTCGCCGTTGATGGTCTCAAATTCGAGGCTGGGAGGGAGTGGGCGGTTGAGGAGGTGTCGCCATCGTCAGCGCGGGCGGGCGGAGGTAATAACAGGCTTGGGACAGCTTCAATAGCGTGCGGCATTACCTCGACCTCTGAGGTCGCGTGGTAATCGTTGTGGATCCCAGGTTGCAAAAATGATTGCTTATGACGCTGCTTGCTGGAGCAATGTGGATTAGCTGGGGTCTGCCGATAAATTCCGTCGGTCTTCCAGATCCTCAACAAGTGTCGCTGATCCTTATTATTATGATGCGATGCCCACTGCCTTTATAGGAGGAGGAGGTCGGACCAAGAATCGCTGCTGAGTAGTAGTCACCGAAGTTGCTTATTCCTTACGGAGCTGCGGCAGAGGTCAGCAGGCGTTGTTGAATGATGACTCTGCCGTATAGGTCGTCCTTTACCGGGGACCTTTAGATTTGGTGAATAAAGTTTCGCACGTGCTGATCGAATTTGGATCTCTGGCCCGTCAGACGGCGTCAGTTGGCGATGTAGGTTTCAACTACAGGAAAAAAACCAAAAGAGTTCGTCGGAGGTTGCCATGCGCGAAGAGCTCTTAAGTAATTGATAGGTGTCAGCTCTGTTCAACAACTGGAACTCACTGCTCTCCCAGAGATGACGGGATTGGCTGTCTCGCACTCGCCTGGCGTGCAAACACATTGGATCTCCCACGTCACGGCCAAGCAGACCCCAAACCGCCACGCCTCACCAAAGCTTGCCGAAGAGCCTTGCCAAGATCGAATAAAGTCTTGATGCTGTGCCAAAGGGAACAAAGGCGAGACTTGGCAGGGATACACGGAGGTCTTGGATGTGTGACCCGATCGCACCTCAGCACGATGGGCCCGTATGCCGCTGCATGATGACTTGCGCTGGACACAGAGATTGAAGACTCGCGCCCAGCCAGGCCCAGCCTGCCAACCGGCAGTACAGAAATTACACCTCAGTCACGTTACCGGATTCTAACAAGGTTCGGATCGACCGGGGACCACGAATGCCCCGTACAGCCGCCCATGCAGGCACTTTATTATGCTTTTGCAGGTTGGCAGGGCTGACTTAGTCTTGACCTCACTCTCGGCAGCTCTTCCATCGTTTTACATCGTCTGTGCGAGTTATCTTTTGATCTTGTGCTGAGACTAGTCCTTTCGCCGATCGACGTTATCTCCACAGGACCCCGCCAAGCATGAGATCGGGACGGCGATCTCGGACACCATTGACGTGGCACCTTGGCGGCCAAGAGTGACAACTGAAGAGCCCCGAGTACTCGGACCCGCCTCTCCGCGGACGAAATGATGCCAGACGATGCTCAGCCGAGCCACGTCTTGGATCAAAGATGTGGGGCATCCTCTGTGGCACACACTGTGATCAGCTCAGATTCACATCCACCATTTGGTCGGGTTATGCTCCATCCTGGCGATGAGCAATGTCAGTCTGTCTTGTCTTCCAAATGCTTGCTTCCTCGTGGAAGGGATTCGAGCTGAGATCATGTGCTGGATTCCTACTTCGGCTTCCAATACTTGTCACCTCACGCAGAACGGAGCTGTCACTTGGTTGCTCCACCTGACTGCCTTGAGCTGGCCTCAGTAACCATTACCTACAGTACCGCCGTGGTGCAGCCCGTCATGGACGGCTTGCAGGGGCAATGGCCCAGTGAGTATGATTGAGAAGACCGTGGATGGAAGCCCTTCTTCCGCCGTAACGAGACGGCGTTGCTCCATGTCAGCGCGATCATCAACGAGGAGGCCTCTTTGATCATTCTGCGGCAGGGACCCCCTTCCTTCCTCTACTCGCCGCCTCAATCAAAGCTTTTATTTCCACATACGCCAGGCTCATCCGCCAACTCATGCGAGTTATGCCTGCAAGCCAAGCTGTAAGATTTGGCCTATTCCTCCGTCGAACTTCAATCCTGCGAGAACATCCAAGTCCTTGACTGGGTCGTCTATCTTTACAGTACACAAAAGTCTCCCTTCGAGCTCAAGACAGTCTTGATCCTCACATAACCTAGCATTAGTCGGCTCTGTACGTCGAAACGTGATGATAAGAAGCGTAATTAGAGCCCAGTTCGACAAGATTTGACCTGTAGGCCGCTGCAATCCGTATGGGGATATACGAAATCGCGTTCTGGCGCAATGAGATCAAGATGCCTGACGAGGAGTGCAGCGAGCATGATAAGAAAGATTGGGCGAGCGTCAACATGGTTCAAAGGGTATATACGATACCTGTTTGTGCCATCCCACCGATTGACAATGTCGAAGGAGAGACCGAGTTCAGCAGACACCAAATCACGCTATCGAAGGTGGCAGTTGTGGTAGAGAAGCGCTGGGCGGCGGACAAGTAATGGAAGCCCTGAATGTGGCCACCAGACGGCTTGAGGATATCTGGGGCAATGCATGGAGGGAGGAAAGCAGATTGAGCTCCTGGAGCGACAATGCGGCAGGCTATGCGAGCATTGGTACAGCAGGTCTTGCGATTTGGAAATCGACGATTACATCTCCGAAGATCGGCAAGCTAGACGACTGGCAGCGTAGCACCGTCGACCACTTGTGTCGCACAAAGTAATTAATTGCATGGCGCGAATGATTGACTGCTGTGCTTGGCAGTGATGTCCCTTGCAGCGCACCGCCTGATCGATTAGTATTGCTGTATCTGCCTGGAAAGCTGTGCTTGCCTACGCCCAGGCACCGAGTCGATCTGAAGTGTTCAGGTTTTCTTGGATACCGAATGGCCTGTGCCCGGCATGATGCCGAACTAGCGACATTCCCACTTCCATATCTTCCTTCGAAAGCTCCCGTCTCTATTCAACCTTTCTTGGTGACTACCTCCGTGCCTAAGTCGATCGTTGCAACGGGCACGATGTGTGTCGAACCAAGTCAATCCACGCCATTCCCATCACTCCAAACGGAACAAAGAATTGTTAGACAACATTTTCCGCACAGCTGAAGCAAGTGGCGACTGGCGTAAGGGCACCTTTGAGGCTGCTCGATTGCTTGATGCTGCCGTCCACCGCATGATCACGTCGATGACTGCTGCTTGATGCAGCGCAATTGTTTAGAGCAATCATTCCTCCGGGAAGTGGTTCTCCGGGGCCATAATTCAATATAACGATGCAGTCAAGCTGCATTACATGTCGACACTGCGTGAGATGCTGCAAGACTTAAGAGGCCGTAAGGTCAACTAGCCACCAGAACACATTCAACGCTCCATTCGACAACGTCATGAAGGCTAGGAACATGAAAGCGGTCTGGAGCAAGACACACATGTACGGTACACCCCAAGGAGTTGTCCGGAGGAAGATTTTTGGAGCTTGCTTCTTCAGAGCTAAGCTGTATAGGACACGAGTCCCAGAAAGTAATGCCTGATTGGAGGAAGACCACGCCGAAGTAATGACAATGGCATTCACGAGAGATGGTACACCTTTCAGACCAGCCGCGCTAGCGGCAATGACGAAGGGGCTTTCGGCAGCTGTGCCAGATTCATCATCAAGTCGTGGGTCGTCACTTCGTACTAACATGCCAACCACGAGGACCGCCAAGATATAGAAGATCGAGACTCTCGCAAATACTCGCTTGCAAGCTCTTGGAATGGCACGTCGTGGGTTTTTCGTTTCGGCAGCCGCCATCGCAATGCTCTCAACGCCCGCAAACGAGAATACCGCATTGCTCATGACAGCCCAAAACCCAAGAAAGTTGCCCCAGCTCCCAGTCGCAATGTACTCCACGAACGGGCCAGGGTTCTTCCAGTACCGGAAGCCAATGCGAGGCGTGCCAGGAACGCCACCCAGATCTATGACCAGCCCCAGGATGATCAGGAAGACGATGAACAAGATCTTGAGCAGTGCGAACCAGAACTCGACCTCTCCGTACACTCTGATGAAGGACATGCCCACAACGAAGGTGATCACGATGGTCAAAATGATCCAAAGAGATGAATTGATGTCCGTCCAGTACTGAAAGAGCACGCATATCGCACTAATCTCCGTCGGCACCGATAAGAGATTGCCATACACAATGTTCCACCCGATCGCAAAGCCCATCGCGGGATCCACTAGGAATTCCGCATGGCGGACGAAAGACCCGGTCACAGGTAGTAAAGCCGTCACCTCCCCCAGAGCGAATTGGACGCAGCATACGAGTAAACCGACGAAGGCATAGCCAAGTAATGCACCCAGCGGCCCACCAGTCTGGATTGATCCGCCCAAGCCCAGGAAAAGTCCGGTGCCGATTGCTCCAGCAATCGCGATGAGGGAGATGTGTCGTTGACTGAGTCCGCGCGAGAGATCTTCTTCTTCGTTTCTGGTCACGAAGTCTGCATTCTCGACATCCTGGCTGCTGCTTGCTTGCGGCACGAATGTTTCGTCTTCGGGCAAGACGTCGACGGTGATATGTTTTCGAGTCGGTGCGAGGTCGTCTACGTCTGCCATTATCGCTTCAGCTCAAGGGCCCTGGCAGCTACGGTGGAAATTCAATCAGTCTGACTTGAACAGACGAATCGCGGCGATTGATGGTCTGCTGCTCCTCGACGGCAGGGTGACTGATCAATAGTCCCGGATTGATGGACCCTGACGAGTCGAGCCAAGCAAAGGGGTTATCGTGCACGCGGCATTATGTTCTTCTCGCGACATAGTGCAGGAGAGGAAATAAATCTTGTACTTGGCCGAGGAGGATCTGTGATAGGCAATGGCGTGCGAGGCCTAGTCATGTCGAATTCGGGAAGGTACAGCCGAACTCCGCATACATATATCTAGGGTACCGATACACCGTACGCAAGAACAATATACTATAAGGTACTGTCTCGATGCAATGGACTATTCCAGCTATGACAGGACGGGAGACAGAACCAATGAGATGACCAGCACCCGAGCTTAAAGCAAAACGCGCTTGGAATACCTGCCTCAAAGGTGGATGAACGTTTTTGGATATGTAGACACCGCGCATTAATGGGGCGAGATACGTCAACGCTTCTCGCATCTCTCCATGACTTCTTACAGTTGTGCGCGACGTCCATTGCAGTTGACATTTGAAATACTGATAACAGCGGCATGATCACAGAGTCTGCATTCGCTTTCCAATGCCTGTGCCGACCTTTCCTGCAGAATTGAGCCCCGGCAGAAGCAGTACAACCTTCAGTGCTGCGCTTTGCACACGGAGCAACTCCTGGTTCATGGCGTCTTATCGAATAAGGGGCCAAACAATAAGCAAGCTCAGCTACACTGCGCCTAAGGTAATTTCGTGCAGAAAATTTGAAAGCCCTGTTCATGTCATGCTACCAGCAGACTTGAGCATCACTTGCATCAGTGCCTAATAACATATGGTCCTGAACGCATTCATGACAAGCCAAGGTGTGGTCTGTTTGCCTTGCTAATGGCAAGCGCGTGAAGGTCAGGTCGTGCAACACGAGCGTGTTTGCGTCCTTGGTGTATGTTCTGGGTACGGCAGACTGAACCTGAGCCGTCACGGGCGACCTTTGCAGCATGCACATTGCGCATAGATGGCTTTGCATTGTGATGTGGTGGACTTCAAGATGCCGACTGACTAGCGCCTGACTCAGAGCTTGACGACCTTCCAGTCCATCAAGTCCATCGCCCCCAATACCCCACCAAGAGGACCCTGTACCTCCCGGCCGCCAGCCCACTGCTTCGGTCCTGCCCAGTAATTGATGAAACCCTCTGGACCAGATATGAGGATGAGACGATCTCCGTTTCTTGCCGCGGGCATTGCGCGAACTCGCTGGTCGACGTCTCTCGAACTGATCAGGGTACCTTCCTCATCGACATAGTATTCCACCTTGAGTGAACTCTTGCTAGACTTGGTCTCATCGAGCTGAGCGACAATTGCATTGGTTCCGGAACGTGGGCACCGCGCAGTAAGATCATTGTCACTGCTGGTCGATCGCCACCACCCAAACAGATTCCACCCTCGAGCATTAGTGTCTGGCCCCGAATCACTGACGCCGCCTCGGCAGTCCTCGCGTCTCCTGCTCGCCCACAAGATGTCCATGCGCATCTGTTCGTCCCGCTTCGCCGCAATTTGAAGCGCTGGTGCGATTCCCGTGCCGCCGGCCAAGAAGATGATCGACTCGACATCCTCAGGCATGACATACTCCACACTCGGACCACGAATCTCGATTTCCGAGCCTAAGTCAAGACGATGTATGTGGCTGGAGACCTCGCCATGGCGCTCCTTCCTGATCAGGAACCGCAAGTCCAGCGACTCCTGTCCCTCGACAGGTGGCAAGAGTGTGTAGTTCCGAGCCACTTGTATTTGCGGTTGCTTGAATTGTAGACTAGTAAGGCTTTTCTTGTCCAACAATGCCTCTGTGTCTACCACAGTAGCACCAGCAGGCCTGAGGGTAAAGATGGAGCATGTTGATGAAACATTTTCTTTCCTGACCAAAGCGTACTTCACAAAGTCTCCTGGCTGGGCGATATTGCCTTCTTTCTTCTCCCCGTCTTGCCAGCTTCGCAGTGCATATCCGGCTACACCACTGGCAGCTAGTACTGCAAGCACTCGAGTGTAGCTCCCGCGCGTCTTCTTCGCGGACTCGCTGGATGTCGGCTCATGCTCTTCCCGCCTGCTGACAGTGCTGCCGTGGCGGACCCATTGATGCCATAGGGGCAGACATCGTGACGCTGCTCCAAGCCATGATCTTCTCGGGGGCACTCTGACAAGGGTCCTTGTCAAGCTCATCGTTGAGAGAAGACCACACCGAACACATCACGCGTTCCACGCGACCAAATGCATGACGTGCGCCGACTGGATCGCCAGAGCGCCGGCTAAGGCCCGATTGGTGCGCATTGAGACTTTCTGCCAGCAGGGATAGCCCTCGGTAGGCGGATTGAGAGCTCAGTTGACGGGATGAATATGTATCTACATCCATTCTGTATCACGGATCAAGAAGATGACAATCTGCGCATGTGGCCGGACCCAGTAGCGAAGTGTATTTCCAAGAGAGCGCGAACTGCAGCTGAACGGTGCAAATGTCTGAGGGTACTTGAGACACGATACCACGGGATACATGTAGGAGGTAGCCCAAACATTCCAGTCTCTGTTAATGGCAGTGGGCGCTTTACACAACGCTGTCCCTCAAAGTGTTCCTCGATCTTCAGAGTCTTGACAAAAATGTGTTGGGGGCACGCTGTCTACAATGTGTTGCTTTATCTTTGGGCTGCATGCGGCCATGGGCGTCTTTGGTTCTGAACGTCTTTGTGTTGACATGCTAGCATAGCAGCCATTACTTTGACAATGAGGAGGCAAGTAAGTCCACCGGCAGATGTAAGAGAGTCAGACCGACATTCGCGACCAAAGCTCTCTCTTTCCAAACCGCAGCACAGAATGGCGAGCGGAAAGAAGTTTGGCGAGTATCTTCTGGATTTTGTGCAATCAGGTGATGACTTTTGGTCTGGGCAATTGTCCATAGAGCTGCTGCGCACCTTTCTGCAAGCGCAAGGCGGCTCTACGTCAGTCAAAGGCCCAGTCGACTACATCTTCTTCAAGGACACTGAAAAGCGATCTCTTCTGCGGGCTACAAGGTCACTTGGAGCCGAAGACAAATCATCCCCATCAGCCAAGTGGCAGCCTCATTGGAGCGATGAGGAACCTCGAGTCCGAGATGGTAAGGTCATGCCCAAAGACAGTCGCAAGTGGACATCGAAGCGGGATTCAGTTCGTGTCGCCGGTGATGTGCTTGTCGGTCGTATAGACAAGCGGCTAAGGAGATGGCCCAGAATCCCGCTAGACACGCGAGAAAAGGGACTGTGGAACAAGGATAATATGTGCTATCGCAACAGGTGCGTACACTCCTACCATGGTGACAGATCTGACAAGTGACTGATCATCTCGCGTATCAGCATCTTGAGCTGCCTGCTGCACCAGCCCACTGTTTACCACTACCTCAAGAATGTTGCCCACCAGTGCGGCAGGCGGAGATACAAGTGTACAACATGTGCTCTGAAGTTCTTGATGAAAGAATACTGGAGTAATCAGAGGCTTGAAAAGGGCGTCGCCGATCCCCGCGCTGCACGCAGAGAACTCGACTATGCTTTGATATCAGACCTTGAGCCAGGAGATGCAATGGAGGAAGACTTTGTCCATGAGCGTCAATCGGATGCCTATGACTTTGCTCAACACTTGATCACCAAGCTGCGTGATAAGGAAGCTCCGGACAGTGGTGCCCAAATCGATGACCTTTTCAATCTGAGGACTCAAGAATCATGGACGTGCCAGGATTGCGGGAAGACTTCTGTTGTGCAAGCAGTAAGTGACACTGGCTTGAGCCTGCGCATCGACGATCCCAAACGAGGCCTTACACTTCAGGAATATGTCAAACACTCCTTCGACCACAAGCTGTCCATACGTTGTGAATCTGAAGCCTGTCAAAAGAAGCACAACTACGACAGTTCTGGCAAGAAGCGATCTACGGGCAGGACGGATACTGGCTTCAGTCGCCGCGTTACGAAAGCTATCACTGAAGTGCCGGAGCTGCTGTTTCTCAAGCTCGATCGCGCCTACAGTAGATATGGTGCCAACCCAAAGACTGGAGCACCGTTTGATTTATTGGAGCAATATAAGATAGAGCGGCACGTGCCATTTGAGGAAAGGCTCGATCTCACCAAGTATAGATCGGATGGCTCGGAAGAGAAATTATTGTATCGCTTGGACGGTGTTTCTGCTCATCGTGGTCAGCTTAAATCGGGCCACTATATTGCTGTGGTGCGCAGGTGGCATCAGCAGCATGCTGGCACGACATTCTGGACGATTAACGATACCAAGTCGCCGGTCAAAGGTTCAGGCTTCTCGTCAATGCAGAATCCTGTTGTTGGACTCCACAAATTCGACCCATGTGTGCTCTTGTACAGCCGATTGCATGCTGGTGATCCTGCTTATGATGGCGATAGAAGCTCACGAGCAGAGAACCAGGCTGCCAGGGCGGTTGCTTCGGATACCCAGGAGCAGAAGACAAACGAGAAGAACATGAGGACAGAGGCGATCGTGGACGACCCGGCGAATTTCGATCTGACTGAGGACATTACGGCAGCAGCCAGCGAAAGACCAAGGAAAAGGCCAAGGAGGTAGATGTCAGCATCCGACAGGTGGCCCGAAGAAAAGAGTCATACTTGGTCATTTGAACGTGTTTGCTTTGTCTAGCAAAGTAGATTTTGAGTGTTACATTTGAACTTCAGTTCAGCCCTGAGGAAAAGTCCGCTCGTTCATGTCTAATATCAAAGTCTTGGTGTTCAAAACACTTTCCGGAACCGCCTGCATGTCTGTACTTGCTTGAAACAGCCAATGTATAAGTCAACGTTGGAAGGTCGTACATGCGAAAGTCTCTTGTTTCATTGCGACCGCCACGATCCCATATAAGTACGGAGCTGAATGCACATCTCTTGCTCCCTACAAACCATCAACACTACAACTCAGAATCCTCAAAACATGGACAGCATTTCTGGTGGCCACCCCTCCACTAACAAGCCACGACAGCGCTCCATCGTCGACGGGAGAAGGAACTTTCAATTCTTCATTCGAGCGTCGCTGGCCGGCTTGCCCACGACGATATGGTACATCATGGAATACCCGACGATCAGAGAGCTGAAGTTCGCTTGGCTGAAGCGTGTATACCCCACCTCGGGCTATTGGAAAGTCGAAGACAACCTCAAGGCCATCAAATTGAGATATTGGGGCCGGGAGTTGGACGATGCGCAGTGTCCGGCGCAGGTGAGTGTCCTCCCCTCGAAGCATATTGGTCTCGCTGACGAGGACTTGCTGCAGTCGACCATCAACAAAGAGTGCCATGTGGACCTCATCATCTCCTGGAGTCACAGGCTGGTATCACCATGGGAGATAGATCGGAGGATCGGGAGAGATTCTTCGTGGTGACGACACTGCTAGGTCGCGCATAAAGGACGTCTCTGGTGCAGGTGGTGTGATGGGGTTAGGTTCGGTCGTTTCGTCCACTGGCCGCGAGTATCCGCAGTGAGGTTGGAGGCGGGAGCATTGACGAATGGAAGAATAGGCAAGGGAGCAGGGATCAGGCCTGTGGGTGGAGATCTGGACCGGAAGAATGACGATACAGTTTGATATTGTCAAGATTCCCGCGATCAACGCAAGACGTGCTGATGGACCGTCGTTTCCTTCCGAAGAAGCTGGCGATGAGTTCGCACCGACACAGGGCCGAAACGCCGTAGTCAAAGCCGTAGCCGATTGAGGCGACAAGCAAGAAGCAACCGGGTGCTGTCCATCTTACCTTGAATCTTGTTCTTTGACTCGATCGCACCTGTCATTCGGTCCGCGAAAGGTTTGCCATGGACCGCCAAGCCTTGGAGGCCGATTTCCGCTGATACCTTACCGTCTCCGCGAAGTTCTGCACCGGGTGTAGCTCTATCCTTGCCCCATGGTTGCAAATCGCAGGAGGTTCCACGCCATTCATTCTCTACCTAAAAGGGCCCCGAATCACGTCCAGGCATACCTACCTTTGTAGACTCAGATCCAGTGACATCAACATGAAAACCGTCACGATTCTCACCGGGCTCCTAGCCCTCATGCCGCCATCCGCCACCGCTGCCGATTGTTTGTACTACTATCTCGACGAACAAAATTGCCATACCCCTACTCCCAATAAGGGTTATCGCTGGGGTGTAGGTCAAGCCAGACTCCGCATCTTCAAGCACGAATTGTCCGATACTAATTGTGACGTTAGTGCTCTCCGACTGTTGCAGATCCAGCTTTAAAGGACGGACCTCCCTACAACCCTTGCCGGTTCCTGGAGGGTACGATGGTCGACGGCAAATATGTCTTGAAGTATTACTGTGTATGCCTTGCTCCACTCGTGGACTGTCGTTGCCGAAATTCCGCTGATATATGTGTCTAGTGTTCGTTCCCCGGCTACACCGGGGACAAGTGATGCAGTGCGGCGTGTGACATGAGAAAGGATTCCATCGGATGCGCAGCGAGGACCAAGCTTTAGTAGGAGCCATGTACTGCTGTTATAGTGCGAGATTATTCCCTTTACCCACCGATCCCTCACATAGCCGCTTTACTCGCCTAGCGCGCCCGATCTTGCTTGCCCGGCTGAAACGTATGGGATGAGTACCAAGATCCCTCATTGCTTAGCCAGAGTGCGTAGCCGCAGTTGTGGTGAGTATACCCAGTACTCCACCACTGCGAAGTCGGCCAGGTAAGTATGGACATGCACCAAGAAGTCTCAAAACGAGCCACAACATCAGCCTACCTCTTCCCACGAGCAGACAAGCAGCAGCATGCGAGGCAATCTCCCAAGATCCGTAACAAACAACGTTGCGCCCTACATCTCCGAGACCGCCATCGAAAACCTGAGCGCCTCGACCACGAGCATAAACGAATGTGCAAGCTGTCGACCTTCAGTCTGCCCTCGCTCCTTACTCTTCCGTCGCCCACCTGCCCAGCCCAATTCAGTACTCGAAGCTGTGACTATAAATCCAGCGACCGACCTCTTTGCCATCAACAAGCGAAATGAGCCCACAATGCAACTCGTGAAGCGGCCGGGGAAACATAATCCAATGGCGTCAGGTGAGAGTGAAGTCGAGCCTGTTACATCGGCTGCCGGATGGACGGCGATTGGCGTCGTTCTTGCTACCCTTTCTGTCTTGGTCGGATATAATGCTTGTCCTTGAAATCCAAGGGTCGATGTTTCGATCAATGCCTCGTCTGGATGCGTGTAGTGATACTCTCGGTCTCATTTTGGAGGTTTCGAGCTTGCACTGTTTGATTTTGGCTCTTGGACAAGTCTGCCATCAACAGAAGACTCCTTTTGTGATTCGCGCGTTCCTAGAATCGAGAGCTTTTACCTCACACGTCCAGCTACAGTAGCTACCATTTATGAGATTGCCTTCCAAACGCCGCCGCTGAATCGCTAATGACACTCCAGCGTAATGACCCGCCACAGCACACTACCTGGCCAACTCCATCTCCTGCTGCTGGGGCACAGGCTCGTACTCGTACTCGATATTCGTCTTCGGGCCTTTGGAGGTCTTCTTCCGCGCCTTCGGTGGCGCTTTGGTGTCTGTCCTCTTGCGCTTGAGGCTATCGAGCTTCTTCTTCAGCGCCGCCGCATCACCGTCATCCTCATGCGCGTCACTGCCATCTTCATCCTCGTCATCTTCATCGTCATCGGATGCCTCATCTGCGCTGTTGCCGCCCAGCCAGTCATCGAACTCTTCCATGTCGCCTTCTTCATCGTCTGACTCGTCAATGTCGGAAACATACTCCACGTCCGCCTCCTGTTCGCCGTTCTCCATCTCGTACTCGTGCTCCTGTGCCTCCTCCTCAATGCCATCGTCCAAGTCTTCATCCCGGACACCCTCCTGACTCCTCTCCAGGCCTTTCATCACCTTCTTCCATACGTTCTCCTCCACATTCAGCGGCCGGTCACCATAAGCTCCGCTCCTCAGCCTCTCCACCAGCTCTCGCTCAATCGCTCTCTCAATCTTGGCTGCTGCCTCTGCCTTACGCTCACGCGTCTCTTCGCGCCTCCTGACCTTGGGCGCCATCCGCGACACCATCCTCTCGCCCAACCGCTCTTCCTCCTTCGCCAGTCTCTGTGCTCGGACACGCACCTGCGTCAGTCGTGTGAGACGCTGCTTGCATTTATGCAGCAAGAACTTGGGCCAGTAAATCAATCGATCGTCGACCTGCTGCAGCGCCTTGGTGTAATTACTGCTCAACCGGATCTTCTCCCACCACTTGTTCGGCATATGCGCCCGCTCAATCGTCTTGATGTAGAGGTACAGACGTCCCGTGGCAGGGTCGGAGCGGATTGTCGCATATCTGCTGTTGGCCAAGGGACACGACTGGCGGTTGCAGAGACCGGTGACATTGTGTTCGTTGCGGCAAAAGTTGGACTTGGTCGACTTTTGGGTGCTGGAGGAGTTGCCGGGCAGCTTGAGCTTGAAGGAGCAGAATTTCTGGTTGATGATGGACCAGACAATCTCGTCGGACGCCATTTCGATCGTTCGCAGCGAAATACGCTTCACTTGATGGTAAGACCGCCAGGCTCTCAGAAAAATCCAGCCAAGAGTTCGGCGGGAGCGGAAAGCTTCCGCGCTCTAATCACCGGAATGCACCTGCCCAATCAGGACTTTTGCATTTTGATGAAGAGTGAGACTGTCACAGAGAGGATTGTAGCTTTGCTACGGAGTATTCCGTGTCTGATTTATCGATTCCTGGCTGAGGATCGCTTCTGGTCTATCCTACAGTGGTACCAAAGGAAACAGAAACTACAAGGTCGTACTTTGGTGCTCCACGACACCCTCCCGGGATTTTAGGTCCTATGGCAAGCAGGCTTGAGTCGACGTCGTAAGGAGATCGACCAACACGGACGATGCCAATTTCTCGGGCCTCGAAATGAGGCGCAATGCGCACTTGATATATGACTCAGCATGACTATCGCGGCTCGCTCATATCTCAAGTATCCAGGTGTTGGACTGCTATCTCCCGAACCGTCAAATTTCAAGACCGTAGCCCACGCGATCATCTCGCCGTAATCCTCTCAATCTCCCACCCCCTCCTTCCCCTCCTCTGCAGCACCTTCCAAGCCGTCAACGGCCAACTGATCCCATCCCCAGGACCCTTGATCGCCACCGAAACCCAACACAACCTTTTTCTTCCCCCTTCACCATCCACCTCCTCAGCCTTCCCCACCGGCTTCCCAATGTCCAACAATGGCGTCCCCTCCGCAAGCGCCGCCAACTGCTTAGGGCCCACCACACACAGCGGATGCATCCTCGTCCTCGGCACTTTCGCGGCGTCGATTGTGGAAGGTGCAGCGCGGGAGAGATGGCTGTAGATGATGTAGCTTGGCACTTCTTTGACGGAGAGGTGCGCGAGGACGCTTGAGGGATGGATGAAGACGCTTCGTTGGATCTCTTGTTGATCAGGTGGGAGGGATTTGCTGAACGTCGTGGCATCTGTAGAGGGCACGAGAGTGCGGTAGGCAACTTCGATTGCGCGACGTGGTTTGCGGCTGAAGCCTGTGGAGACGTCGGTGAGGAGGTCGGAACGGATGGCCACTTGGTCGATGAAGCCTGCTGCTACGATTTGGTTGAGCATTTTTCGTTCTTTCTCACTTGGTAAAGGCAAGATAGCAGGGTCTTTATGTGCGTTACCCCTCGAAGCACTGTAATCTCGCGCTGCAACAATGTTGTGGAGTTGCTGTCGTAGTTGCTGGACTTCTTGCATCCCTTTCTCACGCAGGAAGAATTCTTCGCAGAGTTTGCTCGCTGCAGCCATGGGTTGATCCTTTCCTGATGTTTCGGCATGAGCAGCGACGGCTGTGAGCAATTTGACGATGTCGGACTGGTCGTCCCAGCGCGAGAGGGTGGCGTGGGCTTTGGAGTATGCTTGATGCCGCTTCTGTGCCGCAGACTGGGCGAGGCTATCGAGATGCCTGCGTTGTCGGGCATCGTCTCCACTCTCGCTTTCCGATCCTGCTCCTCCGTCTTCATCGGTCACAGCAGCGCTGTGGACCTGCTGCTCGCTAGAAAAGATTTCACCCACTGCCAACGCAGCTACGACTGCGATAGTGTACGGTATCATACCGTTTCGTCTCGCCAGAAGCAACATCTTGCCATACCTCGGACTAACAGGATACCCCATGATCTCCCTTCCCGTCTCGGTAATCACCCCGTCCAGCTCACTAATGGCGCCAAGGCTCTTCAGGAGCCTCTCAGCCTGTTGCAGCTGTAAGACATCAGGTGAATTCGGGAACGGGAAGTTGATAACATTATCGATATCCATAGCCTTCAGCTGCAGGACCGTAGACTCGAGTGGTGTCCGCAGAATCTCTGGGATAGTGTGCTCGGCAAAGTACTGTTCGTAGACTGCAGATGAGTACAGACGGTAGCAATGTCCAGGTCCCGTACGTCCAGCACGACCAGAGCGCTGAGAAGCAGACGCTTTACTGATCCAATCCACTTCGAACGTTTGAACACCCGTGGCCGCATTATAGCGTTTCTCCTTAGCTCGACCGCAGTCAAACACATATCGCACGCCTGGGATAGTTAATGATGTTTCCGCCACGTTTGTGGCAAGCACAATGAGGCGAGATCCGTTTGGAGGAGACTGAAAGACCTTGAGTTGTTGTGCTGAAGGCAATGCCGCATAGAGCGGAAGAATGTGAGGCTTCAAGACCCCATGAGATGTTCCTCCGAAGCTTGGCTGGTCATCGGGGACTTCGAATTCAGGATCTTCGTCAATCCTGATCTCTTCATCTTCGTCAGAATCGATATCCTCCTCGCCCTCCAGATAGTCGTTCTGCCTAGATCCACTAGAGTCCTCCAAGTCATCGTGCTCTCCGCCATTTCCTAAAGATATGTACCCAGCTGTGTTACTCCCAAGCTTTTGTTTCAGCTGCTTCATGACCGTCTGTATTTCCTGTTGGCTCGTTAGAAAGACCAGCATAGCGCCTGGTGGCAACTTGTGGTGGCCTCTCGACACCTTGTTGACAGTCTCTGCCACGAAGTCCCGCTGAGTACGGCGACTGAAATGGATCGTAACAGGGTGTTGACGGCCCTCAGCTTGCACAATAGGCGGCGCTCCGTTCTTGAAAAGTCTTCGGTTCCCAGCAAAGTCTGCTACCCGCAGAGTGGCAGACATTATGACGAGTTTGAGCGGATAGTGCTTTTCGGGACTTTCTTTTGCAAGTTCTGCTCGTAAAATGACGATTCTTGATAACATGCCGATCAAAATGTCTGTGTTGACGCTTCGCTCATGGGCTTCATCGATCACGATCGCCGAGTACTTTGAAAGTATGAAATCCTGGCCGATCTCACGAAGGAGAATGCCGTCCGTCATAAACTTGATCGCAGTATCTCGAGATACATTCGTGTCGTAACGGACTTGATGCGCGACTCGGTTTTTGAATGAGCCAAGTTCTGTCGCAACTCGATCTGCTACTGAAAGAGCAGCAACACGACGAGGCTGCGTCACTCCAATGAGGCCTTTACTTTGTGGGCCAGCAGAGTCATTTTCTGCTCCTATGCCGGATCTGCTGCCAATATGCGAACCGTAGCCAGACTCGAACATCATCTGAGGTACCTGAGTCGTTTTACCAGAACCAGTGGCGCCGCAGACAATGACTGTTGGATTGTTGTGGATTGCTTCCATGATGCGCTGTTCCTCCTGCACGACAGGCAAATCCAATCGTGCGGCCTGTATTTCCTCCGCTCGAGGTATCGTTATCGCGGCAGCAGGTCTACTTGTTCGTTCGCCGTTCGCACTGACGATTGCTGTGACTGTAGGGTCAGGAGAGGGCGCACGAGGTCTAAAATTGGCTTTTATAGCGGAATCATCGACAGGTGCAGTGGACGGAGTGAAGCCGATTGCCGCATTTCGTTGCGAGTCGGCCCACTGCTTGAAGGCAGAGACTCTCTCCCTCTTCTCACCCTCTGACGACGCAGACTCGGAGTTGGATCCCTGGTCGGAGCTATACTCACTGCCACCCACAATAGTGTCAAGCTCCTGATCATCCTCATCATCGGAGTCATTAGAGATGTCGGTGTGCTCGTCACCAGTGTCATTGCTCCGCACCTGATCATCTGAATCAAACCCATTCCATTCTTCGTCGCTGTTGCTAGCTTCATCGTCAACGCCGCCAATCTCTTGGCCATTCGACGACCTAAAATCGCTAACTCCCTCTAATCCACTCCCATCGTCATCTGATGCGTTCTGTGGTCTCGAGAAGTCAACCTTGCCCTTATTGCGACGCTTGCGCTTCTTAATGGCAGGCTGTCCACTATCGTCAGTCTCCAGCGGTCGCTTCAATCCACCACCAAAGTTCAGCTTCAGCCCTGGCGCTTGAGGTACTTCGGACGCTTTCACAGCCAGATCTTCCGGCTGTGGGTTGTCATCCTGCCCGTCCTCCTCCTCACTTGCTACTTCGGGCCGTTCCTGGTATAGAGTCTCAGCATGTGATGCAATGCCAGCAACCTGTTCCTGCAGAGCTCTACTATAGCGCTCTCTCTTCGTCTCGTTTATCCGGCCCAATCTCTTGGAGCTTCGCAATAGGGAGGTGTCGATTTTCTGTGCCGCAAGTTTGCGCAGGAGCTCGGCGTTTTCCTCCTTCTTGAGCTTCGTATCGATGTACTTGTCTAATCGCTTCCTCTTCTTGCTGCTGAGCTTGCTCTCAGGCTGCTGCTTCTTCAGCTCTTCGGCGATCTTCGTCCGCCGGGCTTCCCTCTCTGTTTGCGTTTCTGGTATAATCACTTCCGGGATGGTATAATCATGACCGGCAGAAGAGTTTTGCTTGGCCAGCCTTTTGTGTTTACGCTCGCGACGCTTGAATTGAGCCATTCCTCTCACGATCACTCCCCACGGCCTCCGGCGCAAAAATGTGGTATCGCAGTCCACATTCCCAACTTGACTTTCTCTCCGCGATTGGCGGTACCGTGCACGAGCTTAAATCCGCAAGAGCCGACCAAGGGACGCTAGCAGAAGTCTGAACGTCTTTCGATCAACTTATCAAGCACCACTGCCTCTCTAGAACTGAAGAACGAGCTCGCAGGACTCGACTGGCCAGAGAGCAACAATTCCTTGCGACTTGGTCATGGCCGCGACGACGGACTCGCACACGAAATCCTACACCACCTACCAGGTCCCTTTCCCAGCACCCTCCAAATCATCTACTGGCCTCGTGAACACGCATCCAACAACGTGTACCCTCCTCTCCTTCACCGACAAACTACTCCTCACCATCACGCAGTCCAGCCGTAATCTCTCCCATTGGGTGCACGTCCCCCTCGCCACATCCCCTACAGACTCTAGCCATATTACTTCTGGAAACGATGAAAACGCGCTACTTCCGAGGTCCGACCTGACGGCGACGACTGTATTGGGCGGCACCAAGGAAGGCGAGGATTTGGTGGGGCAAACTCTGGCCACGATCGTTGGGAGTGCAATCTTGACGAAGAGGCCAGGGGAGGAGAGGTTGTTGGTGCTTGCATTGGGCTTGGAGATGGAGGGAGGAGAAGGCCGAGTGAGCATGGGGAGGAGCGGTTTCGAGGAGTTGGTGGGTTTGGTGTTGGAGTGTTTGTGACAGATGAAGCCAAGTGCTGTCTGTCGCAGGGAGCGGATTTTGGGATGTGGCGACCAACTCAACGCGCACCATTCTCCGAGCGGGCCTACAGCATTTTCAAGCGCAATCAGGCGGGCTATCTTGAGGCTCAGTCTCAGACTCAGCCTTACACGTCGTCTTACACGTGGCACTCCGTACTTCAAGTCTTTGGAAGACTACTGCGATTTGAGACTTCGAGCAGCAACTGAGGCCCCGGACTATGCTGGCAAAGCTACATAAAGTCGTAAGATAACGCATACGAACGGTACAAGAACACGAAATGAATCGATGAGACCAATGACAACTCTGCAATCGACATCATGGCATTTGTCAGCGCACTTGATGTATTAAATGGTCGGCAGCTATGGAGGCTGGCGACAGCGGTGCCGTTTTATTGCCGACTTCACATACGAATAGAATGCAGAGCTGTAGAAGCTATCGTCGCGCAATTTCGAAATTTCCTGGGGAAAACGAGCGAGCTCATCTTCAGAATGACGCTCGCATATGGGAAGCACCTCGTCGCCAAGAAGACGAAGGCAGAATGGCAAAATTTTGTTGTCACGAGGCAGGTCTATTCGGACAAACTCGAACTAAATTAGCACTACCACCATAAATGATCGGGATATCTATGCCATCAATAAAAAGCAATGTCACAGGACTTGTCAATGCCGTATGAGAGCAAGACTTTGGGTCTCCTTTACCATTCTCCCTCGCACGGCGCCTTGCCATGGCAATGAGAGACACCCTGCCATCCCGGTCGTCTTTCGGCGCGGCTGCGCTTGCTATCGGCGCAGAAGACAGCAGCCTCGGCCGTAGCACCGTGACCTATCTCCTGTTGCAACTCGATCGAACGAGAGATGCCAAGGCTCCAACTGCTCCGCGCTTTGACGACCGTGACGACCGTGCCAAAGCTTTAGGGGGTGCCTGCTAGGCAACGCAAGGGGTTGCAAAATCAGCGTATGATGTGGCCACTTCATGCTGTCCATGTCAGTCTCTGCCCTTTCCTCAGGTAGACAAAGTCAAGGTCTGTGGTCTTAGCAATGCACGGCGGTAGATGCAGACTGAGCTCCCAGACAAGAATCCCAGTGCTCCTAACCACGCACGGCTTCCCTAATCCTCTCTAGCAAGCCATCAACCGTGAACGGCTTCGTCAATACCCCATCCACCCCCGCCTCAAAAGCCACATCCTGCTGTTCCTTCCTCACATTCGCCGTAACAGCCATGATAGGCAGCCGTCGACTAATCCTCTTCTCGCGTTCCAGCGCACGGATACACTTCGTGCACTCCAGCCCATTCATCACGGGCATCTCGATGTCCATCAATATTATGTCAATCTTCAGTGCTTCTGTCGATATAGTTGGTGTCACATGGTCGTTGAAGGCGGCCTGCCAGCAGTCCGCCTGCTCCAGCTTCTCCAATGCCTCTTTACCGTGGTTCGCGACGTGAACCCGGCAGTTGGCTTTCTCGAGCTGTCTCGCGAGGACCTTTTGGTTCACGAGGTTGTCTTCTACCAATAAAATGTTGAAGACGCAACTGGGATCTGCTAAGAGCGGCACTGCGAGCCCAGCAACCTCCATATCGGGCAGGGCGACTGCGGCGCCAGGTCGAAAGAAAGTGCTTTGTTCAGTGCTAGACGCCGTCGGAACATCAGGCGAAGGGAGGATCAGACTTTCCGGTTCCTGGTCAACAGCTCTCGCAATCCTAGTCTCGATGTAGAATGCAAATACTGAACCTACTCCAGATTTCGATGAGACGCCGACGCCACCACCTTGCTTTTCTGAGAGCTCTCGCACAATGTACAGTCCTAAACCACTTCCGCCGTACTTAGCATGCGTCTTCGCTGTCGAACTAGCTTGAGAGAAGCGCTCAAACAACTTCTCCATTGACCGAGCTGAAAGTCCTGGGCCCGTATCCTGAACACAGAAGTAGAGATACATTCTCTCTTGATTGTCATCAAATTCAGGGAGTGCTGCGTTGTACGGCGAGGAGACTTTGGACGGAACCATCTGAAGCTCGCCAAAAGCCGTCTCCAAGCTGTTTGGCCGCTTGTTCTTCTGTCCATAGATAACCTTTATCTCTCGCTTCGCTTGCAACGAAGTGAATTTGATAGCGTTGCTGATGAGATTGATCAAAATCTGCGTCAAGCGTGAGACATCGATCAGCAGATGAGCCGCCTCGAGAGCATCATAAGACTCGTCCCTAATGACGCTGATAGTAGTGTCATGCATCGCGGTCTCGCCGTCGAACATTCGAATCGTGTCCGCCACGACTTTACTGGGTTGTCCAATAACAGGATCGATTGAGAGTATGCGCGATTCCAGTCGTGACAACATGAGAACGTCGTCGATGACTCGTTTTTGATGTGCAGCACAAGCAAGGATTGTGCTCGCTGCATTTGCACTCTCCTCTGCTGCCGACTTCCACATCTGCAGGGTTTCAGGATGCGCGGTTTCTAGGCTTCTCGCGATGCCGTCAGCCAACTGAGTAATCGCTGATAAAGGATTTCTCATCTCATGGGACGTAATGTCGATGAACTCTTCTTGTCTCCGCCTAGCCAGATTGGCCAACATGGCATTACGTGACTGTACGTTTTCCGCCCATTTCTGGTGACTGTAGCAATACAGGGTCACGTCAGCTGGGCACTCTGCCGCCTGGTTGTTGTTGACTTGCCTAATATCCGTGACATAGCCCATCAAAAGCTTCGCTTCGCCGTCCTCTATCAGCGGAAAACATACGACAAGCATCCAAGCGTTACTTGGCTCCACTTCAGTGTCTTCTTTGATGGGCGGTGTCCAGTGGCGTTGCAATCGGATTTCACGAACGCTATCAGCAGAACCGTTGAAGAGGTCCTCAGTCCATTGCAAGTTCTTCTCCCGCTCATCGTGTGCCAGAACACTCGTGAAATCCACCACGCCTATCTTTGCTCGATCATGGCCAGTGATGTTGTAGAATTGATCATTGGCCCAGGAGATGAGCCGATCTGCGTTCACTTGACTACCAGAGCGATGGGAATGAGGTCAGTAATTGTCCAAGACGCAGTGCCCCATCGCCCATCAGGACTCACCACATGCCCACTGGGGCGTTCTGGGCCATGTGCTGCAACCGGCTTTCGCTATCTCCAAGCTTCTGCTGAAGCATTTGTTCGCGAAGTTGAGCCTCCTCTGTGGTGATTGCATTGACCCACTTGACTTCCATTCGATTGACAAGGTCTGTGACACCACGCTCCGCGACCTCATCAAACGGCCGCCTTGGATTTGTCCCCTGCACGTAGAAGCCCAAGAACGTGCCACTAATGGCCAACGGGTAAATGACCAGCTCCCGAGGAGTCTCACCAAACCCACACCAGAGGACGTCCACGAATAGTGCCCTGTACCGTTCATCTGTGGCTTTTAACACGCAGGGCTTACGTGACAGATGCACTTCTCGAAACCACGGCGCAAAGCCTTCTCCGCTAGTCTCGAAGCGGAGCTGCTGCGGTGCGCCTGGATGGCCCTCTGGAAAGCCAATGCTCGCACACAAAAGTAGATTGTCGGCGTCGCCCTGAACCGATTCGTCCAACGAGTAGATTAGAGCAGCGGAGATATCTTCAGGATCTGACCTGAGTGCGTCACCGAATTTGTCGAGAGTCTCCTTCACAGAGAGCGTTGGTATCGCAGCAATATTGTCGACCACTCTCCTTCGCCGCTCCTCCACCCTTTGCTGAGTGGATTCAAAGACCGTGTTGTAGAAGCCCTCGATCTCGCCACTGTCTCCAGCCAGCGGAATGTACTGCCCAACAAAAAAGGTCTCCTCCAGATACCCGTTCCGCTCCAAGAACAAATGGACGTCGTTTACCTCGAACGTCTGCCTGGTAGCAGCAGCTTTTTCACAGATGGGACCAAACATCTGCTCGACCTCTGGGAATACCTCGAACAGGCCGCGGCCCATAAGAGCTGGGTGCTTGCTCCCTAGGGTGGCTGCAAACTTCTCGTTGTAGAAGGCTGTCTTGTCGCGGCCCCAGTAGACACCAGCGCCTCGACCATCGGCGAAGACCATGGACGCGTAGATTCGCAGAGCAGGCCCCCATTGCGCGATAGGTCCAAGGGTAGTGCGGCCATAGTCGCAGTCCAGAAAGATCTGATTGTGATCCGTCGTCGGAATGCAGTCAGTCCATGATCGAGGCGCATCGCCCTGGGGCAGATGGGCAAGACCATCTGAGGCGTTCTTGGCTGGAGATTCTGAGTTTTCTCGTGCCAACGTCGGTGACTCGCGATCAGCTTTCGCAACTTTGTCGCCCATGGCCAATGCTTCTAGTACAGCCAGACGGCAGCCGCTCCGCCTCGCTGTGCTATCGAATTATGGAGCACATGCCGCCTCCGGAACAGGCTCGACATTCCACAAGCGCACACGAGACTGCGGCACAAGAATAACAGAGGGAAATGTGCCCATCATCACAAAGAACCTGCTATCTTCGCAGAACGACTTGACTGGGGTCGCGGCTGCTCTGGACTGGATCCACCAAACTCAAATCGTATAGAATTCCGGCAATGGTTCCGGCGGCCGGGTATCGAGCACCGCGTATTGCAGGCAAGAGACGATTTTCGCGAGGCTGATATACCAGGGTGCCCGGCCTTGGGGAAGTGTCGTCCATTCATTGCGCTCTAGGAGATTATGGTGAGGAGCGACGACAATTTGCTCGCGGATCAAATCTCATCACGAACTTCGAGGTCTTGATAGCTGAAAAGCGGAAGTCCCTGCCTCCTCCACGACTTGAATCAATCCCCTATTCGATCGCGATACAGAAATTACCAAAGCGCATGTGTACAGGGCTTGGCAAAGACCGCACGCAGCCGTGTATGTAGTAGGTAAACAGGTCACAAGCGTAGCGCGGATAGAAGAAATGCAATAGCTCCAAAGAGCGATCACACAACCTGAACTTTGACACCCTATGAGACACCACATAAGCACCAACCTGGCCCTCATCTCTACGCCCCCGGCACGACCGCCCCGGCTACATTCGCCGCCAAGCTCGTCCAGACAAACAGCGCCACATAATGCACCAACAACACTAACCCCTCCTGCCCAAAAAATGCCACACACTTCTCCCACAAACACCCCTCCAACCCACCCCTCCTCTCGAGCAAACACCTGGTCATCTCGACCGCCAATCTACACCCTTCATTCAACCCCTCCGCCTCCCTACCCTCCCGCAAAGCCTCAATCTGCACGGCAGAAAGCAAATCGTATTTGGCAGCGATCTCGCTGTGCGCGTAACACGCAAAGTCTGCTTTGAAATACGCCATCACGAACAGTGCTGCTGTCTCGCGCGCGTCGGCCGGGAACTTCAGGCGCACCATCTCGGCTCCTAAGGTTCGGAGGAGGTCGAGAGAGAGGCGACCTGCACTGGGGACTGCGGCGAGGAAGGGGAAGATGCCGGCAATGGTGTCAGAGGGGTCTGTGGAGCCGCGGATGCTGGGGTGGTCAGAGGCGTGGTGGGTGTAGGTCGAGTCGGTGGTGAGGACTTCGGCGATGGTGGTGCGGTAGTGGTCGTGCAGGGCTTGTTGGTCGGGGTGCAGCTCGTGGCGTGGGCGGGGTGGGATGGAGGACATGATGTTAGGCTTTGTCACGGGTTGGATCTGCGAGTCGCGATGGATTGCCTCAAGGCAGACGGGGGGTACCTCCCAGATTATGAATCGACTGAAGGTGAAGTGGTAGGGGACAGCTCATACCTGCAAGTCAGCCGGATGAAATAATGCGGTGAAACAGTGCGAGCCAGCAAACCTATACCGAAGCATATCATCTTGGTCCGTGGGAGACACGTGTAGCTGTGTACACGGGATGCGGAGTCTGCAGTCGATCAAAGGTGTCACATTCGAAGAATTCATTGCGCGTACAGACTTGACAACGTCCGTTCGCCAGGCGAGCGTAGCAAGTCTCTTCAGTGTCCGGAGTAGACGTCGGGTGCGCCAATCGCACGATGCATGCCTTGTTTTGCTTCCTGGTCACTCCGTGCAGCGGTCTTGGCTACCTCCTAATCCTTCCTTCATCCAGTGTGACGGTGTGACAGACGAGCGGCCTGACTGCTTGGAGCAGCCCATGGTATCCTTGATCAAAGGATGACGGCAGCAGTTATGCTACCCGCTGCAGCCCACGGTTGGTTAGGTAGTGAGGAGTGCCCATGTCGAGGCTTTGTTGGGTGACGAGGCGCGTCAACATCGCATGGCACTCAGGCATGTACCTTAATTAACCGTTGGTCAGTAAAATCCTGATGTGATACGAGCTACATGTCCGTCCAGTCGCGCCGCTCCAGGCCATCCTTCTCCGAGATCCAGGCCTCAGCCCAAGATCTGATGAAAGATCTGTCATCACCAAGTCGAGTGATGAGCAGGAGAGCCATCAAAAATAACCCCGTGCAGGCCCCCGAAGAAGACTGCTAGAAGCTCCTCACTGCGCGATGCAATGCAGGAGGTGCCTCCAGAAGCAAGCTATTCATGAGCAGCCACTTCACAAGAAGGTAAGTATGAGAAAGAAAAGGACGAGGTTGTAGGACGAGTCTGAGAATTTTATGCTGGGGAGCGGCGCTAGCACGGACCTGCGGCTGGGCCCGGAGGAGGTGCGAGTCATGTACGCGACACGTGAGAGCGCGTCGAGGACGTGCCGGTGTTGGACGATTGGCATGTAATAAGAGGTTGTGATATTTCGGCATATACAAATGAATGCTCGTAGCTGCTCTGACTTCGTTGCACAAGCAAGGTAGTCTCAACCATGCATTAACATCGGCGCCTGCCATATTCTGCTGCTCCTCCAACATTGGCCTTCCGTTCGCCCTCCTGCTCTAATCATCTGTTATCACAGTCTGCCATAATGCTGTCCTTGCCCCTTATCCCGCCCCAAGAGGATCCATCTCTATTCTTGCGTACCAGCTTCCGCCCACGCCCCGAGTCTCCACCTCCAACCAACACCAACCAGCACTCTCAACAATACCGCCAGGCGCAGCAACGGCGTGACGAAGAGCGCAAAGCTCACAATGCTCGATCTCCACTCGCCCTACTGGCGGCAGACGAAGCTGCTATCGCGCAACGTAAAGCAGCCATCCGTAACTTTGGGGCTTACTGGATCCGGCCGCCTGGGATCAGCAAGACACTCCAGGCAATGAACGAAGAGGAAGCGGAGAGATTGGAGCTAGAGGAGCAGGCGAGGCAGGAACAGGGCTTGCTAGACATGCAAGCTCAGCAACGTCTTGCCGAGGCACATGCGGAAGGACAAGAGGCTGGAGCAGAGGCTGACGAGGCGGGTGAGAGAGATCTCGACGAGGAAATCCCGGAGGCCGATGAGGCAGAAGGCTCGGTGACGGGTGATGTCAGCTTCAACGAGGCGAGCATGGTTGAGGGCGATTCGCACTTCGTACGCGGGGCTGAAGATGAAGAAGAGATTGATGAGGATGAGCAGGAAGCGCTAGAAATGGAGGAAGCCGAGTTGACGGGCGCTGCTCGCGACCAAGAGGATCTCGGCATGGATCGAGACTTAGACCAGGAAGTAGACATGGACCAAAGTGTCCCCGAAGCAGGCAGCTACCAGCACACCGACACAGAAGTCGAGGACAGCTCCTCCTCTGAAGAAAGCCTACTCCAAGACTCCTTCGCACAACCGAGCACCCGTCGCTCCACCCGAAGATCTCGCGGCTCCTCGACTCGGAGATCCAGAGGCCGACGGAACGGCGATAGCTCTGTCTTCGGCCAGTCGACGGATGCAGCACACCCGCTTCAATCGCAGCCGCCGGGTTTGGGGAGTTTGCAGGAGAGGATGAGAGCTGTTGCGGATGTTCATGTGTTGCCTAGAAGTCCTGGAAGTCTGCATTTGTCGAGTTCGATCCTTGAGAGCAGTCTTGTGGGGAGCAGTCCTGTGCTGCAGCGAGGGCAAACGGGGGGAGGTAGGGGTGCTGTGAGGAGGAGGGGAGGATGAGCTGGAGAGGTAGTGTGGATGTGCTCATAGGATTTCATCTTTGATGCGCGCTACGTGTAAGAACCCTTCTACCTCCAGCTGAATCACATCACCGCATGCGTGAATGGCCTCTTGTCGTACTCACATTTGTCGACAGATGCCGTTCTGGGTAGCTAACAGGTATTTTGTCTGTTCGCCTCCCAATGACATGCATCCTCCACTCGCCATCATCGCTTTTCGTTCATCTGAAGGAGAGTTTCAATAGTTGCACCGTTGTGAGCATAATTGCTTATCAGGATCATGCTCTCCAGTGTCAGAGCACGTGTAGACAAGTCCATCAAAACCAAGCCCATCCTCCATGCGACCCAGCGCTCGGCATTTCCAACCCCGCCACCGCAACATTGACAGCATGCAACCTCAAAAGCAAGTCGTGCTCAATCTCAGCCGCCGCACTCAAAGCCCGCCCACGGATCCCCTCCCGAGCGTCCGCCTTCGGAAGCACCAGCCTTCCCGACCCATCCCCAACATCAATCCTATGCTTCATCCAATCCAACCCAATGATCCTCGAGAGCTCGGCCTCAAGTCGGTCAGCGCATGGCAGGAATGTCTTGGATGATTGAGCCTTCGAGCTGTTGTCGACGGGTGCCGTGCCGTCGACTTTGGAGGGGATTTTGGCCTTGATGCGGATGAAGGAGAGGTCGCTGTAAGGCGAGCAGAAGTTAATGATGTCCTTTTCGCGTTGGGTGGGTTGAGGTGGCGCGAGGGTGTCGACTTTGATGGTTGGTTTCGGGGCTTTCGCTTTGCGCTCGGATTGTTCGCTTCGGGGGCCGTTGTCCATGGTGTTGATCACGAAGTGCTTGGAGGATACCCAGCTTATAATACGATTAGGCTCAGATCCTGGATAGAGATCGCGGATATCTGTATTCTGCCTTGCTGGTGTTTGTCAATGGCATTTGGAACGTGCGCAGCTCAAATGTGGGTCTGACTGGGAAGCTTTGACCAGAGCCAGTCACATGCAGTTCCCTGTTTGGAGCAGAGGGAACGTCGCAGGTGATGGCAGCTCACGCATGTGGTTGTTGGATGGTTGAGGGGCAATGTAGCTGATCAGATGATCGCCTTAGGAGTAAGTGATCTGGTGCACTATCTTAGATCTTCGCGTCCTTGTGTGAGCGCTCACGGACGGCCTCCAGATCAACTGGTACCTGGAATTAATATGCACAATGCTGTGGTGACTGCTTCTTCGAGAGCTAGTCCACCAGCAAGTTGAGCAGTGGTATAGAAGCAGCCTTGATTAATCGTTTAGATCACAAATATTGGAGGCGGGCATTCGGGCTAACGAAAATGGTTTGAATGTCATCCGAAGCTGTTAGTTTCGATAGTTTGGTTTGGGATGCTCAATAGATTCTAGCAAGCCTATCGTCAACTTGTGTCGTCCGGGAAAGATGCAGCTTACAACTAGGTGCTATAGGCCTTGATGAAAGCGAACCCGGAAGGACAAGCTGTGACTCGGCTGAACGTCGGCATCACCGATGACGCTAATGCTCGAATGCGGAAGTCAGTCAGTGTACCTAAGGTATATTGCAATTGCCTGCTTTTTGGCGGCTGCCACCCCTTCAGCGACTGACTTACTACTCACTGGTGAAATACCTTAAAGCATGGAGACGGAGCTCATGTGTGCACGATAGCAACGACACCGACACAGCATGCGTGGCTGAGAGCATGCTCAGCAATCCGCAAATGGTACAACAAACACCTTCGCCCTCCCAGCTCGTCCCACCACGCGACAGCCTCGAACTCGCGTCTCTGGCCTCGTCCGACCACAACGGCAACAATGGTCGCACGTCCTTGGAGTCATCATCGTCCGCGGGCGGCATCTCATCCTCCCGCAAGCTCTCCGTAGAGTCGGACAGGCCGGTCAGCGGCCGCCGAAGCTACTCCGTCTCCAGCGCCTTCGACTTCAACAGCGCCCTCTTCCCCCTGTCCACCAGCGGGAATGGCTACACAGCACTTGGCACGCCGACGACCCCGGCTTTCGACTTGGGCGGGACGGGAGCGCAAGGCAGTCTGGAGAAGCACAAGAGCTTGACCTTCCTGAACGGGCTGTCGCTGGTTATCGGCCTGGTCATTGGGAGCGGCATCTTCTCTTCCCCCGCGAGCGTGAACAGCAATGCGGGATCGCCCGGTGCGGCCTTGATCGTGTGGGTGATATCGGGCATGTTGGCGTGGACGGGAGCATCGAGCTATGCGGAGCTGGGAGGAGCCATACCGCTCAATGGCGGCGCGCAGGTCTATTGCAGCAAGATCTTTGGGGAATGGGCCGGCTTCTTGTTCACGTGGTGCACAGTCACGGTGCTCAAGCCAGGATCTTCAGCCATCATAGCCATCATCTTCGGGGAATACATCGTACGCGCGATCATTGGCGCTGATGCCCTAGATGCAAGCACTTGGATCAACAAAGGGGTAGCTATGATTGGTCTTATTGCAGTCACCGGCATCAATTGCATCTCCACGAAACTCGGGACACGAAGCGCAGACCTTCTCATGTTCCTCAAGTTCGTCGGACTCCTTGCCATCACAGTCACAGGCATCGTCGTCGCCGCGACGGGCCTTGCTTACAACAAAGCAGCCCTCTCACAGACTTGGAAGCACACCAACTGGTTTCAAGGCACTTCCATGTCAAGCAGCCAATGGGCTGTAGCCCTCTATGCCGGTCTCTGGGCCTACGACGGCTGGGACAATACCAACTATGTTGTGGGCGAGATGATCAATCCCGGTCGCGACCTCCCCAAGACTATTCACACCGCAATACCTGCAGTCATCTGCTCCTACCTCTTAGCTAATTTAGCATACATCTTCGTCTTGCCAACCGATGTAATCAACAAATCCAACACCATCGCCGTAGCATTTGGGCAAATCGTCTTCGGACGCCTCGGCTCCCTGATCCTGGCCCTTGTGGTCTGCGGATCCTGCTTCGGCGCACTAAACGCCACGACCTTCACTGGCGGACGCCTGGTGTATTCTGCCGGCAAAGAAGGCTACATCCCTGCCATCTTCGGCACACTCGGGCTCTCACGCAATTCGCAGCAGATGCGTCTCCCGCGTCGCAGTGCTCGGACGAAGAAACTCACCCGACTCGTGGCAGACGAGCAAGGCTTCTTCTACACCCCAATCTATGCCATGACCTTGAACGCCTGCCTGACAACCGTCTACATTATCATCGGCGACTTCACAACGCTCACCACCTTCTACGGCGTCGCATCCTACCTATTCTACTTCACCGCGGTAGTTGGGCTGATCGTGCTTCGGGTTAAGGAGCCAGAGCTGGAGAGGCCGTATAAATGCTGGATTACGACACCCATCATCTTCTGTTGCGTAAGCTTATTCTTGGTCAGCAGGGCCATCTTTGCAAAACCGCTGCAGGCGCTGATAGTGTTTGCATTTATTGCTGCGGGCGTGCCGCTGTATTTGTGGAGGTTTAGCGGGAAGGGGAGTAGCGGGAGAGGTCGCGTTGGAAACGATGGTGAGAGCTGGTGGCGGTTTTGGAAGAGATGGGGCCGGTCGTGATGATAGTTGTTCAGGATCTGGTGTATCCGCTCCAGTACGAGCACTCCCTTGCCCATCTCGTAACATGAGACCACAACATGTGGCTTTCCCCGGACTAAGCACTGCGACGCGAACCTTGGAACTCGGAAGCACGGGGCCCTACGGCTCATCGCTCCGGCTGAGCCCGGCGAGCAGAACCTTGGAGGGATCCCCGCTTGGCGCCGCGGCGGTGCAGGTCCTGCAGGAGTCTAAACGCGACTTCGTGAGTCGTAAAACCCAGAAATAGCCTTGCCAATGCTGTAAACGTCGCTCTTGTGCAAGGTACGGGACCAGAGCCTCCTCGCACAACTTAAGCGCAAGTGCTGCTAAGACTGGACGGAAGCAGGCGGAACCTCGTGTGCGCTCGATGTTTTGACGTGTGTCATAACGAGGTAATTCGTTTTGTTTGACACTGCCACCCATGCTGGCACGCACTCAAATCCCTATGTCTTGAATACATAAATGGGGTTTTCCCCCTCTCACACCTTCCAAACCTCAATCTTCACAACACAGATCGATCAACGACCACCACGACTCCAACACCACAACCCCAAAAAAGTCACAATGTTCTCCCGCGTCACCTTCCTCTCCACCGCCCTCCTGGGCCTCACAGCCGCCTGCCGCTGGGACGACCCGGACGTCAACCCCAGCACCCGCGTCCCCAACTGCTACAAATGGTCCGTGACGCAGTGGTCCGCGGGCGTCGTCCACAACGGCGCGCACTACGACTTCCACGTGTCGGGCCCGGACGACGGCAAGCGCCCGCACTTCCTGGCGTACTGCTCGGGCATCCAGGCGCCCGCCGGCGACGGCGTGACGGCCGAGTACAAGTCTTGCGAAGTGCAGGAGGGCCTGACGAAGGGCGGGAACACGTCGCCGACGGATCAGGGGAACGGGTTGCAGGTCTGGGCCAAGCTGGAGCCGTATGATGCGGCGAAGGCGGATGGCGTGGCGAAGATTTGGGTCAAGATGCAGTTTCATGATGCGAGTTTGTGAGTGTTTTCCTTCTTTCCCTCTTTCACGATTTCTCAGGGTGCTAACGTGTGTGTTTGTTTCTTAGGTCGCAGTGGACTCAGGAGGGTTCGTATGATGCGACTTTCAACCAATTTGTGGGTGGAGGCGAGACTTTCGAGATTACTCCCGGTGCTGTTGTGGGATCATAAGCGCGTGCTGTGTCGGAAGAAAGCTGGGAGCTCGCATAGCGCGGTTCGTCGGTCTATCAGGTTCTCATGATTTGGCTTTTGGGTTTTCGTGCTTGAGTGATAGCGAGATGTGTGAAGCTGAATGCGTACGTAGCGAGCGCATGCATCGCCGTTCCTTCCCTGTGGGGTTTCTAAACGTTCAGTCAGTATTTGCTGGGTCAAACAGCAGCAATTTCATGGAGGTCGCCCAGCATCACCTCTGCCCGACGGCAAGTCGCAATACTCACAAGTCATCGATGTCGCTGCATGGAACACCGCCGCACACAAAGTGTTGCGCCACACCTGACAAAGGCACTACTTTTGTACCAGCTGTCCTCAGCCAATTCTGCCTTCAAGGGCATGGCCCGTGATTCTCCGCGTCGTGGAATCCATATGGTACAATGCAGACGAAACCATCTCTCTATGCACACACGCCTCACGTCGTGCTCTTTTCGACTCCAGCAACGCCTCGCTGAACACATCCCAAATGCATGCGTATACTACAGCATTCCATCATTTACCGAAAGACGCGTCAAAACAACCAAACATAAGTGAATAACAAGAAAACAAATGCAAAAAACCCCAGCCAGACCCTCCATCCCACACCTGTCCGCTCCGCCATCCGCAGCATTCGATTCATAGTACCCCTCAATCGGTTTCTCGTGCCTTCAAAACCCTCGTTCATCTTCTCCGCAAAAGCCGTGCTATCTCTGATTTCGTCGCCAATGGCCACGGTAAGCTGTCGTACCACGTCAGCATCGCATCCCCTTAAAACCGAGCATGACTAATGTCACAAGATTGGATGTGATGTAGACATACCTCCTTCAACATCTTCACCTTCCGACTCATCTCGCTCGCCTGCTCCTCATTCTGGCTCTCCAGCTCATCCATCACCGCACTACTGTACTCGCCCTTGCGATTTGGCGTGGCGGCTCGGAACCCTCCATCCCCGCTCCGCCGCGCCCCCACGTCCGGACTGCTGCCCGGGTATGCACTGAAACCCGGCCCGTGTCCACCGAGATCACTGACTCCGACGCCGCCGCCGAGACTATAGGGCGAGCTGTTGTTGGCGTGGTAGGTAGAGTAAGGGGATTGTTGTGGTTGCTGCTGTCTCTTCTGGGTGGGAGGCGTGGCGGAGGAAGGGCGGGAGCGGGTTTGCTGGGCGTCGTAGGAGGAGAAGAGGGCGTTACGCGCCGAGTCGCGCTGGAATCTAGCGCGGCTGTTAGTTGACATCTGAAGTGAGTATTGATTGATGATTCAATTGATTGACTGTATCACTTACCTTGAAGCCATTATTGGTTGAGGTTCAAGTAAGAGATGCGACGTGGGTAGTTCGGGCAGCTAGTGGCGGAACATCCCGTCCGCTGCTTCCGCATTCGGTCTTGACACTTCAGGTCGTGGTCTTTTGCGTCTTTCACATGCCGCCGTCATGATTCATGGGTCCGAAGGAATGGGCTCGATTCCTTTTCCGAGAGCACGATGACCGCCTCCTCACACTGCGTCCAATGACAGGACGGACTTGGTTTTTGACTTCTGAGCAATGGGGAAGCTCGATGGCGTGCGAGCACGATCTGCGTCGTATATGGCTCGTCGTCGGCCAAATGCCATGGACCAGGTAGATATGTTTCAAGCTATCTGACATTGCACCATTCCTTATGTCCGTGATGAGGAACATATAGTATCATCCCATCTTTCCTCCTTTCTCGTCTCCACCTCTTCAGACATCGCCACATTAAAGACAGGGCATAAATCAATATCCACCACCATGGCCACTAAGCCCATCCACCGCGAACAAACAGATCCAGCCATTTACGAAGCCCACCACAACCACTTCACCACCGAAGGCCTTCCCACCACCGAATCCGCCTGGCTCGTCCGCGCCACCCAAGTCGCCGAAATCCTCGCCCAAGATGCCGCCCAACGGGACATTGAGAACAAAGCTCCCCGCGCCGAAGTATCGCTCCTTAAATCCTCCGGGCTCCTCAAGGTCCTTGGCCCTACCAAATACGGCGGCGGCGGCCAAGCCTGGGACCTGGCCTACAAGCTCATCCGCACGGTAGCCAAAGGCGACGGCTCCATTGGCATGCTCCTCGGCTACCACCTCCTGTGGTCCACCACCGCCAACGTCGTCGGCACCGACGAGCAAGCCGACAGCATCCAGCAGGCGATCAACACGCACAACCATTTCATCGGCGGCGCCGTCAACCCGCGCGACAGCGACCTCAAAATCACCTCGGAAGGCGACGAGCTCGTCTTCAACGGCTTCAAAAACTTCAACACAGGCGGCTACATCTCCGATCTCACCGTCCTCGAAGGCGTCCTCGAAGGCACCGCCGACCACATCTTCACTCTCGTCCCCACCTCCCAACCCGGCATAATCTTCAGCCACAACTGGGACTCCATCGGCCTCCGACTCACCGAATCCGGCTCCGTCAAAATCTCCGACATCCGAGTCCCCTGGTCCGACGCCCTAGGCTGGGACCCCCAAGCGCGCAAACCCCTGCCGGAAATCCTCGGGATCCCCTTCGGCACCCTCCTGCTGCCGACGATCCAACTCGTGTTCTCAAACTTCTACCTCGGGATCGCGCAGGGCGCTCTGGACGCCGCGGCCAAGTACACGCGCGAGAGCACCCGAGCCTGGCCGTACGGCGGCGACAACAAGGAGAAAGCGACGGAGGAATGGTACATCCTCGAGCGCTACGGCGCGTTCCGCGCGCACCTCAACGCCGCGGATGCGCTGGCCGACCGCGCGGGAGCAGCGGTGGCGAAGGTGTACGCCGACGCCGGGTGGCGGGGCTCCACGCAGGCGGGGGCCGAGACGGACGGGGCCGCGAACGGCAATGGTCACGCTCTGGGGGCGGGACGTCAGGCGATCACGGCGCAGCGGAGGGGCGAGGTGGCGGTGGAAGTCGCGGGGATCAAAGTCGTGGCGACGGACACGGGCCTGAATGTCACGAGCGGGATTTTCGAGACGCTGGGTGCCAGGGCGACGGGGAAGAAGTACGGGTTCGATAGGTATTGGAGGGATGTGAGGACGCATAGTCTGCATGGTGAGTTTCGCCCTTTCGTTTGACTGGTCACAGGAATTTGTGATTTGGAGACGCGCGGATGCTAATCATGAGGCTTGGTACAGATCCCGTGGCGTATAAGAAGCGCGAAGTCGGAGTCTGGCATCTCCTTCACGAGATTCCGGAGCCGACGTGGTACACTTGAGGGCATTGTATCGATGGGTCAGATTGTCGGTTATGACGGCCTCCATAATGTCTTTATGAATGTTTCTCTGCTGGAGCTATGTCTCTCTGTATCAAGCCGATCAATCATCGGTAGTATTGCTACATTGCACTGTTGGAGAGAAGACGCTGGTAGTACCCATCCAATCACTGATCCCAGTCCTCCCTCCACTTGTTCATGCAGAGGCCCAAAACGCCGTCATGCCGCCGTCAAGTCATTCCTTCGTTCGCTATGCATCAATCGAGCCACTCAACTGCCAACTCCGCCCCCATGCGCCCTGACCTCCCTTTTATCCAACTTCGGCGTCTCCCGACTAAGCAACGACCGCAATTCCGGACTAATCACCCTCTGCCTCTCCGCCGCGCCTCCCGCAGCCACATGATCTCCCACCGTCCTATCTCTCCCAGAAGCATTTGCACTCCCGCTATTCGACCTTGCATGCACGGAACCGCTGGAAGCCTGCCTCGGACGTCCATCCGACCCCGGTCTCGATATCGACGGGCTAGGCGGCTGTGGTAATCTCTGCCTCACGGTCGGAGCGGCGGGGAAGTTCGACTTTCGATCTACAGCCTCGACAATGCGCTGAAAGCGCCGGAACAGTGCTTCGGCGCGGACGAGTGTGGATGCGAGGTCAATGGTGCCGGACAATTCGTTCACGTATTTGAGGACTTCATCGAAGCCTTTGAGGTGCTCCATGATGACGTTCCTGTGCTTCTCGAGAATAGCCATGGCAACGAAGAGGTGGAAGTTCGCGGACAGGAAGTCCGTCCAGAGACCCTCCCACAGTCGCATGATGTCCGCGAATTCGAATTCGCGCTTGAACCAGACTAGTAGCATTCGGAAGAAGAAGAAGAAGTTTGTGCTGTCGAGGCGCTGCAGGTGTTCGTAGAGTTTCGGATCCACGAGCTGGCATAAGTGGTCAAGAGTCATGAGCTGAAGGCGCATACCACTCTGGTCCCGAAGGAAGTTGCGTTCCATGCGGTTCATGAATTCCGCGAAACCCCAAAAGGCTACTGCATCATCCTGTTGGACGGCGTAGATGGGCGCAAGCAGATCAGACATACCCTGTACGTAGCCGAGGTCGCGATTGTGTTCATTATACGTGAGGAGCATATCTTTCATCTGCTCGAGATGAACGTTCGTGCCAGCTTCGGCGAAGGGCGAGTCAGGATCAGGGTGAGGGATGTCTTCGCCGGCGAAGAGCGGGATGTGGCGGTCGGTGCGATGGACGTCTTTCTCTACAGCATGCGCAGCACGGTCAGCAAGGAGCTGCATGTTAGTAGCAGAAGGCTGAGATGGAGCAATCTGCACTTACCGATCCTCGTCTTCTGCTCCTTCCACCACTCTCGCTCCTCCAGCGTGCCCTGCTCGTCGATCATACGTTCCCACCACGCACCTTTCAGACGGATGTACTCGTCACGGAGACTGTTCATCTTTGCATGACGCTCCTCTTTGGTGCTGTCCCAATCGTAGACACCGAGCAAGAACAACCACGCTTCCTTTCTGACGCCATCGTCTGGATTCAGGCCACCATGGAAGATCCGGTCTTTGACTTCGTCGGGAGTTTTCTCGAGTCTTCCGGTTTGGCTGTTGAAGTAGCCGTTCCATTCTGCTAGTGTCACCGGTCTCCTCCTGTCGCTCAACGACAGCTGCTCCGCATCCAGGATCTCGAAGGAGCCGAGCTCCGAGTCTTCTGTGTTAAGCACGTCCTTTGCCGTCCAAAGCCGCTGGCTTCGTTCCTTCTCGCTCTGCTCAGCAATACCCATGGCCCACCGAGCCAGATACAACCTCGCCGAGTCGAACTCCTCGGAGACCGTTTGTACTTGTGGATTTTGCATCAATCTCCGCACTTGTGGTGGGATATTCTTATTTTCGGCTGCAGCTTGAGCTGTTCGTCTTGCGAACGTAGTGACCTGTGCCATCTTCTCCATGAAGCCCCAACGAGCTTGTTTCAGCGCAGCTATGACTGGATCCTCGGCATTCTTGCCTTTGCCTTTCGACGGCTCGTCTTTGTGCTTGCCCTCTAGTACATTGCGCACCTTGTCAGGTGTTGGCTTCCCGCCACCTCCAAAGGAAAGCTTGTCAGCGTCGCTTGGATCGATGAGATAGATACTGGGTTCGTGCGCGCTACGTTCAACCGAGGCGTACTGTCTCAGCCATCTGAGGACCTCATCACCACCCCAGAACATGCCGCCTTCGGCACCTTCGATGCTGAACCTTTCCTTCTGTAATCGCTTGCGTTGCTGTATTGTGCTCTCGCACTCAGAGTCGTGGAAGAACAATGCAGGGAAGCTCTCGCCGCCATGAGTATTGATGACGATGCTACCATGCCACCAGCCTGTGCTCGGGGGGCGCACGAGGATGCTGAACACTTCTGAGAGAGGTACTGCGAATGCTGAAGAGCCTATTGACGATGTATGCGAAGTAGTGACTGGTGGCGCAGGCACGAGTGGCGGCTGCGTCGGTGCCTCGCTCCTTCCTGATTGAGCCTCGACCTTTTGGTATGTTGCCTAGAATATAGCGTCAGCGGGTGACTGTCGCAATGGGACGTGCCGGTAGGATGTGATCGGCCACGACAACAGAGAGGGTCTAACACGCACCTCGGTCGTCGAGGTCAAGCTATGCTCCGGGGCCCAGCTGATCATCAGACTCGCCCGGTCTCTACTGCTGAGTCCGCTCGCACCCGGACTGGTGGGCGAGTCGGCAGGCTTCTGCTGCACGACGGCCATCCATCCGCACACATTGTCCTTGGCACTGGGTGTCGGGTGCACGTAGACCTTGCTCTTGCAGAAGAGCAGCTTGACGCCCTTTCCGCTCCTGCTGTACTTGATGGTGCTGTAGCTGGCTTCTTCGTCGTCGGACATGTCGTAGAAACTCGCGGTGGGAGAAGGGGGCGACGGAGGCTCGTGAGAGGCGTCTTGGACGTGGGAAGACATGGTGAAGGACGTGAGATGGATGTGTGGATAGGGATGTGCTGCCTGGGGAGATTCACAGCATAGTGACCTACCGCACACGCGTGACGCGGCGTGGTAACATAATGCCGAGGGATGGCGGGGCATCATCAGGTATCTTTACTGTGGCGGTGCTATGACGTCGATCATCGGAGCTCAATACATGTACAGCGGAGGGCTGGGCGAGCATGTGTTCAGGACATGGATCATGTGTTCGGGACATGGATGCCATCCGCGAGTCAGACAAGCGATCCACGTGTTGACAACCTGTAATAATAAGGTATGCTTCTATCAAGCACTCTGGAATGTCGCTATGAAGTTGACGGCCGGGCCTCAACATGAAGTGGTCCAAAGTCTACCGATTCGGTACGAGTATGGAAACACCTCTTGCAGACATCATCTTTGCACAAGAGAGCACTTGACGACATCGGAGGAGTGCTTCTAAGTACTGTATCTCGTCGACTTACATTAGTCAGCAACGATGGCCAGTTTTCTTGCTTTTACCCAAACCCTAACCCTAGAGCTACTCCATGCTGCTCAGAGAGATCGCGTGCAACCAAACCCTAACCCTGGAGCTACTGGATGCTGCTCAGGCAGATCATACTGCTTGCAATCTTGGCAGCTCTCGTCAACCCATGCACAATCACCCGACTTCATCTGCCATGAACCCTTTGAATCATCAGCCCGCCGCTCTATGACAATCAGTTTGTCACCAAAGGCGTCGACTACGTGGTTGATTGACCGATCGACCAACAACTGGTCGGATCCTGATCTCGTGTGATTGTGAAACCCCGGCCCTTAATTGTGGCCAGCGAGCTCATGGCGCATTGTGCTCTCGGCATTTGAAGCTGGCCTGGGGTCTTGTCGGCGCGACCTCCTCTTCATGTCGGTATCAGTCGAGATCTCGAAAAAAAACTACCGACGTCTGCAGGGTACGGTATAGACGCCTCCTCGGCCGGCAGCGTTGGGGGAGTGTCGCTGCTGCAGAGGCTTATTACTAGGGGAGCATACCACCCTTCAGTGCACTTCCTCGTTTAGCTCGGTTTAGTCTACGGCAGGGACAAGATACCAATTGCAGCCGGAAACCCCCGGGTCTAGAGCGCTTCTCAATGATGCGTGCGCAAGGTGCTTGTCAAAACACGTAACGAGGCATCTCAGGATTCTCAGCTGCTCAAGCTGTGCATCAGCGTCGCCAGAGCAGGCGGCCCCTGCATCTTCGGTCTTCTCAGCATTGCCAAACGTTTTGGTACAGGTTCTTCGACTCTCGCAATGAGCAACACCTAGTGATCCCAGCTGTCCCTACGCTGGATGTCGCAACTTCCTGGGCGCTGGATGCACTCCTCAATTCCTCGAAAGCGCCGCACGCCTGCCCACCATGTACTACACACCACTCCCGTAAGGTGCGGAGTCATTAATCCAGGTCTCATAAGACGAGATCGGCCGACACAAGGCCGGAGACCCGTGGTCACTGTTCAGGCTCCTAACACAAAGTCAGACACCACCTGATAGCCTCCAGCATTCCTCCACATACCTTGGCGATCTTGGTGGTGACTTATTAGCAGCAAAACCGAGAATCGAAGCAGCGCGAATCCTCCTTGCCTGCAAAACCCGGCCGGAGACCACGATTACGTCGGTATTCGCTTGATCGCTACAGCGAGAATTAAGTGTACAGAGCCATGGGTCCAGCGACCGGCGCGCACACAAGCTAATGCAGCGAAGTGACCTCGGACGATTGACTTGCTTCACAACCTAGGCTTAGATCAGGCCTGCTGTCATCTGTAACACTGTCTTCTGGATTCCGCTGAGTCGTCAATTGTTAGTCCATTAGAATTACTGACAATCCGTCTCAATTGGCCCGAAGGTTGGCGGAGCAGAAAATTTACTATTCGGTATACAAGCAACAGTGCTCTTCGAGTGTTCGGCGACTCAGTCGACTCAGACGGAGTACCAGCTGCGATGGCTGTTTCGGATCTATTCAGCCTCGGTGCTTATCCTTGTGACTATGCGCCTTCCGTGGATCGGACAGGACAGAATGCACTTCGAAAACTAGATTCACCTCAGGCCGAACCCTGCACTTCGACCATGTAAAATGCCAAGGAATTGCCTCACGGCTCTCTTTAAGTGCTCAACATTCCATCCGACCCGTCGCTCACAACACCACAACATCCTAACAGACCGCAACCATGTATCTCTCATCTGTCGTCACCCTTGGTCTTTTCCTTTCGCTGGGTGTAGACGCCAAAGAGAAATTCCGCCACGGCCTCAAATCATGCGGCATTTACGACAAGTGCCGATGCCACGATGTCAGCCGCAGTCAGGATAACTACATCACCCAGATGGCCTGCGCCAGGTTTTGGAACCCCGGAGCCCCCCCAACTACTTACTCATATGACCCCCAAGCCGGCACGGTATGTTGGCTTCGAGCAGCGCAATCATTGCGATCGGAAACTGATCGCACCGTTTTAGTGCGGTTCTGACGGCACTCCCGAGAGCTACAGTCTCGACAACTGTGACTTCGAGACGTTTTGTCGTCAGGAATCGCAAGACAATCGATACTTTCAATGGTGCTGGTAATGATACCTATGCTTCTTCGGTCGACAGAAGTCCGAGAAAGAGAATGTCCGCCGTGGACGTCCGCCTAGAGTGTCGGTCCGTTGCATTCGAGTCCGCTTTCCATCTTGGTGAGGGTCATGGGCGAGCTGCGTCTGGCAATCGGATCAATGTCACTTATCATACTGTCGATCTGTCCAGTTCTGCTACGATCGGAGCATTCTTTCTCGATCGATGGGTGACGCTCATTCACCGACCAAATTTTGACTTGCTGCACTTCAATGTTTCCAGGTTGTAATACAGAACGACAAAAAGTTTGAATACATGCAAAACAATGCATTTACTACCTACCCGAATGCTTGCAAACACCTCTTGATCAAGACCCAGGACATCACGCTTGGAAAACATCATCCCGTCTCAGCGCATCCGGCCTCGTCCAGACCTCACCCTCACAGATCGACCAACCCGATTTCGCAGACCATCTGACCGAAAACTGGCACGAGGGTCTCGACCTTCTTGTATCTCTGGTAAGCAGCGCCTCTGCTAGCGAAGTACCAGCTGACTCCTGTGTGAAGATTCATACGACTCGCCTGCAGCTGGCTTGTGTTCGTCGAGGCTTGCAGAGCTGGAGTACTGTCATTCGAGTCCCCAACATGATCCGGCGGTCACCATAGCAGGGGTGCCTGCTCGCGGTAAGAAAGTAATGAGGTGAAGCTCAGTCGTCAGAGCTGGGTTGTGATGAGCGAGTTCGTGCTTCATCTTGCCTTCAACACCTGGAGCTTCTCTTTGATCTCGCTGACGGCCTTCACCGTCCTCAGTCGCGCTCCCAGTCGTTGCATCATTCCCGCCAAGCTTGATCCGCTTCGCAGCAGCAGACTTTTCGTCAAGACTGGTGCCTGGACCTAGGAGCTGCTTCTGCCGGTCAAGTCCTGGTCCCAGTCTGCGCTCAATGACTCGGACGTTTATCTCGTAGAGGTGATGAGCACAGACCAACGGCGCTGACAGATTCTTGCACCAGGTTCAGAGGCACGCGAGGGAATCCGAAGACGGTCGTCGAAGTCGTGTGAACGGACTCGTGGTAGCTTTGGCCGATACAAGCATGGAGCCGCAATGGATGTCTATCAAGGTCTGCCGAAGTTCTCATGATGAACCAGCTACATGTTATCTCGCACTATTGGGCCAGTTGTTAGCATACAGACACCCACACCACCTCAAGGGTCCCAAAAGCACTTTCACAATCATCGCCCTGCCGCTCACTACAACCCAAACACATTCTTCCCCTCCTCATACCCTAGCTCTCCAAGGACCGGCAACACCGCCTTCTCGATCATCGGCGGCGGACCACACAACAGCATGACATTTCCGTCTCCCGCCGCAAACAAGTACTCCTCCATGAGCTCCTTACTCACATACCCCTTCAGACCATCCCAACTCTCATCCGGGCTACTAAGGATATGCGTAACCTTCAGCCTCCCCTGACTCATATCCTCATACTTCTGCAAGTCATCACGAAGTAAGATATCACCTTCAGTCTTATTCGCATCGAGAACTCGGAGCTCTGTCTCGTCCTCGGGATCTAGGCATGCGCGAGCAATGAGGGAGTATCCTGGCGTCAGGCCTGTGCCGCCCAGGACGAGCGAGATGCGCCTGAAGGTTTTCTGTTCACCGCGGATGGTGAAGGACCCACGGCCGTTGTAGATGATGTCGCCCATGGGTCCTTTCATTTCGATTTCTTGGCCGACGGACATGTCGTGTAGGATGTTGGAGAACGCGCCGCCTGGTTGTCCGTCATCTGGGAAGTATGTCTTGACCGTGAGCTGGAAGGTCCCGCTCTTGTCGACAAGTTCGACGTCGTCGACTTTGATATCGACGCCATGCGGTACCACGGGTTTCGTGGGGGTGTATGGTCTGATGAGCATACGGTCCTTCATATGGAATCCGAAGTCGATGTGCTGGCATGTCCCCATACCGAGATATTCCGAACCCTCCGGAAGCTCAAAGGTATATTGGCTCGTGTCTCGGGAGATAGACTTGCGCCTGAGCAGCTTGACGGGAGTCCAGGCATGCTTCTGCAGGGCTTGACCTTCAGGAATCTCTTCCTTGCTACTCTGCTGCTTCGACTGATCAATCACCTCCTGCGCTCTCTTAGTCACCGAGCCGAGGATACATTCTGTAATCACGTCAGCCGCCGATTGATGACTGGGAATAGAGTAGTTCTACGTACCATTCAACTTGGAATAAGCATAGCCATCGTGGATGCTAGAGAATTCCTCTGTAGTCTGATGGTGCACTTTACCAGCATGCGGCATGATTGCAGCAGATCCTCCAGGATGCCAGGGCAAGACGCTCGAGGCATCGTAGACACAGCCATCAACCACGATCCAGCAGTCGTCCTCGGTCGAATGCCTCTCAATCTCGTCCTTTGTGAATTCTTTGGGAGGCACGTCTGTTTTCTGATTCGCGCTCGCCACTTTGTTCGCAGCGCTCTCCTCCATCCACCCGCCTTCACCATTGCCAGCCTCGACCGGATGTCGGAACAACACATGTGGGACCTCGTCATGTGTCTGCATATGCGGCTTCACTGTGTATTGTGCGCTGTTGAGAGTCCCTAGCACATTCCAGTATGGTCTCTCGGGCTGTGTCATGTTCTGTGCGTCAAATGCACGCACGGTGATTGCTGGAGCGGTGATGAGCTTGGCCACGGGCACATCGATGTGCCAGAAACACCACGTCCAGAATTTCTTGCCATGCCTAATGGGCGCTTCTGGGAAGGTGCGAAGACAATAGAGCCAGGTCTTGCCCTCGTCGAGGGAAATCTCAATCTTTTTGACCTCATTGCCGCAGCCATTATAGGCGAAGCCTTCAATGCGATAGTCTTCCTGCCCGATATCTCTCAAGAAGATCTTCTCATTTTGCTTAGGACAAGTGATGATCGATTGGAGAGCCTGTTCATATGCGGCCGTATCAGGGTGATGGAAGAAAGCGTCGGCCAGGTCACCGTCTTGCGTGGTAATGAATTCCGGCACCTGAGAAGCAGAGGTGTTAGTGGCTACAGCATCACTGAAAGCTTGGCGCTTCCTGCACTTACCACTCGATTATCCCAGATGTGCCAGTAATTGTCGCTCTCCTGATCGCTGATCCAGATCTTCTCAAGCCACTTTACGTTACGCCCTCCAACAAAGCCGGGTATTACCAATCGAACTGGGTATCCATGATCAGGTGGTAGTGGCTCATCATTCATCTCATATGCCAGAAGCACATCATTGTGCGGATCCATAATGTACTCGAAATCAATGCTAGTCTCGTAATTGTAATTCGCTGGCGTATCGGCTCCGCGTATATGAACGTAATATCGTTTTCGGTCCTGATCTGGCATGCGGTCTGGCACGCCAGCTGCAGAGAGCACATCTCGCAAGAGAGGACCTCTCCAGTAGGCGCATCCTACCGCACCTGGACCCCAATTGAAGCCCTTGGTCTTTCGAATCATGTTCAATTCCTTGCGTCGGTTGTTGTTGCAAGCCATCACTACCGGGAGATTCAAGGGCGGGAACTCGTGCTTGAGAGCCTCCATTGAAAAATGGGTTTTGTATTTACCACATTCAATCTCGAGCTGATGCAATTCCCACTCCAGATGTGGTACCGCCCCATGCGTGCGAACATAGTATAGACAATTGGGAGTCGTGAAACCAGACTCGTAGATTCGGTGGAGAGGGGCCTCTGCATTTAGTGGATGATTTCCAGCGAGACGGATTAACTCTGTTGGTCTTGGGATCCAGTTGTCAGGTGTGAATTGATCGGCTTCGTCAATGTTGATGTTCTTTCCATTCTCGACGTTCGACCTTCCTGTACCATCGTTCTGTGCTAACCTGCCCAGCATGTTCTTTTCGTGTTCTATGGCGCGAATGAAACTTCGTTCTTGCAGCGAGAGATCATCGCCATCACGTTGCGCTCCTTCGTCCTGGTCGTCCTCATGCTCGTTTTGACCTTCGCCAACACCATGTAGACTTTGTTGCAACTTCCGCTGTCGGTCGTTTTCTTGCCGCCTCTTCACGTTAGCTGGCCATTCCTGTTCGCTTTTGACGCCAGCCTCGGTGTAGTCAAGCACGTAACGCCAGCCGGGCGGGCGATTGATGTCATATCGTATGGTCAGATCTTTCTGATTTCGAAAAGCTTCTTGAAAATTCACGGGGTGGCCATTTGCTGCAGCTCGTTTCGTGTCCTGGTGAATCTGGTGATCCCGCTTCGCCGTCGGGCGAACAAAACCATTTGACTGACGACTAGTCACAGAGTAATTGGCATGACGTGCATTTCCATAGTCGGCTTGCGCGGCACTCGAAAGCCTTTCGTCCTCGATTGCCTGTACAGTCGAGCCTGGATGAGTGCGCTTATGGACTTGTCTCGCAGGTAACCTAGGCATTATGTGTCAACAGGCTGATGAGGGACCACTGTTGCCGACAAAATGAAATGAAAACCAGTATATTGAAGTAGACGACCCACGGGATGTCAGCGTCATGGCATTAAGCTCCATTGCCACCCTCGGCAAGAGCCAAAACAGTCCTTGAACCTAAGGGCACAACATGGCTGCGGTAGCGCTCTCATAACAGTCAGTGGCCATACTGATGCGTTCTATGTACGCTTTGTTCCGTTCCTTAGCGTTCTTCTTTGTGCACATGGTTGTTGCGAAGTCGACATCGATGAGATAGAGTTTTGGAACAACGGGCCGTACGAAGCAACAGGAAATGTCCTCCCATTGGCTCCTCGCTGTATACGGCAGAGCTCGCACCTAGTCATGATATACCCATCTGACAAAAGAGCTTCTTACTGGTATTGTGGGCAGGCTGACGCGCTCTTCAATCATGATTTCGCTGGATAGTATGAAAATAATGGGCTCGGCATGTGAATTCGACCCTCCTGCCGCGATTACGGCCTGTAATAATTTCTCCAGTTATGCTCCTCCTTGAAACCTAGCACTTCACGGATCTTGCGATTGCTGAGCGGCGCTTCGAATTCGCCTAGTTCTCTTGTAATCTTTGTGTTGGGCTCCCACTTTGCGAGGAATTCCTTGGTCGATTCCTTGGTCGTAATCGTATCATTCGTTGCATTGAACTGCAGAAGCATCAGCATACTCACTGAATGCGAGAGGACAGCAGCAGGAATACTTACCACCTGGAACCCAAGGCCGTTCTTCTGGATGCATAAATCGCAGATTTGACCCAAATCCCTTGCGTCTATGTAGCTCCATGCGTTTCGCCGACGAGTTTCGGGCTTGTTGACATGGGTGGGAAAATCTCTTTCGTATTCATGCGGCTCGATCACATTGCCAATTATCAATGCATAAATATCGTGGCCGTACCTCCTGGAGAACGTCCTCGCTGTACGCTCGCCACACAGCTTTGACAATGCGTACGAGTCCATCGGATCACGGTCGTAAGTGTCCTCTTCCAGAGGGAATTGCTGGTAATTAGTCTTGCCCTCGGAGAAGCACACACCATATGTTGTCTCTGAAGAAGCGATGATGATCTTTTTGACCCCTAGTTTGGAAGCTGCCTCGATGACGTTGTAAGTCGAAGTGACATTGGCCTTGAAGCACTCGTTATCAGGGACTAGTAGATTACGAGCGTATGCTGCAAAGTGAATGACCACGTCGGGTGGTGCTTGTGGTTGGCCGTCCTCGTAGCCGTCGAAGTTGAAGTGCGTTGTCAGAGCATTGAAGACTTGGCCCGACTGGGTAAGATCGGTCTTGAGCGTGAAGACTTGCTTGCCCTGCGGAATGTGGCCCTGCGGAAATTCTACCAGATCCAAATTGAGGACCGAATGGCCCTTGTTGAGGAGGTAGGGGATGGCGTGGCGGCCTGCTTTGCCTGAGCCGCCAGTGAAGACTATGCGCTTGCTTCCTGAGGCCATCGTGCTGTGCGTTCGGTGAGTCGTTGTCCTTTTGATCAAGTCAGGCAATACGGCGCGAAACATATGTGGTAGGGAGGATATAGTTCAGAAGGGGTTGAGGGGGCGAAAAGCAAGATCGTCATGGGCTCCCGCTGCATTGATGTACCGGGAGCCCGTCATCAACATCAATGCCTCTACGTACAGTCCGTTCCTGTTGAAGTTCGCAATATCGGTTCGCTACGTCATCCATGCAATGATCGGCGAAACGTGGAGAAGCACGGGCGCGACATGGGACTCTGTTTCGCGAGCTCTAAAAAGAAACCGTCCTCGACCGTCAAGCTGGAACTCGTAAGGTCCCCCTGAGAAACACATGGATACCTCGTTTCTGGACTACAGATGACACCAGTAGGGTTGATGCGCACGCTCCTGCCATCAAGCCTTCTCTCTATCAATGCCGCCTCCGCCGTGAGGATTGCCGTCGCTTCCACCACGAAGTCAGGGCGATGCGATTCAACCAGCTGCCTACAGAACTGCAGATGCTTCGCCCGAGTCAACGACATCGATCCTGTCAACCGAGATGTGTTCTTCACGTCCACACCCTGGCGTCATAACCTACCATCCCCGTCGAGCGACCACAAACCTCCTGATGAAAGGACAATACAGCTGGGCAAAACTGTGCGGATACTGCACGAAAGACTGCCTACACTACTGCAGAGTCCTTTACCAGGAGAGATTCTAAGTCCGCAGATTACACTGCACTTGTTTCCCTCGACGCACCCACACCTGCCTACCGTGTCAGGGAGAATCGCATACATAGCCGCGCTCTGGACTGCGCCGGTGGCTTGGGGTCGCATCCCGCTAGTCGGAAACGTTAAACTCACAATACTGTCCGAACGCATGGTGCGAAATGGCGGCACTTCAGTACCGGTGGAATGCCGAGATGAGAAGCTCATAGTCAAATGGAAGACATGTGGCAAGACTCGGCACCGTGACGGGACAGGGGGCATCTATCGCGGTGTCGGGCTTGCTACGAAGGATCCCGTTGACAGGATCAAGGAGTTTATTGCCGGCGGCACAAAAGGTGGGGACAAGCCGAGTGAGAAAGAAGAGGAAGAGTTTCAAGGCATCTTCGTCTTTGAGTTCGATGACAAAGGCAGGGTGAAGAAGCATATCATTGAACGTACAGAGGAAGGTGGGCATTGGGATAAGACCAACAGAGTGGTCAGCGTGACAGACTGGCTCTTGGGTCGATTCAATGGCAGGGGCAACGAGGAGATGCCGGAGCTGGCGTTATGTGAAGAACGACCGAGTGGGAGGGCAATTCGATTGGTTGACCGACGGGGAAGGTTTGATTGATGAGAGTTGTGATGAGAGGTCGCTATGATGGTATGATACCCAGGGGCGTCTTTGGTGATCCCACTCTGGCACTGCATGGACGGCGTTAATGAACATTGAAAATACATATGGCTGAAGCTACTGGTTCTGTACATACACCTGCGTGCTGTGCAAGTAGATAAGGTCGGTGTACTTTTCGACAACGATGGATTGGCTGTCCGAGCGCAGTCATGGCGAGGCGTTGTGAGTGTTGGCTGCTTTTCCACAGACTCGATTTAGTGGCCATTTCCATACAGCATGAGCGATCAGCACTGAAAACCCAGACTTTATTCCGAGTCCAAAGTCAATTTCTTGTTTGTGCATCAATACGATCATTTGAGCAGGCACTATCGTACAGTGAAAGTGCATATGGTACCCAAGATTGATGTAGGTTGACCAGAGGAAGTGGAACACGTACATACCTTATGAGGTAGTTCTACCTAGGTGGAACTAGGTAAGCGTCACTTTCGAGGCCCATGTACCTTCACCTTCCGCAACACCTCTAGCACTTCTCACCTTTCCTGTATTCCTATGCTTGCTGCCTACAGACTCGCCATACGTGGTATATGTAGTGACTGACAATACAATGACGACTAAATGTCCCTTCCTCGACCTCCCTGTCGAACTCCGCCTTCAGATATACGAGCACCTCCTCCTCGGCAACTCGACCATCACGATTGGCACAGCCCTGGTCAAAGGCAGCTACCGAGACGTTGTCCACAGGCTCTATGGTGGAGGACGGACGCCATACGAAGGCATCCCCGAACAACACGAGCCCGTCATTGAAGCGGGCTACAGTGCTTCACTCCTCTCCACGACGAATCCCGCTGCGATCCCTGCCGATGCGCCAATACTTGGGCAGGAGCGCATATATGCATTATCAGCATTACGCCTAGTGAACAGACAGACATACAACGAGCTTTTGGGCCACTTCAGGGCCCCGGATTCCAAGCAGACAAGTCTGTTCATACAATACCCGGACGGTTTGCACGTCTTACAGACGAAGGCGCCACAACTGCTGCGACAGGCTCGAAGCGTCCACTTGGCCGGCAAATACACGCCACGAGCATTCGTACCCGCGCGCGCAGCTTGTATGGGCCTAAAGGAGCCACGACCCGAGTTGCCCGTGAAGTACCACGGCAGCGTGAAGCCCGATGAAGCGGCACAATTAAGCGACCTGATTAAGACTCTTTGTGGGGATGCCGCCGCCAGCCCACCTCCAGAAGGCCAAACAAATTTTGTTTCTGGCCTCCAAAAACTGGAAATGCGGATCTACTATCCTGGAGACGACAGCTATAGCACGGTCTGGGGCGATGACTCCTCACCCGTTGTCATAGCGCTTAGGCATGTTGCGTACGCTGAGATTGGTATTGAAGTCTGGAGGGGTAGGTATGGGACTGGGGTTTACTTGAATATACAGCAGAGCTTGGACGCAAAGAGGACGGTAAGTACGGTCTGGAGGAAGCTGGAGGAAGGAAGGAGAGGCGAGCCGGCCTGCGGGAGTTGGGTGGTGGATCCTGAGTGGCCACGCTGGAAAGTGGGGTATGAGGCTTCAGAAGGGCCAGCTGGACAGGTTATCATCACGCAATCAGCATAGCAAGCAGGTACTGGGCGAGCATGGGGTCAGGCTTGAGTCGAGGTTAGTATTGAGTGATTGGGTGGGCCGCTGATGATTCTACGACTTCAATAATGAGGAGGGCCAGGACTAGTCTCGCATTGGTATGATCTTGTCTAAAGGTGAGACCTGTACGCATGGTGAGGAGGCTGGCTCAGCCATGTCACTGTGGCTGGCTTCCTCGTGCTTCACGTCCCACACGGAACGGCTCAGTCCAATGCGTGAGAGTCGTGTTGGCAGGCAAGGCGAAAGTGCTCATGGCTTCCCACGCGTCGCTCAAGCCTCGCCGGTACAGGGAAGCTCCTACATGAAGGGAGAAGAGACCTTCCCGGCCTTTTTACAACTGGTCCACAGCAAATGATTATATTGTCATCATGCTATACCCAGGCGAGGACGATGTGGGGTCTTGCTCCTGGTTAAGCACACGTCTAGTGGAACAGCTGGCCACATACCTATGAAATGACTCTGCTGTCGATCTGCGAAATTCCACGCGAACCCGGGAAGTGGACAAGCTGTTACGAGAGTACTGTATGTCCCTCATCAAACATGCGCGGGAGGGACATGTAGGCCCAGCGGAGACGACGACACCTCAGGTAGACAACCAGGCGATTCGACCAGCGGCGTGACACATGTACCGGGTGAATTCCAGGGCATGATTGAAAGTGGTTCACGTCCTCACCTTACGTCAGCACCTGCAACGACTGTCGTTTGCAAGTGCTTGACCGCAACTTCCTTTCTAGAAATTCCGCCCGGAACCTGGCTCGTGCCTACTCCGAGACCCGGAGCAGGTGCAACCAAGATTCGCTCCGCCGCTCCTGACTTCCTCTAGCCTCGTCCACATCGGCAAAGCAAGATACAGTATCATCATTTATCCGACACTTCGTATCGACACACTATTTGAATATCCTTGTTTCAGTGGCATCGCACTTGACCATCGACTGCGGCGAACGCGCCTGAGCCATGGCGGAGGTCAGTGGTACGAAGCAGGAGGACTCTCCTCACACACCCAATTGGGAACCAGAAGACAGTGATACCTCGAGCTCAGCCAGTTCCGACGACGACGGTGATGCAGTCAGCGACATCGATTCAACGAGGCCGACTGTTAGGGCTCCAGCATATGGTAAGTGTAGCCTTCACCTTGACTCTCGAAAACCCCGTCGATGCCCACCAGGCAATTGACATATCTGGCACTACATCAAGACCAAGCAGCCACAATCAAGTACTCCAACCCTCAACCTTCCCTCGAACAGTTGAGGTCACATACTTACCCGCATATGCGATCACTGACAAATTATTCTGTGCGTACTGATCGTTATGCAGATGATCGCTTTCCCAACGTGCGTACCGAACTGGCTAAGCTGGCTGGCCAAGTCGTTCAGATGATTGAAGTTAGCGGATGCAATATACGGAAGACAGCGCCATCTATGGTACCTACCGCCGCGCATGCGAGCTGCGCAAGCCGCCAAAAGTGGCAAAGACTCTTGCCTTACTCCTAGGCGATTCGGGCGTCGGCAAGAGCTCGCTAATCAATGCAGTCTTGGGCATACCAGGGTTGGCGAAAGTTGTAGCCCTGGGCACGAGCGTCACCACTGTTGCTACCTCCTACGAGAGTCCGTTGCACGGCCAGACAAAAACGTATGGTATCCAGATTGACTATCTCAGCGAGCATGAAGTCCGGTGTTTGATAAAGGATTTCATAAACGACTACAAGACCTCTACTGATGACTCCGCCGAGTTCGAGCCAGACGACCTCAACCGCGTCAAAAAGGCTGGAACAACTGCATTTGAGGCTCTCAGCCACCTTTTCTACGGTGACGCCGACCTTGAGAGTAAGGACGCTTTATCGAGGCTTCTGGCAGCTCGGCAGTCGCGCCTCGACGAGCTAGTCAGCAAGCTTGCGGACAAGGTCGAAGAAATGATACGGCAGCTGGTGATGGCAGGCTATCGCTCAACGCCATGCATCCAATCAGACGAGCTCAAATCTGTCCAACAGGAGGCCGCGAGCTTTACTTCATTTACTCCTGGCCAGATGGAATCAACTCCGTACCCTCTGATCAAGCAAGTACGTATGGGCATAAGCGACCAGAATCTCTTGAAGGACTTCAGCATTGTTGACTGTCCCGGAAAGAGCGACATCAACATGATACACGCCCGTGCTTACCACAGACAGCTCGAAGATTGCAACGAGCTATGGATCGTAGATCGAGCGGATCGTATCGAGACTCATGGCCCGGTTGCAGATTACACTAGGCATTATGGGAGCAGCAGCAAGAACGTTGTTGTGATTGGCACTCGTGCCGATGATGACATTGGCAACGGGGATGCACTGCTTGAGCATCTGCAACAGCGTAACGTTGATGTCAGCCATATACATCAGCTGCGAAAGAGGAGGCAGGAGCTCGAGACCATTCGCGCTCAAGCGAATAAGGACTTCGAGAAAGTCAAGAAGCATGAGAGATCGGGGAAAAAGAGAAAGCGCACATCCTCATGCCCTGAAGACAATGACATGGTGAACCGCGCAGAGAGCAGTCTACTAAGGGCGAAAGCGAATTCTGAGAAAGCCGACTCGGCGATCTTAACAGCGCTTGTAGAGGCTCGCTCCATGCATGTCACGCGGCGGCTGCGCGAGCGATTCCAAGGAAACCTGCCGCTAGGCAAGAAGCTGGAAATCTTCTTTGTCTCCAACACACAATACGAGAGCAATGCGAGCGCCGACGGCTCTGGCGCTTTTCTGTCCGTTGAAGCGACAAATATACCAGCTTTGCGACAGTACGTACACTCTCGGGCCGCGCCCAAGATCCTGGAGGCGCTTGAGACCTATATCTCCACACAATATGTCCCCTTCATCCACGGGATTGGGATTTTTGTCGATCCAGTCAAGCTGCAAGGCTCGCAACAAGCTGTTGAGCTGGTCAATGCCAAGCAGCAGCACTTGCCGCAGATCTGTGATGCTTACATCGAAGACCTTGCATCCAAGACGCAATCCGTACTTGCTGAGCCGCTGCGTGCCGCTCGTCCCGCTCACATCGTTCATGCACTCCAGGTTCTCGAGTGCAAGAAGAAGTGGCATCTAGGCACGATCAAGGTTTGGGTCCAAGGTAACGGTTACAACTGGACGAAAAGAAAAGCGCCCGAGAATTGGAATGATCTTTTTGCCTCCGAGTCCACGAAGATGGTTGATGAGCTTTGGAAGGAGTTCGTTGTGGAAGAGAACACGGCGACAGATGGTTTGTTTGGTACAGTAATCGGCACCGTTCGAGCCGTCGCCCGAGAGCTTAAGCAAAGCAGGCTTGGCCAAGTGGTCCAATTCGAGCGATTTAGCAAATTTGTCGATGGCCAGATTAGTGGTCTCGAAGCGACACGTCATCGATTCAAGAGAGAGATTGGCGAGGCTCTAGACACTGTGCATTCGCGGGCCAACACAGATAGCTCAGAAGGCTACTTCAGGAAAGGTCTGCTAGACGCCTATGAGAGGTGCAAGCAGATGTCCGGCACAGGGGTAAAAGTGCGAATCATGACCACTCTGGAAAACTTCTTCAGCTTGCAAAATGAAGGCTCGCCCTTCTCCGTCATGGCCGCTGAAATCTGCAAGGGAATTAGGGAGGGAGCTCACGAACAGACCGAAGAATTGATGGATGCAGCCGGACGCATCTTTGACGACATGAGAGCAGAGCTGGAGACTATGCTGGAGGAGCGACAGGAGGATCAGCAGCAAGTGACGCTACGTATGCAGCTTCAGAAGTGGTTGACCACTTCTGAGAAGATCTTCAACTACAACAGAGACACGCTTGAGGATATTAAGCTTTCGTACGATGATATCAAGCAAGAGGAGCGTGCAGGCGAGGAGGGCGTCGCGATGGCGGATGCAGTATGATACAACTGTGTGTAGTAAGAGAGGGGCTGCTGTTAATGGGGCGGTCCCAGACCCCGGGGGGGTTTCTATGTTGTGCTCACCTATTGATGGCTACAGTACCTTGGGCGCGTCATTGTCAAAGCATCGTTGAAAAAAGACCATACCAGGTGTTAGAGTAGGATCACCCAGGCTGACCGTGACACTGCACGCGTAGCACATCAATCAAGACCAAAGCTCCTTGGCGCATTCTGAACTATTGCTTCTCTGCATCTTTTATGAGGTCCCTCAAGCTCCCTGCACTGCTTTCAAGGTTGTTTCTTTCTTCTTTAGTAAGCTCAAGGGGCATGCTACGAACAATCCCTTCCCTGCCGAGCACGGCAGGCATGCTTAAGCACACACTCAAGTCATCCTGCCAGAAGCTGACGGGTCGTATGTTCCTTTGGTCTGAAATCACATCAGCGCTTTCCTAAAGCAGTCGTAGAGGGGGATCAACCTACCAAACAACACGCTCTTACAAATGGACGCGGCTACACCGCCAATGCCATAATTAGTGGCACCCTTTGCCTCCATAATAGCTCCAGCCTTCTTCTTCGTATCTTCGGCAACGGCACCCCGATCAATCTGGCCCTTCTCCAGCACATTGGCCAACGGCACGCCACCAATACTCGCATGCGACCAGGCCACAAACTGGCTATCGCCATGCTCGCCCAGGACGTACGCCTCGATACTGCTCGCTGCGACACCGCTCTGGCTGGCCAAAATACCCTTTAACCTAGCCGAGTCGAGGAACGTTCCAGCACCAAAGACCTGCGACTTCTTCAGGCCAGAGTATCGCTGGGCGAAATACGTCAGGATATCGACCGGGTTGGCCACGATCAACAGGATCGCATCATCTTTGAACGGCTTGCACTCCTCGATGGCGGATTTCAAAATCTTGAGATTCTTTCCGATCAGATCCGTTCGCGACTCGCCCTTCTTCTGCGCGGCTCCGGCGGTCAGGATGATGATGTCGCATTGGCCGGCTTCCTGGTGCTCCGCAGACCGGATCTTGGTTGATGTGTCGCCGTGGTACGTCGCATCGCTGAGATCCTGGGCCTGAGCGTCTCGGACATCGGTTTTGGGATCGATGAGGAGCACGTCTCCTGCGACTGGGTTCAAGATCAGGGAGTAGGCGATGGTTGAACCGACATCGCCGCAGCCGACGACAGCGATTTTGGATGTGAGCTTCGGGTTGGTCGTCATTTCGGCAGGCGTTGGGCACCGTGAGCTGGCAGAGAATGCTCGTCGACTGTTGTCTGCTGGAGGTGGCTCTGCGGGAATACGCCAAGGCGTGGAATACCTGGCTGGCGTTGAGATGCAGGCTGGAGTCCGACTAGCCTGAAAAGCACAAGAACTCAATGGCAACACACGTGGGAGTCGTGATCTTGACATTGTTTATTAAGTTTGCTAATGATGAGCGAAGACATGAGGTCCAGTCTGATGAGAGTCGTCACGAATAACAGCGTCATGATGATAGTTCGCTAGCGTCCATCAATAATTTGATGGTGTCGTGGTGGCGATGGCCAATCTCCTGGCCTAAAAGTTAGGCATTCTTGAAGTAAGCCTCGGTAATCATTCAGCCCAGCCATCAAATCCTGACCACATATCGCGCCAATGTTTGCTTGCCATAGCGAGTCTACATGTATCTTCCATACTAGTAGGTCAGCACTACCGCGTGTACATGTCGAGCGGCCTCGTGTGTATTCATCCCAGCTGTGACAGTACTTCTGCGCCAGGAGCGCTCAACTCCGTTGAATGGAAAAGCATCCGTCGATTTTAACGCCGCCAAATGTGACGTTGGCGACAACACGACGAGACAAAGGCGAGCTTGCCATTGAGCAGGTGTCTCTTTCAGGTGCCTTTTCAGGGAGTCTCAGTGGCAGTCAAAGTATATCTGGTTGCTCGACCAATTTTTCTACGGTCAGATGGGGGGTTTTGGCAGAGATGCTCGCCTTGAGGCCGGTCCATGCCAGTGACCTCCCATTTCCCGCCCCTCTTTTTACACGATCCTCATGCTCAGTTTGGTATCTAATGCCTGTCCACCAACGCCACGCTTGCAAAGCACCCCGCAATATCCTTGCTGAAGGATTCGCCACTCCATCCTGCACTCCTATCGAACTACGCCTGCCCACTCATCACCGCCTGCAACGCACTCCTTTCCTGCTCGCCCAACTTCTCCTGCACAAATTTGCTGATCCTACCATTATGCCTCTGGTCCGCATTCTTCAAAAAGTCACCCACCCACTTCTTCACGTCCTGGACTTCAGGCCATGGATCCCTCGCTGGCGCCTTGCAGGTGTTGAGCTGCGTGAATGCAGCTCCAAAGCCCAGCTCGTCGACATCGCGGTCCTCAATTGTGTCATCTGCTGCAGGCGGAAGCGGCGGGTTGATGAGAAGCTGTAGAAGCGCTTGACATGTGATGGTCCAGCCGCGCTTAGAATAGCGCTCGACGAAAGCCTGCGAATCTGCAAGCGTCCTTGTTAATGAGATGACGGCAGTCTTCCGGTCGAACGGTCTGGATAGCTTCTGCGTGTCCGGCAGAATGATCTGAGTATAGATTGGCGTGAAAACATCCTTCTGCACTTGGTCGGCGATGCTGATGAAGAAGTCTGCCCCCAGTCCCTTCTCTTCGGTCCCAAGCGCTGAGACTAGATGGTAGAACTTGATGAAGCGTTGGCTGAAGTTCTCGGTCTTGCTCGCTGAAAGGCGCGTGAAGAGAAGCTGGAACATGGGCACCCAGTAGTTCTCCAGGGCGGTGATCGGGAAAGCATTGACGACGGTCTCAATCAAATCCATAGCATATGTCTCGTAGGCTTTGGAGCTGACAAGCTTCTGAAAGATGACAAGAATCGCCTCGGTCTGGTTTGCTGCTGCAATCTGCTCGGCGCATTTGGGTATTGAGTTGACGAGGAAGCGATTGAGCGCCGGCACAGTGCCCTTGCTATCCCAGTAGCTGGGCGTCAGGGCTGGTTGGATGAGCTGCTGCATACGTGGTGTTATAGCTGGCGATGGGTTTGCGGCGACCATGGCAGCGAGAAGTTGAAAGATGTACGGCCGGAACTCGTCGACGTCCTGGGCAAGGGTCTCTGTGAGGACGGGAAAAAGGCTGTCTTCAACCTTGTCGGGACTGACAGGTCCGGCAAATCGAATGACAGCGCCGACGGACTCGAAGTGGTAGTAGCAGAAGCCAGGATTCGACGGGTTGTGCCGGATAACCTTGGTGATGTTGACCAGGTTTGTCAGTACCGCATCCAGTATCTGGACCACATCCTCTCGAATGACGATGAGTACGCGCATCACGCACTTCATCAGAAATTCATTTTCTTGCACCTTCTCTGGTTTCGTGTCCTTTGTGATCAGTGCGAAGAGATGCTGCAGAAGATCTTTCGACAATGGAAGTATCGTTTCTCGTGGGATGATAGGCTGCTTCTGCTCGTTGGTGAGGTACAGCGCCCGATCGACCGCGACAGCTGCGTAAGTGTAGACCACGAAGTTCGACGATTGCAGGTGATTCACCAGAAGAGGGAAAGCTGCTTGCCATTCTTGCGCTGAAAGGATGCTCCGGAAGATGTACAGATACTTGATGGCATCAACTTTGAGCAGCGGTTCGGCATTAGCGTCCGTCAGATCCTCGGCAATGTGCTTTTGGAAAAAGTCGAGGACGTTGACGTTGGGGTTGACGCTCAGGACACCCCTTGCAGTCGTGGCGACCCCTTTCGCTGCGATGGACGAATAGAGATGTACTGAGGTATCCTTCGACTTCCAGTTGCCTTTCCGATCCTTCGCGTAGTCCGCCAAGAAGTGTTCGACATACCGAGTCACGACGTTGGTGACCAGCTTTTCGAACTGCTCCATCAGCTTGCGCAGGAAGTTTGTTGCCGCTCTTCGCCTGGTATCTTCATCAGAGCCCTCCAGATCCCGTCTGATGAACTCAATGGGCTCATCTTCAAAAGTCTCAATGTCTGATTCGCGCAAGGACAGATTTGGAATGACCACCTTTTCCGTAACCTGTCCCAAAACATCGGCGCTATTGAACTGCTCAGCATATTGTCGTATACCAACGACCGTCGTGAGAAACTCCAACGCTCTGCTCACAACGCCATCGTACTTCGCCTCCGGGCCCAAACCGGTCAGCAGGTTCCAAGATGTGCCAATGAACTGTTCCATCTGGGCCCTGAATTCTTCCTCGTACTTCTTCGTGTAGAGTACCAGGACTCTGAACACGCCTGCCCTGATGTTCTCCAGCGGCCCTGCCTCCTCGTCGTCTGCTGTCCGTAATGCCGGATTGTCATAGGTCAAGTACTTGTGTAACAAGCTAGCGATCGCAGGAAGATTCTCCTCGAACTGTGGCGGCATGTCGTGCGTTGACAGATCGTACACCAGCTTGAGAATCAAATCCAACGTTGCAGCGTGAGCCTTCAGCACCTCTGCATTGCCCTGGTTCTGTTCCATGACCTGATCTGTGTTCTGCCATAGTTGCAAAAATGGCGTTGCGAATCTTGATAGCACATGATTGATCTCGGTGTAGAGATCGTCTGACCGGTATAGCGGCTCCCATCTCTTGAAGATTGAGTGTGCAACTTGTAATACTCCGTTATTGACAGCGGCGTTGTCGGGCGTCAGTCTCGAGACGAGATCGTCCACCAAAGTGTCCCATTGTTGCCAAAAATCACTATCTGCTATCACGCTGATCGCATCGCCCAACTGCGCCTGTATGCTCGGCGGCACCTGTACCATCAACCCTATGAGTTCACTCTTGATCGTGCCGACCTCGTTCTGCGGCAGTTTGTGGTTGCCATCCTCGTCGGCCCAGTTGCGGCGGATGAAGTTCTTGAAGAAGAGTGCACTTGATAATCGCGTCGTCTGAGGAAAGCTGTCTGATGCAACTATCTGGAGTAGAGCAAGAGAGAAGGCGGGCTTCGTTTCTTCTTGTTTCAGCGATTGCTCAGCTTGTCTGCTCGTGGTTGGGTTCAAGCTGGACTGTAGAAGGTTCGCAACTCCCTGAATGTCGACGGCCATCTTCAGTGAAGAGACGAGTGATGAAAAAGGCGTGGTGATGTATGAGACAGCAAGAAAACTGGCAAACGGCGTCGTTGTCAAGGTAAATAGTACGGATAGAAGCTTGGGCTCCAAATGAGTCCTGAGGCAGAACTTCTCAGAGCCCGCCAATATGGTTCGGAGTTTAATCGAGAATAAATCGTGCCACGCGACGCGGGAAGCGGCCGCGGTGACGCGGGTCTGTTGACACCTCGAGTTGCACCGGTGCTTGCCACGGGATGGTCAGCACCTCAGCATGTGAATACCTCCGGAGCTAGGAGGTAGTAGTAGTACACTTGTAGTCGTTCAAGTTCTTCATCATCTTCAACCATCTTTCGTTATCCTTGCCACAGCAGACATCCTGCCCCTGCGATTGAATTTCTGCCTCCCACTAAGTCCTGCAATAGTCCCGAGCGACCAAGTCAAGATGCTTCAGTAGTCGATCAGGTGCCGACCACCTCCGTCCATCCAAATACCAGAGAAGAGGGCCTTCTTAGCAACATGGCAGCGGATTATGCACGTCTGCGCGAGCAGACCATGGGCTCTCATGAGGAGGAAGAGGCAGTCACAGTGAACACTCGTGCGCTCATCGACAAGGTCCTGGCGAGATACAGTGGCGAGTGGACAACTCTGCGAGAACTCATACAGAATGCCGCGGACGCTCAGGCGAAGAAGGTTACCATTCGCTTCGAGACGCTGCCCTCAGCCAACGTTCCCTTGCCCCAGAGCCAGAATCCTGGAGACCACATCAAGCACGTGCTGCTGCACCACACACTCAGAACATTACTCGTGAGTAACGATGGAGAAGTGTTCGGCGAGAATGACTGGGCAAGGTTGAAGAGAATTGCAGAGGGCAATCCGGACGAGACGAAGATTGGTGCGTTCGGTGTCGGCTTTTATTCTGTATTCGCGGATTGCGAATCTCCATTCGTCAGCTCTAGCAACCAGACCATGGCGTTCTACTGGAAGAAGGACAGTCTCTTCACGAGGAGAGGCAAGTTGCCGGACGGGCAGGCCACGAAAGGTACTACCTTCTTGTTGGATTACCGGAGCGCATCCACGCCAGTTCCGTCATTGCTGAGCTTGTGCCAGTTTCTGGCAACTTCATTGACCTTTGTGGGATTAGAGAGCATCGAGCTTCACCTTGATGACTGGAATATCATCACACTCAACAAGAAGATGGCTCCGGGGGCCAAAATTGCCATACCTAAAGACGTCAATCCTAAGACGAGAGATGGTCTGATGAAGATCACGGATGTGGAGTATCAGAACGCCCAGATCGACGCCCGATGGATGAATGTCGTTGGCTGGGACCGTAGGACTATGCCAACTAGCAGTAATGGTGGTGTTGCGCTAGCAGCACAGCAGAACGATTCATCTGGAGCGTCGCTTCGAAGCTGGTTTTCCAGGTTCACTAGTGGCACAGGCGTTGGTCAGACTTCGGCTACCAAGAAGGCGCAAAAGGAGGAAGAGATTCTGCAGCAGAGCTTGTTAGATGACCTAGCAGGGTACAGCCAGGCTACTGTCTTCTTGCGCCTGAGCACCGTCAATGTGCAGACATCTGTAAGCAGATCTCTGTCTGCTGAACTAGAACGAGCTACCAAGAAGCCTCCGCCGAAACACACCAAGATTGCTATTCTGACTTCCTCCTTTGACGAGAGCTCAGCCTCCGTTGCATCCGGTACAGGTTCAAAACAATCAAGCTCAATTTTCTCGTCTGTGCTCCCGCAGAAAAACGGCAAGATCTTCATCGGGTTTCCAACTGCGCAGACCACGGGCCTTTTGGCACACATTTCTGCACCGTCCGTCATACCGACTGTCGAGCGTGAGTCCATCGATCTCAATGCAAGATATGTGCGGGATTGGAATACTGAGATGCTGAGGGTTGCCGGTATCGCCTGCAGAATAGCTTTCACTGGCGAAATGGCTGAATTGAAGAATAAGCTGGACCGTACCATGCAAGCTAATGGCCGGAAGCGAGTCACCAGGGAAGACGTGGACGCCGTCATGGCCAGCGCTATCCACACTTACAAGCAATTCAACTTCGATGAATCCACACCTTCAGCCAAAGTTGGACAGTGCATCGAAGAAGCGTTCTGGATGTGCAATCAGAAGGCCAGTATCGAGACGCTGAGTACTCGGGGCGTGCTGCCAAGCCAGCAGGTTCGAGTCGCGACGGAAGACTTGAGTTTTGTAGATGGGATCCCAGTGATTCCAGAAGAACTCATGGACAAAGCGAATGAATTTATCGCGAAGCTACGGGACTATGGTCTGCTCTCTGACATCACGACAACCGACATCAAGAAAGAGTTGGAAGCGCAGGCGCTTACAGAGAAGCAAGTCACGGAGCTGGTGAAATGGGCTTGCAAAAAAGTCGAGCACAATGATTTAGATGCTGGTACGATTCATTCACTGTTCGATGGGACCATCGCGAGCATTGCTGAAGAGTTCGTGAACGTGTCGCCGGGCCCTGTGCTGCAGCTGGGACAGATCAAGACCTTCGTCAATGTCGCCAAGGTTCCAGCTGAGATGCCGACGCCGCCTCATACCATCCCATTTCGATTGACGAAGGGCGTGAACACCAGGCATCTTGAGGCCCTCGGGTGGGAAGAGCTGCAGATCGTGCCATGGCTCCGCTATTTGATTGAGAGCGATGGTCATGGCTTTGGTGCAAGCCAGAGCTTGACAATGTCGCCTGCTGTGGCTTCCCAGGTCTTGCCTGTGATTTCAAAAGCGTGGGACGGGCTATCAAACTCATCCAAACAATCCATTACTCACTTGCTAGTGCCAAGAACCGTCATCCCGACCAAGCTGGGCATGAAGACGCCGCCACAATCCTATTTTGGGAATGTGAAGCTCTTTGATGACCTACCTACCATCACTGGCCTACAAGGTGTGAAAGAGAAATTTCTATCGACACTCGGCGTGCGCAAGACGGTAGAGCTCAACGTGGTCTTCGATCGCCTGATGGCTAAATCTGTCGTTCCTGCCACGCAGGAGGAAGGCAAATGGAGCCACGTCGACCTCATCAAATATCTGGTGTCGGTCAGCAACGATATCCCGCAGGAAGATCTGAAGCGGCTGAAGGACACGCCAATTTGTTCAGCCGAGGTCCAGTCTGCAGACCAGGTCAACAAAGGCAAGCTGTATCGTCTCACTGAGCTCTATGAGCCCAGCGAAGCCCATCGAAAGCTCGGCCTCCCTGTCCTGCAATGGCCGGGTCAATACCGCTCCAACTCGCCGGAGGGCCGCTTCTTGCGGTCCCTGGGCCTGCAACCTTATCCCACCGTAACGGACCTTGTCACCATTCTCAGCAAGGCTCCGCCACGAAGTGAGCTCCAACAGAGCGCTGTATCCTACTTTATCGTAAACAACTTTCAGAATGGCTACAACAAGTATCCCATGCATGAAATCGACATCGCATTTCTTCCTGTCCAGCCCTTCGCCGGGGAGTCTAATAATCTCATTGCGAAACCACGACAATGCTTCGCCAACCCGCAAGCAGCTGTCTTAAGGTTCAGGACACTAAGGGAGGATTTAAGGCCGCATCATGCAATGTTTGGTGTTGCAATGGATCCGCCGATAGACGTCGCAGCAGAGCGCTTGATCAAGAGTCCGCCGGCTGATGTCGCGACCGCACAGGTGCTCTTCGGCTTCTTTAGTGATCGGCTGAGCGAGATTGGACCGAACGGAATGCTCGCTGAAAAGCTTGGTGACGCCAACATAGTCCCTATCAGAGACTCGAAGACTGGCGAGAAGCAGGGCAGCATGAGGTACGTGTCGCCTCGGTCTGTATTCTTGGGGGACGACTCATCTTTCGGGGATATCTTCGACTTTGTCGACTTTGGTCCTGAAGCGAATGCGTTTCTGTTGCGCGTGGGGTCTAAGCACGAGCCCAGTGCTTCAGAGATCGCAAGTTTGCTTGTGCGGCAACCAGCGAGATTGCTCCAAACGCTCGGCTCGGAGAAGTACCTTTCGTTGTTGCGCAGGATTGCTGACAATGCTGCCAACTTGAAGAAGGATAAGATGCTTTGGCAGCAGTTGAAGCAGGCGCCTTGTCTGCTTGCTGTCAAGGAAGTGGCAAAGATCATTCCTGGCGATGAAAAAGTGAGAGACGTGGAAGACGAAGAAATGTTCATCAAAGAATACTCTCTTGCTAGTGCACCAGGCATGGTCATCGTGGACGACTTCGGAACTTACAGATTGTTCCAGTCGAGTCTGCTTACGGCGCCGCAAGAAGAGACGCTGGAGAATCTGTACTCTGCTCTCGACACCCCATGGCTAAGCCGCTTAGTGGAGGACGACCAGCGCATGGGTGCCCTGCTCAACGACCAGAACTCAGCCAAGAGACTGCAGAAGCTGATTGTTGAACGCTGCAGGCTGTTCTTGCATGACCATACTGCGGATGTCATTAGGCATGATGGCAAATGGCTGGAGCAAAACCTGACGGTCAAAGCGACAGAGTTCCTGCAGGTCACGCGGAGATTGAAAGGGTACAGGATGCAATTTGTTGAGAAGCGTACTGCGGCTCTTCATCGCGAAAGCAAAAGAGATGCAACTTTGTTCGTCACGAAACAATGCGATCTGTACGAAGTTAGTCGGGCTGTTATGAGTCTTCTACTCAAGCGCCCAAGGCAGCAAGATTTTCTGGCTTTGGAGACTATCTTGGACAGCGATCTTAAGAGGTTGCGGACCAAGGGCTACAATGTCGACCGTATCCTGAGAGCGAGGGCGGCTGAATCACGGATTGCTGAGACCGAACGCCAGAAACGAGAGGAAGAGCAGAGGCGGCAGGCGGAGGCGGAAGCTGCAATGAGGCCAGCTCAGCATGAGGAGGCCCAGAGGCAGCTAACAAATGGCATGGCTGGTTTGAGTATGGATGAAGATGCTGTTCAGTCAGAGACACCGAATAGGCAGCTGTCAATGCCCGGAGCATTTGAGAACTCTCCAGAGCAAAGAGCTGGATCTCCAGGTCGGGGAAAGAAGTCGGTCTTGAGCAACATCACGAAAGCTCTTGGTATCGGCAATAACAGCGGCAATAGCCAAGCAGTCAAACAATTACAGAACATGATAGGTTCCGGCGAAGGGTCGGTGGACCTCCCACCGCCCTACCAGCCAAGAGATCCTAATGGTGGCAAGGCCTTGGCGCCCGGCACCGAGCAAGTCACCTCACCCCGCGCCCTCCAGCAGAACCTGCAGTCCGCAGTCAAAGCCTCAAGACCCTACAACGCCAACAGTCTATTCTCGGCACTGCAAACCAACCAAATCAAAGAAACACCCTCCTACTGCGACAACAGACCCGGCTTTGACCTTACCTTCCTCCACGAATTCGAATCCGGCATCAAGCTCTTCCTCTCCCGGCACTCCACCCAAAGTTCTACCACCTTCCTCGAAACCCACGCCGCCGCCATCGGCCAATTCCTCTGGATCCTCCGCGAAGTCGCCGGCATCTTCTCCCTGGCCCCAACCACCGTTAATATCTATTACGACGACAGCGGCGCGGCGATCGCATTCAATTCCAACGGCAGCATTTTCTGTAATCTGCGGTACTTCATGCAATTGCATCTGGAAGCGATGGGGAGTGGGAGGGGGAAGGTGGAGGCGGCGAGTTATTGGTGGATCACGGTGTGTCATGAGCTGGCGCATAATCTGGTCGTGGAGCATAGTTCGCAGCATAGTTATTACACGGAGAGTTTCGTTGCGCAGTTCTTTGCGAGGATGGTGGCGTGGAGTGGGCGGGTGATGCAGCTGGACAGTTGAGGGGATGGAGGGTTCGTTGCCGGTTTTGCATAGTAAGTGGTGGGTGCTTATGGCTTTTTGGTTCCGAGTGGAGGACGTGTGATACCTTAGAACAGATTCACCGACCAATTGTATAGCTTGTACTCAAGAGTCATGTCGATGTGATAGACATGATGCGAGCATGGAAACGGCCAACTCCCCAGTCAATAAGAAGCCCTCTATCCATACAATAAGCTACGTAGGAACATGTAAGCTACAAGATACTTGCAAAATACCAGGTACACTCTCTAGATTGTCTTGGCGTCCACGCTTGCGGAACATACCGTGCCAAGGCGCCTGTGTCAAGTGGTCTGTGACTCTGGAGTCTGTTGTAATATTAATAATATAGAAGTAAGCGGCTGTCGCTGACATTCGCTCGTGCTGGATACGACCACGATATCGCCGTAATCATTTGACTCCGTGTCAATGATCCAAAGTGCCGTCAAGTGCTTCCTCGAGGAAATCAAGAGTTGCCGCCACCATTTCGGCTGATCCTTGTCCCGTGGCAATGTTCAAGTGGCCTTTGCCCTTCGCCAAGTACTCCCGCTTTGGACTTCGGACCTTCGATAACGCTTCCCGCTGCTCATAAATGGGCGATATGTCATCCAGCTCCGGGATGATCATCATTACTGGTGCCCTGATCATATCCATGTATTCCATCGGACGGAACATGGCCAGCTTATGGTAAGTTTGAAGCGTCAACCGATCCCGGAAAGTGGGATGACCCAGCTCAGAAGCGGCTTTCATGAGGTTATATGCCTCGATGCCACCAGCACCACCAGCGCCTCCCATGCCAATAGGGTTGTCTCCCTCTGGCGTGAATGGAGCAATAGAAAGAGGCTCGTTCTTCCGTAACTGCGACACACGGTCCTTCATCAGTAACTTGAAGGCCTTGTCTGCTTTGTGCGGCTGCACGTAGCTGAACAACGGGCACACCATGACGACTGCTTGGGGCCGTCGGTCGACTGCCGCGGAGCAGGCGCTAATCGTTGCGCCAAATGACATGCCCCAGAGTACGACGCGACGCGAATCGACGCCGGGCAGGTTTGAGACGAAGGTGAAAATGTCTGCCGCCATGGTCAGTCTATTGATCAAGCTCATGATGCGGCGTGAGCATTGCTCTAGCAACTGACCGGATAGATCCTCGGCCATTTGTAGAGGATTGAGGAGGTTGCGTGGAGATCCACCACTTGCTCCAACGCTGCGAGCGTCGTAAAGGAAAACGGTGTAGCCCCGAGCGTGGAACGCTTCGGCAACTTCTGGGAGTGTCATCTCCTTGACACAATTGAACTATTGAAAATTGTTACTTGAAGTGTGCTTGGGCGGAGTAGTGGCCATTCCACACATACGCCGTGAGACATGATAATAGCTGGTGCCGGTCCATCCTCAGCTTCGTACAGTAGGCCGACAATTGGAGTGCCGTCGATTGTCTTGCACTCGACTTCCCGGGTTGGAGATAGAAAATGAGGCATATTGAATGGCAGGCTCGAATGGTTCTGGATAGATCAATTTACGCAGCCCGAGTTGCGCGGCCTAATCTTTAAGACAGAGGAATCACGGAGTGACATGTTGCTAAATCTATCCCGGCACTATACGGCAAGGCTGGTTCTTCAGCCCCATTATTGCAAACACGGACTGTTTCAGAGTTGTCTGTTCACAGCTGCGGCTGGCAAAAAGCTGACGGAAAGTTGAGAGTCCGTAAGGTAAGCAGGCGCAGCGTAGTAATCTGCTTGCTTACGGGACTCACTCAAGCCACCGCCTACTTCATTGGCGGTGACAAAGCCTTATATCACCAAGTACGCGGCGGAAGTTTCAAACCAAGCATCTCAGGACAGAATCTAGACGATTGGTGCGACTTAACTCCACTCGATCGTCCCTTACCCATCGACCATTTCGTTACCCTCTATCATCATCTTCAAGAGAGCGACGACTCCATTCTACCATACGGTCCTGGTTAGGGAAAGCTACGATCCAGCTGATCCTTTCTTCCCTCTGTTGTCCGTTCACCTTCCTCGCATGACTTCGGCTTAGGAGATACAATGGGCGGCGCGAAGTTTCGACAAGAACCTGTGGCCGTCGTGGGCTTTGCGTGCCGACTTCCCGGCGGCAATCACTCGCCGTCAAAACTGTGGGACTTTATAGAGAAAGGCCAAGTCGCCTCCAATAAGGTGCCAACGAATCGCTTCAACATCAAAGGTCATTACGATGGATCTCACAAGCCGGGCACGATGCGACCAAAGGGCGGTATGTTCGTTGACGTCGATCTCGCCGATTTCGATGCCTCCTTCTTCGAAATTGGTGGCACCGAGGCCATTGCCATGGATCCCAATCAGCGCCAGATGCTCGAAGTTGTGTTCGAGGGTCTTGAGAACGCCGGTATCCCTCTCGAGAAGGTCGACGGCGCACCTGTCGCGTGCTTCGTCGGCTCCTACGCATCGGGTATGTCCAAAGAATGATTGATGATGCCCAACTGCTCTTTTCGATCTAACCCTGTGCCCACGCTTGAAGATTATGGCGACATGCAGAACAGAGATGCCGAGGACCGGCCAGCGAATTGTGCCATTGGAGTCGGTCGCAGCATCATGGCCAACCGACTTAGTTACTTCCTCAACGCCAAGGGCCCCAGTATCACCATCGACACCGCGTGTTCTGGAAGTCTCGTCGGTCTCGACATGGCATGCCGTTCCATCCAGTCCGGCGAGTGTTCCATGGCAATCGTCGCAACGAGCAACTTCTACTTGAACCCCGATCACGTCATGGATATCGGCAATGTTGGCCAGGCGCATTCACCCTCTGCATTGTGCCACACCTTCGATATGGACGCCGATGGCTACGTCAAGGCCGAGGCAGTGAGTTGTATTATCATCAAGAATCTCTCGGAAGCCATTCGAGACTGTGATCCTATCCGGGCAATTGTCCGCGGCACGGCCTCCAACAGGTATGCTTAAACACCTCGCGTAGTCCTGAACGGTTGAAGAATGTTTCTGATACAAGTGTCCATCATACAGTAACGGACGGACAGCCGGCATCGCCAGTCCCAATTCTGATGCCCAGGCGGCTGCGATACAGCGAGCGTATTCCAACGCTGGCATCCTCAATCTCAACGACACTGCATACCTTGAGTGTCATGGCACGGGCACACAGGCAGGAGACCCGGCCGAGGTCAATGGCGCTGGGTCCGTCTTTTCTGTCTCACGCTCGGCGGAGCGGCCTCTTCTCATTGGCTCCATCAAGAGCAACATCGGCCATTCCGAGCCAGCGGCTGGTAATTCGGGCCTCATTAAGGCTATCATGGCCATCGAAAAAGGTGTCATCCCCGGAACGCCGCTCTTCATCAAACCGAGCCCCAAGATCGACTTCGCCGGTAACAAAGTAAGGGCCTTTCGCTCAGCGATCTCGTGGCCAGACAAAGACTTTCCACTCCGCCGAGCCAGCATCAATTCGTTTGGCTATGGCGGCTCCAACGCACATGCAATCATCGACCAGCCTGAAAAGGCTGTCCGCGATAATCATGTGTCGTCGTTCAGCGGCGCTGATTTCTTTGATGATTTCGACGATGTCCCGGAGATGAGCGAGCGACCGTACACTTTATTCATATCAGCGAATGATGCCCAATCTCTTAAAGGGAACATTTCGAGTCTCTGCAGCCACCTTCTCAATCCTCGAGTCAAAATAAGCCTTCCGGACCTTGCTTATACGCTCACTGAGCGTCGCACGCGACTTTGGCATCGCGCATTCATCACCACGCGCAGCACTGAGATTCGAGAAAGCGATTTTACAGTTGGCAAGCGAGGCTCAAATGCGCCAAAGATCTCCTTCATCTTCACTGGTCAAGGCGCACAGTGGCCCCAGATGGGTAAAGATCTGCTCAAGTACTTTCCCTGGACTCGCACAATCCTCCAGGAGCTCGATTCGATACTCCAAGCGCAACCCAACCCTCCTTCATGGTCTTTACTCAAAGAATTGACCGAGCCGCGGCCAGCGGAACATCTGCGGCAGGCAGAGTTCTCGCAGCCGCTCGTCACCGCACTACAGCTCTGTATTGTCGCAGTTCTGGAGTCTTGGGGGGTAAAACCGAGTAGTGTCATTGGTCATTCGTCTGGCGAGATTGTGGCTGCATACGTAGCCGGCCTTTTGGACCGTCAAGGTGCGATCACAGCCGCCTTCTATCGTGGCCGTGCAGCGGTCAACCGCAGGTCTGAGATCGAGACGGATGTCGGCATGCTCGCCGTCGGCCTTGGGCCTCAGGATGTTCAACCATTTATCGACATACACTCTCACGGCGCTTGGATCGCTTGCTTCAACAGTCCCAACAGTGTTACTATCTCGGGACGTAAGCTCGTGTTGGAGTCTTTGGCCGAGGACATCAAGGCGAAAGGCCATTTTGCACGGCTATTGCAAGTTGACATGGCCTACCATTCGAAACTGATGCATCTTGTTGGCGTTGAATATGCAGACCTGTTAGCTGCAACCAGCAGTTTCAGCGCCTTGGAGCCCTCAGCGCCTTCTGTTCGCATGTTCTCGTCAGTCACTGGGCAGGAGAAGACGGATATCGCGGATGCCAAATATTGGAAGACCAACATGGTCTCTCCTGTGCGCTTCAGCGAGGCCCTGACTGAGCTTGTCAAGCAAGATTCGCCAGACATGGCGATTGAGATAGGGCCCTCTGGTGCTCTGGCAGGACCTGTCTCGCAGGTACTCAAGTCTTTGCCTACTGGTGGCAATGTCAGCTATGCTGCAGCTTGGTCTCGGAGTGCTAATGCAGGCGAGGCCTTGTTCGATATCTCCGGTCGTCTGTTCATCGCTGGCGCTCCCATCGACATGTCTGTGGTGAACCAGTACGGGAAGTACAAAGTCCGTACGATTACCGACTTGCCGAATTATTCTTGGAACCACACAGTCAAATACTGGCATGAGAATGCCGCTAGTCGAGATTGGCGTTACAAAAGGTTCATTACTCACGACCTCTTGGGGTCCAAGATCCCCGGAACTTCGTGGAAGCCATCAACGACGTGGCGAAAGCAGCTCTATCTCGACGATGTGCCATGGCTTCGTGATCATAGGATGGGTACAGATGTGCTGATTCCAGGCGCTGGTCTCGCAACGATGGCACTCGAAGCCATGTACCAAAAGCACAGTGCCCTACATCCAGACGAGGAGATAGAGCCCAATGACCTGTGCTATCGGTTTCGAAATGTCAAGTTCGAGCGTGCCGTGGTCGTGGAAGAAAACAAGCCCACCACGATCTTGCTGACGCTGTCAGCAGTGCCTGGGAGCAAAGACTGGCACGAGTGGCGCATTCAGACTCATGCCAACGGAGTGACGTCTGATCACTGTGGTGGTCTCATCCGCGTCCAAGAGCCCCTGAGCGAAAACGAGGCAATCTCCGGCGCAGAACTGGCGCCCTTGAAGCACCCCCAGTCAACTAAGCTCTGGTACAAGGCACAGCGCGAAGTTGGCATGGAATTCGGCCCCTCTTTTCAAATGGTGAAGGCCTTCGAGACGATCAGTGGAAGCCGCAACTGTCGAGCGCTCGTGGATCTCCAACCGCCCGAGTCGAAGTGGAAGCCCGAATCTTACTATCCACTGCATCCAACCACGCTGGACTGCTTGTTGCAGACGGCCACTCCAGCAAATGCTGCCGGAGAGAGGAGCTTGATCAAGGCCACCATGGTACCTCATCTCGTCGACGACATGATTGTGAACAGGATTTCTAAGGGCATGACGGAGGGCCTGGCCGTGGCTGAGTCGGTCTACACTGGGCGTGGTCGCCAGGATCTTGCCAAGAGCTGGACCGCGAACATCAACATTCATGATCCAGCGTCTGGGGCGCCCATCCTCAAAGTCACTGGTTTGCACTACATCAAGCTCGATACGGGCGAAAGACCTGACCCTCACGTCATCCAATCTGTCACTTGGAAGCCCGACATTACCCTTCTCACACAAGCGCAGCTGCGCATTCTGTCAGCCACCTCAGCCGAAAATCAATTGGACATGGTCCTCGACCTGATCGCCCACAAGACCCCTACCCTCCGAGTTCTCGAGATGAGTCTCCACAAATCAGACTCCTCGACGATATGGTTCGCGGATGAAAGCCACGCCGCAGCGCGGGTGGCCTACACGCAGTACCATTTTGCCACGTCCGACGCAATGACGCTTTCCAATGTTCAGAGTGCGCATGAGTCGAGAAGGGACAGTGCGTTCCACCTCATAAACACTTCGAAGGACGCATTAGACCTCACGGGCATGGAGTCGACATTTAATCTAGCAATCGTCAAAGCGTCAAAGAAGGGCGAGGACGCAATATTGGCGCAAGTGCTGCAGAACATGCAGGCACTGCTCGCTTCTGATGCAATGGTCGTCGTAGTGCATCGCGACAGTGAGCCGTTGGAACCTCAGGAAACCGAGAACAGCGCCTTGCATTCGGTTACGTTGCGCTCAATGCTCGAAAAGAGCACTCTCTTTAGTTCAATTAAAGAGATTACGACTGCACCGGGCGATGGGTCGGCTTATCTCATGACCAAGAAGCCCATGTGTGGCAACATCGGATTCCTTGGGCGTCTCACTGTGGTCACATTCCACGCAGACAGCCCAGTGCTCTCATCAAGGCTCCGAAGCACGCTCGTAGCCTCAGGCTGGGAGGTCAACACCTGCCCAGTCTGGGATTTGGCATCGGGTTCGCACGACTACCAAGATGCGTCGTCAATCTTGGTCGTTGATGAGCTGTACCGGCCTGTGCTGAAAGACATGCAGGAGGAGCAGTGGGATGATTTTAAAAGGCTGATCAGCGGTAACACGCCGGTGCTTTGGGTGACCAAGGGTGCCCAAACTGCCAGTGTCACAGATCCCGACAATGCGCTCGTTCAAGGTCTCTTCCGTGTAGTCCGCAACGAGATCCCGGCCACCAAGCTGGTGACACTCGATGTTCAATCGGCGCTCAGCCCAGCTACCGACATAGCAATCGACGAGGTGCTGGGCAAGCTCCAAGCCGGCCACGATGCTGAGACTGAATACGCAGAGCGGGACGGAATTGTGCTCGTCCAGAGGCTCCTGCCAGACCTGAAGCTTAATGAGTTCAAAAATGCTGAGTCCAAGGGCCTCGAGCCTGTGGTGAAGGGCTTACATGCCACCGAAGCGCAGGTCCGACTCCAGGCGGAAAAGGTCGGTACGCTTGAGAGCCTGACATGGTGCGAAACGGCTGTGGGTGAGGTGCCTATGGAGCCGGGAATGATTGAGATCGAAGTCAAGGCGGTTGGTGTGAACTTCAAAGTACGTCCGAGAGCTGACTTACCCCTTCAACGACTCATGTATCGTCTGCTAATACCTCTGTCTTTCTGAATAGGATGTTGCAACAACCATGGGCATCGTACCCGAGAACGAGTACACCATTGGTTGCGAATGCGCTGGTATCGTCAGACGCGTCGCACCTGGGGTCAACAAAGTCAACATTGGGGATCGCGTAGTCTGCATGCGGAGCGGGACATATGTCAACCGCGTCCAGTGTCCCGCTGATCGTGTGCATGTCATCCCGGACAACATGAGTTTGGAGGATGCATCGACTATCCCGTTGGTGTACTTGACCGCCATATACGCCTTGTACCACCTTGGGAACCTACGGGAAGGTCAGGTATGATTGATACGGCTGGCTTGCTGTCCGTGTGACCTTGCTGATCTTTTGGCGCAGTCCGTCTTGATTCACTCCGCAGCTGGCGGAGTAGGTATCGCCGCGATCCAGCTTGCTCAGTACAAGAAAGCAGACGTGAGTTCACAGCTGAGAGACACATGTGTCGCTGTAAATGTCTAATACGGATTGATCTCGCAGGTCTTCGTCACCGTGGGTACCAACGAGAAACGCGACTACCTGGCCAAAACCTTTGGTATCCCTGAGAACCGTATGTTCAACTCGCGCAATACCAAATTTGCGGCGGAGATTCGTCGCGAGACAGGCGGCCGAGGCGTCGATGTCATTCTCAACTCGCTGATCGGTGAGCTGCTGGATGAGTCATGGCGTTTGACCGCCGACGGGGGCATCATGGTGGAAATCGGCAAACGAGACATTGTTGATCGCAACACTCTTGCAATGGAACCGTTCGACCGTAACTGCTCGTTCCGAGCAGTCGACCTTTCGTACACAAGGGAGATCACCAATGAATTGATCGGAAGGTGTGTATTACATCTTCTTCTGCTAATCGTTGTACGATCTTGTCGTAGTTGCTAACAAGGAATGGAACGAACAGATTGCTCGAGGAGATCTTCGACTTGGTAAAGAGAGGTCATATTGGGCCGATCCACCCCATCAGCCAGTACCGCTTCGATCAAGTGATTCCCGCTCTGTCGTACATTCGCCGTGGTCAACATATCGGCAAGGTTGTTGTTTCCAGCGGAGAAGAGGATCCGCAGCTCCCAATCCGACCAGCCGTCCGCAAGCTTCAGCTGGATCCTGATGTTTCCTATCTCATCGTTGGCGGACTGAAAGGCCTCTGTGGCAGTCTTGCAGTTCACATGGTCCGTCATGGGGCGCGGCGCATCATTGTCATGAGTCGCAGTGGTGTCGAAGACGAGGCATCACAACGATGCATTGCCCACTGCGCCGCGTGGGGATGCGAGGTGAAATGTGTCAAAGGCGATGTCGCCGACGCGCACTTCGTGGAAGAAACTTTCCAGTCTGCCCAAGGGAGGATTGCTGGTGTGATCCAAGGCGCGATGGTTCTCAGGGATAAACCGTTTGAGACGATGTCTCATGACGACCTCATGACAAGTCTGAACGCCAAAGTGACCGGGACGTGGAACTTGCACAACGCCGCAAACAGGCAGCAGATGCCGCTTGAGTTTTTCTCCCTGCTCTCCAGCATTTCCGGGGTGATCGGTAACAAGGGTCAAGCCAACTACGCTGCCGCAAATGCCTTCTTGGATGCTTTTGCCTACTATCGACAAGCAAAGGGTCTGAACGCCAATTCCATCGACCTGGGGGCCATACGGGATGTTGGCTACCTGGCGGAGCAAGGTGAAGGCATGGAGGCCCGCTTTGACAAGAGTCAATGGACTCCTATTGACGAAGCCATGCTCCGCCGAATCTTCACTTATTCCATCTTGCAACAAGATCGGCAACCAATCCATTCCGATAGCCGCGCTCAGCTTGTGACTGGTCTGGCATACCCGTTGGCCGCTGGAGGATCCGAACTGGAGAGAGAGCCCCGATTCTCCTACTTGTTCAGCATTCACGCCGGCGGTGGTGGCGCTGGGGATGAAGAGGAGAGCAACAACGAGATGGATCAGGCCATCAAGGCCTTCATGCTGCTGGTCAGCACGGGTGCCGACGCCGCGACGTTGAACATGGGCGCGCTGAGCGTATTGCAGCCGCAGATCACCAAGGTGTTGCGCCTCGAGACGGAAATGGAGCCGGCCAAGCCACTCTCGTCGTACGGACTCGACTCGTTGTCGGCGGTCGAGCTGCGTGGTTGGGTCCGGCAGAAGCTGGGGGCTGATCTGAGCACTCTAGACATCACGAATGCGAGCTCGATGACCGCTCTGGGTGAGAAGCTGGTCTCCAAGATGCCGGCGCCAGGTGAAGCGAAGCAATAGAGGGTGTATCTGTTCTGATAGTGGTTCAGGTGAGGTCAAGGTGTCTCATTACTGTTTGTAGAGGGTTCGTATTTCATAGAGGGTGGAATGATTGTTTCTGATATAGAGTGTAACCCGGCATCACGTAACGTCTTTGGAACGGGAAATCACTCTCTCAATGCCTCAGAAGGACTCAAACGAAAGACTGAAATGGGTGTTATGTACGCAATATTCGATACTGTGCTCGAGTTGATTGTCAGAGCATCCCGTCATTGCCTATCTGATCGCAAGTGCGCTTCACGAAGCTTGTACATGTAGATTTTCACTCGGCAACAGTTGTTAATGCCTGACTGGCCTGAGCGCCTAAGGTGTTTCTTGGGTAGTTACGTAAGCCAGAGAACTTGATATTTCGTGTGTGCAGTAAATACACATGCAACCTATACTACCATGTCAAGTCAACTCTGCAACATGTGAGATTTTGAATCCACCTGGACACAGGTCTTGGAAGACCGCCTGCGGATCGTACTTTGCCGCCACCTGCTTCATCCTTCGCACGTTCTCCGCGCCGTAGCTACGCAGTGGATCCTGTGACCGGTCGGCATAGTTGAGGTAGACCCAGTCGAGATTCCCATCTTCTATTGTCGCAGCGTACGCCCGGAGCTTTTCGACCCACGACTGAATGCGCGGGTAGGCAAAGGCCTGTTGCTCGGGAGTTTTGACCAGCACAATGGCCACGAAGAGCAGGCCATCGATGGGCTGGCGGTCCAAGCCCATGACGTTCCCGCCATGGCGCGCCGATATCTCGCCGTAGATTTTGGGCAGCGGCTGGAGGAGACACTGCGTTGTGAAATCGCCGTCGGGTATGAAACCTTTCAGGTCGTCCACGAATTGTTTGTGCAGCTCGGTTGCTTTCGCCACGATGCGAGCTTCATTGCCAAAGGTGGCGGTGAAGAAGGTGGATCTGGTGGAAAGGCGTTGATGTCAGATCACGATTGATGCGAGGCACAGGGAGGAAAATGGAGAGCACGCACTGGTTGCCTCCGGGCACGACATCGTACTCTGACACGGCACCCAGCGCGGTCGTGGGCTTGCACGTGTTCATGATCGCGGGCAGATCCTTGAACCCATCGTATGCTGGTGCATCAGCAACGCCAGCGACTTGCGCAAAGGCGACAACGACAACTATGTCTTTGAAATCGGGCTGGGACCCGCGTCAGTACATACTGGTGATTAGAGCACGGCGTGTCAAAACAGACTAGGTGAACACAGGATCAGCAAGAGACATAACGAGTCAAGCAGTTCTTCGGAAGCGCTCACCCGTGTATGTATGGAACCAAAGCATGTGGCTATCGGGATCCGACTCTACTTTGGAGGTAAAGCGCACCAGTGCCTCGATCGCCGACGGAGTCACCTGCTCCGGATAGACCTTCAGCCCGCCGTAGATGCCTTCGCTCTTGAGTGCGTGCATCTTGTAGTTGGTCACGATGCCGAAGTTGCCCGATCCGCCCTTGAGTGCGAAATAGAGGTCCGGATGCTCTTCCATACTCGCCGTGATGATGCGCCCGTCCGCGAGCACGACCTCGAACGAGATCACGTCATCGCAGGCAAAACCGCGTCGTCCCGTCGAGAAGGAGATTCCACCCCCTATGATCAAGCCGCCAACGCCGACGGTGCCGTTGCGTCCGCCGGCAACGACTCGGCCGTGCTTGTCGAGCTCGCCATACACGTCGCGCCAGCGGCCACCAGGACCGATGTCGACGGTCTCAGCGGCAGCGTCGTAGCGCGTCCAGTTCATAAGGCTGAGGTCGATGGTCACACCACCTTCGATATTGTTTGCGCCTGCATGCGGTGTGTGGCCGCCGCTCCGGACGGCGAATGTCGCCCGGTGGGTGGTGAGGACCTTGATCACGCTCGCGACCTCCTGGGCCGAGCGCGGCAGGATGAAGTGACTGGGCTTGAGGCGGGTCTGCAGCGACCAGTAGCTCTGCACACGCGCATCGTAGTCTGGGTCTTCAGGCACCAGCACTTGGAACTGGACCTCCGCCTCCGCCAAGGCCTGGATGAGTGCGTGTGCCTGAGTGGATTGTGCGAGCGTCGACATTGTCGCGTTGCGATGTACAGAGACTGCCTGCCAGCCACCGGTCTCATGGCTCCAAGTCTAGTGCCGTACACGGCCAAGAGGCAGTGCGCACAGAATGACTGAAAGGCTTATCATTACATGTAATGACAACCCGAGACTGGGATCCTCTCATCATGCAGGCTTACTCGATCCTAAGCTTTCCTTTCTTACCTACTTACCTTACCCGCATACCATGCATCGTGCGTCTCCCGTCCCATCCTCAGATGACCAATAATCCATCAGCTAATCAATCGGTCGACTTGTTGGACAGTAATCGACTGCTTAATCATGCGATTATACAGTTCAGTGCTTGATGACACCTTTGGCAGCTTGAGATTGTCGTTGATTCCTCCAATCAGCGGGCTGATTATGTTGACAGCGTGACGATGCAGAGGTCAAGTTTACTACTTGATGAATGGGTCGATTGACGGGATTACTGTTGGCTGCGATCTGTGAACATCGACAGATGCGGGTGGAAATTCGGGCAACGCTGCGCCCCATGCAGCTGAATCCGATGCTTACTTTACATGAGTTGCTACGCCACCTTACGATTCATTATAAAGAAAAGTGAGTGTCATTGTCAAGGACACTGATCAGAATACCGTCAGAAGCATCATATCTACTAATGAGGGCTTCTCTGTGCGGGAGCATCTGTCACAATCCTGAAAGAGAAGAAGCGCCCCTGGCTTTCTATCACATTTCGTTCACCAACCTTTGAAGAGACGTGTAAGTATTCTCTAATATGCACACAATAGTCTACCTTCTTGCTAGCCGCCATTTGCACAACGGGGAAGAGAGCTATAAAACAGAAGCTGACCGATAGTACGACGTCTTCTCTGACCGCGAATTTCCGCGAGCATAGCTACGAGTGTACCAATGGTTTCATCGAACTAACCACTGAATGGCAGAATCTCCTGACGTCTCCCTACCCTACTTCTGCCGTTTTGATCTCGGCATCGCAATGAAGATATCAACAGTGATCTCCGACAGCGAAACAGATCCTAAACTTGAGCCCGAGACTCGTCACTGGAAGCTGTGCAATATTCTCTCCTGGCCCCTGTCCCTCTTCAACACAAACAAGGCAAATCCAACCATCACCAGCTCATCAGGTCGAGCCATGGCGCCACGAGCATTGCCAATTCTGCCCCAGACCACTTTCATGGTCGTCGGCACAGGCCAGGAGGGATACGAGGCCCTCAGATCACCGGCCAAGCTTTGCGCCATATCAGAGCTCACTGGACGTGCCGATGAGGGCGTCTACGAGTATGCTTGGAAGCAACATGGCGTCCTTGCCGTGGAACACCATGCTCTACTCGGCATCTTTGTCGGCATCGTCGGGACCTACACTCCTGACGTGATTGCCGCATTGCTGGGTCCTGGTAATCGTCCAGATGTCACTCCTCCCCAAGAACCGCCGCAGACACCCTCACGCGCTGATCGCTTTTTGCACCACGTTCCTGTGGCCATACTGGCCAAGTCTCTGAACAAGACCCTCGGCCCGGCGGCGGACTGGACAATCATGAGTCTCGCCAGCACCCTCGAGAATGTCTTCTCACCGAGAGCGGTCGAGAGGCGAGTCACGATAGTGGTGGTGAACACCTCGCTCGAATACTGCTTTGCTGTAACGGACTCCAGCAATTACCGAGGTCGTGGATTATCTACCTTCAAGGACTTGCATCGAGGCATCGCGCTCAAGGACACCGAAGGATACTGGGTCAGCGTTTGGTCAAGTGAAGCGAGCGATGCAGGCCCGGCGTCAGCCATCGAGATTACTCGGGAGGCGCGATCAGAGCAAGATGAACCTCTGCGCTTCGTCATCGCGGGCGCCTCTCAATTGCGGAATAAAAACGCAACTCGTCTTACCGTCAACAGCGGATCGGCTGAAGAGCTCGCGAGAGAAGTCGACACATCGGATGTCACGCATGAAGTGGCAGATAGCCCTGATGGGAGAATCAGTTGCTGTGTAAAGGTCCACGATCAACAAGGACCGTTGTCCTACATTTTGGTAGAATTGGCTGATATAGGAAGAGGGAGAAAAGTTTCGTGATACAGCTAGAAACCTTTGTCGATAGAAACGAGTGTACGGAGGTAGATTTGACGACTTTTACAGAAAAGGGGCGTCTATGCTGATTACCCATGGAGACTATACTCTTTCTCTTCGATCTCACATGTAGTCTTCCCCGATCGATGTGTTATTACTACTGACACCGAAGAGGCCCGGATCGTACGAACGGCTCCTGCCGTGAACGAGAGTGGATTCTTAAGAGCTCCAGTCATGAAGCATCCAGACCATGGTTCAAAATCGTCACGCACATTGCTCGCGGTCATTCCAGTAGCCAGTCAGTCGACCGCTTGACTTTTTGATACGAATGACTGCTCAGGTGCTCAATGATATGTTTGGATGCTTGATGATCCCCGTTGACAGTCTGATCAAACCTCTAAATGTACAAATCAGCAGTAGTATCTACCTACGAGTCACCTAGCGCAACAAGCCCCTATCATGCCGTCTTCGACTTCACGGTAATGCGCAGGTTCTGCTTAGAATGCGCTACAACACGATCATCCCAATTGTCCATGCCCGCACGGCTTCCTGGGGCCATCTTCATGTCGAAAGAGGTGAACAACGTGGCCAGAACCAAGTACATCTCCGCGTAGGCAACTCTTGAGTCCATGTTAGTTCACTCTATCAGAGAAGAATCTCGTTGTCGATGAAAGGGGCGACTTACGTTTTGCCGATGCAGTCAGTCCGACCTTTCGAGAAGGCGAGCACCCAGTGGTCAAGATCCTTGCCCGACTCGGGGGACCAGCGCTCGGGCTTGAACTCTTGCGGGTCAGGAAACACCTCCGGGTCGAACGAGATATGTAGTTGACTCAAGCCGACGACCGAGCCTTCAGGTATCATCTTGTTCACAGCGGGCACGTAGAGGCCTCCTTTGGGCACGACACGAGGCAAGCGGCCAGGGATCAGAGGCATATATCGCAGACTTTCCTTGATGAAGCCAGTCTGCGCAGACAGCAGATCAGTGATTCTTCTGGTATGGAGCAGAGGTACAAAGACACGTACTAGATATGGCAAAGCTTCCAATTTGCGCAGTGGTAGTCGTCCAGCTTCAAGCTTTATGGTGGCAAGTTCGTCCATGATAGGTTTCTGCACATGAGGAAAGCGGAGGAAAAAGTAAGTCGCATAGCAGAGCATGATCGCAGTTGGTTCAGTGCCTGCGTTGAGGATGCCCGTGCCTTCGTCTGCTAGCTGTCGAATGTTGAGTGGTTGAGGCTTTCGTCCTTCTGAGGACAGACGACCGTTATCGCAGAGCATACGCTCGAAGATGGTCTCTTCGTGCGCTTTCTTTTGCAGCGCCTTGTCGAAATCGAAGTTCTGAATAGCGACTTGCGCAAGGCGTTCGACAAACTGGCGTTGTTCAGCATCAGCAGACTATTCCTCCACCATGAATGCGTTCAGACCGGCTTACCCAGATCACGTCGACGAACGTGCCGCTGAAGTATGCCAGCATTGACCGCGGCATGGCAATCATGATGTAGCGTACAAACGAAAAGTGAACTGCCATCCAGATACCCTTGGTGAAGGCCTGCATCTCAGCTGATCGTTCAACGAAATTGGGAGCGGCAAGTAGGTCCAGGCTCTGACCGAGAAAGTGGCTAGAGATTACGTCCGCCTGTGTTCATTAGAATCTCGCTGTCAGCTACCTTTCTTCAGTCTCCGAGGGCAGCGACTTACACAGTAGCAATACAATAGCTCCGCAATGGGGACTTCTTCACCTTTGCGCTCGAATTCCTTCATTTTTGTGGTCATAATGTCGAGCTTCTCATACAATAGGTCCTCCATGTGGGTCACGCAGGTCTTGGAAAAACATGGATTTAGAGTCTTTCTCTTCCTTTTGTGCTGCTCGATAGATATAGTGAATGCCATGCCTTGGGATACTCCGAGGGCATAAGAACCTGGATCTTTCGTGAAAGCGTTGTTCTTGTATACGCTGGTTGATATATTAGAGGTGTTCGCTCGACTTAGACCCAATGATCAGGGATTCTGCTCACGCATGATACATGGAAGAGTCTTTGATATGGACCTCATTGGGATTGATTCGAACGACAGGTCCTGGACTATCGGTTAGTTGTTGCTTGAAGTATGCGAGGCCAGAGCGAACTGACCATATCTCTCGTGATACTTGTCAATTTCCGGCATGAATCGCCCATTCAGGATCGCCTCGTAGTAACATTGTGGCAGGTTACTAACACGACAGAGAAATGGACCGGGAAAATGTGCCAGTGGGTGGAGCGTCAGGTTGTAGATGATTTTGGCAGTGCAATACGTCGCACACGCTACGACGAGTAGCCAGATCAAAGCTTGAGGGTCCTCACGAGCCTGTCGCAAGTAGGCTGCAATACTGTCTCTGATCCAGACCAGCCTAGACATGGTGACTTCGATCCCCAATGGTTGATGGTAGTGCGTGCATGACACTTCGCAAGAGGGCTTGCTAAGGGCTACGGTTTAACTACGCCTCAGCTACACTCTGACCAAATTACTGTATTACAAACTCTGGCCAGGCCTTTCTGCTGAATAGGCAGGAGATTGGACCAGTCAGCATTGCTACGCGCCATTATGCGTAGATAAGATTTTGGGAGTAATTCTGTGCCCGCTCTATTACGAGCTTGCCAGGGGGATAATAGCGTGCTGTAGCGTCCAAGGCGCATCCTTCTTAGGATGTTGTTGGATCGAACGACGTTCAAGGCTGAATATAACTATATAAGGCACACGCTCAGATCAGCTCGGCATATAATAACTCCGGCACCGGCTAGATAGGGGTAAGTACATGTATCACTGACTTGTCCCGTCATCAGCAGAGTAAGCAGACGTGTGATGACAAGAGAGTAATCATACAGATAATGCGCTGATCACTTGCTTACTACGTTGTATGCCGTTTGCTGACAGTAATCGAGGATTCTGCTCATGGCCCTGCACCATTATGCACAACTCATGACAGTGGCAATCTGTGCAGGCTGACTGCACCATTACCTTAGTCTGGAATGAGACCGCTGCATGGCTGCTTGTAAGTCCACTGCGGCAATGTGTTCGAAGGAATCGTCGGTGAATCGAAACATTGCCACGGCGTGCCACCTCCACTTTCTTTGCCTTGCTCTAGATCTGCTCAGCGCGTCCCGAAAAGCAGTTGAGACGCCATGGGAGGAGTATGGGCCCAAATGCTGCCCGGCACCGCCGGCTTCACCGAGCATAGCATCGGTTCACAAGCCGACAAGGTGTTCATCGTGACTGGTGGGAATTCGGGCATTGGTTTGGAGCTTGTAAAGATCCTGTATGGCAAAGGCGCCACCGTCTACATGGCCGGCCGCTCAGCCAGCAGGATGACGGAAGCGATCGAGACTATTATCGCTTCTCCTGGAACGACGCCTGGTGTTATGAAGAGCCTGGTCATCGATTTTGGCGATCTTGCAACAATATCAAAGGCCGCATCAACGTTCCTGCAGCAGGAGTCGCGGCTGGACGTTCTGTGGAACAACGCTGGCATCGCTCACGTCCCGGCGGGCAGTACATCTGCTCAAGGCTATGAGGCGCATATGGGCACCAATTGCCTCGGCCCATATCTATTCACAAAGCTACTCATGCCTGTTCTCGTCAGGACCGCGCAGAGTATGTCTCCCGGCTCGGTGCGTGTTGTGTGGTCCACGTCGAGTATCGTGGATATGGCGGGCCCTCCCGGGGGCCTCCAAATCTCCGAACAAGCGCCCGGCAAGCATAACCAAGATAAAGCCTACAACTACAGTGCCTCCAAGGCCGGCAACTGGTTTCTGGCTTCCGAGCTGGACAAGCGATTTGGACGCCAGGCCGGCATCCTTAGCCTGGCGGTGAATCCGGGCAATCTGAGAACCAAGGGATGGGATGGTGTGCCCTTTTGGATGCGGTTCGTCCTGTCGCCCTTCATCCACGGGCCCAAGAACGGCGCTTATACGTACCTCTGGGCAGGATTCTGTCCTGAGGCCACGATGGAAGATGGTGGCAAGTTTGTGATTCCATGGGGCCGCTGGCATCCGGACCCGCGTAAAGATTGTCTTGAGAGCTTGAGGTCAAAAGATCAAAGTGGCAGCGGCCTAGCTGCAGATTTCTGGGAATGGTGTGATGAGCAGACCCGGCAGTATGCTTGATTCGCTGTTCGGAGGTGTGATGATGCTATTCACCTCAAGCGCCAGAAATCTAATGTTCAATTCCGCGATTCAATGCTTGTTATGCTATAAGGAAGCATCACCTCCATCCTCTCATCAGGTACCACATTTCTTATCTAGCTACGATTACCAAGCGAATCCACCTCCCGCAGACGCACGTAGCAGCTTTTCGGCTCGTGCGTCATGTTGAGGTTGGACTGATACCCCGACAGCGCAGGCGGACACTCTAAGAGCTCAAAATTCCAAATCATTATCGTAAGAAAGATCTTGATCTCGACATACGCCAGCCGCTTACCGTAACAGGCCCGCGTACCGAGCCCAAAGGCAAGTTGCGGCCCTGCCGTCGCATCGAATGCAGTGGTCCCGTTTTCACCACTGGCAACGAGCCAGCGTTCAGGCTTGAAGCGTGAGATGTCGCTCGCATCCCACTCCCGGTGGCGGCCCTCTTTCTTGGACACCTGGCTTGTCGCGGAGCGCCTGCTCTCGTCAACCTGGAGCGCCGGACGCATCATGGATGCGCCGGTGGTGAGAGAAGTGACGCTTGTGCCCTTAGGGATGTCGTAGCCTAGAATTCGTGTGTTGACAATGACCTCTCGATCCACGAATGACGCGGCACCGGCGCAGCGCAGGATCTCCTCCATCGTTGCTTCCAGGTAAGGGATTCGCGAGGAAGTGATCTCTCCGATCGATGGCGAGCGGCCCTGCGCCTTTGCCGCGACGAAGTGTACCCAGAGCGCTTCTCGCAAGCTGCTCTGTGCCTGTTGGTTGTCGGCAAGATACTTGAGACCCCAACAGAGTGTAGTGCTGGTTGTCTCGTGGCCCGCGAAGATGAAACCGAATAACTACGCCGTGGTTAGGGAAATTGCTCAGATCTGATTTTGAAAGAGAAGAGTAGCTCACCTCGTCGATCAGTACTCCCGAGTAATAGTCAGGTGCACGACCGCCTATTTGTGCCAGTTCTCTTTCCTTGAGGATCATCTGATCAACGGCGGAGCGCAAATCTTTACTCTTCGCATCGCCGCTTTGAAAGCGCTGGACCGCGTCTGAGAGCTCGCGCTTAAGACACTCGTCTTTCGCCTTGGCCGCTCTCTTGACCTTGGGCTTCCGCATTACGTACGCCCACATCAAGCGAGGCGCCGGGTGGCCTTGGACTTCGCCAATGGTATGGGTCAGATCGAGGATTGACTGAAGGAGTGGATCTTTCTGGCCCTTGGCGAACACCATTGGCTCATCAATGCTTGAAGGGACATGATGGCCTTGTTCTCTAACGGCATCCAAATCGGGCTTCACAGCACTGTGCTCGAAGCCAGCGCCAAAGGCGAAGGCACTGATGGCATCGAGCGCCATGTGATTGAGATCGGCAGCGGCCAGCCACGGACGCCCACGCGCAGCACGAGTCTTGAGGCGCCAGAGATCCATGAGCAAGTTGACCTTCTTCAGAATGGCCGGAGCGGCAACGTCGTGCAAGAAACTTGGCGTCATCAGGTCCTGGATCAGTCGGCGCTGTGCCTTCCACGCATCGTTCGTCTTCTGGCGGATGTGGTGGTTGGGCGCCACGCCCAGGAACAAGTCACCCACGACCTCCGATCGATCGAACTCCTTGCGGCGGGTCATCAAGTCGTGAGACTCGCGAAAGTCGGCAAGGATGACGAGCGGTCTGCTGAAGGGGCGGATGAAGACCTGGATGATGGGCGAGCCGAGCGAGTCCATGAGATCATTCAAGTAGGTGATGAAGGTGCCCTCGCTCTTGGACATGTGAGCCAGCATGGCTGGCACATTTCCGAGCAGCCTCCGCGACGAGGCGGCATCATAGGGAATACCGGGGATGGGCTTGGGTAGCGCGGCACGGTACAATGCAATTAGGGCGATTATGAGTGAGCCGACGAGGAGGGTACAGGTGGTGCTTGACGCTGAAGATGATAACATGGTTTGCTGGAGAGTATAACTGCTACGAGCAGAGAATATGGGATTGCGGGTGGTGTGCGCGCGATGCGGTGATAACGCTCTGACAAGGGCTGATAGGACAGAAGCAAAGAAGAGTAGAAAGATAATTGTCTGCCATGATCGCCCTGAAAGAATGCTTCAGAGATTATCAACGGGCATAGGGAAAGGCATGGGGCTTTGATCAGTAAGACATGATCGTCAAGTGTTGACGGATGACAAACATGATTTAGCCCTCTTTGGACTGATTGATACCATCATTATGTATACGGCTCCCTCCGAGCGTAAGTACCATGCTGCAAAGACTGAGTAATCAGTAATCAATGTGCAGTCCGAATCCGCCCTTTATGCTCGAGGCTGTCAGCCATGCATAAACTTAAGCTCATTCAGCCTTGTCAGCAGCCACTCATCATCACTGGACAGGGCGCTTAACACATAATACACAGGACAGATTTGAGCTTGCCAAGGTGGCTCCATCAGCAATTTACTCATTGGTCCATTTGACACTTCCTGGGACTCTCTGACCGCTGATGGTCCGCTATCCAGAGATTTTCTGGCAGCTCGCTACCTCGTCCCATACAACTGCAAACCATGGGTTCGGTCTTGCCTATGCCGTTGCCCACACACAAGGCCATGGAATATTTATGGAAGGGCGCGAGGTCGAATATCATGGCCTTGGTTGTTGATTCGGGGCAAAGCTGGCAGCGCAAGGCCGTGGTCGGGCTGTTCACTATATTTCTCGCTCAAATCATCATCACCAGCATCTACCGCCGTATGCTAGAACCATCTTGCCTCCAAACACTTTGCGTGTGAGGACTGACCGATCTCGTCCCCTAGTATACTTCTCACCCTTAGCACGGGCTCAAATTCCAGGGCCCAAGCTAGCTGGTCAGTCTCCGATCCAATCGTATAGGTTCCACAGGCATCTAATGGCCGCTCTCAGCATCGACCTTCTTGTATGAGTCGTACTTTGAGATTGTGAAAGGAGGACAGTACTACAAACATGTCGCAAAAATGCACGAGAAATACGGTACGCCCCGTCGTCCTTGTCCGTTAACACGAGGTAGGTATAGAGGCTGATACGTCTGCTGGAAAGGACCTCTCATTCGCGTCAGCCCGCATGAAGTCCATTGGAACGACCCCGATTTCATCGACCAAGCCTATCCGACCACCTCGAGGAAGACGGACAAGCCGGTATGGGTTGCTCAAAGGACTGGCAGTGAGTTTCTTCCGGTGAGCTCCTTGCCAGATGAGAGATGAAGACTCACAATGCTCTGTCTCTAGCCCCTTACTCCATCGTGTCGACGCCCAGTCATGATTTGCATCGCCGTCGTCGCAATGCTCTCAACTTTTTTTTCTCCGTCGCTAGCGTTCGTCGACTCGAGCCCATTTTGCAAGATTACATGCAGAAAATGATGAGACGGCTGGAAGACTCTGGCAAGGCTGAGGAAGTTGTTCAATTTCACCGTGTATTCAAGGCTGCGGCAAGCGATATCATCACTCTCTATGCCTTTGGCGACAACATGGGATACATGGACTCGCCCGACTATGGCGCTGAGTCCCAAGAATCCACCGAGTGGTTCTTTTTCCTCACACACATCTTCGGCCTGGTCCCGTGGCTGGTTGAATACGCCCAAAATGCGCCCATCTGGCTCGTCCGGCTCTGCTTTCCAGCCTTGACTGCACTACGTGAGCGGCAAGACGTACGTGGCCTCAGCTTTGCGAGTGTAGTGAAGCCACGTTCACAGACTGACATGCATCAAACAGTGGTGGATAAACAAGGTCCGCGAGATCCGTGCCTCTGACAATCCGGAGCGTGTTAAGAGTACCGTCTTTGAAGGCATTTTGAACAGCTCGCTGCCACCAGAAGAGAAAACCGACATCCGGCTGGCCTCCGAGGCTCAATTGATTGTCTTTGCGGGCGAGGGCACCACTGGTCAGTAGTCTTCTCAGGCTCATCATATCCGAAACTCGATGTCTGAGTACTGACGCGATGCGGACTCAGCTCATGCGCTCATGTGTGCCACGTTCCACTTGCTCGCGAACCCCGAGGAGCTTGCTAAACTCAAGAAAGAGCTCCGTGAGGCCATCCCTGACCCGAGCAACATCACTGTCGCCCAAGTCGACAGCCTCCCATATCTGAGCGCCATCATCTCCGAGAGCGTGCGATTGCACCCCGGCGTGATGAATCGGCAAGTGCGGATGAACCCCGAAGTCCCGATCGTGTACGACAATCCGGCGAACGGCAAGCTTTATGTTATCCCACCGGACACCATCTACAGCATGTCACCCGTTGCCACGCACATGAACCCCAAGGCGTTCGGAGCCGACCCGTACGCCTTCCGGCCCCAGCGCTGGATCGAGCAACCTACGCTCACCAGGTATTTTTTGGGATTTTCGCGTGGCACGCGAGGATGTGTCGGGTGAGTTTTTACTGAGGGCTTTCCTTTCTCCTATGGTTGCGCTTGTAGCACCACAAGTACTAACTCGGACTCCCTAGCATGACGCTTGCCCGTCGCGAAATGGCAATGAGTCTGGCAACGCTTTTCACTAAATATGATCTTTATCAGGGTCAGCCAGGACCGACGCTCGAACTCTACGACACCTACCGTTCGCGGGATATTGACGCGAATGCGGACTACATCATCCCTGTCCCCGCCAAGGGCAGCAAAGGTCTGCAGGTCAAAGTTCGTAATTAATACAGTGAATAGATTCGCAAAGTTGATGGGACTTACTTCTTCACGTATTCTATAACAGCCATGAGTAGCACAAGCTATGTTTTTCCGTCTCAAACGTACGAGGGGATACACAAGGTAGAAAAGTCAACCAGTATCTTATCTGTCGGGCCTGCACAATCGTCCATCAGGCTGCATCACCCAATGAGCGTCACTCCCGACCGCAGTATTTGCCCAAAAAAGGCCGTGAGGGTCATATGCACGCTTGACCGCAAGCAAGCGGTCGTAGTTCGCGCCGAAATAGTCTTCCTTCCACATTGCATTGTTGAACGTCGCCTCATTGCCGTAAGCACCACTTCCCGGCGTCTGGTCGCGTAAAAGTGTCTGCCAGTGATTGACTCGCGTCTGATCAGCGCTCAAGTTAGCCCACGGCTCGCCGTCCGAGACATATACACCGAAGTTGGCGAGGAACAAGGCGTCGCGCCAGGCGGGCAGGACGGCATTATCATCGGCTGCGATGCCGACTCGGGACAGGGACACGTTGTTGGAGATGAGGGCGAAGACACCTTGCTCCCGAGTCACCAAGGTTTTCATTGTGGAGACAAGCGTGTCCAGCTGGTCGTCGTCCTGCACGAGCGAAGCAGGTATCAAGCGCGAGCCCATGGTGATGTTGATGGGAGGGGAATCCGCAAAGGTTTTGTAATGTTCGAAGAAGCTGGACTGCATGTGAGTGACGTCAGCCACCATGAACACCCCCAGCTTCTTGAGTTGGGTCATGTAAGAAGCAAGCGCTTCGCGGAGGGTCTCTGTCGTGCCGCCGGGTAGCGTTGCAAAGTTCATAGTGAAGCCTTGACTGCTGAAGCCGGATGCCGTGGAAAGGCCTGGGATCCTATTGAGCGTAAGCAAAGTTTTCATCCAGCCCCTGATAGCTTTCCAGTATCTATCTTCATTTGTATTGGCAAAAGTGAACATGGCGCCAGCGACTGGCGTGTCCGGCCATGCCTTGACGGTAACGGACAGCACAACACCATAATTGCCTGGACCACCGCCGCTCAGCGCCCAATACAGATCGGAGTGCTCGTTATCGGGTGCGGCAGTGACGATCACGCCATCTGCAGTTACCACCTCGAATTCAAGCGTGTTGTCGGCGCCCAGGCCGTACATGCTCGCCAGCGGCCCATGGCCACCGCCTTGCAGCCAACCCCCGGCGACACCCACAGAGGGGCCAAAACCGCCCAAGATAGTCAGCCCATGGTCGGACGCGGCTTCGTAAGCCTCCTGAACCTGAATTCCAGCGGCCATGCGGGCAGCTCTGCCCTGGTAGCGAGGACTGGAATAGTCAGGAAAAGTAATGTCCTTGAGATTATGCATCCACAGACCGAGAGATCCGGCGCCGGCAGAGCGTCCCTGCGCGTCATGGCCGGTGTTCTTGATGGTGAGACGAACGTTGTGTCGTTGTGCGAAGCTGACGCCTGCCACCACATCGGCGGCGTGCTCGACCCGAATGGCATATTGAGCGAGATTGCCGAGAGTGCAAGGTCCGGAGCCATCCGCGCTCGCGTACGGAGTATAGGGGCTACATGAGTTGTTGAGCCAGTAGGGAGACATCACATTGACAGGATCGGTGGCACTGATGATACTTCTGGTCAAACCTTTTCTGCACGCGAGAGCAATCGCAAGAAGCCTGATCAGTAGGACTTACTGTAGCTCTGGAAAATTGTACGTGTTCTGGAGAGCAGCACATGCTCCTGCATCGAAGGTGTATCCATAGCAGACCTGAGCCAGAGGCTGGCCACGCACGAGTCTCCCATGAACGGTGTTGTTAAGCTCACTCCATATATCTTCGCTCGGCCAAAGGCAATCGCCAGGCATGACGCGGCAAGCCTGGCTATGCGTGGCGCTTGCATTGGACTTAGCATTGCACGGAGCCGCCCGAGAATTGTCCGCATCGAAGAGTATTGCTTGGGAAAAAGCCCACCAGGCGTCCACGAAGGGTTGGGTGAACATGGTCAGGTTCAGGCTGATCCGGGAGGTGTGAAGCCTGTCGAGGAGACATCAGTCTGTTGAGGAGGAATTGATGCCAGATCATAGAACCTAGAAAAAGGGGGCTGTCATCATGTCACCCGCTGACTTTTTTGATTACTACACCCATGACATGTGCTGAAGTAGTTCTGAAGACGTACCATTGCAGCCATCCGAGCTATAAGTAAGGCTGAGGTTCCGCGGCTTCGCGCATCACTTGGTACTTGAATTCATGGCAAGCTGAAGCTCGGCACCGGCCCCGTCATCAATATAGGGTCTTTCCAGCATCTTACGGCTCTTGGAGGTCCTCCTAAATCTCTCCCTTGGAAACGCCATTGCGCTGCCTGTGTGATATCCTTTAAAGTTCTCATCCTCGACGTGCTACGATCTCTACATAGTCCAGGGAAAGAAGATTTACATCCAACTATGGTAATTTGTCGATGACCTTTTGAACGTCCTTAGGCTACATGTTGTTAATACCTTACCTTGCATCAGTCATCAGGCAGGAATTGTTCCTCACACACCTAATCCCAAATCTGTCGGACCGTAAGACATAAGCGTCAGATTACAACGATGCATAAGACGGCCAGATACGGTAAAAGCCGGGTTGTGAGATTCCATGCACAGCCATCTCTCTCCAGGTTGATGCGTCCCGGGAAGGAAAATATTTCTTCCGAGTCGATTCAAGCAACATCATCAAAGAGTACAGTCTTCAAGTAACAATCATAAGGATTCACTGGCTAGACCTCACGGCCGACGGATGAGAGGTCAATCTCGGACTTCCTCCTCCTCACCATAATTTTTGCTTTGGAATTCGTGGGCTCGTAGCGAACCCATATTCGACCAGAGTGGGTACCTTCTCTCCATCCACGAGCTTGATGTCGTACTTGAGCACTGAATGCGCCAGCACAATCTTGAGATCGTTGGCCGCGAAGAAACGGCGCGCACATGCATGCTTGCCGTAGCCGGACGCCATGAAGTCTGTAATAGTCGACACGAGCCAGCTGCGATTCTTCTGACCAGGCATTCGACGACGCTTGATGAAGCGATAGCTATCGAAGACAACCGGGTCCTCATATATGTCCTGCGACCACATGCGGTGGGCTGATGCGATGGCCGAGATATCGCCTTTCCTTAGCTCGGTGCGATTGAGCAGCTCGACGTCTTTCATAGCCAAGCGACGCATGGACGCTGTAAACATCAAGCTCGCTATGTGTTTCTCGACATGGACTATACGATTGTCTTGCGCTGTTTAGGCTCACTCAATCCGATGGGCTTCATCTCTTGCGTCTCTTAAGGAAGCTGTCAATCAGGCGTAACTCCACCAGGGCAATCTTCTGCCACCCGTACTTAGTCAGCACCTCAATGACTCCCTTGCGGGTTGGCTCCAAACATTCGGGGTATGTGGCCAAGTTCAATACTGCCTGATCGAGCAGATCGCTCGTCGGATGAATGGCAACCATGTGAAGATCAAGCTGAAGGATGAGATCTTCATATTTGCGGCCGCTGGCGGCTTTGTGGAACCACACCAGGGAATCATCGGGAATGTTGGGCGGAGTGATAGACAGACATCTCACGCCTTCCGCACGAATTCTTATAATCATAAGAATGTTGGAGGACAATCATCGGGTCGGGATGCGCTCGATTGATCACCTGGCTGCAGCTTGCAGGCCAAACCTAAAACGTAACCATCCAGACAGTATAGAAGAAGTATTACTATAACGCCATATATTCAATATAATACGAGTTACTCATTTGCTTGATAGCGGTCCCGTAATCTTGACTCTAGACAAACATGTAATAGTACAAATTCTGTCGCTGCGTTTTGTTTGACTTCCTCCCACGCTTAGACGCCAGACTGAGGCATCGAAAAGTACAGGGCAAGCTGTTTCCGTGATCGTGCAAGCCCTAACATGCTCCTGAGTCCTTTGGCCTCATGATAGAGACCTCTTCGCCTTCACATCATGTATCATCATGTATCATCATGCACGATGATGATGGAATTCAGTCGATAGGGCGGAACTTGGACATGCGGCGAATTTTGGCGCCATACTTGTACAACAGTATGGGCGCGGGGACGAACACCAAGGCGATGAAGCCAAGGAGAGACGTCGCCCATCGAGTCTGTCTCGATTCTCATCAGTAACCGCTTGAAGCTTTGGAGTCGGGATTAGGGAGTGGACCTACACCTAGGGTTTTATACATGGGTCCGGCAAGGAGTGGGAAGCCGCCGCCGATAAATGACCTTACAATGGTGTTGGCCGACAGCGCCGAGTTTGCGTTGGTAACATAGACGTCGACCAAATACTATACCCAATCTGTTAGCAATGCTTGCCGATCATACCCTCGGAGGGAAGACTTTCGTTTAAGACTTGCAAGTAGACGAGATAGATGCCAGCACCAATCGGAATGCCAGAGAGAATCTGCGGCCACGGGGAGATGGAAGGGAAGGATGTCCAGGCAAACCAGAAACAGCCCACGACAAGCAAGATCGAGCCGTATATGCAAGGTATCAGCCTCTCCTCGGGGATGATCTGACCATGCTTTTTGAAGCTGTGCTTGACCGTAGTCAGACTGAAGTGCGTAATGTATCCGGCGGCAAGAAGAACGCCAACGAAGACGGCGATGAATGGCAGTGATCCAACCCCATTGCTGTAACCCCTCTCGTCGACGTAGCTGAAGGGAAAGGCAGAAAAGAGTAGATATAGAAATCCGAAGACGAAGGAGACGTAGATGGTGCAAACCAGCAAGATGGGCTCATGGACCAGCATCGAGAAAGGTCTGGTCAAGTATCTGACTGCAAAACTCCTGAAGTCGACTGGCGTCATTTCCTGCTGGGAGTGGAGGGCCCAATTCCTGGTGGTGAAACGCAGACGACGGGCTTTGAGCGTCATCAGGCGCGGCACAAATGTCTCGGGCAGGCAAAAGAGAGAAATGATGCCGAAGAAGCTGCTGATGATCATGGTGAGCCAGGCGGTCCAGCGCCAGCGCAGGTAGCTCTGAGTGACGAAGCTCCCTATTATGGGCCCAAGCAGAGGGCCCATTTGGGTGGTCAGTCCGAATATGGCAACAGCCAAACCGCGATCGACGGGGGCGAAGAAGTCGGCCAGGTAACCGCCGACAATGGCGGGTGGTCCGCTAGCGGCGACGGCACCCAGGAAGCGGAAGATCAACATCGTCTCGACGTTCTGCGCGACGGCGACGGGTATCTGAAAGATGATGAATACCGCGTAGCTGAGCAGCAGGGGCTTCTTGCGACCGTATAATTCAGACGAGGGTCCGGCGATGATAGGCCCCATGGCGAAGCCGAAGACGAAGAGCGCCGTGCCCAAGGTCGTGACCTCCTCCGAGACATGGAATTCTTCGGCAGTCTGGACGATGACAGTTGAAAACACGGAGCTGGAAAAGGTGACGGCGAAGGTTAAGGCCCCGAGCAGACCAGCTAAGAACCATTTTCGTCCGGCCGGGATGTTCTGTGGATTCAATGGATCGTTGGGACCTAGGAGCACAAGGTCGGGGTCGACCGGCGGCCCCGTCAAGGGCTCACCAGACTCCCTATGATCAGTGACCTGGTAGGGGCTCAAGTTCGTAGTGCTCTGCGGCACCGTCAAGGATACGCCAGACTCCCTATGATCAACGACCTGGTAGGGGCTCAAGTTCAGACTGCTTTGCGGCACCGTCAGGGATACACCAGACTCCCTATGATCAGTGACCTGGTAGGGGCTCAAGTTCGGACTGCTCTGCGGCCCCGTCAAGAATTCACCAGATTCCCTGTGTCGAATTTTCGGATAGGGAGTCAAAATCGTACTGTCCACGCCGTCAGTTTGCTGCATAGTCGCCATTGAGGTGTAGAGCACCAGCCAGATTAGTGATGAGACACACAGGGGCTCTCTAGGTATGTAAGGACTGATGCTGAACGGGGACAATCCCAAAGGCAAGGGGATGAGTCACTGCTTTCCCTGTACATGACATCGATCAAAACGATGTCCGCACAAAAACATTCATGCAAATTATAATCAGACCTGTAAGCATATGCAAACTTGATTATGAATCAATCAGCCTCTAATCTTAGATCGCAGCGTTTCGCATCCATTGCGCCTTGCGCATAAGCTGCATTTGTGCAAGCCAGACTGTGATGTTGCTAGATACTGGATTGACTACCGCCGGAGTGCCCGTGAGGTGCCTTCTCGGTGACCCTCGGTAGACTGCTTAGGTGGCTATCTTCATGAGGAAGGCGCTTTGTCACAGGCTTACACTTGCACAGCCTTGCTAAGAAATGAGAGTGGCTTTTGGCTGGAATATTTCATCCACTCACCCGCTGCGGGCATTCTGTTTCTTCCTCTCATCGAGTGACCGTGGCTTAGCACACTTTCGAAGATCAAAACAACAAAGAAGCACAAGTTTCGGGAACAATACAGGCAACATGGAGCCCATTGTCCTCTATTTCTCAGGTGCGTGCAACAGCCTTCCTTGCCTCAGACTACTCCGAATGGAAAGCTGACAACTTTGTAGGCGAGGCTTTCAATCCCTGGAAGGTGTGTGCGCGAGAGACATACCGAAATAAGTGAGCGACCGGTGACTCGCTGACGTGTGACGACAACAAGGTCGTCATGATCTTCGAGGAACTCGACCTGCCCTACACACTCAAGTCGATTGCGTGGGCCGACGTCAAGGAGCGCGAGCTCACCACCGTCAACCCAAATGGCCGGGTCCCAGTCATCGTCGATCCCAACACAAACGTCACATTGTGGGAGTCGGGTGCTATCATGGAATATGTAGGCCCCCAAACAAGAGTCCTTGCAAGCGTGCACGATTCTGAATTTTCTGCATAGCTGGTGGAACAGTACGACAAGAAAGGCCGCATTTCCTACGACACGTTGATCGAGAGGAACTTGACCCGCCAGTTCCTTCATTTCCAGATGTCTGGCCAAGGGCCCCCGACAGGTCAGGCTGTGTGGTAAGGCTTGCGAGACTGTCCGAAGTCTCGCTGACAGTCGCGTTAACGTAGCAATGCACACAGGTTCATGATGTTCCACCCGGAGAAGCTGCCGTCAGTCATCGAGCGATTCCAGAACGAGACCAAGCGCGTGGCCGAGGTTCTGAATGGAATCCTCGAGAAGAACGGCACAGGCTGGCTGGTCGGCGACAAGTGCACCTATGCAGACCTGTCGTTTTATCTCTGGGGTCTGGCGAAAGACATGGCCTGGCCGGAGAAATGGAACAACGCCGACGTGCCGCACTATACGGCATGGTTGGAAAGGATCGGACAGCGTCCGGCCACGAAGAAGACCATGGAGGTCCGCGCACAAAATAGCTAGAGGTACGCGCTGCTTGGCGTACGACCACATCCTCCATAGTTCGTTTGGCTTGATGGAATGTTAAGGTAGATATCGCAACAATCAAACGTGTCGATCGTTTTGGAGTGTGAATGCATTGTTGTGATCATGGTGTCTTCGTCGCTGTCGTCGCTGCTGTCATGGATGAGGGATGCGGCTGAGCGGCTCCTACCGCCTCCTACCGCCTCCTACTTTATCATCTCACGGATTAGGATTGCTTGTTTCCAGCATAAACCAAATTTAAACCCCTCTGGGTGGCTCAGAGGATCCCATGTACGCCTTGTGGCAGGGTCTGGGTAGTATCCGGAAGACCCCGAGTGATGTCTAAGATCGGCTCGATAACCGCTTGCAACCCGGTCTCTGGACCTGGCGGATTTCGATTAAGTTATTACCACAGAAAGTGGCTGTCGGCTCAGCCTTCGCTGAGTCGTCACTTCGCCACTCACGACCACGGCAACCCTCGAGCTCGTCGCTACCTGAATGACTGCCAGAGTGGGCAGAAGCCGAAGTGCGCCACGAGAGCCGATTTGCCAGGAGCTAATCCGCTGTGCGTCCAAGGTGCTCTGTGGACCTCCTGTTATAGATAGGTCTATCTGATGGTTTGTCGAAGGTGCTGTACTGTACTATCATAGACCTCCGTGATCCCTTCGCTACCAACACGGTCATATCAGATCTAATGTATTCCGCGAAGATCTGAGCAGTGACAGTGTAAGAGACTGCTGGTAGGCTGTATGGCTCCTCACCTGGCCCTTGAAGGGATAGCTGCCCTAGAAAAGCTCCAGTACAAGTGCGGCAGGGAAGGCCGAGCCAGCCAACGGAACGCCAACGCTTATGTGCATGAATATTTGGGGATGCGGGCGTCTGTTCTTGTGAACATGTCACCAACCAGTCTGACTCTCTTATCAGTACGATGCACAGAAATCGATCATTGATCCTGGCTTCTCTGCCTCTCGTTCTTTGTGCTGAAACCCGGTACTGCATGGGGCTTCTCCAACAAGGCTGACGGTACTACAATACATACTCAGCCGCAGCGCATTCGTATTTTCCGACGATCCGGGGCGTGCACTGCTTACTACACCTGCTGGCGGTGACTGCAAGAGTGTTTCGCATGGGCGAAGCAGCAGGCTATGTAGCCGAGTCCTGGGGCTCATACATGCGTTCGCATTGGTCCGTCCCCAATTGCGCGACAGATGGCGAAAACGCCTTCTTCCGGCTTCGAAAGATCAAATGAAGTGCAGGTCGACGAGTTCTCACCTTTTCCCGAATAGATCCCTTCATTCAAAGCCTTATCAACAAGTTTCATGTTCTTCTCGAACCAAAACGCAGAGACATCTTTCGCTGCCCTGAACCGGTCAATGTTGCGGCACGCAAGACTAATTGTTTCAACTACTACGATTTCTGTCCGTCCCTTTCAACTTTGGTGAAGACAGCAAGCATGTTTGAGCAGGACTCAAGCAGTCTAGCCGCTAAGGAGCGGCGGCGTGAGCAGAATCGTCTGGCCCAACAACGATTTCGACGTGAGTTGCATCTCTCCTTCTCTGTCACCTCCACCACTGCTTTCAGCTGACTTGGCGGCCTGGCGGCAGAGCGGCACGATCTCCGCGGGAAGAAGTCCAACGCAAGGGCTTCTCGAGCCTCTCGAGATGGGAGTCAGGCAGACGAGCCGGACGCACGATCACGGCCTCTATCAGCAATTGAGCCCGCTTCTCCCTCCAACCCTCCTCGTGCTGCGAAAAGCACACCCGGCAGCGATTCAACCAACAACCAGGATACGGAATATCCCGATTTTGATTTTTTTATGGATTTCGGCGACAGTCTGAACGTCTTCCCGATGCCTGAAGCGCCGTCGACAGTGTTCACCGCCATGCCGACGCCACCCGACACCGCCACCGCAGTGCCCGTGTATCATTGTGTACGTGACGGTCCGCGTGCAAGGGAGCAGCAGCTCGTCAGGTCCAACTCTGACCGACTCGACACGCCACTTCACACAGCGGCAGGAAAAGGTTCTGCCAAGATTGTGCAGGTACTCTTGCAGCATGGCGCTGATTGCAATGCTCGGGGTGTCGAGGGCAAGACGCCGTTGGCTCACGCTGTTATCGGGGACCACGAGAGCGCGGCCGACATTCTGTTATCACATGGCGCACAGGTATTGGCCGTTGACGACCAGCAACGATCTGCTCTCCATCTCGCCGTAACACATGGGCGAGAACGGATTCTTCGAATTCTGATCCGTCATTGCGCAAATGACAATGGGGCGCTCGATGTGTGCGACGTGCAAGGTAACACACCTTTGCACCTTGCCATCAATATGAACCTCGACTCTTTAGTTGAGGTCCTGTGCGAGGCCGGGGCAAATGTGCAGCTGCAACCAGGAGCGCCCTTCAATAATGTGATGTGATGGATACAAGTTTGGGTCGAGTAGGCATGGCAACGTGGCATGCGTTGGCCCCCATTTTGTAAACGGCCGGAGCTCCTCACTGGAGCAGTCTATATGATAGATGGACACCTTAAGAACTCATAAGAACAGAGCGCCATGCAGAAGACTGACCAAAAACAACGGTCGTGGCCAGACGCTGCATACTGGGATCCACTCGGCGACATCACGCTCCCTCCGCACTCTTCACCAACGAAGAGAGACTGAGTCCAGGTCCTGTGTAGGTCTCTGCTTCTCGACTAGAACCTTGCTGGTCTCGTGTTACTTTCTCTCTCGGTTGGAAGTTCCGATCAAGACGCCAGCAGCAGACAGCAGGTATTGATGCGTTTTATGGATTTGGAGTTCGTCGTCCCTCGAGCACATCCTGGCTTCGGGTCCATCGGCGAGAGTTGGGCCATGAATTTTATCTTTGCGCACCTACTCAAACCTCTCGATCGCGTCCAACAATGGCACCAAGTCATCCTTCACCTGCGTCCGTTGGTCGTCACGATTGCGGATGTTGACGGCTCGATCCCGCATTTCTTGGACACCGAGTACGAGCGTGTGGTTGTACAACTGCAATTGACCATTGCGAATTTTCTTCTGCAGGGTGCTGCCAGTCAGATCACAGTCCACATTGGATCCACGCTCCTGGAATCGGTCTCGACTTCTCGGCAGAATTCGTTAACCGAAGCAGTCACTGGCACGATCAATATCTGCCGCGGGCTTAGCCACAATGGCCACTTGCCTGCAAAGTGCTTTGTAAGGATGGCAATAAACAGCTTGAAAGATGCCGACGATGGCGCGATGGACCATGACAGGACGAGCGAGGCCAGGCGCCAGGTTCTTATTACCGTCCCTGTTCCTCGCTGGGCATGTATCTTGGGTTCCGTCTTCCGCCTTCACCTCGCTTTGGTCCTGAGTCATGTATGTCAGATTAAGGCAGGGGGCGCAAGTTGAAGTCGAGTTGAATGGTCGCACATTGAAAGCCAAGTCGGAGGGCATCAGAAATAATAATATCGAACTTGGGTCCATAGAAGGCGCCATTTCCAGGATACAGTCCCCAAGTAGTCTTTGTTTGCTCACAGAAGTTGTTAAGTGCCTTTCGCAGGCCTGCTCCTGCTTTGTCCCATGTCTCGAGGTCGCCTAGAAATCCCTGTCGCCTAGAAATCCCTCCGGTCGGGTGGATAGAAGGTGAATCCAAAGTTGCCGTACACTGTCTGCGAGAAGTCGAGTAATTCGGATCTCTTGCTCGACCTGATCTTCTCGACAAAAGATATGAGTGTCATCTTGCACAAAGTGACGAACGCGAGTGAGGCCGATAAGCGCCCCGGATGCCCCGTTGCGGTTCGAATAGGCAATTCTTGGTAGCTCCGATTGCGATGGCCCAATGTGAGAGCATGGCCCCGACAATTTATCGGCTTGAGAGCCCACATCTCTTGCTCCTTTCCGACACTGAGCGTAAACATATCGTCTGAATAGTGCTGCTAGTGACCGGAAAGATTCCACGGGTCGGAGTGGAAAATGTTTGGGCTATGTACTTCCTAGTAACCTCGCTTCCAATACTCCTCACGTAGGAAGGATTACAGCGAAGTGTAGATAATCGCTCCCTTTGGCAAGAAGAAGGCAAGACCAGGAGAGGACTCGTAAAGCAAAACAGCTCTTGCTGCAAGCCTACCCTGCGATGGTCTCGCTTTGCAGCTTCTTCGATGTATACCAGATGGCTCTATCTGTTGTTGCTTCTCCGGAAAGGACACACCGTAAGTGCGCTACAGGACGTCGTTTTTGGCGTCTCCAAGAAATAATGCCGAGCTCTCTATGATCTGTTTGGCACGTGTAAGTCCCTGCACAGGTCGATCAGAGGTCCGCATCGATATACTGTCATACTGCTGCCGTCGGGGCTTCTGTCGTCAACGATATGCTGCTTGTGCTTAGTGCGTCGAAGTTCGGCCGGTCAAGATCAAGGTTGGCCTTGACAGCCGGACGGTCCAGGCCGCTGAAACGCAGGTTGACCGTTGAAAGGAGGCAGATGAGGCGCGAGGAACAGGTAAGGTCTGGGCTGTCGGGGAGCAGGAGCCCGAAATACGTCTGATATCAAGGGACCGTGGATAGGGATGTTTTATGATCGTCACAAATATTATGAATGATTAACCTGATTTGGTTTATGACGCACCACTATCTATAGACCCTTCCTACTAGCAAATTCTGCTTGCCTCACGCATTCCTTTACGTACGACTTGAGTATAATAACATAAAGCTATTGAGTAATTACATTGTTTTTGGATAAGCAGTGGCTCTAAAGTCGCCAGAGGTAGGTAGTGCGCTTTCTGCTTAAGACTACTTACTATCTTGTATAAAAAAGTAATGCTAAGACATACTAGTAAAAGCCTGATGTTATAGACTATTGATTACGATATCATGATTCCTTATTCAGTCTAGCGGCTATAATTAATATATCACAAAATGCAACCCTGACCGTGGATAGGCCAGGTCACCTGCTGATTTGTTGACCAACAAAGCAGAAAAAGCAACAACGCGGTTCAGTAGAGTCAGGGGGCCTGGACGGCACGACTAGAAGGAGTTCTTGATGTGCATGTCAAAGCCTTGCTTGCCAATGCTGAGCCTGCATCGTCCGGAGGAACGAGGTCGCCAACCCATCCGCAGCGCCTGGATCCAGCCAGGTTGCGACCATCATGCAATCATTCATACAAGGCGGGTTGAAATAGGCATTCCGCATTCAACCGCGACTGCCCCCTGGCCGTGAGCTCGATACTCCTGTGCTGGGGCGCAGCCGCAGCCCGCCACAGGCATGAGCCCTGCTACGTGCAACCTGGAAAGGGCAAAGTGCACAAGATTGGGCACATCAACATCCGTCAAAGGCCCCGAAGACAACGGAGGCATGCAAAGTCGACAGAAAGAACGAAGAGCTAAGGCTCGAGGTGGTGTGACTCGTGTCTCGATACGGTCTGCGGTTAATGCTAGCAGGGCCATCCATGTTTATGGACTCGTTGAAATGGAAGATTTTTTGCCGATGATACGGCGTGAAGGACTTGGATGGAGCTGCAGAATCGCATCTCAACCAGCGATGACCAAACAGGCAGCCAATTCCCATGAGAATACTATGTTCGTGAACCCAATGCAGCGGACATGGCATGAGAAACCGTCGCGGCTGACCGATAGTGGCTATGCCAGATCTCGAGAGGTCCCGGAAGGGCCAGATTCTTACTCTCCGTTCTGAGCTCTAGGGCTCGCTTCATCTTCGCTATCACTACCTAGCTCGACGTCTTGGGCCTCTTGCATCGTCAACCTGGAGCTAGGAGCCTAATACGAATACGAGATCCTACGTCTCCAAAATTTTAGGACATGTTACTGTAGCATGAGACATCGAGACCTCCCATCATTGAGGACCCGACCTTCTGTCTCAAAGTTATAGTATAAGGCGAGCTCTGCTGCGCATATCAAGCTTATCCAACTCTAAGTCTCGCTGAACGTCGCTGTGAATGCTATAGTAGTCCGATTCTGGCCAGGACAGGAGAGAATATTCAGCCGTGCGTGACAGCTGGTCCAGACCGTCGGACAGCCCCAGTTCCTCTCGTAAGACCGGCCGCAGCCGGCATCAGATCTAGCAAATGTCAATATTATTAGACCTCAAGGGTACCGAGGCAAGGGCCATGATGCAGAAAACCTCTCTTAACCAATGTACACAGCCAACCTGCGGCTGACTCGCGACCATTTTTTCCAGGCCGTGCTTCATCGATTCTGTACGGACTGTAGTGGAGGCATACTGACGCTCGGTCTGCTCGGCTCGTGTCGTGGAAGGCGGTGCAACACGTCCGTATGATCTGAATCTGTATAATAAGGGAGCGCGTCTCTGCGTCGACAACCACTGCATCACACACTCACCGCATCATACAACCATTACGAGATCTGGATCATTCCGACCATGTTGTTCCTCCACTCCAGCCTCGCCATTGCGGCGACCTTGGCCATCAACGCCTTCGCGCTGCCAGTCGAGCCTGTGCAGGAAGATCAAACGCCAGCGGCCGACCGCATCCTGTTCGCCCGCGGCATGCCCGGGTGCCCGATAAAGTACGGCGAGGAATTCGAGGAGAAGAATATCCCCGACAGCGTCTTACGGGATGCGGCGAGGAGTCTTGCGAGCCGAGTGACCTACGACCGTCTCGGCTGGAAGCATCCGATCTGCAACTACTACCTTGTGAACTGTTATGCGTAAGCATCCCGTACATGGCTGAGCCTGCATAGCCAGCTCAAGCTGCTGACTCTACGTCAATCTATTAGCATAGAGCAGTACATACACTACGACGGTTCTTCCGGTGACATCGGGACTGAATTGGGCCATTGGTACGGGAACGATGGCAGTGAGTTGCGCCCCGTCTCTAACAAGCGAATCCCGCGAAGGCCTGTGAAAATGCTGACAAGACTTTCTCCTGAAGCCGAACTGCTCGCTTTCAAATACTGGCACAACGAACTTGGGTTCTCCGGCAGAGGCGGTAGCGTAAAGATCTACCCAGCGCATGGTTACTTCTTCACTTGCACCAAAGGCTGGCTGCAAGTCACCATCTATTTCCCCAAGATCGGCGAGAAAGGTGCAGGAGGATCGGACACCTTGCGCGGCAACGATGCTTATAGCCCTGACCGAGACCCGGATGGTTGGGAGGGCCCTTGCAAGTGCTACGGCAACACTCGTTGGGATATTCACGGCGCCGATATGCTTATCAGTTGGAGGCACTAGGAGAGGGCAGGGCTGGCGGTCGAAGATGATCAGGCTGGCGTTTTGATCTGCCGGAGCTCTGGGTAATAGATGCTCGAGGTGACAAGAGGAGGAAGGCGTGCATAATGAATTTGCTATTGCAGTGTAGTGGTATATTAGATGTTCGTTGTCAGATATTCCGAAGTTGATTTTTGCATGCCTCAGTATTCTGCAGTCCATGCTGAACTAAGTTCAGGGGGCTAGATACAGTACATTACATTCGCCCTACAAGCCTGTAGGCATTGGTACACACTAGATCACTGTCGATCGCGTGGCAGATCTTGGACAGTACCTTGCTGACGAGCGTGGCAGCAGTCTCGATGAGTGGTTGTCAGCCTGGTCTTGGCGCCGCAAGAACCTCATTGGTCGGCCATCTCAAGTTTGTGGCAGAGCATTGTCTATGTCCGAATGTTAACATCAGGTGCTGCGCCTTGCCGGCCGGCGTTCAGTCCAGTGAGCACCTGCGCCTCTCCGCCATCATGCGACACGGCTCGCGAATTCGCGACAAATCCACCGGTGCTGAGGTAGCGAATGCATGCTCAAGCCCAAGCGCCCGACCGTGCAGCTATATGATCAGTACTGCTGTCGCGGCTGCCATCGAAATGACAGACGAAGGCTTTGAACCCAGCTGCTACACTTCGTCGGCCGATGTCAGTTATCAGGCTGCCTCGGGACGCTTTCTAAGCTCTTTTGCGTGGGCCTCGCCACCTTTGGCCTCCGCTTGGCGAGCGGTTTCTGACCTTGATGAAATTGAACAACGGCGCTAACAGTTTTTGAGTCTCCACCATAGAAATCTACGCATCACGTCAGTCCCAGAAAGACGACTACGAGGTCAAAAACTCACGTTCTTCCCAATACAATTCCTCGCCCATCCCCCAAAGTGTAACAACGACTTCTCTATCCTTTTGGCCCTTTCCGAATCACCTACTCAGGCACAAACGCCTCGACATTGTCACCGAAACCCTTCGGTTGTCGATGCAAGACATACAGGTTAATACCCACAACCATACCCTGGAAATTATAGGTCCCGGCAATCTGTGAGCCTCCTTGGCCCACTGACGCTGATCTCGTCTGGGGCAATCCTCACCAGCGGTCCGTATCTTTGGTGGAGGCCGAGGTTACGTTGTTGCCATCTGCCTTTGCGAGGTTGATGCACGTACCAGAGCCGGGTGATGGATACGAGACGTGGGCCTGGTATGCTTGCAATTGGGTGGAAACAGAGTGTGTATAGCAGCCAATAAAAGAGCACCAGGAGGACCAAGAAGGAAAGTATTAGCAGTGGAGGTCGTGCCGGTACCCAGACATGTTCCAGAAGCGATGTCATGTTTTCCTTTCGTCATGGGGCAGTGTGATCGTCACTCTACAGAGCTGAGATGCAGTAGCAGTTCAGAGAGATGAGAGTGCTGTAAGGCTGCAGCGGCACCGTTTGACATCATATACCTGCGTCGAAGGCAAAAGGGCAATTGCAGGGGGGCGGTGATTCAATAGGACCTCAACGCATATCAATGTGCATCGACATGGGAGAGCGCATGCTGGGGCGAGAAGGTGCCAATTCCCAGATCTCGCCAACGCCCCTCAAGCGAGTCTGCAGTGCCAGCAGCAAAGTCTGGTAGGTCGTGCGACGTCCAACGAAGTCGTGGCCAGACCTCTAGCCAACCAGCAGCAGAAGCCCACCTTGGAGGCGCGCTCGACGCATCCAGTTGTATCGATCGGGCTGTGCGATACACCAGGTTGGCCAGATCAGCAGCCGTCCTCGCTGATGCCTCCTTCTGCAGCAGTCACTGCAGGGGCCAGCAGCTACATGTAGGCAGCTTGCTGACCCGGGCGACGTTGCAATGACCTCCATGTCAGCTTGAGTGTTCCGCTGCATCTGGTGTGGTTCAAGACTTCGGGAGGGGCGGATTCTCAGTGGACAGAGGGCTTGTCGGCGCGCGATCGGGGCCTCTACTGCATTTTGCGAGCGCGCAAGTACATGTATCGGCGGCATGGTCCAGACGCTGATCACGTACGACACTGAGCATGCTCGTGCTATATATCATATTTCATTGTCTTGACGCTGGAAGCGGATTCCATGCATGCCCGCTGATTGGTCCATCATGGCTCCACATCACGCGTCGCATAGACCTACCAGCAACACCTTGACTCCGAAAGTACATGTAGGTAACTCATATCTGAGCACAGATGCGTTTTTCGGATCAACAGAATAGCGACACAAGGCGTCTGTTTCTCGGCCGAGTCATCCAATGTGGCCCTTCCAATGTCACGCTCCAAGTACACCATGTCACCTACCAACACCTCCACGACGGTCTGGAGGTGTAGGATGGGGGAGGTCGTAGCTAGAGCATGAGGGGAAGAAGTCAAGGACGAAGGAGGGAATAGTAAGGTACAGGTAGTGACGATGCAAACGATGCGATATTATATTTAGTACGATGAGACAGATGTCCTCAGAGCATGCGATGTCGGAAGAGGAGGTCTTGGCGATTAGACAAGAAGATACCACAGGGTCTTGGATGTGGATGAGCAAGAATGCGCACCAATGATTATTAGCGAAGGCGCGCTATCACCCCACGACAGCCTATCAACCGGCCCACCCCCCGGCACGTGGCAAACCCATGGCCCACGTGAGAACCACGCTTCCCGGCTCAAGAACCCGGTGGCCCAACGCTCGATTCCTCCCCTTCTCTCCTCAATCATCAAGACGTCCCTCCTGCAACCCTAGCATAATAAAATCTGAAACAATTCATGCTGATGAAGCTCACAGTAATGATACATAGCTACGTACATGAACATGAGTTCTGGAACACGTGCGACAGTTAGTGCCAACCCTGTTGCCTCGCACGGTGCGAAGGAGAGGCAGCCATACCCGATACTCTCCCTCACCCACCGCCGATTCGAGGACATCGATCATAGCCAGGGTGTGGCGCTGCAAACCCGCGATCATGCCACATAGCAACCACATGCGGGCAACCCCATCTCGCTGCACCACGTTGTCCTGCTCACCTTACTTTCTCTTTACCGCAGAGCATCCAGTATACCAAGGTAGCTTGGCAGCCCGTCAAGCATCTCTTGGCATCCCCGCTCTCTCCACCGGAGTCCACCCACTCCGGGGGTTCCTGCGGGGACACTACTATTGCAATGCTCGCGTGATACAAAAGGATGGTGGCCAGGGTCATCACGAGCTCCTCCGGTATTCGGTCGAGCACTGTGACTGGCTGCACTCTGAGCGGGAATGCTGTCTGCTAGTCCCGAGATACGACCTAGTAGGATCTAACATGGTCTTGCCAGCATGTCCGTCAAGCACGATGGAGCCCTTGGAGAAGGTGTAGCCCATCTGAGCCTTCCGACCGTATTATTGTGCGGCACCGCTTGCGGGATAGGGCGGAGTCTCGGTGGAACGTGACCGTGTCGAGGTACGTCGGCGAAGGATATAATCGCTTTCTGGCTCTGAATCCGCTACGATGGCCTGAAATGGAAGCGCCTTGCGTCCGTTGCACCGCTCCAGCGATCGCAGACACCAGTCCTCCGCGATGCTTCTCAAACAGAGGGATCCACACGCCCCCAATGAAATCCTCAATTGGCGTCTGGGGTACGCCGTCCTCGTCTTTGGCCTCATGGGCGCCGCCCGAGGCCTCGACGAAGGCCTGATCGGTACCACCGCATCGCAAAAGAGCTTCAGCAAGCTGTTTGGTCTCAAAAGTCCCAGCCGCACGAAGACTGAGCAGGCGAATCTGCTGTCGAATATCACTTCCATGGTGCAGATGGGCTCGATCGCTGGAGCGTTGATCGCGTTTTATTTGACGGATAAGATTGGCCGATTGTGGGCCACGAGGCAGCTGTGCGTCGTGTGGGTTGCTGGAATCGCGATCTTTCTCGGCGCGGCGGCGAATGGGAGTATTGGGATGGTGTATGCTGGACGGTTCATTGCGGGCGTGGGGATTGGGCAGACGACTATTGTGGCGCCGACGTATCTTGCGGAGGTGTCTCCGAGGTTTGTGAGAGGGCTGTGTGTCTGCATGTTCTCCGGCTCAGTGTATTTGGGTATTATGCTTGGTGAGCAGTGTCTTTCGAGTGCACCGCTGGCCCAATTGCTGACCGGGCTCGAGGCTACTTTGCTTCCTGGGGCTCCTCGATCCATATCAGTAGCTCCACTCAGCTACAATGGGTGGTCCCCAACCTTCTGCACATCTACGTCGCCTTCATCATCTTCACATTGTCCTTCTTCGCAGTCGAGAGTCCGCGCTGGCTCATCAAAGTCGGCAAGCACGAACAGGCAGCCACAAATCTTTCCAAGATCCGCAATCTGCCACCGGACCACTGGTACATCCAGTCAGAAATCCTCGATATCAACAATCAACTAGAACGGGGCCGGGAGGCCACCATGGGCACGTCCTGTCTAGGTCCCGTCAAGGAGATGGTGATGAGCAAAGCTAATCGCTACCGGCTCATGCTCTCGGTCATGTCGCAGCTCCTTTCGCAGTGGTCGGGGGCGAATAGTATCACCATCTATGCGCCAGAGTACTTTGCCATGATGGGCACGACGGGTCAGCATGAAAAGTAAGCACACGATCGTCTGCGGTCTTTCGGCTACCTTCACATCCCAGCCTCTCCCAGGCATGGACCTGTGCAGCGCCAGCATATGCACAACGATGCTAACAGCCCCATTCCAGACTCTTCGCCACCGCCATCTTCGGCCTTGTAAAGTTCATCTCGGCAGTAATCTGCGCCTTCTTCCTCATCGACTACGTCGGTCGCAAGCGCAGCCTCATGACCGGCATTACCCTCCAGCTCGTCGCAATGCTTTACATGGCTCTCTTTCTCGTCATCGACACTACCGTCGGCGACGAAGACAGCTACCAGTCTCCGAGCGACAAGTCCGCGGCCAAAGGCGCCATCGTTATGATCTACCTCAGCGGCTTCGGGTGGGCGATGGGCTGGAATAGCATACAGTACCTGATCAACTCCGAGATCTACCCGCTGCGATTGAGGGCCTTGGGCGGGAGTTTCGCGATGACGTTCCATTTTGTGAATCAGTACGGGAACAGTAAAGCTGTGCCAGAGATGTTTATTGCGTTGACGACGGGAGGGACCATGTTCTTCTTCTCCGCCGTGACGTGCATCGGTCTGGCTTGGGCGTGGTTCTTCTTGCCCGAGTTGAGCGGCAAGAGTCTCGAGGCCATTGATGCAGTTTTTGAGTTGCCGTGGTATGTCATTGGGAGACGAGGTCAGAAATTCACTGCTGGAGTGGAAGGCGCTGTTGGTAATGACGTTTTGAGGAAGGAGAAGGTGGAGGCTGTTGAGGACGTGCGGGAGGCTTAAGTTCTGCTGAAGAGAGTTTGGCCTAGGAGCTCCTTGGTATTGAAATGCAAAGCCTGATGCCCTCCTGATAGTCGAGAGCTACGACCAAAAGCAGTGTCAGCAAGACGACAGCTCCATGTGTCCTTGTCGTAGGCCTTGTGACTGGAACATGACGTTATCTCCTCGGAGGTCTGAACACTTGGTAGAGTGAATCAGGTCCAATGCCAATGCGTTGCAGGTCGTTCGATTGCTGTCTCAGGAGGCAGTGGTGTAGGAAGCTATTCTAGACAGGACCATCAAGCTCAGTGCCACCCTTGAGAGTGTTGGCATTCCACCCTCTGCTGCGCGTGGCGTGCCTGGGTGATTTTCACTTTGAAAAATCAAGGCAAGACCTATCGCGACGCACTATCTCAGCTCCTGATTACATCTCGACTTTACTTTTTCTGGCTAGGATCATACGACGGTCGCAGCCAGTTGGATTGAGAAGATTGAGATGCACTTATTTAGCGGATCCGTCCGCCATGGCGCCTACCACTTTCAATCATCCGAGCATAGTACATCTTGATGCCGCAAAGACAATAAAGCTAACACTGTGCATGTGAACCCTACCTGGATGAGAGCTCGTCAATGCCATGGCTTGAAGCTTGCTGCAACAGCAGCATAGACCCGGGGACTTGTGCTGAAACAACACAACGTGAGCAGCACCAGACACCAGCTCCTTTATACATTGCCTATAGAGGCTATACCGCCTTGCGATCAGCAAATGTCATATGGCCGAAGGGTTCGCAAGCATATCCAGTCTGCTGATGCCGAACGTGCTTGGCGACCACGGTGGCCCGGTCTGGACAGCCACGAAAGTTCTCGTACCTGAGGGCTCTGCGGACCAGACTGGTTCGGCATATATGGCTTGCCGGCATCCAGCAACCATCTTGCGACCTCAGGACCTAGCGCAACTTTCATATTCGCCCAGAGGAATCGTCTTTTCAAGCCTGGTTCGGTGTTTTGCCTCAGGTCTCGCACGTAATTGAGTGACAGCTCTGGCTGCTCGCAGCCCTGCAGGAACTGTCGCCATGGCTCGAAGTTTGAGCCTGATGGACGGTGTAGATACAAGCCTGCAGTCATTAGAAGCCTCTCCCAAGGATCTCTCAGCCACGAGGGCAGATCATTTGTGAAGTACTCGTGTTGATCAGGCCCAATACAGGAGTTATCTGCGTCACTAAGCTGCCAGTACGGCGCACGTGGTATAGCCGTTTTAATCCTTGCGGAGGTCAAGCTACGGCCTGTTGCGTTCAGCGCCATGGCAAAGTCCTGATGATCTGACCAGATGGCGTATGTGTCCACAATCAAGAATATGACAGGGACCTTTTCAACGCTGCCCGTGCAAGAGTCACCTCGCCGAAGCTCTGGCTACATGGGGTCTTTCCTCGTCAGTAATCCAGCTCCAGGCGATGTTGCCTACGTCTTCAGCTATCAGAGCATGAGTAATGCAGTAAACGATGTGTCCGGTGCATGTCTCGACTCCATTGGCCAGCTCCTTCGGTCGCGACCGGACGTATGTAAGAGATCATGACCCTCATTGAGGCCGCAGTGTCTATGTCTAACGGACATGGTCTGCATGTGAAACCACAGGCCAATACGTACGTGTTGAGGCTGTTGATCATGCATGACTCGTGCGATCTCCATCCGTGCGGCTCTGCAGCCGCGGCAACATCATCCGAGCTCGGCTGGCTGGTTGGTGCTGCCATCTTTCAAAGCTTGCCGCGTCTACTGCAGCTCAGCACGTCAAGCACCTTCTCGCCCACAGCTTCACCTTTCGCGGACTGAGATCTGGGAGTGAGCAGTTTCCAGTCAGGAGGAGGAAGCAGAGGATATCGCCCGTCAAGATGTCTTCCTCGGATCTGGTGGCGCAATTGCAGAACACCGTGGAGAAGCTCGAGGCTCGGGTGCACGACCTCGAGGCCAAGCTCCACGGCCATGCTCCTGCAAAGTCTGGCGATGGCTTGCGCATGATCTTGATTGGTCCTCCCGGTGCTGGTAAGTTGTCAAGGTCGGCATTGGAGCATCGTGGGAGCATTCGTCAAAGGCAATGTACTGATCACTGGATGCGATTGCAGGCAAGGGCACGCAGGCACCGAAGCTGAAGGAACGATATGGCTGCTGTCATCTGGCGACCGGTGATATGTTGCGCGCACAGGTGGCGGCCAAGACCGAGCTGGGTCGGCAAGCAAAGAAGATCATGGACCAGGGTGGCCTCGTTTCGGATGAGATCATGGTCAACATGATCCAGAACGAGCTTGACAACAACAAGGAATGCAAGAGCGGGTGAGTAGGCAATCATTTGCGCTGACGCAGAGCAACATACTTGCCAATACAATGGCATCCAAGGGCGCCATACTAATGGACACATCTAGATTCATTCTCGACGGCTTCCCGCGTACCGTTCCACAGGCCGAGAAACTTGACGGCATGCTGTCAGCCCAGCAAAAGCCCTTGAAGCACGCTGTCGAACTCCAGATCGACGACGGCCTCCTCGTTGCTCGTATCACTGGCCGTCTCATCCATCCAGCCTCCGGCCGCTCTTACCACAAGATCTTCAACCCGCCCAAGAAGGAGATGACCGACGACGTCACTGGCGAGCCGCTGATCCAGCGATCCGATGACAACGCCGATACCCTGAAGAAGCGGTTAGGCACCTACCACGACCAGACTGGTCCGGTCACGGACTACTACCGCAAGACGGGCATCTGGAAGGCGATTGACGCTAGCCAGGAGCCAGGTCAAGTGTGGAAAAGCCTGCTTGCGATCACCGATGCAGAGAAGGGCAATCTGGGAAGCAGCTTGTTGAGCAAGATTGGGCTGAAGAACTAGGAGTCCTTAGTGGATGGGAGTCAGCATCGATCCTGGATTGCCCTGCCTTGAAATGGTAGGAAGGTAGACGGCGAGCATAGTGCGTGGCGCAGCTGAAGATGTGCAACGACAGCGGAGATCGTGTGGATGTCGATTTTGGCGCGGGCAATGATCTACACGCGGGTGTACACAAAAGCGCGTAGTTGTAAAATATGGGCACATGTTCTCAGGGCCCGAATGCAAGACCTCACATGCCAGTCCCTGCCTCGGACGTTGAGGCCGAGCTCCATTGCGTATTGAGAGCAAGTTTCGGAGCACTGTAAATCAACCTCGGCGGCCACTGGAAGAAGTGGTAAGTCGATAGAGGGTGAGAGTGTCCAAGGCTGATCGCAAAGCAGGCTCGGAAACTTTGTTCGTGCTGGACTAACGAAGGCCAGGCTTGGGCAAGTATATCTGAGATGTGGAAAGGATTGATGGCTGCACTTCGCATCAGCCAGGGTGCGACTTTGCAGTGATGGGTGTTTGGGATGACAGGCTGTGACTTCGTGATAAGTATGTCCGATGACGGTGACCGTCGTGGAAATTGAACCTCATTGGCGACCAAGTCAAGAAGGTGATGGATACTGCCATGTCAATCGGCCAAGTCCGAGGGTTGACTCGTATGACGGGTCAGGAGGTGTCGACGGTGCATTCAAGCAGGTGATGGCTAACATGTTGACAGTGTAGTACTTATTCAACACTTACAGTTGACTGGTGACGGCTCAGCCATGAGTTGATTGCGAAGTCAAGATGATGACGGGGTGGTGTTATTGAGAGCCTTTTGCTGTTGATCAACAGTCATGTGAAACATTTGCATTTGACGAGAAGCAGAATGATGGATCAACACTAGTTGACAGCAAAGACAGCATTTGATGGTCGGGCTAACAATGACAAGGTTGATATTGAGAATAGAGACGGGGAGGAGCGACCATCGCCCGGCTGGCTCCTGCCTCGAGCACATTGTGCCTGCCTTTGCACACTCTTCCTCCTTCCAACACCAACAACAACACGCACCTTCTCTGGACCGGGAGCCCTGCCGAGCACGCCGCCTGACTAATAACAATCTCACGAACCACCGCTAACGCTCGCAGACCAAGATGTGCTCCAACGCCATCGACATCATGAATCTGCTCCGCCGCAAAGAAAGCGGCCCCAAACACACCAAGAAGCCGTCCACTACATCCGCATTCACCACGCCGAACACGCCGCTCCAGAACCGCACCAACTCCACGAAGACGACCACCTCCTCAGGCATCGGCGGCGCCAGCAAGCTGGAGTTCTCACAGCTACCAGAGCTACAGAGCACGCCGCCCATGCCCACCTTCCAGAAGCCAGCCGTCGACAACCGCAAGTCCGTGTGCGGAGACCTGCTTGACGACTTGACTGGTGGTCCCGTCGCCAGCAGGAGGCAAGAACGCCCCCCAGCCCACCTCCCTTCACCTCAGGAAGGTGCAACCACCACCCCGTACTGACATCCCCATACACCACAGGCGCCCCGTTAGTACTGTGCAGCCCCTGCCTCCGATCGCCGACCCCGGCCGCCTCCTCGCCGGCGCCGGCACAATGGTGGGACCCGCTCTCATCCACCGCATGGAAGACACGCCGCCCTTGCCACGCGGCTGGACGTCCCAACACGACCGCGCGATCTGCATTCTCGACACCCACATGTACTCACTGGAGGCGACCGTGATCAAGATGCGGCGCACGTTCCCGGCATTGAAAGGCATGCTGACGAAGGCGATGGTGCACAAGAGGCTTCTGCAGCTCGATCAGGATGTGTATATTGATTATTTCAAGGCGGGTTTGGAGACGCTGGCGCTGAGGAATCAGACGCAGCATGAGAATATGGCGTTTGTGGCCGAGCCGACGCTGAGGGTTTGTACCGCATTACGTCTAGTGAGATTCACCGATGCTAACTTTCAGTAGAACACACCGTCAGGCAACCTCGTCAAGTCACCGTCGCTGATCAACATGCCAAACGGCGCGGGCTCCACTCCCCAGCCTCGCAAGGCGGAAAAGGGCAAGATGAAGGCTCGCTAGGACGACGACAAGCATCAGGAGTCATGTGAGAGATGAAACTTTGCGCGACGCATCTGGGATGAGGACTGGGATGGCATTTGGGTCATGAGAACCCTAGTAATGCTAATGTTTGATGGTAATGTAGTTGCGATCAGCGCAGTAGTGACGGGAGCGATTGGGAATCACATATTTCATAGCGATTGATGGATATGATGGCGTTGTTACTGGCTGAATGTGACCAGAGTTGATGGTAGTGGGATTAACGTAATTGAGCTGGTGCTATTATATGCATCATACACATGAGATGAATTGTCACCTTCGACATTGGCCGTGGGTTCATCGTCAACAAGCGCCAATATCTTGAATCTGGCACCTGCCATCACGATCTTTGAGCACAACCTCAGCTTCATCTGCTCGTCAAAGAAGCCTCTCCCGCTGACCATTGACTTCCGCCATTCTCTATAATCGAAATCGGTCGCAGATCACATCGCTACCAAACAACCCCTTCTACACCCTCATGCACCTTGCCAACCACACAACGCCAATAGTGCCTCGCCTAAAAGCCCAACTGCACGTTCGCCTTCCAGTTCGGGTCGAGCGTCTGCTCCAGCGCAAGGACCTAGTCACAAGAGTCAGCACCCCACCACTTCCCACGAACCCGACCAGACGCCATCGAAGGGAAAACTCACCACGGCCGTCCGGGTAGGGATATAAACCTGCAAGAAGTTCTTCCGGCCATTCCACGCGAAATCCGTCGTGAAGAACCGCTGGTCTTCCTTCACTCTGCCCAGACCGCCGAAGGAGGTGGCATCAGTATTGATGACGGTGCGGTAGGTCCCGGCCTCTTCCACGCCGACCCGGTAGTCCGTGAACGACTGCGACGGGTGGAAATTGAAGATCCACAGCAGTCCCGCACGCTCGAAGACGATGACCTTGTCGCTCTCGTTCTTGAGGGAGATGTACGCTTGCGGGCTGTGCAGCCACCCGTACTTCTCCTCCGTCCACTGCATGCAGCTGTCGAATTCGTTCAGGAACCTGTAGCGGAGCAAGTGGTCGTCGACGAGGTTGAATTGGCGGCGGGCGTAGTGGAAACTATTGCCGTTGCCTTCGCGAGGGAAGTCGAGCCACTCCGGGTGTCCGAATTCGTTGCCTTCGAAGTTGAGGTAGCCCTCGCCACCTAGGCCGTGCGTGATGAGGCGGATCATCTTGTGCAGTGCCATGCCGCGTTCGATGACGGGCGTGAATTCCGAGAGCGTCGACATGTTGGTGTACATTTGTGCATCGCAGAGCCAGAAGAGGAGGGTCTTGTCGCCTACCAGTGCTTGGTCGTGGGATTCGGCGTAGGCGATTGTTTTCTCGCCGTGTCGGCGGTTGGTGAGGGTGAAGGCGAGGTTGCCCATGTCCCATTCGATGTCTTGCTTTTCTTTCAACCACTTGATGTAGAGGTCCGGAACGGCCATGGCGAGTCGATAGTCGAATCCTATTCCGCCTAGACTCAGCTTGATGCACAGTGCCGGCATGCCGCTGACGTCTTCCGCGATGGTGATAGCATTCGGGTAGAGGTCGTGCAGCATTTCATTTGCAACCATCAAGTATACCACCCCATCTTCGTCTACATTATCGCCGAAGTACTCGTGGTAGCCGCCAGAGAAGCCTGTGCCAATACCGTGATGCGTATAGAGCATGCTGGTGACGCCGTCGAAACGAAAGCCATCAAATTGGTACTCCTCCATCCAGAAGCGCAGATTCGACAGCAGGAATCGGAGGACTTCGTGGTGGCCGTAATTGAAGAGGCGGGAATCCCACAGCTCATGACGGCCGCGTGCACCTTCGTGGAAGTACAGGTGGTCGCTGTTGTCGAACATGTTCAGACCATCTAGCACATTTTTGGAGGCGTGAGAGTGCACGACGTCCAGCAGGACTGTGATACCCATGCCGTGGGCTGTGTCAATTAGCTCCTTGAGGTCGTCCGGGAAGCCGTAACGTGACGAAGCGGCAAAGAAGCTGTTGATCTGATAGCCGAATGAGGCGTAGTAGGCGTGTTCCATGACAGCCATGAGCTGGATAGTGTTATAGCCCAAGTGCTTGATGCGAGGCAAGGTGTTCTGGGTGAAGTCCTTGTAGGTGGCGACTTTTGGTTCTGGACTGCTGATGCCGACATGTGCTTCGTAGATCCTCGCACTGAGTGGCTTCGGGGGCCGTGGATTCTTGAACTGGTACTTGTGCGGTGGGTTCCAGAAACGAGCATCGTAGACAGGCGAGACGTCGAGGTCCTGGGTGACTCGTGTAATCCACGCCGGTATCCGCTCTGCCCGGGCGTGGTCGTTGGGCACAACTAAACTGATCTTGATCTTGCTGTCGTGTTGTATAGCTGGCTGTCCATTTTGCGGTGGCAGACTGATCTCCCACACGCCAAACGGATCCCGCTTCATCTCGTGGCTGTCTCTGTTCCAGCTATTGAAGTCGCCAATGAGATATGCTCGGAGGGCATTGGGTGCCCATTCTCGGTAGGTAATGGTGCCATCTTGGGCGACAGTGAAGCCAAACTTCTCGTACCCTCGCGAGAACTTGTCCAGACCGCCTTCTGTGTCGTTGATCGTCTTGATCCATTGTTGCGCCTTGGTGAACCTCGACTTCAGCGCGGGTGTATATGGCTCGAGGTAGGGGTCGAGGAGGACGACGCCGGTGCCATCACTGGGCACTTTGCTGCTGGGCGGGGCCGCGGTCACGCTGTCGGGCGCCGCCTCGTTCAACGGGTCCATGTTGTGTGGTGTATCGGTCTGTCTCTATGTTGCCCTGTGCAGGTTGATCGCTCTAATAAGCAGTGGGCAGCGGGCCAGTGCAGCCCAAGCAAATGTGCAGGTATGCAGTACAGGAAGGAAGGACAGACAAGACCTACGCTCGCAATGATGTGTTGGTATACGTGGGAGAGGAGACTGCTTCTCCTTCTGAGATCGGTGGGGCTCAATGGGTGCCCAGTGGTCGTTTGCCTGTCTACCCAACACTTTGGGTGCAGCGCTCGCCTGGCCATCCCAAACCGTGAGCGCCTGCGTCACCGTACAGCGGGCTGCCCAGCACATGCATTCTCCAGGTTCCGCTGGGGTTGGAGACACGGGCCGATCGCTCGCCCTGAGGACGCCCTCAACGCATCGTCCTTCATCAACTCTGGCTGCCAATGTTCACTACAGGGAGGTTGAAGATGAAGATAACAGTAGCTGTTTCGATCACGCCGGATCGTCAAATGCACTCCTTCGGGTCGAACATAGCCAACCACTCGCACCAGCGAGAACCCACGCTTTCGGTGGCGGAGTCGTGAAGGATGCTGTGAATACCAAGCACACTACTCGACAATATCTATCAGACGTATACCTCCATGCTGTAAGGTACTCTCATACAGTGACCTGCTCCATACGATATTTCATTTCAGCAACTAGCAGCGGCAATCCAGACCAGACTTCAGTCTCAACCCGATACTGGCCCCAAACAAAACCCAATTTCGCCCATCCACCATGAGACTCTTCACTCTCAGTCCCTTCGCCGCGCTGCTCAGCCTCGCCATAGCAGGCTCCGACATCTGGGACGTTTGCCATTGCTCCGATGGCGCTCAGATCCCGATCTCGACAACGCGGCAACCCGCGATGCGTGTCAGCTGCTGGCGAACTTGGGAAACAAGGTCGAGTACAAGGCGGTGGGCGGAGGAGGATGCATCTCCGCTCCTAACGGTGGGATTCCGGGATGGAAGATGAGGTCGGCGTGCTCCGTTGTGCGTATCCTGACTTCTACAACCTTTATTATGTGAGACAGATAGGAATCCTAACGGTCGTCTCTAGATGCGAGCGATTGCGGCGAGTTGTTATGGTGAGCACCAGCAATGAAGGAGTGAGCCATGGGTGGAGTTGAGTTAGGAAACTGGGCGAGGTTATAAGGTCAGGTGGTCATCATTTCCTCTGCGGTACTATTCTTTACGGACTTCCAGCTTGCCCATGGTGAGTTGTGTGGAAGTACGAGAGATGGGTCAGGTGGTAAGGTAAGGTACCTGTATGTGTAGGTGTTGGGGAGGGAAGGGAGGAACGTGTGCTGGCTTCATGTTTGTTATAGAACTGGCGAGGGCATGCGTGTTCTTAACAGCTACATGTACGCTTATGACCTGTTTGTATAACTTCTGGTCGAGAGTCAGTGTATACACTACGTGTGCATGTACCGTACGGCGTACGTTGGTACAGATTGAGGGTAGGAGGTATAGTAGTAGGTGAGGTGGGGGACGTAACAGACCCGCCCTTCCTGGCGTCGATCTCACATGGCCCTGGCCGTGACCCTCGCCTGATGATGTGGCTACCTCCTCACCTTATTCTAAGCGGACCTCTACGTACGTAAGAGATTAGTATGAGCTTCATGAAGCTCGTTGAAGCATCCATATACAGCTGGGACTCGGAATGGCAGCAACAGCCCACGTCGCAGTGTCGCCGCAAGCTCGCCTGACCTACCTGGCCATCTCGGCCATCATACGAGGCCAGCGACGCCCACTCGTATCATCGTCCTGCTGTCCATCAACTCACACACGTAGTCGCAAACATCTGTCCACAAACAGACGTCGTCGCGATTCGGGCGCCTACTTCCGCTCCGACTTTGCCAATCAAGGCTTCACCGGCGAATACATTCCCAATGAACAGACGACGGGTCCGCTCAAGGACGCCTCCAGCACGGGCGCCCCGCGCATCACACCCAAGCTGCTCAAGGATCACCTCGATCAGTTCGTAGTCGGTCAAGACAGAGCGAAAAAGGCATTGGCAACGGCCGTCTACAACCACTACCAGCGAATCCAGGAGCTGCAACGGCGCGATGAAGAGGAGGAAGATCGAATCGCGCAGGAGGAGCGCCGGCGCATGAGCGAGCTGAGGAGGCATCCGGTCGAAGGTAGGGAGAGCGAGCTGAAGCGGGGGATTGCTGTGCCTTCGCTGACGGCTGAGTGGCCTCAAGATGAATGGCCCGGTCAACAGCCCACCATCCACATGCCCGCGCCTGGATCATCGGGTGCGCAGCAGAATGTCGACTACAGGCCGCTTGGCGGCCAGCAGAGACATCAGCGGAGCCAGAATGGCTCAGGGCCGCCGCCACTGGTCGATGACAGCCCGTTGACGATCGAGAAGAGTAACATACTACTGCTGGGGCCGTCTGGAGTGGGCAAAACGTTGATGGCGAAGACATTGGCGAGGGTGTTGGAGGTGCCCTTCTCCATGTCTGATTGCACGCCGTTCACCCAAGCTGGATATATAGGCGAGGACGCCGAGGTGTGCGTGCAACGACTGTTGGCTGCTGCGAACTATGATGTCACGAGAGCAGAACGTGGCATCATCTGCTTAGATGAGATTGACAAGATCGCGACGGCCAAAGTCAGTCATGGCAAGGATGTCAGTGGCGAGGGCGTGCAGCAGGCGTTGTTAAAGATCATCGAGGGTACCACGCTTCAGATTCAAGCCAAGCAGGAACGCGGCAGCTCTACAGGCTCTGCCGGTGCAGGCGGGAGTGGTCGCGGTCAGGGAGGATATCCGACTAACAGTCCCCTTTCGGGTGGCACGATGAGCGGTGGCGGGCAGCAGAACCCATCTTCGGGTGGCGCACAGAAGGGCGAGACGTACAATGTCAAGACCGACAACATCCTCTTCATCTGTGCTGGAGCGTTCAACGGCCTGCACAAACAGATCCTGGACCGCGTCAGCAAGGGAAGCATTGGCTTTGGCGCTACTGTGCGCGCGCGACCTGGCAGCTCAGAAGACAGCAACGTGCACGAGACGATCGTCGAAGGCGAGGACGAGCTGTTCGAGAAACACCTGCCTTACTATGCACCCGACGAATCCACCCGGCCCACGACCGACGGCCAGAAGAAGAAACGAACTTTCAACACCCTCGACCTAGTCGAACCCCAGGACCTCCAAAAATACGGCCTCATCCCCGAACTCGTCGGCCGCATCCCTCTCTCCTGCGCCCTCTCCTCCCTCGACATCGAAAGCCTCGTCAAGGTCCTCACCGAACCCCGCAACAGCCTGCTGCAGCAATACAAACAACTCTTCGCCCTCTCCAGCATCGAACTGCGCATCACCTCACCGGCCCTGCGCTCTATCGCCTCCACCGCCGCTAAGATGGGCACAGGCGCCCGCGGCCTGAGAACCGTGATGGAACGCCTGCTTGCGGACGCGATGTTCGAGACGCCCGGGTCGGGGGTGAAGTACGTGCTGATCACGGAGGACGCGGCGGAGCGGAAGGCCAACGCGATGTACTTTTACCGAGGGGACTTGGGTCGGTTTCAGCAGGTGGCTGCCGCGGAGGAAGAAGCGTGGGAGGAGAAGTTGAGGAGGGCAGAGGGCGACGGGGAGAGTGAGTGGGAGAGACGGGGTAGGGTGAATTCCGAGGGCGGCGCGGCGACGACGTTTGAGGAGTATCGGCAGAAGGCTACGGCGGCGGGATTCGTGTAGGACGGGAAGGTCGGGGCGCGAGTGATCGATTTGGTTTTGAGTTACGGTGCAGGAATTGGATATGAGATGGTTGATGATGTTGATGAAAACGCGAGACGACGATTTTTTCCGGTCTCCTCTGTTTGGCTTCGGTACCGACATCTAGGGTTTTGTCGACTTGTGTGTGACCCCGTCTGCGACGAGCTCGCGGGGAGTTGTGAGAGTAGTACGCCAGTCGTGGTTGGCAACGGGTATCGTATCACCAAGGCGTCCGAGAATCCAGTCCGGCACACCTATGCACGGCCAGCGACGTGTCGTGAAGCAGCTTCTCATATCCGCCATAAAGCCTCTCTCTCTCTCTCCGTGAACGCAGTCCGGGGATTGGATATATATGTTGCTGATGGAGGGAAATTGGTGTGTGATTTTTTGATCGGAGCTTGAGGTACCTTAGGGTTAGGGTTTGGGTGTCCAGTCGGGGTTGGGGTGGGGGGGTAAGGCATGTTGGGGATGGTCGGGGTGCTTGGGTAGATGTCTGTGGTGTCGGTCCGGGGGGTCTTATCGTGGCTCGTGGGTCAGGGGTTCGTTCTGCGGGTCTCAGGTGGGGGGATGGGAATGGGAATGGGTGTCGTAAGCGGGGAATGCAGGAGTTTGTACTGGATAGGATCGCGATCAGGGATGGGGCTTGGGTCCTCGCTTCAGCGGGTACGGTGGGAGGCCTAGAGCAGAGAGGAGGGGGGCACGGCATGAACGGCAAGACCGAGATTCGTGGGAGAGACTCTATTCATATATGTACGCGTCTCTAGCCATCCGGGTACAGCCTTTCATACCTCATGCTTCGGGAAAAACACAATCATGACCGGCCACGCTATGCAATCGTCAAAAAGCAATGCCCGCCCCGCCCCGCCCCGCCCGCGTGCGATGTTGGTCGGCCTGCCGCATCGCACGCATGAGGACCTCCTCGAGCGTTCACACGAGGGCGTCGCCGCCGGCTGACGCCTTCGATCAGGGCGATGTCGCTGCATGTGATACTGGGTTGGAGGCCGCGGGTGTGCCGCTGCCACGGACGAGCCTGGCGCCCATCGTGGAGAGTTGACGTCCAGTAGCTGCCGTTCGGTGTTGCAGTGACTTCTTTTCGTCGTGAATCTTCGCGACGGACGCCTCTGATCACGATGCCGGACAGTAGTCCTGCATGTTGTAGAAGTTGTTGAATCCAGTGCCAAATCCTGGGTGGTCGGACTCTCCGCGGGCTGCACGCTTGCATCCCACCGTGGCATGAGCATGCGCCATCTCCTTCACTAGCACTTTACAGTTCGAGCGGAGCTCGACAGGGCTGCGGAGCACCTAGGACTGCGCGAGAATGATGACGCCCGTCACGGCGTGTCTATCGTCATCCGTCGTGCCCGCAGCCCAGCCCTTCTCAGACGTGAGGCCACCTCAGGCCGGCTCATCCGCCCCATTGAGATCATCCTCCGTGCCGCTTTCATCAGGCAGAGAGCTACTGTCGGACTCACTCCTCTCCAGTTCCCAACCATCGGTCCGGTCGATCAAACCTTCGTAGTAATTGACAAGGACTTCCGGTTTTGGCACGATCCTCCACTGCACGCGCTGCAGCAACTCGAGCTCCAGGGTCGCCAACTCAGTCACGGGGATACCGCCGATCCTCGCGTACGTCGGGTTGGTCCAGAAGCTGTCGCTCAGGCCCTTGGCGGCCACACAGGCCGCTGTGATCAGGAAACGATGCACCGTCAAGCTGTTGATGGTGAAGGCATGATACATGGCGCACAAGCGATCGATGTAGTACACCATGCTGAGCAAGATGGGTGGTGAGAGGGTGGCGTGTTGTATGAGACGTTGTAGGTAGTCAGAGACTGATATGCCGGGAGGGGCTCGGGAGTGAAAGCGCGTGAGCCGGCCGTCTCGCAGCGGGATCTGGTCGTTGAGTCGGATCAGTTCCATGAGCATGTTCGAGATGAGGATGCCGAGGTCCTTGGGATTGCACGTCTCGTAGGCTCTCGGCATGGACTTGACCTCCCCGGTCTCATTCGGTCTGGCCCGCTTCGAGCCGGCGCTGCTCGCACTGAGTGTCGAACGAGCTTCCTGCGGATAGTCCGCGACGTGGCCGGCCTCCCTTCGGGTCAGGTCCGAGACGGTGCTCGGTCCTGGTTGCCCACCCGCGCCGGGGTCGGACCTGGGCTGTGGCTCACGGGGAGCGGACGCGTGGGGCGTGTATGTCGGCCTGGAGCTGGACACGCCGCCTGCGGTGGTGGCGGCGTCGCTCATGGGGTGCTCCTTCCTCTTGCGTCCCTGATCGCGCTCGACGTCGACCCCTCGGCGGCCGAGCTCCGGAGCGGGTGCCACCTTCACGGGGTGGTGCGCCGACGCGGTGGGCGGGAAGCCGTCGGGACTGTACTGGGTGCCGTGATCGGTATAGTGGACGAAGGGGGCCACGGGCACCTGGCGCTGGCCCACGACGGCCGCCTGCGCACCGCTGTCCGGGAGGCGCTGCTCTCGCCGGGCCTGTTGCGGGGGGAGGGAGGGGGAGGGCGCATTGAAGGGGCGCCTGGGAGATGCGCCGCCGGTCAAGTGTGACTGGCGCTGTCGGCTGTGGGCAATGTGGAAAGAGGCGCGGGGTGAGGCGGCGGGGGAGGGCGAGTGCGAGAGGGTGGTCATGATGATGATGATGATGATGATGATGATGATTCGACCCACGTCGCGCAGGCAGGCTAGGAGGCTTGGAGCTACTTTTTTTTCGCCCAACTGATGAACAGAAATTTGGGCAAGAAGAGGGAGTTGGTCAGGGACCCTTGCCAATGCCGCGTTCTCGCGCCCGTCGCCTGTCTAGCCTTCAGGCAGGAACGCCGGCGGACATGTGATTGGGGGGGGGGACAAGAGTGCAGACAGAGACATTGTACCTGATTATATGATAGGTCTGTCCGTCCCCCGTCCTGTTCCCTCTAGGGCCGCCCTGGGAGGCGATGCACCGTCATCCGCAGTCTCCATCACGACCACGGTGGTGGAGGCGAATGGATTCACCACGTGTGATGACACCCGGCTGCCCCGCGCGACCTTTTACCTGATGATTAGTTAATGATCATCATTCTCATTACCGACCTCGAGGCTAGTAGTAGTAGGTACATGTGGCGGCCAGCAGGCGGCGGCGGCGGTTGGCGATCGGCCCTCGAACTCAATCCAGTCCCCCCAGTGTGTGGCGTCGTCGCAAACGCCGATCCCGCGTAGGGCGGTCCAGCAATCTACTTGAGGAGGCAGGCCTATCATGATGTGGCATGTACACTCAGTCACTGTATACCAGATCCCGTTAGACGGCATTCGATGGCCACATATCACCTACTACGTAGTAGTACTAGTCTGGTCGTCTCTCTCTGGCGCCACCCGTCCTCCCCCTCCCCTCGGCGGGTTGGTGTGGCTTGTGAATGTCAGCGAGACTCCTCCCTGACCTTCGAGCTGGATGCACGTCACGTCATTTCCAGCTTGCTCCCATGTCCAGGCTGATCTCCAGCACATGTCCTACCGTAAGGGACCATCACGCCTCCGCCAGCCGTGCGACCAGACGACCTCAATCCGGCTCCAGCTCGTCCGGGATTGCATGCCATCTGCGACGTTGTGTGGATGTAGGCAGCCAACATGGTCGCGGCTCCGAACCTCGAGTCGCTGCGGCGTGGACATGTCACGGAGCAGGTCGCGGCTTGGAAGCAGCTGAAGAACGACATCGTGGGCCATGAGCTGCGCAAGGAAGCGGTGGTCAAGCAGGGCTTGTTGGAGGTGTTGGCGGACGTGCTGGCCGCCCCGTCGAATGGCACAGGCAAGAGAAGGAGAGATGGCGCGCCCCTCCTGGCCGTCTGGACGGACGAGGAGGAGGCGCGTTTGCAGGCGATTCGGGTGCTGGGGAGCTTGGCCAATGGCGGGCCTGCGTTTGTGGCGCCCATGGTCGCGGCGGGTATACCTGCATTGCTCCTCGACGTGCTTGCAGCCCACAACGTGCCCAAGTTGGTCACTGCGGCACTGCACGCCCTGAAGAGCATCGCCGCCTCGTGGGCTGCAGCTCAGGAGAGCATCGAAGGAGATGCACCGCCCCTCCGTGTCTTCGACAGGGACAACTGCGAGTCATTCCTGGTCATCCTCCGCCAGCCTTCGGCATCTGTCGCGGGGAGGCAGCAGCTCCAGCTGGTCGCCGACATCATTGGTCTCGCCGCCAGTACGGAGAGCGACAGAGCCACTCTAGTCCAGGCAAACGTCCTCGATACGCTCGCATCCCTGCTCGCCAGTCACGCAGTAGCGAGCGGGCATGTCGAGGGTCACGCTGCCGGGCTGAGTCTCGCATCTGCCCCTCCGCCCGTGACCATCCCGAGCATCATCGCCGCGATCTCGACCATCATATCCGGATCAAGCTATCGCACCCATCGCTTCTTCCTATCTCCCGTCCTCCGTGAGCTGTTCACGGAACCACGAAATGGCCGCGGGGACCGCCAACATGCCTTTGGGCCACGTTTCGGGTTTACGGGGCCTGAGTACGAACCACTCTTACCTCCTGTCCATGTCCCAGCCTACGGCACCACTACCTACTACAGCAGCCCATCCAGAGCATTCCCCGCGCAGGCAGCTCTGCAAGCGCAGCAAAGACCTCGCAGTGGCGTGTACGGTTTTGACGTGACGCCCCATGCTGGTGATGCGGACCACGCGAATGCCGTCTGCGGGTGGCTCTTGGTATTGGCACGGTCGCTACAGGGACACGATCGCTTGAATGCATTGACGTTACTCGCGCAAGTCAACAATGCCATCGACGACGATTCAGTTGTGGCTGGACATCGTAGTGAGCATGTACAAAAGACTAGAGAGCGTCTCAGGCAGCTGGCGCTGCTAGCAGTGCCTCTAGCCGTGAACCTGGTCCAGACCGCTGCAGGTAGCAAGTCGAACGGCACTCAGGAGCAAGATGCCAGGCTGATCAAAGAAGATGCGTGCGAAGTCTTGGCCCTCTTGATCTGTTCATCCAAAGAACTCCAGGCAGCTGCTGTGGAATGCGGCGCGATCAAGCATGTTTGTCCTCTGCTGAAGAAGACTTTCGACAGCGTGACCCTCTCGATGCCGATGTGGTCAGGTCAGAAGAACGCACCTGCCGACGGAGCACAAACGACAGACACTCGCAAGATGGGCGTCCGCGGCCTACACGCCGAGGTCCTACATGTCATGAAGATACGACAAGGGGCGTTGCACGCTATCGCTGCCATTGCTGCCATTGAAGACATTCATCGAAAAGCGATTGTTGATGCCGGCGTGGTGCCTGCAATCATCGAGTCGTTGAAGCTCTTCCCCTCCACGATGCCAGCAAAAGGGTCGGGCAGACCGCAGCAATTGAATGTCACGGACGGCAATACGGTCCCTGTCATCATGGCCGCCTGTTATGCAGCAAAGTGCATGAGTCGGAGCGTGAGCTTGCTACGGACGTCTCTCATAGACGCCGGCATTGCAAAGCCGATCGCGTCGCTACTGAAGCATCCAACGCTGAACGTGCAGCTGGCAGCCACGGATGTTTGTGCCAACCTTCTGATGGACTTCTCACCGATGAGGGAGACGCTTGTCGAAGAGGGTGTCATCAGAATACTTACTGAGCATGCTCGCACAAGCTCGAACAAACTGAAATTGAGCAGTCTCTGGGCGTTGAAACACTTGGTCCTGCAAAACAAACGCGAGGTCAAAGTCAACACATTCGAAGAGCTCAGTGCTGGCTGGATCGTGAGCGCGATTCAAGGCGATCAAGAGAAAGCGCCACACGCCGCGAATGGCGGAGGCGTCAGCATCACCAACGCTGCTGGGGAGCAAGTCGACCTGCTGAATCCTGCATCCACCAGCATGGACGTCGACGAGGATGACCCCATAGACGAGGACGAAGAGGGCGCCGACTACCACGAAGGCGAGGAGCAGGACGACGACGGCGAAGTCATGTACGACGAATCTGCCGATACTCACTACCAATCCTCGCAGCTTCGTTCAACCCTGCATCCGACCTCGGGTACCTCGGCGTTCAACAGCAAGCGGTACCTCTCTTCCGTGCGTGAGCTGGAGCAGAACCCAGCCCTCCAGGCCAAGCGCGACGACATCGCCGTCCAAGAGCAAGCCCTCGACTTCGTGCGCAACCTCCTCAACGGCGACGAGGACAACTCCTACATGCTCGACCACATGCTCCAAGCCATCGGCAGGACCAAGTTCTTCGAGATGCTCACCGCGCGACTCCAGCCACTGCCCTACAGCGCCCGCCTCTCCGCCTCCTCGCCCGCCCGCCAAGTCTACCAACCCATCGAAATCATCAGCAGCACCATCCACATCCTCGTGCACATCGCCAACGCCACGCCGCGCCACAAACAGATGCTCATCGCGCAGAAACCTCTCCTGACCGCCTGGCTGCCGCACTTCACGCATATCGATCGCCGTGTCCGGTCGCTGAGCGTGTGGTGCGTGAGCAATCTGACGTGGATCGAGGATGATGGGGACAAGAAGGAGGCGCGGCAGAGGGCCTTGGAGCTGAGGAGTCTGGGGATCGAGGCCGAGGTGAGGAAGTTGGCGCAGGATGTGGATCTGGATGTGAAGGAGAGGGTCAAGACGGCTGTGAGGCAGTTTGAGCAGTTGCTCTAGGAGGGCTGGGGCGATGGCGGGCGTACGACAGTCGCCGATGGTCAGGATGTGAGGATTACATGGACGTGGCTTGGATTGTATGATGAGGTACCATTGGAGTACTCGATCGCTGAGATGTTTCGAATGAATCAGGTAGCACGCCTGATTTGGCTAGTACAGATCTGCTCGGCTCCAACCTCTGACCGCTGGATTGAGCGATGGGAAGGAAGCGCCAGAGCTCACTAGCTAAATTCAGACCACTGCCTTGGAAGGTGATTGGTCGTTCAGAACGTCGCCAATGCGTTATTGCTCTCCGTAAGTGGAAACAGCAGCTTGTAGAAGCCAAACGCTCCCACCACCAGGAGAACGTAGTAGACCCACGTCCATGCCATGCCGAGGTTCTGCGGCCCTTGCAACGGTACATTGCCAGTGAGACCATCGGCCTTATCGGGCTGCATATAGCTGTTCCCGACCCTGACTGACACATGGGCATCTTCGTCGCGCGTGCCTTGCGCCACGTCCGGCGTGGCATGCGGAGGCGCCAACGCGGTCGACTGGCCGACTCTGCCCGTCACGCGTGGGAACCCCTGCCAGTTGCAGAAGCTATGCGCGGCAATCGCTGCATATAGACTGCCTGTGCGCAGGAAGACAAAGGCGGCGAAGAAGCCAAAGAGCGATGTGAAGGCGAACTGAAAGGTACTGCGGAGGATGCCGGCGACCCAGACGGACACGGGTGGGACGCGTCGGCCCTCCGGTGTCCGCGACTGCAGATACTCGGCCAGGTGGTGCACGTGGGCCAGCCCGAAGACGAGGGGCGTCGTGAAGACGATCCGGGTGGGACTGACGTGCGCCAGGAGGTAGAGGGGGATCGTCAGCGCGCGGAACACGAGCTCCTCGCTCGCCGGGGCCACGACCACGTTCCTGTACCCGATCCAGCTGTCGGAGAGCTCCCGCTTCAGGGCGGACCACGACCACGCGCGCCACTCGCCGTCGACGACCACGGCCTCGTACAGCGGGCCGACGAACAGGACGGCGACCAGCGCGAGGGTCTTGGCGACGTCGGGCGGGTGGACGGGCCAGAGGCCCAGCAGGCGGGCGAGGTCCCGCGGCGGGGCGTGCCCGGGGCCGGCCAGCACGGCGATGGCGAGGCCGGTGGAGGCCAGGCAGCTCAGGCCGACCGCCCGGACGCGCGCGCGGATGATGGTCGGGGCGTCGCGGGACCGGAGGGGCGTGCTGCGGAGGGTGGGCGAGAGGTAGAAGGGCGCGATGTAGAGGAGGGTGTAGGCGATGACGCAGGACAAGGCCGTCTGCTCTGAGATCCGAGGCCGGCTCCCGGATGCGGCTGACATGGAGAGGGTCAGCCCTGTGCGTTTTCGTCCTGTTTTGTTGTGCGCCGTGCGGGATATGGGGAAAAGTTGGTTCCAACGACTCCCGGACACCCACGAGACACGACCGTTCGCCGGGAACGGCCACGACGCGACTCGAGTGACTACCGACTCGTACTAGTCTTACTTACCGGCACCGCCGTTACCCAAGCCATACATGTCTTTGCTCCATCGGTCGACGGTGGTGGCGCCTCCATCCCCCCCGCGGCTGGACGCAGGCGATGATGATGAGAATGCCATGTTCGTCGTCGAGTAGGAGACTACTCAGTAGTCATCGCCAAGAAAAGCACATGATGGACGGTTGGCGAATGCCAGGATTGCCCCGGCCGAGCATCTGCCAACTTTAATCTTACGCGGGCGCGTCGCTCCACAATCCTACCATGATTGATGTGGAATGAAATGAATGACTGGAATTCTATACCAGGGCGCGCGAGCCTCATCAAGCGCCTGAACGGACACTCTATGCAGGACTAGTAGAGTAGTAGTACATACATACATGGACTATTTGAGCTCTATCCTGCCAGAGCCCTACATGGACCTCCTCCTCGATATGATGTCTAACTCACGTACTACATGTACTTACTGGAGGAGGGTCGAGATCGGGGTGAAACGCTGGACGAGAGTGTATTGCATTGCCGACCGCACTGACCGGCGCGTGCTCACGCGTCACCCTGCATCCCGCCCTGCCGCCCCCGTCGTCCACTCATCATCATCTTATTACCTGGTCGTGCGAGCCCTGGGCGATGGCGATGGCCTCGAGGTCGTCAGCCAGTGCCATCACGGCCCACCGACGCTGATGATACATGAAATTTTCGACTTGTCTCACGCTCATGCCACCTGTCGATTGGACTTATCACTATCATTTCCCCCCCGACCGAACGGTCTCGAGAAGAAAAAGTCTGGTGTCACACGCAGACCGACGGCGACCTACCTATTGGTACAGATGACTGCTCTGATCCCCGCATCCTAGTCCCAATAATCAAGAGCCGTCCAGGCCTGCATATGCAACTTTCCGTAGTTCTGCAGACCTAGCGCCGACGGCGTCCACCTCTGCCAGCGACTCCTGAGACGGCCACTAAACCACCTCGACGTCGACCGCCACCAGTCATTCGTTTGGACGAGCGCTCCTGGAGCACAGCAGCTGATCCGCCCCGACACTCCTTTGCCATGCTCTGACATTCTTGGGCGCTTCTGCGACGGCGATCCTGGATTTTTGGTACATGTCTCTAGATATTATCTCCCGCCGCCGCCGCCGCCATGTTCCTCGATCCTCAGCCTCTGCGGCCCAAGCAGAGCGCCAGCCCTTCACCTTTCTTCTCCGCGCGGATGCCAGAGGAATGCGCGGGCGACCAGCGATGGAGACTCAAGAAGCGAAAGGCCGTGGACGATCTCATGACGCCTTCCCCGCGCGAGGAGCAGCAGGTCGAGAGTGCGAATGAGATGGATCAAGAAGATCCTCTGGAGTCGAGCAATGCGACGATCCGCTTAGTCACCGACACCCCTACACCGTCGCCTTCGTCTCACAATTGGAAGACCTTGAGCTTATCTTCCGCCTTCGATTCAGACTTTGAGGACGTTCACACGGCACAAGAAATCAAGGTGCAGAAGTATGACGGCGCATCGTCTCGCTGGTCCAGCACAGGGGACGACGTGGATGGAGCTCATCCGCCATCCAGAGCGAGCTTGTCAGGATTCCCGGCTTCAGCTGTTTCAGAACCACTAAGTGCGCCCAATAAGGCGCCGAAAGTATCCACACCCGCGAGCATTGCCCTGCGACATGCGTCGTCAACTCGAGATCGGGCTCCGTCAACCGCACCTTGGTACTATCGTTCGGGATCTTCTGGCAACTATTCTACTTCTTCCACGCTCCAAGAGGGCAACGCCTCGACCACCTCGTCGGGTCGCCATAGCTGGCATAATAGGCATAGCCAGGGCACGACGTTACAGGGCACGCCGACGCCGACCGAGCAGGAACTCAGGAAGCGAATTGCCGAGCTCGCAGACTTAGACTTCTCTCGGCAAGGTCCTGCGCATGCTCTGGAGACATTACAGGAGTCCTCCCCCGAACGCGCAACCATCAGACCTGTGCCACCGTCGACCAATTCGTCATCGACGGGTGACCGGCAGGTCTCTGGATCATCCACGACCGGGTCAGCCTTCTCGCTGCGTCGAGTGCTCACCGGACCACGCTCCCGATCCCATTCCGCCTCGACTTCCGATCGCGACGCTGCACCAGCACCTGACATACCACTTCGACGAAGCTCGCGCCGGTGGTCCTCGCCCGTCCGTGTGGCCCCTCTCCGGATCAGGAAGTCGAAAACTCCTCCAGCGCCATCAGAACGACCGAGCCAGGAATCTTTGGGGCGATCAGAAGAGGGCCTTCAGGACTCGCAGGCCTCATCAGCTCATGTGATCCGGCAGCGAGAGAGTCGAGATTCACTCGCACAATCGGAGGCCACCTTGCCGCTTCCAGGTCTAACGTCGCAGCAGAGTACCGCGTCACTATTGCCATATCGGGCTGTATTCCCACCGTCCTCGCCGATTATTGCTGTCTTTGATTCTGATCCATCCGAGGCACCCGCGCGTCCGGAGAACCCTCATTTGCGCTTTTCACCTTCCGTGGAATCGATCCAATCTCGGCTCGATCATCCTTCGATCATTCATCCGCCCGAACGTGCTCTGAGAGCCGTCAGCTCCTGGTCGTCTCTGCGACCTTCATCAGCCGATGATATCGTCCCTCCACTCTTCATCCCCAAAAAGCGGCAGGGGAAGAGACCGGCGTCGTTACCACTCGGGTCCACATCGAACTTTGCCTCGAGCAGCAAGATGGACGAAGAGATTGATACGCTGCCGTATCCTCGGCAACCGTTCAGCAGTCATCTGAGCACCATCGCAAGCGAGAGCGACAGGTTCAGCGAGGCCACGAACCAGCGCTTGAGCCATTTCTCGCTCGGGAGCGGTGTCATGACCGGCGACGATGGAAGCACAAGCAGTAGTCTACTGTTGAATGGGAGATGGGCACAGCCGTCTGCACGTGAGAATGACAGTGCGCAGAAGATCGATAGCGAAGAGGAGGAGCCCCGGACGTCAAACATATACCGCGAGGGCAGTGCGATACCTCAACCTTTGTTCAAAGCCAAGACTGCGCCTGGCGGCGGGCGAACCTACGATGGATGCGTACCACCGGTGCCACCAATTCCAAGAAGTGGAGACAGCGAGGAGGACTTCGACACGGTATCCGAGCTGCCGCCGCAGAGCCCGGCTCTCCGGCCCAAGAGGTCCGGGTATTCGCTCCGCAGACGAAGCAACAGCACGCCAAGCCGAACCAGCCAATCGCAAGGAATGAGCTACATAGAAAGTGAGCGCGCGAGCCAAGCGAGCAGTCTGTTTCCTACGTGGGCCAAGCATTTCTACAGCGGCACTGGCCACCTCATATCCTCCAGCGGAGTCTCCCTCAGCTCGAGTCGATCACAGAGGCGGCCGCATCGGCAGTATCACGTGAGAACAGAGAGTCAATGGACAGAACGCAGCATCACGAGCAGGTTGGGTACCGGATATGACGAGATTGAGAGCTCCCTCGGAAGTCCGAACAGCAGTCACTTCCTGCCTTCCATCTTCCGACCACGGACACGCCCGCGGGCGAGGTCAGAGGGCAACAGCGGGTCGAGCAAGATCAAGTCGCGGCCGAGCAGGCGGAGCAGACCTTCGGCCGACATCGCCAGTCAGCGGGACTCCATGGCCATCACACCGGCCCCTGCCGACGACCAGATGAGTGCAGAAGTCCTACCATCCGGGCAACCGAGATGGGGCCGACTGAAGGACTCCAGCCCCACCCCCGATCAGTCGCCTCCCGCAGCCCGGACCAGACCACTGCCTAGGGAATACTCGCGCCAGAAGGATTGGGACCACTTGGAATTCCCTCGTCCGATGACCAAGGACCGGCTCTCGGACTTCGATCTCGGTCAGCCTCATCTTCTCCCCACCCGCCGAACAGCCACCCATCGACTCTCCAACTGGCGTCCACCGTCCTTTGTCGAGAGCCTGGACACACTGGTGCGATCGAGATGCAACCGCCAGATCCTGCTCTTCTGCCTCGGATTCATCTGCCCGATCCTCTGGATGATTGCCGCCTGCCTGCCGCTGCCCCTTCGCCCCGCAAGCCAAGGGGACATGGAGAAGACCCTCGCAGGGTCTGCCGAGGACATCGCGGCTGCGATGATGAAACACGAGGCTGGTGATGCGGAGAGGAGGTGGCGGGAAGAGAAGCAATGGCTCAAAGCACGGTGGTGGCGGACACTCAACCGGATCATGAGTGTCATTGGCGTGCTCGTCATCGCCGCTGTCGTGAGTCTCTCCGTTGTCGTTGCCAGGGGCGTTGGCGGTTCTGCTGCTGCGACTTGATCTCTGACTTTTTTTTTTCTTTTGCGTTCTGCCAGATTGCGCTCGCTGTTGTTGCGACGAGATGACCACATCCTCTCGACCTCACGCATTTGCCAAGCCAGGGCGCTACTCTGGGGCTCCCTCTCTGTCCTTTGCATGGGATATATCTGCATTTTGCGACGGCGTTCGAAGCGACCGAGCAGCTGGATCTGCTCGTGGAGGGATTTTTTTGTGGGTCGATCTCGACCCCTTTGACGATACCCATGTCTTTGGAGATAGTGCATGTCAGCATCTAATGTTTTGATCTGTATATAGTCTACATAGTGTCAGATACGGCAGACGACTCGTGTTCCATATGTGAGTGAAGCTGAGACGGGAAGAGGGTGGAGCGGATTGTCATAGTGTGTAAGGTCGTGTGAAGAAGTCTGGCGATCGAGCTAATGGTTTTTTTTTTCTTTTTGATCGTGCTCAGCTGTGGTGCTCGGGAGCAGTATTGATTGAGAGATTGATGCTTTGATGGTGTTCAAAGATCACTTCGGTAGATAGGTTTCTTAGCAGCGGTGCTTCAGGCCGATGACCCACTGGTTGATTCAGTGGGCGAGAATATCAGGACTTTTGTCCCTTGCGGGCTGTCGATCGATCGCATCGGTTACTAGCATCACCTAACAGTCAACCGTGTCGATTTTCGACTGTGAGATGACTATTTGGCAGTCGTGCAGGTTAAGCTTGGTTGACCTCACCAATTGCTTGACCGATCGCAGATCGATGGAGACTGCTCATCCCAGTAGCCAAATCCTAGATCGGTCGGTGTCATCTCGTCGCTTGAATGTCATGCCCCAACGCCCGCTTGAACGCCTCACGCCATGCCCGTCGCCCTCCTACTGCTCATCCTGGGTGCCAGTCCCATCCCGCCTGGCGTCCCGTCAGTCACGGTCAACATCTCTCTCATCTCCCGGATCCGACTCGACTCACGGCACGTAATGAATCCCTGCATTCTCCGCCGCGGTGATGATCTCCTCTGGCAGCTGTGACGACGCACCCCCGTCAGCACGAAAGCTCTGCCGAACGTAAACAAGAAAAAAAAAACCACTCACCGTGCCCACGACCTTGACGGCGTACGTGCCGGGCACGTAGTTCTGCAGGCGCTGCCACTTGGCCACCCAGCTGGCCTCGGGGTCCTGGAGCGTCAGGAGGCCCTCGAAGACCTGGGAGGTGCACTCGAGGATGGCGTCGTCGTTGCCGCGGAGCTCGAGGAAGTCTTCGCAGTTGGGGCAGCCTTCGCGGCGGAATTTGGTGGAGGGTTGGACGATGGAGCAGATCATGCAGGCGCGGAGGGAGCGGAGCGCGGACATTTTCTTTTTTTTTCGGGGATGATCGGGGTGGTTAGTGGGTGGTGAGGGTTGAGATCGTGGTGGTGTCGGGCAGGGAGGGAAGTTGTTGGTTATTGCGAGGTTGTTTGCAATGTTGTGGGACTGAGGCACGGTCCGTAGGGCTGGATGCGGTTTCACATGATCCCCGTCTGGATTAATATTCTAGAAGGTCCAGTTGATTAATTACCTCTAGGGCCTCGGCTGGGATGGTCGTGCAAATGAATCTTTCACTTTCGGATCCACAGATTTAGGCTTCTGTCCCGCTGCACCGAGCAAGAGTAGAGCATCATAACGACAGATTCTGAGTATCAAGACAAAGCGGTCGCAGGTCCCCGAGCGTCCTTCGTCTGGACTCGTCGGGTCGCGCAGCATGGCGTCAACCGAACACGCGGTCGCGCTGAAGAACAAAGGCAATGCGGCCTTCAAGAACCACGACTGGCCGGCCGCGATCGACTTCTATACCAAGGCTATCGAGCTGAACGACCAAGAGCCTTCCTTCTACACCAATCGCGCGCAGGCCAACATCAAGCTCGAGGCGTATGGCTACGCCATCGCCGACGCGACCAAAGCCATCGAACTCGACCCGAACTTCGTCAAGGCCTACTATCGGCGGGCCGTCGCGAATACCGCCATCCTCAAGCACAGCGAAGCCATCCACGACTGGAGGCTGGTGGTGAGGAAAAATCCTTCGGACAAGGTCGCGAAGGCGCAGTATGAGGTGTGCCAGAAGCTGGTCAAGCGGGATGCCTTCCTCAAGGCCATCGAGGTGGAGGACGCGCCGTCGGCGGCGGTGGGCCTGGACCTGGAGAACATGGCGGTGGAGGAGTCGTATGACGGGGTGCGGTTGAAGGATGAGATGACGCAGGAGTTCATCGACGACATGATTGAGAGATTCAAGAATGGGAAGAAGCTGGCGAGGAAATACGTCTACCAGATCATCCTGGCCGTCAAGCAGCTGGTCTACGACGAACCGACGATGGTGGAGACGTTCGTGGAGTCGGGCAAGAAACTCACCGTCTGCGGCGACACCCATGGGCAGTACTTTGATCTCTTGGAGATCTTCCGGCTGAACGGTTTCCCGTCGGCGGAGCATGGCTATCTGTTCAACGGCGACTTCGTGGATCGCGGCTCGTGGTCCACGGAGATTGCGCTCCTGCTGTACGCGTACAAGTGGATGTATCCCACGGGCTTCTTCCTGAACCGCGGTAACCACGAGACGGACGACATGAACCGGATGTATGGGTTCGAAGGCGAGTGCAAGGCCAAGTACACGGAGCGGGTCTTCAAACTCTTCTCGGAATCCTTCTCGGCCTTGCCGCTCGCCACGCTGATCGGCGAGAAGTACCTCGTGCTGCACGGTGGGCTGTTCTCGGACGATGATACGTCGCTCGACGACATCCGGAAACTCAACCGACACAACCAACGGCAGCCCGGTCAGTCCGGACTGATGATGGAGATGCTGTGGACCGACCCTCAGACCGCCCCGGGACGAGGGCCGTCCAAGCGCGGGGTGGGCCTGCAGTTCGGCCCGGACGTGACGAAGCGGTTCTGCGAGCGGAACGGCCTGGAGGCTGTGATCCGGAGCCACGAGGTGCGCATGGAGGGGTACGAGGTCGAGCACGACGGCCGGTGCATCACGGTCTTCTCGGCGCCCCGGTACTGCGACTCGACGGAGAACAAGGGGGCGTACATCAACATCGAGGCCGACTACAGGCTCCAGTTCCACCAGTTCGACGCGGTGCCCCATCCGGACGTCCGGCCGATGGCGTACGCGAACAATGGGATGATGGGCATGATGGGCATGTGAGGTGGGTCAGGGATGGGTGCGATGGGTGGGGCGGGGCTTGTTAGTAGGGATCTGGGGAGGCATTCGCGGATTCGTCTTGTTCTGAGGAGTACGAGGAGGTCTGTCTTGCATAGCGACGGCGGGTCACCGAGTCCAGGGGAGCATATGGGGTTGCAGCATGAGGCATAGGGATTGCTTCATCACGCGACGGATTAGCATTTATAGTAGTGTGGATATTCACGAGCTCTCGGAGGTGTATTATTATTATTATTATTATCATTGATCACATGTAGCTCTATAACGACCTGTTCAGACTGACCGTGCCGAGATTGGGTATGCCGTCAGAGGCGTTCGGCTTCCCGCCTTGCCCCTGGAGTAGATACTAGCACATATGGATACAGAGTACATATAGTCAATCCTGATCAGCGCCTGGTGAACAAGAAGGAAATGAGCCAAGCAGAGCATCCCTAGTCAATGATGGTAATATATTAGACATTTCATGCCTGGCTTGTTATATTCATGATAAGCCTTCTCCAAGCGGGAAGAGCCAGTCCGCCAAGCATCAGCCAGACAAGGTTCAGGGTGGACGGGAGGAGGCGCAGGTTGGATCTGAATCATTAATTGTGTTGTGCCACTACCATTTTATCCCTCTCCCTCCTTGCGTATCTAGTTACTACTACGACGACGACGTGACGGGGTGACGATTCGCAGGGTGGTGCTGGATTGCTCACTGGATACTTGTCCAGAGGGTCTCCGAGGGCGCGGAGGAGTGGTGTCGGAGCATTCTTGTTATAGCATACGTCACGGGACGTGGTTGGATCTGCCGTCTACCTCCTCCTGACTTCCATCTCCGACTATCACTGGCGCATGCTCACCTGAGGACGTGATCCGGTCACGGGATCCTGGACCATCGTGATTAAGTCCGGGGATCATGGATTACTTCAGTCAGGGTGCTCGCCAACGTGCCAACACCTCGTCGACCGGTCCCACGCGCCTCAACACGCCACAGCGACCGCACGTCCGTCCGGCAGCCTCACGGGACAGTCTCCGACCTCCATCTAGTATCCGCTTGAGGAGGCTGGCATCCGGCACACCTTCGTTGATCTCTTCCATCCCGCACTCGAGACCGCACTCGCGCGCGAGTGATGAGACACGCGATGACCCCGCCGGCCACGGGGGTGGGACGGATGACACCGTGGTCACGGGCAGACGGAGGAGCTCTTCCGCGCCACAGGAGCAGCAGTGGCGGCAAGGCTACCCCCCGCCGGGCACCGACCTGAGCCGCCAGGTCACTGGTCAGCCCCATATGGGGACGATCGCGGAAGGCCAGGCGACCGCAACGGCTCCGTACGGTGAGGCGGCCGAGGCGTCACGGCCTTACGGCTCCGCCGTCAATCTGTCCACGCCTCGAGACTTCCCAGGGACTCCCGGCGGTGGGGCCGCAATGCAGCAGGCAGCGATGACCGCGAGGCAGAACCGTGGACTGAGGAGGTTCCGGAGTGGTACGGTCGGTCATGCCGTTCACCCACGGCATAGGATCGCGCACGACGAGTACGAGAGCGATGTCGTCGATTTGCTGGATCTCGTTGGTATGTCATGGACGACGTGGCGAGGTCAATCAACGCTGACGGATGCTAGACCCCGAGGTCCGGACCATCGGCACGCTCACGAATGTTCAGAACTCGCTCTTCGTTCCCGATCTGGGTGGCTTCCTCAACAGACGACCGACGTATGAGCTCACCACGAGGAGATCAGATTTGGAGGGTGGGCTCCGGTCGCGCGCCGGCACACGAGCTTCCCAACGACCTCCGATCTCTCGATTGCCGACCGTCCAATCGTCATCGGGAGCTGGCACCGAGCTGGAGATGGAGGAGCAGCAGCCTCGACGGACGCGAGCGGGCTCTCTGACCTCGCAGCTCAGTGACTCGCACTATGCTGTGCTTCCTCACGGCGTGGATCTAGAAGGCTGGACGAAGCAGGACATCGAAGAGCTCAATGACCACGTTCGTCATCTCTTGCATTCCCGCCGCGAGGGTTTCAAGCGCAGCATGCGAGGCTTCCGCAAATATCTCAGCAAACCTCTGGGATTGTTCGTGTTCGTCTACGCCACCCTCGTCACCCTCTTCGGTGCGGCCTGGGTCTTCTGTCTCATCGGCTGGATCTACGTCGGGAACAAGCAGGACTACTTCATCAACGTCATCGATAATGTACTGGTGGCTCTCTTCGCATTGATCGGAGACGGGCTGGCCCCGTTCAGAGCGGTCGATACGTACCACATGTGCTTCATCGCACATTACCATCACTTGACTTGGCGGCTGCGCCAGGAGAAGAAGCTACCGAATCTGGTCGACCACAACGATCTGCCGGACCGGCGGGTCAGCCTCAATGAGCAGGACGACATGATTGACAAGGAGGACACGGCCGAGTTCTCGGTCCTTTCGCCGCGACAGCAAAGACGACTCCAGTATCACCAGGCCAAATTCAGCAAAGCGCACACATTCTACAAGCCTCACGAGACGTCGACCCATCACGCGTTCCCGTTGCGACTTCTCGTCGCTGTGGTCGTCTTGTTGGACTGCCACAGTCTGTTCCAGGTGGCGCTCGGAACATGCACCTGGTCCATCGACTACCACGTGCGACCGCAGGCCCTGACGGCGACGATCCTCTCCTGCTCGATCACGTGCAACATCGTGGCGGGCGTCCTGATCAGCATCGGTGACCACCGCACGCGCAAGAAGGACGTGTTGGAACGCATGTTCCGGCAAGGACTCACAGAGGAGGCCATCGTGCACATTCAGAAGAGGAAGACGATGCAGGAAGATGTCGCGAACGACGTCGATGACGTCGCCGACGGCAGCACGAGCGGCGCGGACGTGAGGCGGAGCAAGTCGAAGTCGAGACCGAGTGGCGATGATATCGAGCCGGCCAAGTGGACCAGCCTGGGTGAGTCGAAGTCTTCGCAGGAGCGAGGCAAGGAGTTCACGGTCTGATACACGGCACGACGGGACGGGGGGTGATGCTGGCTTGCATGGCGCTTTTATCATAATTGGATCGTTCCATTGATCGACGTGAGCCTGGGCCGCACGCTAGTATAGAGGCCTCAGCAGATTCATGTTCTCTCGCGTAAAAGTGCAGAGGAATAATATGGGTTGAAGAGAAAACCTGGAAAAAATATAGAGTCTCGCAGTGACGCCCTCCGGCTTTTCTTTTCCTGCTATGTAACTGCCATCGACCCCCTCATGACTGCTCGTTTGTACGGATGATGTGAAATGGTGCAGCTTCATCACGCCCTCTCTACTCCGACGCCCGCTGCTTCGCCAACTCTGCTGCTGTACCCGGCACGATAGGCTATCATCCAACAGGTCAGTTCAGCTAGCACTTTACACTTTCCATCATCTGGGCCATTTTGAAGGGGAGAAAGAAAAAAAAGAAAAAAACTCGACTCACCGTCTGGTTCGGCACGGTCTCGAGATAGGCATTCGTCACGACCATGGGCATATCCTGCGCCGTGGCATCGTGGCGATAATACCGGCCGAACAAGAAATTGAGCGGGAAGCCGACGTCAAAGGGCTCAGCGGCGTCGATGGCGTCGAGGTCGTCCCGCGAGAGGCGCACGGCGAGGGCGTCGATGTTGGCCTGCAGCTGGTCGACGGAGCGGCCGCCGACGACGGGGACGACGTAGGGGGCCTTGTGCAGGACGTAGGCGAGGGCGACGCTGGTGGGACGGGTGGCCTTGGCGTCGGCGAGGGCGGCGAGCACGCGGGTGAGGCGCTCGTACTTGGGGTCCTGCGGGGCGGTGCGGCGGCCGTCGCGGGCGGGGTCGTCGAAGGCGGCGCGGGGCTTGAACATGCCGCGGCCGAGGACGCCCCAGGGGGCGAGCGCCATGCCCTCGGCGGCGGCCATGGGCAGGATCTCGCGCTCGAAGTCGCGGAGGGCGCAGCTCCAGTGGCCCTGGTAGACGGCGAAGGGGGTGAGGCCGTGCGCGCGCGCGTGCGCGTTGCACTTGACCACGAGCCAGGCCGGGGTGTCGCTGACGCCGAGGTAGAGCACGTGCCCGGCGGTCACGAGGCGGTGCAGGTGCGTCATCAGCTCGGGGATCGAGGTCGTGTGGTCCCACCAGTGGACGTAGAGGAGGTCGAGGTAGTCGGTGCCGAGCTTGGCGAGGCTGGCGCGCACGCTGAGGTGCAGGGACTTGGCGTGGTTGCCCTGGTAGTTGGAGCGGAGGTGGTGCGTGTGCGGGTCGGGGGCGCGGTAGCCGGTGGTGAACTTGGTGGCCAGCACCATCTCGTCGCGGACCTGGCGCTGCGCCAGCCACTCGCCGATCCACTGCTCCGACTGCCCGGCCTGGTAGCTGTTGGCCGTGTCGATGAAGTTGCCGCCGTGGGCGTAGAAGTGGTCGAGCATGGCGAAGGCCGTCGCCTTGTTGCACTCGCCCAGCGCGTCCTTCCAGGTGTCGCCGAAGTTCATGGCGCCTGCGCGGCTGGTGAGGGGGAGGGGGATGCGATGGTGGGAGGCAGGGGAGGCATACCGAGGCAGAGGGGGGAGACTCGCACGCCGGCGGTGGGCGAGAGGATGCGATGGTAGCCCAGGAGGCTCTTGGGCGGCGGGGCCGGCGGGAAGAGTGATGCGAGCGACATGGTTTCTTTGGGGTAGTGCTTGAGCAGGCTGTCGTCGTCGGGGGGGTCAAGACGGTCCGCTGGCGAGTCGTGTCTGTGGATGCTCCTCTTTCCATGTCCTCGAGGGCGATCATATAGCTGCCGTCCGTCTCACTGCCAGGCCCATGGCGGGATCCGTGGGTGCTTGTCACCGACATGGGATGCACCGTCGGCCGCCTGCATGATCATGTCGATTGATCAATCACGATGCCGACACCAGAGCAGGAGCTCATCTGCGGTGTGAGGTCCCCGTCTGACGTCTCCACGCGTTCGTTGCAAGGGACTCCTGGGCCTCGTCCGGATGTTCCATCTCGAGCCTGAGCCGCCGCTCGCGAGCCCAAGCTATTGGTTGGGATCCAGATCACGAAGGGGGAGCCAGGACCCGGGAGCCAGGACCCCGTCGCTATGTAGCGACGGGGGAAGACGGTGGGCAGGACCGGCCCATCTCCTCATGACCACGGCTCCTAGTGGGCTGATCAGTGATGATGCGGTTCCGTATACGAGTTACGACGGTACTCCTGTTCCCCCTCGCTTCCTCTTGCTCGCGGTGCCAGACACCCTCCGTCATCATCATGAACCATAAACCTAATCTGCTGGTGATGAACGGTAGTTAAACTTCCTCGCACGTGCTCCGGTATAAGTAGCCGCATAGCCGAGCGACCATTCACCTACGAACCCCACGCTAGCGGGACGCCTAACTGAATGCCAAGACTAGGAAGATGCCTCGGTGACTTCCTGGATCCTCCTCCTGTCGCCACACGACGGCATCGGTCGTAGCCGCTGCTGCGAGGAGGCGAGGAGGAATCATCCCGATACTTGGGATGCGGTGGATGTGGTGAGTTTCTTTTTTTTCTTTTCGTTTTTGGTGTTTGTGGACGGGATGATGCCGACGTGTGGTGCCAGCGCATTGCGAGGGGAGTGGAGGCCGAGCGTGGCAAGGTCCCGACTGGGGCCGCGATCGCGACGCCCAAGGTGTAGTGTGCCGGCGATGTTTGGGGCGAGCGCGAGGGGATGGATGATGAGATGTCTAGATATGTGCCAACGAGTTCACGTCGACGGATTATGATATGCAGATCACGAATGATGGACATTTTTTAAGCGGAGGCGATGCACGGCATGAACATTATCGACAGATTGATGAATCGTTAAAATCCTCTCTAGCCATCTCAGGCGGCCTTATCGGCAGCCTTGGCCTCGACATCTGCCTGAAACGCATCCACACTGCCGTCATACGCGGCCTCGCCTGTGGTCGTGGGCGCAACGTCCGAGGTCACAGGGGGTCCGTGGAAATACTTGCGGCCATGAAGAAAGTACCACGCGATGCTGATCGTTGCGAACCTGACGCCAGACGTTAGTACGCAGGCCATGCGAAGGGGGAGAGATGCACGAGCACTCACCCAGCGAACACGACCGAGGCGTAGTTCATCGAGGCCGCCGTCACGGGCAGGCTGACGGGCATGCAGAAGAGCACGATGGCGAGCACCACCCAGCAGAGACAGAGGATGTTGATGGCGTACCCGAATCTCCCAAGCGAGAAGCTGGAATGCTCGACCATCTTCCGGCCTCGCAGGACGGAGACTAGGATCGGCAAGCCGTACCCTGAGTTCAAGCAAATCGTCGCCACGCCGGTGAAGCTGTTGAACGCGGCGGTCGAGCCAAAGTAGATGAGTCCTAGGAGACTGCAGACGACGGTGGAGAGCACCAAGCCCCCGAGTGGGACCCCCAGTCTCTCATTCGTGGTCCCGAACCAGCGGGAGCCGGGGATCGCGCCGTCGCGGGCGAAAGCGTAGGTACATCGACTCGCGGCGGTGAGCGCGCCTATGCCGGCGAACATCAGGATGCCCAGGATGAGGAAGAGCAGGCCAAAACCCCCGCCCGCGGAGCCGGTGGCGGCTTTGAAGACGAGGCCGATGGATTGGCCGTTCGCGGCGGCGAGGAGGGATCGCACGTCGGGGAGGACGAACAGGATGGGGATCAGGTAGATGACGCCGGTGACGCCCGCGGCGGCGACGGACATGACCATGGCTTTGGGCACTTCGCGGGAGGGATTCTGGACCTCTTCGCACATGGCGGCCACCAGACCGTAGCCGGTCAGCGTGTATGCGGCTTGGAGGAGGCCGACGAAGAAGGCCCAGCCGGCGGGCCAGCCGGAGGCGGAGGCGTCGTAGTGCGCGAAGACGAAGTCGGCGGAGCGGCGGCCGGAGCGGGCCATGCTGAGGAGGGTGACGAGGATGATGAGGACGGCGGAGGCGGTCCAGTAGATGCAGAGTTTGTTGATGAGGTCGAGGTATCGGGAGGCGAAGGCGTTGACGAGGAAGCAGAGCAGCATGATGGCCCAGAAGCAGAGGACGGTCTGCCAGGCGTTGGCGGCCCAGCCGTCGCGCCAGAGACTGATGGCCGAGAGGAGGAGCTGGGCGCCGCCGAAGTTGATGGAGAGGGTGACGGTCCAGTTGCCGACCAGGTTCATCCACCCGGTGACCCAACTGGCGATGCTGGCCCAGTCGTCGGTGGCCATCATGGCGCTCCAGTAGTAGACGCCGCCGGCGGTGGGGTAGACGGCGCAGATCTCGGCGAGGGAGGCGGCGATGGAGAGGGAGATGAGGGCGACGAGGAGCCAGCCCCAGAGGACGGTGACGGATTGGCCGTCGGTGAGGGTGATGTAGAGGGTGGTGGAGAGGCCGTAGGGGACGGCCATGATGGCGAAGGAGAGGCCGAGGACGGAGAGCATGGAGAGGGAGCGGGGGAGTTGGGATGTGTAGCCGAGTCGGGCGAGGTCGGCGTCGGCGGTGGCGGTGGCGGTGGCGGTGGCGGTGGCGGTGGCGGTGGTGGGGGAGGGGTTAGGAGGGTGGGAGGTGGAGAGGCGGCGGATGACGTCCATGGTGGTGGAGTGGTCGGGTGGCGGGGTTGATGGGAGGTGTGGGTGGATGGATGGTCGGGGTCAGACGATGTTGTGGTGTATGGCAGGCATGTCGAGGGCTCCTTCCTGTATCGAGTGTATAGCTGGTCGGAGGTCGGTCGGATGGCAGTGGCGATGGAGGGATAGATAAGATATGGGGAGCGATAAGCATGCTAGGAGGAGGAGCTCCTTTGCGGGAGGTGGACGCGGTCTCGGGCCTTCGATGCCATATTCGTGACACTCGTCCGTCGTCCGACGTCCACAGTAGGGCGCAGGTACAACTTCGGCCGGGACAGGATGCTTGGCGGGGCTTGGCGTGCATAAGCATCATGAATATACACAGCTTGTGCGAGAACATGAATCTAGTTATGAAGGCCATCATAAGTCATCATCTCATGCAGCTTGTGCACGAGAATCATACATGTTATGCAGCCCGTCTATGACATAAGCATCTCCGTATAAGGGATGCCAGTGTCAAGGATAGAGTAAATGTATCTCCTCGACGCATCGGTGCACCACCATGAGCTTCCGGAGAGGACCTTCCGTCCTGGAAGCGGCACTCCGGAGAGCATCCCGTCCACGCCCCCCCGCCCTCCGCTCCGCCGCCCCACGTCGGCCCGGGCAGCGGAGACTGATCTCGGATGGATCCCGTCCGCCCACCCCGCCCGCCACCCCCGGTCCCAGTAAGGTCGTCGCGCCCAAGACGCGCCTGGCCGTCGGCGTCGTCTTCATCGGCACTTTGATCTACTCCATGGCAAGCCACCCGCGCCCCTCTGCCACCACCCCGGCGACACTCGGCTGACGGCGTCATGTGTGCTCCAGGTCACCGGCGACAAACCTCCCTCGGCCACCACCGACGCCGACCCCGACGCCCATCCGCCGCGGACGGGACTGCAGGCCGACGGGCCGAGCATCGCGGAGAAGGATGCCCTGAGCAAGCGGGAGTCGGGCGTGTCGAGCACCTCGCCCATGCGCTTGCGCATGGAGGCCTTCATTAAGGAGAATCAGCAAGAGATCGTGCGCACCCTGGAGGCCTTGGACGGCACGCGCTTCCACGTCGACAAGTGGGACCGTCCCCAGGGGGGCGGCGGCACCAGTTGCGTGCTGCAGGACGGCAACGTCTTTGAGAAGGCCGGCGTCAACACCAGCGTCGTCTACGGCACCCTGCCGCGCGCCGGCATCGAGAAGATGCGCGTCAACCACAAAGCCCTCGATCCCGACGTCGAGAGTCTCGAGTTCTTCGCCGCCGGCCTGAGCCTGGTGCTGCACCCCCACAACCCCATGGCCCCCACCGTCCACCTCAACTACCGCTACTTCGAGACCGCCAACGCCGACGGCTCCACCAACGCCTGGTGGTTCGGCGGCGGCACCGATCTCACCCCGTCCTACCTCTTCGACGAAGATGTCATCCAGTTCCACCGCAGTCTCAAGGAAGCCTGCGACAAGCACGACAAGGAGTACTACTCCCGCTTCAAGAAGTGGTGCGACGACTATTTCTTCGTCAAGCACCGTGGCGAGAGCCGAGGCGTGGGCGGCATCTTCTTCGACGACCTGGACGAGACGGAGAAGGATCAGGAGTCTCTGTTCGCATTCGCGCAGTCCTGCTTGGCCGCCTTCCTCCCGAGCTACATCCCCATCGTGCAGAAGCGGAAGGACATGCCGTACACGGAGAAGGAGCGGCAATGGCAGCAGTTGCGGAGGGGGAGATATGTGGAGTTCAACCTCGTGCACGATCGAGGCACTGCATTTGGGTTGAACACGCCGGGCGCGCGGGTCGAGAGCATTCTGATGAGTCTGCCGTTGACGGCGCGGTGGCAGTATCAGCATGAGCCGGAGAAGGGCTCGCGAGAAGACCGATTGCTACAGGTGCTGAAGAAGCCTGTGGATTGGATCAACGTCGGGGCGTGATGTCGAGGGTATGGTGTGGGCCAGTACCATGAACAACCACCCCGAGGAAATCTTGCATTCTATGATAGACCCCTGTACCATATGCGCAGAACACATCTGTACAGACTAGACCGATCCATCCATCCACCTTGCCGAACAGGCAGACCACCGCATGATGATCAATTTCCTCCCGTCCTCGACCACAATCTCCGGTACTCCAGAACCTTGACAGATGCTGCATGAGTGCTGGACATGTCAGCCGTCCTGTTCAGGGTCTCGCCCTACAACACAATCGCCCAACCTGGAGATCTACACCCTAGCACGAGCTTATCCTTGCCCCGAACCCCTGGTACTGGCGCATGTTGATCAAATCAACAGAACCGATCTCGTCCCTCTCGGAACTCTATCTCCCAAGCGCGAGATCCCTGATCGATCATGATCATCCATGTAACTATAAACAATCAAAGCAGATATGCACATCCCATCACCACCAACCCCATGCCCCTCATAAAACCAACGACAAGAGGAAAAAAAAAAAAAAAAAGGTCAAACCCATGTCACACCCCTCCCCCCTCCTCCGCCTCCCCCGCGAACTCCGCGACATGATCCTCTCCCACCTCCTGCCCCCCACCTACACCCTGCACCCCTCCCCCACCACCCCCACCTTCCTCCTCACCGACCCCACAACCAACCTCCCCCACACGAACCGCCAACTCCGCCACGAATACCACCACCTCCTCCTCACCGCCGCCCTCTCCCCCACCACCCCCCACCCCATCACCGCCACCATCACCAACCTCACCTTCACCCCCCTCATCGCCCTCCTCACCTCCCTCTCCGCCCCGCACCTCTCGCGCCTCCGGGACTCCCTGCCGCCGCGTCTGAGGATCCATCTCGTGGTGACGGAGGGCAGTGTGCCGGATGCGGAGAGTCTGCGGCGGTGGGCGGAGGTGGTGGAGGCGTGTGGGTTGCGGGGGGTGGATTATCGGTTCGATGCGGGGAGGTCGGTGGCGAGGTTGCCGGCGGGGTGGGAGGGGGAGGGCTGGTTTTGTGGGAGGGGGGAGGAGGGGTGTGCGTGTGAGGGGGTCAAGGTGGGGTGGGGGGTGAGGGTGTATTTTGGGTTTTTGGGGGGGTTGTTTGGGGGGTGTTGAGTGGTGGTGGAGGAGTTTGGGTGATGGAGCGGAGGTGGCTAGGTTTTCGATTCTTTTTTTTCTTTTTTCGGTGGAGGGCTTGCACGACGATGGATCCCTGGGAGGGCATGTAAAGGGGGCCCCCCTTCCATGGTAGTCCGATACGCAGGCGTCCCTGGAGCACGCACGGGCGAGATGGGGGAGATTTGTCACCTCTCTCGCGTCTCGACGTACGAGGTCTGTACCTCCCAATAATAAACAGCACAGCACAGCACAGCACACGGCACACCGGACACACAAGTACCGTCAGCGTCGCACTCACACGACATGAAACACAACAAGAAATCCCCCCACGAGACTTTGTGCTTGCGTGCATCACACGCACGTGCGACGCAGGACCCACGGTAAAGCAAGGAGGCCGGCTCATCATCCCACACAAGAAGCCACGCAAGCGACCTCTCCGACCGAGCACCACGCCGCCGCGATGCGTCCGCTCCAACAACACCAACACCCTCGAACACCATCGTGACACCATCGCCGAAACCCACACAATGCGTCACCTCCTCACCTGGTGCCTCCCACCGCTGCACCTCCCCTTCACCCGACCCGACGACACCTCGACAGAAGAAGAAGAAGAAGAAGAAGAAGAAGCACTAAGACACTACCACGCCCTCCTCACCACCTACCTCCCCGCCCCCGCCCGACGGACCCCACGCCCCCAAACGAAACCCCCCACCGCGCTCCCCCTGCCGCTCGCCGACCTCCACGCCCACACCCGCGCGCTGAGCCACGAGATCCTGCGCCGCCACAACGGCCCCGCGACGACCTACTACGCCGCGTGCGTGCAGGCCGCGGACGCCGCGTCGCAGCCCCGCCGGCGGAGACGACGACCGTGGACGCGGAGCGAGAAGGCGGCGGCGATCGCGCGGGCCCGGAAGCGAGACGAGTTGCGGAGGATGTTGCCGCTGCTGACGGAGGCGCAGCTGCGGCGGCTCGCGGCGACGGTGCGGTGGGAGGTCGAGGGGCGCGTGCCGGGCTTGCGGGACGGCGGCGTGCGCAAGGGGAGTCGGGAGGCGCATGTCAGGGCTGGGTCTGGGAGTGTGGTCGGGGGGTGGGAGGAGGAGGACGGGGAGGGGGAGGGGGAGAAGTGTGCGGATGTGGATGTGGAGGTGGTCGAGTGCGAGTGGCATAAGGATCTTGAAGGGTTTCTTGGGAGTCGGTGAGGGGGTCGACGGTGGGGGATGTGTTCGGAGGCGAGGTTGGGAGATTTTGTCTAAGTACTAGTTTTTGGATTTGATCAGTGCGGCATGAAGTTTTCGTCGACACGTAATCAGCTTTACACGGTTGCATAAACACATACCAAGGCCTCCATGAACCCACGCCCACCATGTCCCAACGCCAAGTCATGCCCGTCTCATCCCAAAAATACAGAACCCTCACAATCCTTCTACCCTCCCCAACAACTCCCTTCTCACCGCCCTCCTCGCCAGCACCCGATGCCGCCACTTCCGAGTCACATACTACGCGAACCCAACCGACAGCGCCACCAACCCCGCCACCACGACCGCCTTCAACCACACGCCGGCCACCCGAAACGAGCTCCCCCCGTTGAAACTGTAGTAAGCACCCATGTACGAGCACGTCACCGTCCCATCGGGACTCCGCTTGCCATAGCCCGCCTCCAGCCCGCGACCAGGGTAGGGACAATTGAACATGAGTGCCGCGGGACAAGATTGCACGAGGGAATAGCAGAGATCTTCGCAGGGTAAGACTTCCTTGTACGGACCTGGCTGGATGGCCGTGTCGATGAGGGCGTTGCGGGAGGAGTTGGTTGCGAGCGAGGAGATGTAGGTCTGGGAGTCCCAGGGGCTGCCGGGGAGCGTCGGGGCGTTGGTCATGGGTTTGTAAGGGGTGTTGAGGAAGGAGTCCGGGAGCATGGTGTTGTTGTTGTAGTAGGGTTGGCCGACATTGCGGATCTGGAGGTACTCGGCCGTGTTGCTGAAGTCTTCGCAGCGCGGGATCGAGACGGCGCAGAACCATTCTTTGTAGGCGGCGTAGCAGTCGGTGCAGTTTTTCGTGAGCGAGTATTGCGCGCTGGGCGTGGTGTTGCAGGCAATCTGTTGAAGGGACATGTTGAAGTTGTTGTACCAGAATTGAGTGTAATTGTCGAACTGCTCGCGCATGCCCGTGATGTTGTACTTGTTGGGGTTGGCCGGCACGGCATATGCGACTTCGTCGCAGAAGCTGAGGTTGAACATGAGCTGGCAGTTGCCGTCGTTCTTGGTCGTCCATGGCACTGGCGCCCAGACTTTGCCGCCGCCTCCGACGACGCCAGAACCCGAGGCTGTGGAGTTGCCGGCCATGGCTAGCACGCCAGTGTAGTCACTTGAGCCGTTCAGACCGGTGAGGTAGAATTGCTCTTTCGGCTTATTACCAAGACCGCGCGTGATCATACCCATTTGCACGCCCGTCGTGAGACCCTCAGGATCGGCCTGATTGGCCTGGATCTGAGCGGACTGCTTCCAGCCGCAGTACGAGTTCTCGATCCCCATGGTCACTGTATGGTTGACGTTGGCAGCGAAGATGATGAATGGGTCCGTCAAGTTCATCCACTGCTTGAAGACGGTGCTTGATGGATCCGAGAGGGTCAAGTTGTCCGTGACCAGCAGGGCAGAATCCATGTCGGTGTCGACCAAGTATAGGAAAGCGGTGTCAGAGTCGGCTTGATGATAATAATCGTCTATGGATACTGCCAGCTCGTAGTTCCACACGCCCACAAAGCCATCGGGGAGCGCTGGAGCTGACACGGCGATATACCACGTCCCACTGGCTTGAACCGTCACATTGGCGAAGCCGGCCTGCAATTCCTGCACAATCTGGGTATCGTCGCTGCCGCCCGGACCGACGTCGCTGTTGTTCGCTGCCGTCCCAACATACAGCGTGAGCTGCGGCGGCGCGTCTGTCTGGACGCCGGTCCCGTTCCACGTCGGCTGCAGACACGTGTTGATGGACACGAAGATGCTCCTCGTCTCGCTGTCCGATTGCCGCTTACGCAACTCAGCATGATGTCGGTGAGCACGGCGCTTCTCCTCGGGGTCGCTTGGCAGCCCAGCGCCTTGCGTCGTGTAGTTGGCCATGAGCAGTGCATTCGGATACTCCCACAGCGTCACATTGCCGGCCATGATATTCAGCGGATTGCCCACATTGTTCCCGCTGATGGTCGAGTTCGTCGGCTCCCTCTTCTCCACCACATCACCCACATGCTCCTCATCCCTCACCCCCAGCACCCCGTCCTCCTCCAACCGGGCCTGCTCTATCCGATGCCAGTTGTGGTCCTCACCGCCTCTTGCCTCCCCGCGACCGTCCACCTCCAGCTCCGCCGCATACGCAAAGTTGGGGTTGGACAGCGACCAGTAGATCAGGCCCAGCATCAGCAGCGCCGCCAGCGACGCGACGAAGCGCGACTGCAGCGGCGTGAGTTGGGGGCATTTGAAGAGCGTCATGATGACTGTCGTGGCAAGCGCTCAGCGCTCAGCGCCCCGCGCCCATTGGCGCCGCGCCGGGGATCCTTCAGGGCGGTGGGATGGGTCGAGGCGGGGTCCGGAGGGGATGAGCTGCGCCGGTATGATACGGTCGGTGGATGGGATCTCAGGCTGATCGTCGAGTGTGGTGTGGATGATGCAGTGCGGACGAGAGTGATGGCGTCCCGTCGCCGCTTTCACATGCTCCGAGCCCGCTGGACCCTGTCCTGTTCAGGGTTCAATGGCTAACATACAGTACATGTTCACCCTTATCACTATACCGAAAAGCACGTATATATCACCACGAAGATAGCTGAATACTTTTTCACGTTGTATCTCACAAGGCATCTAAGCTTCAGTGTGGACTACCTAGGTACCATCACAAGTGCTCATACTTGCTATTCATGGACATGCAATTCAACGAGTCCACACTGCTCGTGTCACTATGGAATTGCTGCACTGCATTCAGGATCTGCTGTGCCAGTCATCACGAACCGCAACCCCTGGCACAGCCCTGTCCTCATGCATCATACCTCCCATTTCGAATGCTGATACTCCATCTCCGCGTCGTCCGAGATGCACGACTCCAGCCGCATCAAATCAAGCGCCTCAACCCCTTTGCTGCCTCGGACCGGCTCAGGCGATTGCTCCCTCGCCAGTTCATAACCCAAGACCCCACGATCCCACACTAACTCGCACAGTTCGCACAGCAACATAGACTGAACCGAGTCGGCATTCTGCAAGACCTTGACAGGCTGCGAGCACCTGAAGCACGCGAAACTGCACCCTTCGCACAGACCTCGCTCCTCGCGCATCGGTGCCGGGCAGCGGGCGCATGTGCCCTTGTACCCGGCTTTGATGGAAGCGAGGCGCTGTCTGCACATGTTTTGGAAGTGCTGTCTCATCATGCGGCTGGACGATTCGGTAGTACAGTGCGTGCATTGGCCCGCCAGACCAGCTTCAAAGAGGTCCTTGCACGTCATGTCTTGGAGGTTCGTGGACGACACCCTTGCGAATGCCTGCAGCGCGCCAGGGATGCGTTGCTCAGATCTGCGTGTGTCTGTATCAACATCGTCTCTGGGCAGATAACCGCAGCCAAGCGTGCACTTGTCTCGTCCATAGGTGATTTCGAGCTCCTTTAACCTTGCCTCAGCCTCTCGAAATGTCTTCTGCGTTTCTGCTGCTGCTTTCTCCAGCTTGTCAGCGTCGTCGTGCTGAGCGTGGAGGCGGGTCCAGGCATCCTGAGCAGCTTTCACGCGTGCATCTGCAGCCACAGGGTCGTCTGTGTCTTCGTCCATATCCATTCGACGATGTGCCTCATGCTGCGCTGTCGCCGCTTCCTCGAGATCATCCTGGACACGATTCCAATCGTCTGCTGAAGGTTTGAGATATGGACCTCTGTAGTTCGGTCCTTGCACGGCTTGACGAATAGGCATGCTGCCCATTGGGCGAAAGATGATCTGCTTCGTGTCTAAAAGCTCCTGGGCCGCCGCAAATGGTGGCGCCTCGGTCTTGTGCGGTGGAGCCTTGTGGAGTTTGAACTTGGTTGATGGCCGTGCACTGTTATGCTCGTCATTGTAGCCAAGGCTGAGCAGGTTGATGCGTCCGCTCTCCTCCCCGACGAGTAGATCGCGGAAGTCGTGATTGAAAGCCCCAGACATTATGGCTGTCTGAAATGTTGCGACGTCTTTGACAAGGGCATTGCCTGATGAGCTGTACGGATCCCAGACCTTCACCACGCCATCCGACGAGCCGGTATAGAGACGGGAGCCAGTAGCGCCCCAAGACAGAAAACGCACGCCAGTGTCTGCGAGCTCGCGATCGCGGTCATGGTCCAGCACATTGAGGCTGTTACCATGACTAAGAATATGGAGTGGCCTCTGCGAGCGACTTGCGAAGCGCTGGTCCCAAATGTACACCCTGCCATCCGTGGCGCCAGCGGCAATGAGATTATCGTCGTGTGGACAGTAGACCAGATCATTGATGTCGCGTGCGGGACAATCCCACTCCAAGACCTGCCGTGCTCGGTTTTGGCTGGGAGCATAGAACTGTACGACACTTTGTGTGTTTCGGCCACTTCTACTAGTACTAGGTGTAGTTGCGACCGCAAAAGCGGTTGAGGTGGAGGAGGGTGCTGGGTTCCATGCCACATCAAAGACATTGCGGGTAGGAGTGCCAAGTTCCCAACGCTGTCCGGTCTCAGTGCTCCACAAAGCAGTCTCGCCAGCAATATCGTCGTCGTTGCTATCGCCCGAGAATCCAGCCAGCAGAAAATTGCGATGATGATGTGCTATGCCCCACTTCAAAGAGGTGGGATACAGTGGTGGCGCAGAACGGAATTCTGCACTGCTTGGCGACAAGCACAACATAAGTGACCATTTTTGGGGCTGGCAGTCGAAGACTCGTATTGAGCCAGCAGGGTTGTGGCACCCGGTCGCAACAAGACCACCATTGCTGACTGACAGAAGATCAACCGAGGCTGGATGATCGATCTCATAGCGACACTGTGAGTTGATGACATTGGCCCCAGACCGGTACATGCGTAGCTTCTTGTCGCAGCCAGCCGAGTAGAGATGCTGTCCATACGGCGAAAATGCGGCCGCTGCCACAGTCAAGAACAGCCGTGGGTCCTGTGATCCGCGCATAGCATGTAGAGCGTTTGGATTGTCTTTGGAATCAATCAGTGGTCTAGGCACATGGTGCTCTGGCAGCTCCTGGAGATAGCCCTCAACGGCGTCTCCTGCGACCAGATTGAGGCCAGAATTGTATTGCATGCTGCGGTCATCAGACACGGCAATTGAGGTCGCAGCGAATCGCTGCCCGTCGAGCGCCCACGTGACAGAAGTCACATCGCCACAGGTGCTTTCGTAGTGACGTCGCGGTTGATAGCCATCAAGCGCCTGCTCTTTGAGCTCGTCCGAGACTCCTCTGCCTTTCAGGGTACCATGCCATCCGAGACGCCCTGCGCTTCCCAGCTGCCGAGTGAGAAGCATTTTGTTCAGCGACTGCCGTGCCTGCTTCGCTGAACGCTCTCGAGAGATCTCGGGCTCAGTATTGGGAATTTCTTCAGGCTCAATGTCAAAATGCTTGTTCTTGACAATATCACTCCATGACACAAACCCATCTCTGGCAGCGGCTCCGCCAGTGCGCCTGGATCGAACGGGTCGTTGGACTTGTGCTTCCTCCTGCGATAAGTGAGTCTGGGCTTGAGACTGCGCAGTTGGCCGCGGCGGCAAAGCAGGCAAAGCACCTGCAGTAGGCAGAATGCCACGATTCTTAATCTTGGTGGAATAGCGCACACCAAGTGCACCCTCAGTGCGACCTGGAAAATACTCAGCGATTTCGCGCCAGGACATATCCTCCACCTCCTTCAGTCTTGCAAGCAGCGCGTCCTCTTCAGGTGTGAAGCGAGCACCGTGGCCACTGGCTGGCGTGGCCGCGGCTGGCGTTGCCTGCGTAAGCGGCGTTTCACGTGTAGAGGGATGCGCAGTGCCATTCTGAGACTGAGCTGCTATGCGAGGCTCCGCGGGCAGTTGTGGCTCTGGCTCAGGCTCAGGCGGCCGCTGGAGAGGTGGGCCTGGAGGGTGATGCTGATCGACGACAATTAGTGTCGTTTGCGGTGTGTGCCGAGGTTGTGGTCGTGGTCGTGTTAGTGTGTGCGTCTGATGGACCTTCGATTGTGATGCAGCTCGAGCTAGCCCTTTGCCTTTGACCTTTACACAGAACCGCGTCTGTAGCGAGGCCCTCGTCCGACCAGGAAAGTAAGGCAAGATCTGATCCCATGACAAGTTGTCCTCCTCCCTTAGCTGAGCAAGTAGTCTGTCATGCTCCGGCAAGAACGGCTCTCCGCTCGAGCTTTGAACTGGACGAGCCCCTGAGGATGCTGTGGTCTGCGGGCGCACGCTCTGCGAAGCGATGCTGTTGGGCTGTCGCTCCTCAGCACTCACAGCTGAGGCAGCGGCAGCAGAATCTGTCTTTTGGCGCTTGAGAGGTCGCGTCTCCGCATCTTCCCGGTGCATCTGCCTAAACCGCGTTACTTCGCTTCCATTTTCTTCCTCGTCATCCGAGCTGGTCAAATCTTGTACAATGGCGATGCCTGGACCATAGTGGACCACGCGTCCTTGAGCACTACCTGACCGACTGCTAGAGCTTTTGGGCAACGAGGCAACGCCGCCTTGGTAGCATGTCGCCTTTGGAGCCGACCTAGCTGCAGCCCCGCCATAACCGGCGCTGCTGCGTCGAGCAGATTCCTTAGCGTGGAAACTCTTGTACCGTCGGCTGCGACCGTCGTCCGCCACAGGGCTACGCTGGAGCGCTGGTGACGGCGCGTGCACTTTCTCGCTGCCCTCCAGCTTGATCAGATGTGTTCTCCCATGGGGTCGTTCTTCGCCTTGTAGGTGCGCATCTTCCTTTGAGAGCTCAGTCTGCCGATTCGAAATCCCACTGGGTTCATCCAGGCCACTGTCTGTGTTCACCTTAGGAAGTCCATTGGCAGCTTCCTTCAACTTGCGCGGTTGGAAACTTTGTAAAGCCGTACGCGCCGCCCTGTTCGGGGTCACCCCCGTCGCCTCTTCTGAATCGGAGTCAGACAACAGATCGATCACTTCCGGCGTCATCGCAAGCGCTCGTGGCGACGGGTGTGTGTAAGTGTCGAGGGAAGCTGCACATGCTCAGGACGACTAAGTCAACGGGGCTGCATGTGAAGTGAAGTTGGTGAATGTGTGTTGGTATGTACTGGCGTGCTCTTTGGCTTCATGGCGAAGCGATTGGACCGTGAAATGTCGCAGGCAAGTGCACCGTGAAGTCATGGAACTCATGGTGTTGGGCGTCTCTACTAGTAGACGCGACTTGAGGTTCGCGTATAGTGGCCGGCATGACTCATGTCTTACATGAACTACTGTCGATGTCGTTCGAAATGCACGGTATGCCCTGTAATAAGGTCGAATGCCTGCTATGCCATAGGACGTACATACACAGTCTTGTCGCCCACGTCCTAGCCGCGAACATTGTGCCACAGCCGGCACTTTGGTCCATACACAAGCTGCTGGTGTAAACGCTTCGTACACAGGAGATGTGGGTAGTCAGCGGCGGAGCTCATCACGCGTCGATGCGAATACTCTTCTGTTCTGAAAACGGAGCGGGAGGTTCGAAAGCCGACGAGAGATTGCACCCACCGCATGTTCGCTCTCTGGCGGCGACCATATCAACAAGCACGCTCTCGAACGGAGCCAATTTCCCTCTCTTTTTTGTCTATTGTAACGCATAACACACTGTAGGTACCTCCTATAGCCGCGGTCTGACAAAGGGGCTGTCAAAGGACAACGAGCATCATATGCCTACCGAATTCCGGCCGTGGCTGGGTCTTTGTCTACTGTACTACGCGGTCAATACATGTATGTATTAGCAAATGTGAGTCTCATCAGCTGGAACGTGTTCCCCAGCATCCGCCGTTGCTACTCGTGCGTCACCTGTCGGATCCGCAAGCGCTCCCTCCATGGTCATCCCTTGGAGCAGACTACCACCCGAGCTGCGGATCGAGGTGTACCAGCTCGTCAACGCAAACGAAGCAATCATCGTCCCATGCTATCAACCTTCTGGCGATTATCGGCAGCCTTACACCAACCGCATCGCGCACGTCTTCTTGAAGTCCGAGGAATTTGCCAAGGAGTACGGGCCAGAGCTCGGGTCTCATGCATTATCGAGCGACGACCCGGTACTGGTGAAGGTGGATGACTTCTACTTCGAGGAATTGATGTGGTACATTACCGAGCGAATCGAGAAAGGCAACATTTGCCCGCTGGTCGAGTATCCCGATCCACTGGCACCTGACTTCTCACCAGCTGGCCATGATGCGGCAGCAGAGGACGTCATCGACGAGTAACAAAAAGCATGCGACGGTACCGATCAGCAGGAAGCCTGAGCCATATATCGCCGTCAAGCTTATCTTCTCAGCCGAGTTCAAAGTCCCCAGGAACAAACATGAGGATATCAGTGCCGCCATGGATTGGATCACCAGGAAGTTCCGGTGATGCAGGGTCGCAGAGTTGCTGCCCATTGCATACAGCTGGCTGAGTTGAAATCCGACTCCAAAGCGGTGCGAGTCCAAAGCGATGCGAGTCCAAAGCGGTGCGTTATGAAAGCCGAATATTGCTTCAGAGACTGCTATGCCGCGTTCGATCTTGTATGAAAGCATTCAAAGAGCAGTCCAGGCCCTTCTCATCCTAACTCACCGTCGGTGCAAATGCAAATCCACGCAGCTTGCCGAACCTCACCACAATGTCATACGACGATAAGTCCTAATGTTCCACGAACTTCCAGTCCCGGCGGTGCACCTTTGTCCGACTGTCTCTTTGTTCCGTTCGACTCGATGCGACCAAAAGCATGGTTCGTGCGAGCCAAGATTCGGCACCCACCAAGGGCCTCTGGTCAAGCTCTCTCATTTCTCGGATTATGAGAATGCATTACTGTACACTGGGATTCGATCATATCACACTGATGTTCATGCACTCGTAGCAAGCTCATCATCTGAATCCGCCAGGGTATTACACCTCCCACCGTGCCGTAGCCACCAGGGCATCGACTCAAGCGGTCTGCACACCCTCAACGCCACCCCTGCCCCGCCCATATCCACGTCCCCTGTTGTCGAACCCTCGTCCACCCCTGAAACCACGACCACGACCTCGCCCTCTAAGCCCGCCTCTGTATCCACCGTCGACGTTGCTCTGTCCAAACGTCTCCATGTTCTGACTCCTCTCCTTCTGCCTGATCGCTCTCCCATCAACACCGCCATCCCTCTCCATCCTGTCTTTAAGATCACTGCTGATATCATCAAAGAAACTGCTCTTCTTGTTGTAACTACCTTCCGCCTTGGGTATCACGACATCCTCGCCCTCACCATCCTTGTGTCCATTCGCATCAGTCGATAACGGATCCTCCTTAGCGCCATTGGCCGGGCTTGCGAGCGGCTCTCCTGACGCGATTGCTTCCTTGACCAAGGTCTCCTTGTTGAACTTTGCGTTCGCGGACTCAAAGTCGTAGTCCTCCTTCGGTACCTCGACCGTCTGCCGCGGGGCACTCTCTCTCCTTCCGCCTCGTCCCTCTCTTGGCCCAGCCCGACCTCTGCCTCGGCCACGACCACGGTGCTCTCCATCATGTATTCTGGTGTTGTTCATCTGTCTCGTCAGGTTGTCCACACCATCCGTTGTCTGCTGACCTTGCGATTGTCCAAGCTTCGCCATCGCTGCTGCGACTGCTGCTGTTGCCTTTTGCGTGGGATCCTGCAGGTTCTGCTGAGATTGAGGAGCGGGTGCCTGCTGTTGGGAGGCGGCGGGTCTCTGTGGTGGCTTGGCCGCCAACACGCTTGGTGAGGGCAATGGTACTGCAACCCGACTGACATTCGCCTTTTGTACTGGCTTGTTTTGTGCTTGTGCAGGCGCTGATGGCGCAGTCGCGGCCGATACTGACGGCTTGCTCTCAACGGGCGGCGGCGGACCAGGAGGAGCACTCGTTGCGCCGGGAGCCGGAGTGACTACCGCGGACATCTCGACAGGCTTCTGCTGTTCAGACGGCGCGGACGGCGGTGCAGGCGCTTGAGCCGGCGTTGGTTGCGGAGTAGCCTTATTACTACCACTTCCGATCGGCGGCTGAGCCGGACCCTGCATACCCGGCGGCGGCCGCTGCTGCCCAGGCGGTCCTATCGGAGTCTGAGCTGGCGACCCGAATTGGCCTGGAGCCGGACCATGACCTGGGAAGCCAGGACCTGGCGGAGGTGGACCAAAGCCCATGCCGTAACCTGGTGGAGGTGGTCCATAGCCCATGCCATACCCTGGCACGGCACCTGGCGCGCCGGGAAAGCCATGTGGACCACCCGGACCTTGAAATCGTGGAGGCTGGTTCGGGAACTGGCCTGGAGGTGGGCCTGGAGGATAGCCACCAAATTGCTGCGGTGGATATGGGCCGGGAGGTGGACCGCGGAACTGGTTTTGGCTGTGAAGGCCTTGCGGTGGCAGCCCTTGCTGCCCGCCTGGCCTCGCTGACTGCACTCTCAATCAGCATGTGCTCGATTACGGCGGTTTCACGCAAGCTCGCAATGTATCGTGTGTATCGTCAGAAGGAAGGCAACAGGAAAGTATCCGCATGGTTTTTGCGCCTCAGCAGACAAAAAGATTTTATATCCATAATGCTTCATCACCCGATATCGAATAACAGCAGAAGCAATGTGGCTTACCCCGAGAATAGCAGGATCATCCGGCATGGCAGGTCTGTCGCCCTCGTCCTTCTGCTTTGGCGGCTCCACAATCTTCAAGTCCTTGACATCGCTGCCTCTGAACACGATGTACTCGAACACGTGATCTGAGCCGGCCATCTCGTTGCCGGGCCGCCGACCTTCAGTGCCATAGCTGGTGACATCGATGAGGGCGACGGTGTGTGTTTCGCTGTTGATGTCGTCGAGTGTGCCGATGTAGCGAATCTCGGACTTGGACACCAGCGAGATGCGGGAGCCGATGTACTCCGACATCTTCGCGGTGTTGGGAGTGTGGGGGGTGGTCTCGTGAAGGGTGGTGGAGGATCTGAAGACGGACGGAGAGGAAAGAGTGGTGATTGTTGATCGCTGGCATTGAAGCACGCAACTCGGAGCTCGTGAGGCTTGCAAAAGAAGCTCAAGAGCTCGAGCACGCCAAGCCCTGCAAAACACGTGGGACGCCTGGCCACGCCACACCTTCATTTGCGGACTTCACTTCACTCTACTCGCCAGGCATGTGATGCGAGCTCGTTCTCTTTTAAGAAGGCACGCGAGCCCCTAGCGTCTCTCTGTAAGCAGTGGTGCCAAGCCTCGGACGGTGGCTCAGTCATGGCGGCACAGCAGCAGGGTTCCACAGGCCTTGACGATCAGGCATACATCTTTCACCAGCTCGACGCCTATCCATGGGACACCGATGAGGAGTTTCAAGGCGGACTGCGAGCCATACTCGGCGACAATGTGACGGATCCAGAGCAGCGGAGCCGCATTACGATACGAGCCAAATGCTTCTACTATACTCGCAAAGCAGGCGCACTAGTAGACTACCAGAGCTACAAAGCCTGGGTCGACAGCAGAGGCTCCAGTGATCCTGCGTCTACCAATGGCATGGCTTCCCGACCAGGATTGAACTATGATATAGACTCCGGCTACACTCCTACCGCCTCTTCACTGCCAGCCCCCGCCGAGGCGCGGCCTGGTAGCGGTGGCGATGGCGATGGCGATAGCGGCATGGGCAATGCGCCGAAGCCTGCAACATTCGCAGAGATTTGTGATATGATTGCTGAAGGCAAGCCGATTCCGGGTATCAAGGATATCCCTGATACTATTCTCGAGGGGCAAGCGAGTAGCAGAACTGCTGGTAGGCGAAAGAAACCTTGGGAAAAGGACGCTGATACAGAGGGGCAGTCGGCAGTCGGTGCGGAGGCGGAAGGAGGAGGATTGAGCTGGATGCGGTGAGACACTCTCTTGGAGTCGGCCGAGGGACCGGCATGCTCGAAGTGTCTCGAGTGGCGATGCTGGCTGTGGATTGCACCGCGATCAGACTGCGTTCTTGAGCACATTGGAGGTCTCGAATGGCTCTAAAGGATGATATATATTCGAAACAGCGAGAATTTGACCATGAAGATGGCGTGTCTTTCGAGGGCTTCGAGCCAAGCAGCTCGAGTTGAGTTACACAACGTCAACGTGCATGTGAAAGTGGCGGGTGTCTTCGGTAGTCATATTAGCCGGACCGCGCGAGGCATACTTTCGCGAATTCTGCAACAACATTTCGAACTCAGCACTCGCAGATCGCATCCAACACTGTCCATCTCACAGACACACCCGACCCTTCGAGCAAAACCTTTGTTGCAAACATGGCTGCTCAAGGGACAGCCCCCGTTGACGCGATCACTGGCGCCCTGCCTGGCGAACTACGCAATGCGATATTCCAGTACCACGTACCTCAAGCCACAGCAATCCTGCTGCCAGAACCATACTATCCTGACGGCAAACCAGCTACTGTCCGGAACATGAGATCGAATGATCATGCGAAAGACCGACGGGAGTACTTTACTTGCAATCTCCACCTTGCCAAGAAGATCTTCCGCGACGAACACACGAGCGTGTTTCAGAAGCACGTTTATGACCTGGACATTGCCGGTCTGCGCGCCACGGTCACTAACTTCGATTTCGACCCACTGATTGATCGTTTCATGGACATGTTGACACGCACTGGACGGTCCCGGCGCCACAACTTTCCAATCATGATTACCTTGGCCATCAATCAGGAATTCGTGGATTTCTTCCGCAGAGATCTTCGCGCGACCAGTCTGTATCAGTGGCTCGAATATGCCGACTATCATCGCAGGCATTACCAATGGTTCGACATCAGCTATACCGACTTCCTCCCGCCTACAGGGTTGCGAAGGCACGAGGAGGACTTTTTGGCGGGATTCATCAGCAGCATGGTGCAGAATAATTTCAAGGGGAGACAGATACCTGATTTGCAGAGGATCGCGGATCTATACGGGGAGTGGTATCGGAATCGGCCGGAGACTGCGCCGGAAGACGTTGTGGATGGTGAAGATGTGGAGATGGTTGATGTGAAAGAGGAGGATACGGACGCCGAGGGTGGCGAAGACGAGGGTGCAGAAGCAGATGAGGACGGTGATGTAGAGGAGGAAGATGGCCTGAGCTGGGACGATCGGCAGCATTTTGATGACGGAGAGAGCGATGAGAACATGAGTGGCGAGAGTGAGGATGAGGACGATGATGAAGTGGAGGAGCAAAGGGAGGTGGACGAATTCTACTGGATTCGTTTCGGCGAGGAGGAGGATTATGACGAGCAGGATGATCCGGCGTACCGCGAAGATTCTGATCACGAGTTGGCCGAGGGCGATGACGAAGAGGAGCAGGATCCATCTGACTGGTATCATGAAGGCCGTCATTGGCAGTACCATGTCGCTGGAGGCCGGCTTGTGAGATTCTAGATCATGAGCGTCATGATTTTCCGGCGGGTGCTGCTGTATGGGAGATGGTCTGATGCAGAGTGTGCTTAGCGAAGAATACCATTAAGGCGTCGCCCACAAACTATGTAAGAAAATCACGGTACAATGAGAGCCGCGTTATAAGGCCTCTCGATCGCCAAAAAATGCGGACCCGCCGCAGTCCCGTTCTTCCCATGCGTCGCCGAGTTCGCCATCGGCGGGATCTGCACTGGAATGAGGGCTCTGGCACGCAACCTTATGATCCCTTCGCACGCCATGCACTGCCAGATACACGCCTGCGAATTCGTCACAACCTCATCTCCACAGCGACAAGCCCGATACCTCCTGGTCCTGGTCCGTAACGCGATCCTCGCCGGCGCTGCTCGTCCTGTGTTGAGAGTCACAGGGTCCCGTCGGATCCGCGTCAGATGTTGCCGATTCCTCCTCGCTTGGCGCTCGAGGGCCTTTCGGCGATTCTGCAAGGTGTTTGCGGTTCCAGGAGGTAGATTCCGCTCGCGCATCTGCAGGTATTCGGCGACCTGGTGCTCCGTGCAGGTTCTCCTCGTGCCGTCCATACGCGGCAGGCAGGTGCAGGTGTTGAAGGGATAATTCCTCATGGCGGCCTGGTCTTCCGCTGATGGTGGTGCCACGGCGTTCTGTCCTGCTATACGGCTCAGGATGAGCATTTCTTCGGCTTGCTCACACGAAAGGCAGAGGCGTGTCCACCAGTATCTGTCTTGATCGGCTTGTGGGATTGTCCCTGGTGGCTTGCCGACGTGCTGTCTTATCTGGTCCAGCCAAGGTTGGTGTTCCTGCTGGTTCTCGAAACAGTTGTCGCAGACCGTTGCGTTGTTCTGACATGTGAGTCCGTTGGTGTAGTATGTACCCACTGCCAGAGATGCGTTCGTAAGTGGTCGAGGACAAGTTGTTCGGACGGTATGACATAGACCTGTGTATGCTTTGACGGCGACTTGATTGCCAGGCCCAGGCGGGCCTATGTTTGCACCATGGTTGGCTCTGTCGTCGCAGTTTTGATGGTCGTCAGGCGCCTGCCGTGGAGTTGGTCGGGTTGCCACCCAATTTCTATTGGGGTTGCTGCGTGTGTTCGGAGCCATTGGAAATGATGGGATTGCTTTGTGGAGGTCATGGTCAGCCTTGTGTATCGACGAGCACTTAAATGCGGCGAGATTGAACCTGAAAGACACTTGGCCTGCATTGTTCTTTGTTGCATAACGACAATAGTCGCCGGTTCCGGTGGTAGGAGAAGTTCACCTGCTCATTGTCGCAAGCCGAACACATCTGTCATTGTCCTTCCAGTCCGGATCGGTGAGGTACGGGAAGTTCACTTCACCTACTGCACCCGGGCACAATCATCGCATCGCATCAAGCGGATGGCTGGTCGATACAAGTGACTCCCCAACCATACCGTTGACTGCTTGACACGAGTCCTTGCTTGAAATGTTGAATGCTTGACAGCGTTGACCGATCAATCATATGATTGACTGTCTGATGGTACGATTGACTGCTAATTGAGACGCATCACTGATCGCGAGGACGGTCGACTGCTCGACCACACTCTCAAGTGCATGGTAGACTCTGACCGAAAGTCAGAATCATCCAGTCAACCGCACGATCAATGATTTGAAGACTGGAATCTCCGCCTCAGGCAGGAGAGTGATCAATCTTGAAGGGTACACTGAGATTCAGTACGAAATCGCCCTTGCATGATTACACGCCAGAATGTTCAAGTAAAGGCTTGTGAGATATCCGACTTGCTCTGCCGATTCTTCCACTGCCGTAGGTTTCTGAAGTAAGCTTGCGGTCTCAAGCCCGCTGGATTGGGCTGAACGCAACACACATATCCCTCGCAAGCCATGCAAACGAAGACTTCCGGTACAGGCGGAGGCGCAGCTCCGGCCGGGTTCGGAATGTCTGGCAGTTCCCGACCACATCTGCAAGCCAACGGGCAGCCATTCTGTAGACGTTGCTGCCTCCGTTGCTTCTTGGCTCTCCCCTCGAGCCAGTAGGTCTGGAGTCGGCCGCCAGCGTTGCTAGCTGCAATCATCTGCAGCTTGTTGCAATTCCGGTCTCTGGCCTTCTCAATCTCATTCAAGAACTTCTTTCGAACGTGAGTGTAACATCGAGCATTGCTTGAAAGATGAGACCCCAGACGAAAACGACAGCAACAAGCAATATATGGATAATGGCCCTACTCTTGTGTGTCCGTCCAAGGAGGCATCGCTGGAGGTATTCCGACGGCTCCAGCAGTCAAAAGGGACCGGGGACGCCAATGCACCTCGCTTCGAATGTCCAGATCGCACTGGTTACAGACTTGCATCAGGAAGCCTGGCCAGAGGCTGGGAGGTGTTGATCCAACGATCAGCCCGTGGTTGAGCGGCGGCCAGACACCAAACTGAGCATTGACAGGAATCGGATTACCAGCTGTCAATGCAGTCATTGCCACTGCGCCTGACGGAGCTATCCGTTGATCGTTATTGCAGGCATAATTGTGCTTCGATGGAGTGATCGCGGGTGCTCTGGGCTGCGTGAGGCTCGGCGAATTCTGTCTCAACAGCAGCATATGAAGCGAATGAGCCATGCAGGGAGTACAGACCTCGAACCGTGCATTGTGAGCTCCTACACATGGTCTCTTGGCTGCGCCGCACCCTCCTATGCGCGCGGTGACAGTTCTAAAGCCTCCTCCAAATGGAGCTGTATGTCCAAGCAGGTTTGCATTTCGGGGCGGCAAATGGTTTGGTCGGTCGTGACAAGCCGCCATCAGTCGTGGAGTTGTGAAACACGTAGAAATGCGCAAGTCAGCACGGCATCTTCCGGCTGCGCATGTGAAGCGCCAAGTCTTTAGATCAGATCGAGCTATTTTAAACGACTCCAGGTAGGGGGCTTTCGTCAGTCCCGTTGATAGACTGCCAAGATCATTTGCGCCGGCTATAAAGCCCTTCCTCATGATAGTGGTCGTAGAAATATATACTACTAGTCGCTGAAGTGTTACCAACTTCGGAGCCAAGCATAGAGAGATAACTTACAAAGTTGCCAACCGTGGGGGACAGTTGCGCATGTCTTGATGTTACAGGCAATGAAGTCGCTAAATCTGTTCTTTCGACCATTATTTGATTGCCAGATGACTTGCTTGTGCTACTGAGCCAAGGCCACGCTCGTTCATGAGACCTGCATCGCTAGTCATTGATCAAAGCCATTACTCAGATGGACCGATGGGTCTTACGCTCCACTCCGACTAGTTGCAAACACTCAATGTAGATTAAAAAGCATTGTTCGATAACTTGTTCTAGCCAATCACAGCAATCAAAGACTGTACTCAAGAAATGAATCGCAACTCCATACTCGTAACCTTGAGCCCCGGCGAAGTACTGGGCTCGGCTGCTTCGCGTCCATGCCAACGATAGGAAAAATTCATGCCATGAGCGGGAAGATGGTACTCTCCTCGCTAGCCTTCCGACTCGTCCATCTGAGTCTCATCGCTCTCGTCCTCTTCACCAGAACTTGCGCCATCGAAGTCGTATCCCTCGACCGGGCCTCCCACCTCGATAGTGTCCTCACTGTCTTCGTACCATAAACGATCGCCCAGTTCGCTGTCACCCATTTCGCTGTCACCCACTGCGTTGTCGCCCACTGCATTGTCGCCCACTGCGTTGTCGCCCAATTCGTTATCGATGATGAAAGAGCCGGCGTTGATCGAGCCATCATCATAGTGCACGAACGCCTGTGCAAAGCCTGGACCACCTGCCTGGTACTGCACTATCCTGTCGTGCCAATGATCCTGCTCATTTACCATCCCAGCTAGCTCTTGCCCGTCGTATTCGACATAATGTTCGTCACCTGGCCGTAGTGGTGGATTCGGGACATGCCCATCAATCGCGGCCCCCCAATCACCCTCCTCTACGTCCTGCCAGATGTCTCGGCGGCAGTGGAAGCAAGTTGTCTTGCCCTGGCGTCCAAACCAGGCGTCGATGCAATCGTTACAGAACTTGTGTCCACACCCGACCAATGTACAGCACTGATCGACCCTCACGTCGTCGAAGCAAATAGGGCAGTACATTCTCGGCGTGAGGACGTCGGGGAGCTCAGCCTCCTCTTCGAGCCACAGCGGATGAAATGGGTTCTTGAACCAGCGCTCATTCACCCCTGTGGTCTTAGCCAGACCATTTAATCCTTGCAGCTCCATAGACCATTCCCACTCCATGGTCGGACGAGCAGCGAAGTCCTGCATGGCAGAGGCAATGAAGAAAGCTTGGCCGGCGGGCTTGTCCTCGAAGTCGAAGGTGCGGACCATTTGTTGCCATGCCGGCGTCTCTTTGAGTAAGGTCTCGTTGCTTGTGTACCGTATCTGATACATGGCGCGGACATGACCATGAACATGACCTTTCTGCCGTCTAACGTATGTGGCAGCTGTACGGTAGAATGACGCCAGTTGGTTCATGTCGAAAACGAAGTCTTCGGAGAAGATGAGGTTGACCGCGAAGTGAGAATGGGCTCGGAGCTCGATGGTTTGGGGTGGCGCATCCATGCTGAATGGTGATGCACCAATGTGAGCGTTGGTGACGGCGCGATTGGCGATGAAGTACCGTTGAGCCTCCGGAAATGATTCGACGGCTTTCAAGATGCTTGTAAAGCTCCCAAACCTGAAGTCCTTGACATTGACATGGACTTGGCGTAGATCTCTGCCGATGCGATTCATGAGAAGGGCACGATACTGGTCCAAGGTATCGGCGCCAAACGCGCAAACAGAGCTGCAAAAACCACTCCAGATGTGGCTTCCCTTGATGCGCTTCGAAGTGATGATGAACTTGAACTCCCGAGTGACGACATGGCCATATATCAAATCTCGAAGCTCTTGTGGCAGATCACGAAAGCCGCGCCATGGTGTCGCCAGCTGCGCATCTGCCATGGTGTTGGTCGCAGTGTTGGCTGCTGGAGGGAAGGTCGCCGACGTGCGAAGCGTCGAGAGCGGATTGTAATCGTTGCGCGGAGATGCGCTGATTGAAGTTGTTGGTGGGAAGAGGTTGCGGTGCCGAGTCGAGAATCGATTTGAGTTGGACTGTGCTCACGGGTCTTGTGGCACGGTCCCCGGCTCAAGCCGCGTCGAGGCGATTCACATCTTGTAGAGTCACCCTCTCACTTGCCCAGCACGGACGCTCAAAGGTCTTCTGTAACCGAAGCCACAGAAGCCGCCACGCGATCCACGAGCGACATGCTGACCAGATCGTCTGTTGCTTGACTCTATCGTCGGGCCCTTGGAACCTGCAGATGAGCAGACCTGAGACGTCTGAATGCTGGCCCATTTAGAGCGAACAGAGTCTGGCCGGGGAACATTGCGGCGTTGGCAGGATTGTAACGCGAGTCGTTCCAATCGGTTACGGCCACGTACCCTTGACACGCCATGCACCAGTACGCTTCGCAGAGGTGGACCGCACCGGTATTTGCATCTGCTCCACAACGACAGGCACGCCACGTACTGTTCTGTCGCCTTGCGTCCTTCACGGCTTGACTTGCCTGGACCGTAGTCCCACTTGGATTGCCCCGGACAACGTTGGTCACCATTGTGTTCCGAAGCCATTCGTCCGCTCTTTTACTATTGTTGTCGAGTCTGAAGGCTCGTTGCTTAAGATGTCTGAAGCACAGATACTGGAAAGTGCCATTGAGCGTCACTCCGCCCAGCTCATAAGTACAAGTACAGGTGGCTTCCGGAAACATGTACATCATGTTCTGCTGGCTCATGGGTGGGACCACGAGCGCCGGAGCAGGCGCATTTCGGAGGCGGACTTCGCTCTGGACCAAGCACTCGCATCTCTCACACATACGAGTGAAAAATCCAGACCAAGGTGGCACGTATTTGGGCGGGCGACCAAGAGCCGGCACAACACCGATTCCAGCCAGGCCATTGGGTGGCGATAATGCTGAAAGTCCAGGCAAGAGCATTGGAAAACCTCCAGGGCCTGCCGCTGCGGTGATCTGCGCGCGATCGATGTGGCTGCAACCATAATTATTGCTGTATGGCGGCTTGGTGACAGGCACGAAGTCGACCTGTAATCTGGACTTGCTGTCGTCCATGCAAGTGATGCAGACCTGTCGCACTTGCCCTTTGGCGAGCCAGCATGCTTCACATCGTCCTCGCAGCATAGAGCATGGAACGTTGGCTGCTATTCCGGGGCCGCGGTCGTCACAGTTGGCCGCCATTCTCCTGGTCTGGTACTACTGTCGTTATCGCGGGTGTTGCCAAGTGGGAACCAGGACGCATGAGAGCAGCTCGCGGCATTAAGGACAAGTGCATGGCCGAATCCGGCGGCTCTGCAGTGTCCTTTGACAATCTCTATGCTGCTCAAAGCGCATGCTAGCGTGGGCATAGCTGAAAGGGTGGGCTCATTGCAACAAAGAATTTCCGGAACTGGGAAAGGACCCGATCAGATGAGCCAGCGCAACCAGCCAGTCCTTGGTTCCTGGTCAAAGGAAACGTCTCCAGAGCTGCAATATCAGGGTGTGCAGATGGCGAGTCTTATGAGCAAGACACGTCCCATCCAGCTCTGTTCAAGGCGGACCTTGTTTAGGCCATCAGCTCGAGGGTCAAATTTCAACATAATCGAGAGACGCGCTATGGTACGACGAGTGTATCATATCCCGGGTGGACAAAAACCAGTCTCCAGCACTTAAGATTCGATTTTCAACGAGAAAATCACATGATATCGATATGACAAAGTGATCTCTGATTATTTGAATCCCGCACGGTTGCTTCAGCCCTTTGTTTGCTGGCCATGGCGTTCAATCAGACGAGTTCGGGAGGTCTGAAGACGATCAAGCGCAGTGGAGCAGTACAAGCAGGGTCTTGTGGAATGAACTTCATGTCAGATAGAAGTCACATGACATAGCCAATGATGCTTGAGGTGAACAAAGAGTCGTGCGTAGTCGATATGACCGACAGGAGGATATTGTCTGCACTAGACCATGAGCGGATGCCGCAATGAGTTGGGGACAAAAGACTTACTGGCGACACATCTACGAACCCTCAGACAGAGCATCTACCTCCTGATAAACTCTGCTTGAGCGGGATGGCGCTCGAGGCAGGTGACGACTTCGCAGCCAGGTATTCTGGTACTGTCCCTGCATAGTCTCTCGATGAACGCCTGATCTATGGTCGGGCACTTTCCGCCTGGTATTTCGGTGTCAAACGTGCTCCCTAACAACGTGTCTATCGATATGTTCCCATTGACTCTCCAAGTGTCCAGCATTCGCAGCGATCGAGACCGCAGAACATCCGTGAGGCATCGGCCATGGCCCACTGGCGCCAGTGCATCAAAATGGGTTCCAAGACAAAGAGTGCAGGCAACGGACGAATCAGACGGTCTTTGGGCAGTGGAACCGAATCTTGCCTGCAATCATGTCGGCATGAGGCGGCATCCTCACGGCCTAAATTCACCGTCCGAACAGACCGAATAAACTTCCACCACCTCCACCACTTCCATGCCTACCCGCTTCGACCTCAATCCACTTGCGCAAAAACTCTTTGCTCTTCAGATCCTCCAGCCGACCCGTCTTTGTCTCGATCTGTGGCTCCTGCCTATCAAATGCCAGCAAGGTTGGTATGCTATTGATGCCATACCTCAACGGCAGCCCATTGACGCCGCCCAGATCCGGACTGTCCATCTCGACCTCCACGAAAGAAACGCCGCCCTGTGCTTCGCCCACGCCTTCGTCTTTAATCAAGGACTGAATGAGGGGTGAGACAGTCTTGCACGACTGACACCAATTGGTCATCCAGAAGGTGATCAGAGGAATACGGCTGCTGGCGGACATGAGAACAAGAGTTTGCAAGTCATCTTCGCGCCGAATGGTGTTGGGATAGATGCGATTCTTGGCATGGAGGGTGCGGGCGGTGGAGAAGAGCCGCCGGACCGGGGCCATCGCTGGCATGCGCTGGCGAAGATGAGCTCCCGTCACGCTTCTTCCCAGCTGTTCTATCATGTTTGTCGTCGGCTACTGGCCCCTATGCTGTATTGTATGGGTGTACTGACGATGTGAGATTGGGACCGGCGACGTCGCCAAGAAAGCGGATGTTCCCGTCTTGGAACTTCACGCGTCGTCCTGGAAGATGCGACTGTAGAACATCCTATAGTATCAAAGCCGTGGCTGCAAAATGAATTAAGAAATGGCAATAAGAGTGACAAAGCTCCGCTTGTGATAATCAAAGTGCTGAGATATGGTCGAACGCTCCAAATACCAAGTTGCGGCAAGACTAAACATCGCCGTTGCTTCACGACTGCTGGCTATCGATTCAGAAAATGGCCATCGATTCAGAATCCACGAATATCCCACGGCTCCTCACTGAGAGGACCTCTCAAAGTGCTCGGACCCCGACGCACGAACGTGCCCTGGCCTGACACCCCCACGAGACCACCGTCGTCCCGGTCCCACACCACTCGCCCTCTCAAGACGGTGAAGCGGGGCCACTGCTCGAACCTCCTACCCTCGTACGGAGTGTAATCCACGTTGTGATGCAGCATCTCGTTCCTCAGCTCGAACGGCGGCATCTTGCCTTCCGGGTACCAAATGACGAGATCCGCGTCGCTCTCACCAGGCACGAACGCGCCCTTCCGCGGCCAGAGTCCGTACAGCTTGGCCGGGTTCGCACTGGTGAGTTCGACGAACTTGGTCGGCGGGAGCCGGCCTGCACTCATCAACAGTGGCAATCGAGTCTCCACTCCTGGGATGCCATTCGGGATGTACTTGAAGTGACCTTCGGGGTATTCCTCAGTGATGCACGTCTTCTTACCAATCTCGTAGTTGTCATAGAAGAATGGACAGTGATCTGAGCTCACGATGGTGAAAGTGCCATTCTCCAGCCCTTGCCAGATGCCCTCCTGATCCTGCTCGCTCTCCCGTGGCGGCGGAGAGCACACGGCTTTGCCGCCTTCAAAACCTGGTTTGTCCAGATCGTGCTTGGTCAGGAACAGATATTGTGGACAGGTCTCTGCGTGGATGGGTAGGCCACGATCCTGCGCTTGCTTGATATGCGCCGCAGCCGCTGGCGAGGAGATGTGGACAAGCAGGATCGGCGCGTCGATGAACTCCGACAAGCAAATGGCCCGGTACGTTGCCTCGATCTCCGCCATGGCAGGATGAGACGTGGCGTGATACTTCGGCTGGAACATCTTGCGTTGCTCGAGCTGCTTCGTCATCCATAAGATCAGGTCGTTGTTCTCGGCATGTATCATGGTCGTGATGCCGTGCTGTCGAGCCGCGAGGAGGACATCCAAAATCTGTCCATCATTGAGCTGAAGAGCAGCGTATGTCATGTAGATCTACGCACGTCTCGTCAGTCCCGCAACAACAAAAGACCGGCCGTTTCGTGCATGTATACCTTGAGGGATGAGATTCCTGCTTCACGTAACGCGGGAAATTCGGACAGAGCATGCTCACTGGGATTCGCTACCAGCAAATGGAACGAGTAATCACTATAGCACTTGTCCTTCGCTTTCGCGTGAGTGCTTTCTAGAGTTGCGAGCAAAGTATCCTCGGTCTTAGCTTGTGGCGCAAAGACCACTAGGGTCGTGGTGCCGCCGCAAACAGCAGATCTGCTCCCTGGAAAGATTGAATGAGCTCGACGTCGATTGCCTCCATACTTGATTCTACAAACCAGTCTCGAAAGTATCTGCGCTCAACCCTTTCCCAAACAACGGAGGCTCTTCAAGGTGAACATGCGCATCGATCCCGCCGGGAGTAATGTATGCCCCGTCGGCGTCAATTATTCTGATGACCTTGGCTTGATTAAAGCTCCCTGGCTCGCCAACACCGACAATCTTCTCGCCCTTGACTGCGAGATCTGCTCTGCTGACATCTTGGTCCGTCACTACAACCCCGTTGATGACCACAAGATCATAATCGGACATCTGTTGACCCAAAAGGAGCGAGAACAGCCCCTGCTCGTGCCGCCTGTTCTTCAATACTCGCGACTTTCGTTCTCCAGAACTTAACAATGTGGATTTGATATCGTAGCGCTCATCGACGCCTCTGCTCAGGATGATCGAATACCTATCATCCTTATCTCAGCCATGAGACTCTTGCCCTATCTACCACCGTAGCACCTCGGCCAAATCCGGCAGCAGTACACTCAGACTCGCTAGACCAAACACCATACTGCAAGGTACTGCGAAAAGCGACTTTCTCGGTGCCAGCACGAGATGTCGACAAAGTCAAGACCAGTGGACGTGCTCGTGGTCGGAGCCGGTCCAGTTGGGTTGATCACAGCGTACCAGCTGGCTCGCTTCGGAGGGGTGTCGGTTGCGATCATCGAGAAGCATGCCAAGTCAATACAAGACGATTATGGCCGAGCGATTACACTGTATCCGCGAAGCAGTGAAATGCTCGATCAGCTCGAACTCGCTGACGAGCTCGCCCAGCAATGCTTTGCTTGTCGAGACACCGTGTCCTACGATTCTGCTGGCAATGAAGTGCACAATAGAGGCTGGAGCGTAGGTCTGATCATTGGACCATATCGTGCATCCAGTCACGGACTGACCTTAGCCTTCCACCCATGTAGTTCATGGAAGCTATGAAAGAGGACACTTGCTGGGGGTTTGCACTAGTTTTGAGACAGAAATACCAAGAAGACATCTTCAGAAAGGCACTCAAGAGACACGGCATAGATGTCGAGGCCCCGGCTGAGCTCACAGCAGTGAGAATCGACGACAACATTCCGCTTGGAGGTCACAGAATCACGGCGACCGTCAATGCTTCCCGGCAACACTTACAATTCCAGTGCAGATATCTTATTGGTTGCGATGGTGGCCGTTCATCCGTCCGAAAGATGCTGAAGATCCCTTTCAATGGTGCCACCACGGAAGATCGATGGGTAAGGATTGACGGTCTCGTCAAGACCAACATGCCGAAGCCACGGACGTAGGTACGACGCGAGAACATTCTATGGGCAAGAAGGGTACTTACTGAATCACCGTCGACGTTCAGGTATTGTTCCATAGAGTCGCCAACCCACGGTAACGTCCTATGGGCAGCGCTCGATCGAGGTGCGACTCGCATAGGTTACGCCTTTACAGCCGATCGAGCCGAAGCATATGAAGTCTTTGACGAAGCAGCAGCAGTGAAAGAAGCTATTGCTGCGGTCAAGCCCTTCGCTCTTGACTTTGAGCGCGTGGATTGGTGGACGGTGTGTGCTGCCAGATCGCAGAAGCGACATGGCTGACATGTAGTCCAGATCTACTCAGTGGGCCAACGCATAGCAGCGAGCTTTTTTGTCCAGGACTGCGTATTCCTGGCGGGCGACGCGTGCCACACGCACTCCTCTGGAGCAGCCCAAGGCATGAATACCGGACTGCATGATGCCATAAACCTCGGCTGGAAGCTGAGCCTGGTCCTGCGAGGCCTAGCATGCCCAGGAATCCTCCAGACTTACGAAGCCGAAAGGCTGCCGAACGTTGAAAGACTCATCAAGTATGACAAGGACATCAGCCGACTAATGACCAATCGTCTGCCAGAGGGCTGGAACGGCGACCCGAACGTCGATAGACATGCGATCCTAGCCAAGATCATGGCAGAAGCTGGCACCTTCAGCTCAGGCCTAGGCATCTTCTATGACGTGCAAGAAGATAACCCTCTCAACGTCGCAGGCTCATTTCAGCCGGCCCATGACCTGGACGCCGTGGGGCCAGGTAAAAGGGCCCCCGATGTGACGCTTCTGAAGCCAGGTACACTCGAACCGACCAGGCTCCTCTCCATAACCAGGAGTTGGTCATGCTTCCACGTCCTGGTCTTCGCCGGGCAAGCTTACGATGCAGAAGGCGTCTTCGCAAGATCCGCGAAGGCATCCTGTGTGCTGCAGAGACTACACACGGCTGGTGAGCCCGCGAATGTCTACGTGATTCTTATGACACTGACCCGATGTCAGGTTGCATCAAGTTCCGAACAGTCCTGGCAAAGACGGCGGCGTCTGCGTGGGAGCTACTACATCATGACCCTTTGGGTCGCGTCTACTTCGATACGGCGAATGGCGCCGCGCACCGTCGGTACGCCATCGACGAGAGTGAGGGTGCTGTAGTGGTTGTAAGGCCAGATGGTTGGATCGGAACCATGTCGCTGTTGTCTGCAAGCGCTGTGATAGAGTTGGGGCAGTATTTCGGCAGGATTTTTGAGCCACAGATCACCTCCAAAGACCGAGATATGGATTTCGAGCCTCATTTGTGATGTCTATTGGGGCTGGACCGGTCACATGTGATGTTGTAGACAAAAAGATTTCCTCAACCAATTCCTACCTCTGCATATCCTTCCCCACTTTTTTTCGCCAGGCCATCCACCAATGGCCTCAGAACAACTCCAAACCCTCCATCGACTCCGCATCGCCAATCGTCCCATCAGATGACAAGCGAAACCGCGGCAACAGCCCAGGACTACGAGGAGCAACACGTCCATAATGTCTACGAACAAATCGCCTCCCACTTCTCCTCGACACGCTACAAGGTACCCACCCGCCAGCCCCCATCACCACCACCAACCCTGCCCCTCCCCCTCCTCATCATCCATCCACATACCTACTCACAAGACAACAGCCGTGGCCCATCATCCAGCACTTCCTCCAGACCCTCCCCCCGGGCTCGATCGGCCTCGACGTCGGCTGCGGCAACGGCAAATACCTCGCCACCAACCAAGACATCTTCATCCTCGGCTCCGACCGCTCCCGGAACCTGACCACGATCGCCAAACGACACCAGCCGCACGCGGTCTGCGTCGCCGACATCCTCGCCCTGCCCCACCAGGACGCCCGCTTCGACTTCGCCATCTCCATCGCCGTCCTCCATCACCTGTCCACGCCCGCCCGGCGGATCGAGGCCGTGCGGACGGTGCTGGCGACGCTGAGGCCGAGGGTCGGGAGGGCGTTGCTCTATGTCTGGGCGCTGGAGCAGGAGGGGAGCCGTCGTGGTTGGAAGGAGGGAGGGGAGCAGGACGTCATGGTGCCGTGGGTGACGAGACTGTCGAAGAAGTCTCAGGCAGGAGACCACGCGCATGGCCAGCAGCAGACTGGTGACCAGACGTTTCATCGTTATTACCACCTGTATCGTAAAGGCGAGTTGACGGCCGACGTGGAGGCAGCAGGTGGCAAAGTCCTCGAGTCCGGGTACGAGAAGGACAATTGGTGGGTTATCGCCACCATTGACTAGGCGGCGACGTCAGGGATGTCAAGTCACCGGAACGCGGTCACAAGGACAGGAGCACGAGGATTGGAGTGGGTAAATCTGTATTCGTCACCCGTTTCCATCCTTTGCGGACGGAAAGGGCTATTTCTTCTACATACACAGATAGCGAGTCGCCGGCTCACGCTCTCGTTCCGTCCTCGGTCTTCTGCCCTGCCTTGCTCAATGGGGTAAAGTAGTAAGTGGAGTGGTATCATGTTCCCTCCAATGTGTGGATCTCACTGTTCCAGAAACGCCTGTACCCTGTCCAACCGATTTCCCAAACGCCCTCTGGATGTTTTGATAGTTCATAGATACACATAAAAGGGCAAGAGAGCAAGGCAGGCAGACTTGTTTTCCTCCGCAAGGACCGAGACCGAACATCGTGAGAGATTTGTTGTGCGAGCCGGGACTACAAGTGGCCACGACCCAGCTCCAAAAACCAACGCTAGGTTAGATCTCAAAGTCATGGATCGTGCCAATAACCCACTCCATATCGCCTATATCGTCGGCAAACTCAGTGTCAAGGAAATTCTTTGGTAGCTGCTCTGGGTGTTGCTTGCGTTGCTGTGGCACGTTGCTGGTGAAATAATTGTTGTGATCGACTGTGTGAAATCCGTTGCCATTGTTCATTGGTATCGCTGCTGGTGGAGACGGAGTAGAGACGGGTTTGATGGCAACTGGAGACATATGCTGGCGCCAGTTATTGTCCAGCGACCAGGCCTCGGCGCTGTGGCCAGGCGGGCTGTGGCCCTTTTCCTTGCGCTCCCGTGGACGGCCAGTATTGATCGGGGTGGAGCGGACACGCGTAGGGCTACCCTGACGCCAGCTTGCAGCACGATCGCGAGTTTTGTGGGGGGGCTGCTGCTGTTGAGATTTCTGCTTCTTGCTGCTGCCGAAAGTCGTGAACTTGGCGAGAGCATCCGTGTACCCCGTCCTTTGGGATGGTGTGGCCGTAACAGAAGCGACCTCGGCCGCTGAAGGCTCGACCTTGGCGCGGCGGAAGTTGCCAAGGGAGGACCACTTATCGAGGATAGAAGAGGAGCGCTGCTTCGGCGTCAAGGACGCCTCTGCCTTCTTATCCTCCTCGATCAGTTTGCGAAGGGGGCTGGCGCAACCGGCGCGGATCTCGGTAGCCTCCTTCACAACACCTTGACGGGGTGTCGAACTACCACGTTCTTCCTCTTGGATGATGTTGAGCTGCGGCGTGCTTGGCTTGGCAGTATGAATGCGCTCCATGTCATTGATGAAGGAATCGCGCGCCAGCTCTTGGTTACCAAGCTCTTCCTCCTCATCCCACAGATCACTCCAGCTCTTAGAGAAGCCATTACCGTTGTTGCTGTAGGGGTCGGTGTTTTTGCTCGGTCGGCTGAAGCTGATCGGCAAAGAGCCGACGAAGTTCGAGAGAGGTTTGAAGCCCACAGACTTGGCGGACTTGCTGGACTTGTATGACATGCCCAGACCGGAATCGAGGTTGGAGGACAGCGACGCCTCATCAGTGTCGACGTACTGCCAGTCAGACTTGACGGACCCCGGAAACATCTCGGTGTCCTCGTCCCGGATAGTAGAGAGCTGGCGAGCGGGTTTCTGCGGCGTCTTGAGCTGTGTGGGGCTCCACGGGTAGTCTTCCGATGCCATGTTCGGGCTGTTGATAGATGGTGTGCGAAGGGGCTCACGTGCAGCCGTTGCGACAGGTACCATCTCGGTTTGCTCGGCGGTGCAGAAGTCGTCGAGTGACTCGTCGTCGGTGGTGAAGCTGACAGCCGCCCTCAGAGCTTCACGAACAGCAGCTAAAGACCTGTTGGCAGGGTCCAATGCCAGTGAGTGGCGCAGGACCTCCCAGGTATCTTGCGACATATTCGGGAAGACGTCAAACAGACTCTGACGGTCGTGCATGAAGTCCGCGAACAGAGGGTCCTTTTGCGTGGGCGAGGCAAATGGATTGCGCTGGAACAAAACGTTCAGCAAGACAATCCCGAGCGCCCAGACGTCTGCCGATGCTGGCGAATAGCCGTAGCCGTACACAGACGCATCGAACTGCTCAGGTGCCATGTACCGGTCAGAGCCCACGGCAAACTCCGTCGACCAGGTGTCGGTGGTGGCCAAGCCGAAGTCGCCCAGTTTCATGGTACCGTCCGAGGTCAAGAAGATGTTCTCTGGCTTGATGTCGCGGTGGTAGACGCCATTGGAGTGCAGGTAGTCAACCGCATCGACAAGTTGCAGCATGAAGTCGCGAACATGTTCGGTCTCCAACGGTCCACGACCAAGCCGAATGGCTTCATAGAGGTCGCCATTGCTGCACCACTCCAGCACCATGTATTGATGATTTTCAGTTTCGAAATGATGAATCAGGTTGACGATGTTCGGATGGTTGTTGAGGCGAGAATGGATATCGAGCTCCTCCGACTTCTCGTCGATGCCAATGGCCATGGTTGCCGGGCAGTTTGTGTTGACGGCGCCTGGCTTAGTCATGCACTTGATGGCCACATCGTCACCCGTCTGTACGTCCTTGGCCGTGAAGACCATGCCGAAGGACCCATGGTTCAGAGGCGCGATGGTCAGGAACCGTCCGTCGAGTAGCTTTTCTTGTTCAAAGCCATCTCGCATACAGTCCATTGGCGTGTAGTTTCTGGAGTGTAGTGTTGCTTAGGTGTCCAGACTCCAGCAAGAGGAGTAGGCTGATGCTTTACGGAGTGGCGGACCAATGTCAGGGCAGGCAGGGACCAGTGGGCAAGAGGCACCCAGCTACCGACCCAACAATGGTGGTTGCTCGACCGGCGAAAGAAGGCTCGGTGGTGTACGGGAGGTAGGTGTGTTGCAGCGAGAGCTCGGCAGGTTTTGGATATGCACGCAATTACATTTAACCAGTGAGGTATCAATGCAAGATATTCTGACAACAGTGTGGTGATGTGACAACGTCCGCCGTCCTGTGTGAGATTGGTTAGCGCCAGGTTCGTCAGGTATTGCTCGTATGACGCCAGATGGCACGAAATGTCGTAGCCTAGCTCTTAACCACAGTTGTGGACCGGCGAAGCCTGATATGCTGCTCTTGACGGGACGCACCTTCTCAACTCCCGTCGCTCCAGATCCAAGGTAATGAAAACAAGGTCGCTTGCTCGCTAATCCAGCTTCAAAAATGACGTGTAAAGAGATCGAATGATTGTGGTCGTTATGTTCATCAGTACAAGGGGTGTATGGCGTCAAAATATGTCCAACGAAAAGTCCAGAAGGTGATGTTATACGAAGGGGGGTCGATGGGCCGGGCGGGTGGGCGAGAGCGTCCCGATGGGAGATGGCGAGTCAGGAGTCGGTGATGGTCGTATCAGTCGTAAGTCGAGCGGTGGGGAATGGTCGTGTGTCGGAGGGATGGCGAGGGATGATCTTGGGTAGGCGTAGATGATGTCGTTGGAGTAGAAGAGGATGGAAAGGTTGGGTTGATGTTATGATCGCTGCAGCCTGGGCCGAGCCAGTGCCTGAGGATTAAGGGACGAGAGGGCGACGTCGATTAGAATCTCATCGAGAGGGGCCGCGCGAGGATTGACGACAATGGCGAAGGATGCTGGTCCCAGACACCTGTTCCAGACTTGGCTGCAAGCGGTGGGTGTGGAATATGATGTGATCCCGGCCGATACCAGCTTGCGTACGTCCACCAAGGCGTATGACGGTGCACGGACCCCTGGCTAGCTATAGCGCGGTGAGTAGCTGGTCAGGCGGCCCTATATCCTGTACCACGTGACACCTCCTCTACATCGAACAATCGGCGGCGGTGCAGGCGTGGTAGGTGGGTGGAATGGTGGTGATGTTGAGGTGCAGACTCGAGAGTCGTCGCACAGGTCACCAGGCCGAAGTCGCAAGGAATGTGGGCTGTCGGTGATGGCGGCAGGCACGCAGGACAGCCGGAGGAAGGAGCGATGCAAGCGGAAAGCACACAGAGTCCAGCAAAGGCACTCCCGGGGTCGTCAAGTCGTCGAGCAATGCAATGACAATGGGTCAGTTAGTGGATGTGATGAAGCAGAATCGTGGTGGGGATATAGTCAGGAAGGTCGTGTGTTGAGCGGTGTAGGCAGGAGCATTGGGGGGGGTGTGTGTGGGTGATGATGAGCAGGACGCAGGTGCGATCACGAATCGAAAGCCGTCGAAGGTAGGCACACCCCGGACCCACGTAGTTTCCCTTAGCTCATCGCCAGCGAATCCTCCGATGGAGATGATGGTCCAATCGAAACACGGTGGGGCCACGCTCGGACCCGGCCGCATCATGCTGTCGGGACGACGCGCCTGTTCTATCTCTGGGCTGGCCTGGGCGTCGGAGCATGAGAAACACATGACGTCCCAGGGGTCATGGGCCATGCTCATTCGCCCAGCACAGCCATGCCGCTCCGTCCAAAGAAGCAACCCGTTGTTCTGAGCGACAAGAACAATCACAACCACAACCACAACCACAACCACAACCACAACAACAACAACACTTGTCATCAACATCATCCCGAAGCGAGTGGCGGCGGGCCTTTGTCCAACACAGCGTCACGACGGAGGTCCTGACTGTCATCGGCACTGGCCGGCCGGCCGCGCACGCAAGGCGCCCGTTTCATCAAAGAGCGGCAAGTCACGTCTTGGGATACCAGGTGTAGCTTTCGTCGTGCAGCCGCCGACGACGAAAGAAGAGGGGTTGGTTTCAGCCGACGGCCGCATCAGGAACAGGAGGGGCTGGCGTCTCTCTCCTGACGTGCTGACAGACGCATTGGATGATTGTCCATCGAAATCAATAAAGCTCAGGATGAAGCTCGCGGGACTTGGGGAAATTGCGCGATGCGCAACGCATGATGATTATTGTCACAGCTGGAGCCTGCTGATCTCGGCGCCACCCGTGCCCGCGTGCCGTGACGGTGAACATCGTGGCCCGTGTCAAGATCTGGCAAGCTGATGTGCTATCGAAACCCAAGTCCAAAGGACGGTGTAGAGAGATCCAATGGCAAAGTCCAGGGAGCGCAATTCTGATGACCATGTCAAACTCGAAGACGTGCGTGCATCCAAGCGAGCACGAATGGCGAGAGCATGCCCTACACCCCGCGGAAGCACGCCACCGCATGTCCCTGGCTGCATACAAGCTGCATAAGCTCCACTGCCTCTGCAACATTTGTGCATGCGCCGACAGGTACTAGCCTGGTAGACTGCATATCTCTCCCGTATCATCTGCACACATGTGAGCAGGCATTTGGACAGCAGAATCGCCGACCGTGCAGTCGCCGCCCCGAAACACGCACACGACCGCGGGATATTTGATGATGATCATGATGAATGTTATCACGTGAGCCTTGGAAACAAAACATGCCCACCTGGGCACTCTTTCCACCATCTGCCGAGTATCGTACTGTACTAGCACGGCGTTGCAGCGCAACCACAAAACGAAACATGATCAAGGCAGAAGCGGGAAGAAAGAGGGTCCCCGGACGGACCAAGCCAAAAGGGAAAGCCTATCGCGCCCAGACCAACGTCTCCCCGTCCTGGACGACGCCGACCGGGCCGATCCCGCGTGGCTCCAGGAAGTTCACGTTGCCGAAGCTGACAGGACTCTCGAGGCCTCTTGGTCTGGCAAAGTTTCCAAGGCCCGTGGTGTGTGCTGTACCTCCGAGCAGTAATCACTAGGCATAGTCGGCCCGTACCTGTCGGAGGTCACCGTCCTCTCGAGGCCCCGACGCGTCGCTGGCCTTCGCTTCCTGGCCCTTTGAGATGCTGCGAGTAAGCGAAAGCTTCGACGACGGGCGGTGAAGGCTCGCTCTCATCACAGTGGCTGTTTCCGCCATGTGTCCTCATGGTTGACATGCAGACAGGATTGCCATGGCCCAGCCTGTCCGATATGCACGAGCCAGGTACTGACAGCCGCCATAGGAACTCGAGCCAATCATGTGCCCGTCGTGATAATGGCAGTCCTGGACTCGCACGAGAGAGCAGCCGTCCGGCTGGGATGGATCCGGCTATACTCGACATGGCTGCATGTGGTCTGCAACCCGCGTTTTCGTGCCGCTCCATGTGGCGAGATCTGTTCGTGCGCTCTGTACATGTGCTGTGTACTGTAGTAGACTTATTAGTAATGAGTTGCACAGCAGAGCTCGTGCCGCAGTTGGGTTTCCAATAATGTTGTCTAGTGCCCGAAGGCTATGCATTTCGCTTCTACATGTAGTTCGTACCCAAATTACCTTAATAACGTTGTTGAGCAACACGAATTCAATGCAGGCTCGAAAAACCTTGAGCCAGAACGTGTTCGCGAGAGACACCTGAACTGCATCGGTAGTGATGCCTGGAAGCCTTTCATCATTCCCACCAACGCGATTACACTGCAGATGGGCGGCATCGTGAGGCAGTGCAGGTGTGAGGTCGATGCACATGCTCACCGCCCTCCCAAGAACCCCATCTTTCCAGAGCGCGCCGCGCCTTCTGCCGAGCGTCCCGAGGCAGATCCTCTTGATTCATCAGGTAGGGACAAGCCCGACCTCGCATCTCTGGAAGCCAGAAAGGCAACATCTCGAAGCGCTCCACCCACCTTAGCCACTCATAATAATCAGTAAGCCACCCGCTCACTCGGCCCTGACAGTAGCGCCGTCGTTACCGCCGTCTCTACCGCCGTCTCAAGGCTCACATGTGTGGCGTGGTGGGTTGATTGGTGGACAGGGCTAGATCAAATAGCCGCGTGCTTGCAGAGCCGGCCTGCACTTCACATGTCAACAACCGCCTGACTCGGGAGATCCATAGGCGGGCGGGCGTGCGTGGTTGCGTGCGTGCGTGCCCCGAGATGGCAGGCGTGCGGTATGTGCTGTTGGATATTGGTAAGCTCGGCAGCGCGTGGCTCTTCTGCGGCATGGACTGATGATGCGCTGTAGAGGGGACTGTCTGCCCGATCTCCTTCGTGAAGGACACGCTGGTAGGTAGACTCTCGAGTCTTCTCTCATCCTCTCCTCCTCACTCACCGCCGTGCCATGATGACTGCGCTTGACCGGCATGCTGACACACCCAGTTTCCCTACGCCATCAAGGCTCTACCTGACGTCTTGGCGAGCAAGTGGGACGACGAGGCCTTCCAACCATACCGCGATGCCTTCCCCGAGGAGCACCGCAGGGATCCCGAGAGTCTTCGAGCTCATGCCGAGGACTTGACCAAGCGCGATGTCAAGATTGCCTATCACAAGAACCTTCAAGGATTCCTGTGGGAGGAAGGGTACCGTTCGGGAGCTTACTGCACACCACTGTTCCCGGATGTGAGGCCTCAATTAGAGCAATGGAAAGGAAAGGGTGTGCAACTAGCCATCTACTCGTCGGGTAGCATATTCGCACAGAAGCTTTTGTTTGAACATGTCAGCGTCGACGAGAGCTCGGCATCAAAGAAGAGGACCGCCACCGAGGCCGCTGCGCAAACGGAGGAGAAGCCAAAAGAACCTCTGTCGAAGCGGACAAGGACTACGACGAGCTCGGCCAAGCAAATAGAGGGCGAGTCGCCTGAGTCCAGCAATGAGAAGGACGGCGATGCGTCGGATGCATCGAAGCAGCCTGTCCAAGACCTGACATCTTTGATGAGCGGCTGGTTCGACACCACCAATGCAGGCTTGAAGTCCGAGGCCGCGAGTTACGAGAAGATCGTGGAAGCACTCAAGGTACAAGATGGCCGTGAAGACCGACACATGTACCTTGCTGACACGATACAGTGGCCACCCAGCCAGACCCTCTTCCTCAGCGACAACGTCAAGGAGATTGACGCAGCTACGCAGGCCGGCCTGAAAGCCATATTAGTAGATCGACCGGGGAACGCGCCAGTCTCGAATGAGGACAGAGAGCGTATGCAGGTCATTGACAGCCTGGACGAGATCACTTTGGAGCACGCCGCGGAGGGTGGTGATGCTAATTAACAATGGGACCATGCGGACAGCACTGCCCTCGACACGTCTTGAGACCTACGTGCCGCATGTGTGGATCATCAGTGCTGGCCAAGCTTGCGCTGCAGTAGAAAACTGAACCACAGCTGTACTTACTCCGAGCTCTATCAACCAGTACCCGAGAATGACCGACCGACCCCATGCTCGATGCTTTTTCTGCGGTTCACTCTAGAAGAGGTGGCTCACGTCGATCGAAATCAAACAGCCATGGTCCACCCTGGCTTCTTCCACGCGCGATAGCAACAACGCGCCGCACACTCCCTGCTCGACCCTCACCGACTCGCTTAAAAATCATGATTCTTCATCCTCCCTCTACCCGTCGTCTGCCGAGAAATTACAGAGTCCTGCTAATTAGTGACGCCGTCTACAAAGCGAGGCCTGCAAAAGCCCAAGCCTTCGTGACCTTGCCTCGTCGAGTGCGCGATTACCTTTGAGAGCTGCATGTCGCGTGCCAAAGTACCAAACGGCAGCTCCTGGTCACGCCGGGGCCCGCTTGAGCTCTTCAAGAAACAGTCGTGGTCGGCTCGGCATGCAGAGTCGCGGGACGTTCGGATGAAGAGTTGGTTTCATGGGAATTGAGATATGTACGGTATGAGGCACTCGACGTAGTATTTGTGCTGTCCGATTTTATTGTTGTCAAGAGCAAACACGATTCACCTGATATCTGCTAAGGATTCACGGCGTGTCATGAGGAGCTGGTCTGTTATTACGAAGCGATTGGAGAAAGGTCACCACCTTGGCACTTGCAGTTCCTGGAGTGCATCGAAAAGTATTCGCGACTGTCAGTAGTCATGATCATGCACTCTACTGTAAAACAGCAGATACGGCTGCGCCGGGGAGCCATACCCATAAGTCGGGCACATCAGCTCCTCAATGGTGCCACCCCGAGACCTAGTCACCGGCTCGTCATCGCTGCACACGCAGAACGTCCGTCCATCTCGCTCACGGATCGCGCAGACATAGTGGCCACTATTCGCGACCCCCGATCCGCCGTGCGCCACCACCCCGTCGAGACGGTAGAGCTCCGTGGCCCGCGCCTCGCGGCAGAACTCGCCCAGGTCCAGATACTCCTCGAGAGCGACGCGGTCCATGATCTTGACCTGGCCTTCGGCCTGCCAATCGAAGAGCATGAGCCGGATCACCAGGATTTCTGGGGACCGGGTCACGTAGGCTCGCTTCACGCGGGTCTTACCTGCTGTCATGTACTCGCCGGAAGCGTTCTTCCCGTCCATGTCGTAGCCGCCCGTCGCGCGGCAGTGCTCGCTGTAGCATCGGATGTTCTCGACCGTCGTGGTGTGGGCGGCTTGGAGGTAGTACCGCAAGTCCCAGCCTGGCGGGTGATTGATGTTGACGCTGAGGCCTACTCCCTGTGACAGCTCTGCCCCGCCGACCGCTTTGGTGATCTGGCCACACTGGTCGCAAAGCCACTCGGTCTCATGCTCGACTTTGAATAGATCGTCTTGGCTGAGTCTTTCCTTCTCCGCCACCGACTGCGCCTGGCAGCGCTCCAGTACGAAACGCAGGAAGTCGTAGGCATCGCTTTGCGCTCCGGTGTTGAAGTCCTCCAGCATGTCGTGTGACGCGGGGATATCTCGACCGACCAACAGAGCGCGATTGAACCTCTGGAGCTCCATGACCGGCCCAGACTCTGGGATGAATCGGTCGTCCGAAAGCCAGTATGCGTGGAACAGGGTCCTCAACGCGCAGACGGAACACTGGGACAACGTCTGGTCGTCGTGGTGGTCACGGTCACAGGAGCAGGGAAGCAAATCGAGGTATCTAAACATCAGCGGCTGTTGAAGTAGACATTGAAGTACTGCATTGCGGTAGCAGTTGAAGCCAGGGTTCATCAAGCCCCTGATTCGTGTGCTCTGCACGATGCTCGGCCAGCGTAGGTACCTCTTCTCGATTCGCCCCTTGAGCCCACGCGTGCTCGCCACCTGCTGGCAATTGGCTTCGCTAGCGTCCTGTGGCAGGTCGAATGCAGGCTCTTGTTCGTCTTCGACAACAGGTAGACTACGATCCGAATCTTCAGCTGGGGTTGCGGGCGAAGCGAGAGACGCAGAGAGCGGCGGTGAATCGGGAAGCGCTTCAGTAGATCTCGGCGCGAAGTGACTTACCGGTGATGTCCAAGCGTTTGTTCCCGCAAACCTCTTCGATGCCGGCTCCGGAGCGAAAATTTCGAGGCGACGCTTGCGGTTCGTGAGGTGGCTGTCTGGTGCCTCGAAGGCGAATCTTGACGGTAAGGGCGCAGGCGATGCGGCAGTCAACCCTGGTATCTTCGACTGACCCTTTTGGGCCTTACCGATGTTAGCTTCTGACATCAAGTACCTCGAGACCTGCTCGTAGGTTAGTTTGAAAGCTTTTGATAAGGAATCGAACTTATGAATTGATGCTACGCATCGACAAAACTTGGGCCTACCCTGATCGAGGTCCGCACACGAGGATTATAACTGATCTCGCCAGCACTGTGGTAGATCGATTGGAGCCATTGCAACAAAGCTTGGAGGCTTTGTGTCCGTTCTAGGAATAGACTCGTTGTTCGCTTGACAATCCCGAAGCTATGCACCTCGATGCCATTATCATGCTGAAAGAAAGCATGGCCACGTGCCGGCATTGTTTTTCTAGCTGGAGAGCAATGTGATCGAGGGCAGTCGGGCGAACGGGTGAGCCTAATTCTGCCGAAATCGTTTAGTAACGGTGAGCATTGCTTTCATTCAGAGATGGCGAGCTACTGTACAATGGTCCGCGAGAGTCAGCCGCGGGATGGTGTGTAGGTGGCCACTCGCGTGTAGCAAGTATGGCATCAGCACAACGTCCCGATAGGCCTGATCTGGCAGGTTGTCAGAGCATACGTATATCGCCGTTTCTGAAGCCGTGTAAGAGCAGCTACTTTGGTGCTCCTGTCCAGTTCTGAGTGATTCTTTCTTCCTGATATGCATTATTTCGCTACCTGTAACATCAGTGAAAGCAACGCTGTACCTACCAGCATCGGCGGCAACTCAGTCCATGTAATGTCCTAGCAGCCTTTTGCAGGGCTTGTAGCATCTGTGACTCCTGTGGCAGACCAAGAAAAGAGTGCTGGTAGATGGAGATGAAAAAATAAGTCCGACGTGGACGTGAGGTTCTGGGTGTCGGCGCTAGGGTATGAACGAGCACTGTGTGCTTTCCCTCGCAAGTCTTTCACGCCCTACACCACATCAACAAGTCTCCCTAATCAAGTCTCGGTGATATCTGGGAGCTTGTTCCAGCAATGCTGCTTGATGTCAAACGACAGATCATGAAGAAATGCAGACAGAATGAGAGCAGATCTTACAAGCGATGAAGATACCAATTCAGCCTCTAGTCCAGACGCCGACGACCAGTCTCCCCAAAGGCATACAAGCCATACGTATATACACAAGTATGACAGGGTAGAACTCTCCCCGCCTGATTCCGGATCCTGCATCCAAGCAAATTTGTGACTCTCAGAACAGTCTTGTTATCATCTCAAAATGTGAAGTCCGTCAAGATCCAATTGTTCCTCGAAGTCAACATAGTCTCACATAAGTTCAGTTGTGAGCTATCCAGTCTTTCTGTCCATCCCCTCAATTGACCTCTGCAGCTTGATAGTCAGGACTTCCAGCGCTGACGTGATCTCGATATTGCTGTGTTAGGCCCCAGGTACAAGCCCCAAGGCAGGCTGCACTGTTGCATTGCAGATGATTGTCCTGGTTGTTCACCAAGCGATGGCGAAGCAACTGCCCCAATTTGAGTCCTTACTTGGGATGGTCCGGCCTCAATCCGATATCATAATCGCCACGATTCCCCGGAGACGCGTTGGGAAGCTGCTAGAAGTGCGCCTGCCCGTAGTTCTCACAAGTCGATTGCGCTTGAGCACTAGGCCCAAAGATCTGGTTGGAAAGGATCCTGCTGCTGCCGTGGTAGGGTTGAAGCTGATTCAGGCGGCAATTCATCAAGTCATATCACTCGGTTTGCTCGTCCAAGAATAACTGTCCCTCTGTCCCGCGCGATTCTCCGCTTGGACGCCTGCAGGCGCACTGACCTTCAGCGCCGCAATTGATTTCGCCTCAGCATCCCTCAACCTGTTCGGATCACCAGCCCACCTGTGGTCGTCCCAGTAGATTTGCCAGAGCGGCTGAGCCGCACACTGACCGCACTGATTTGCCTGCAGGTCGCATCGCTTGTGGACGTTGCCAAGGTACTGATGCATTTGCGGAACGTGTAGGAGTGTGTGTAGGAGAGCAATCTTGTAGCATTCAGCTCCACGATTCACCATGCCTTTCAATCTGGTCTTGACGAGGGGCCGGCGTTGTGGCCAGTTCCTCCAGATGCTGCCTTTTAAGACACCATCTGGGACTCTCATTTGGCGTGGCGGCGGCGGCGGCGGCCAGGTATAGTCCGCATTATGTCAAATCTTCATGACTGGTCGATGCTGACTCGAGGCCGCTCGAATCAGGCTGCGAGTCGTAATTCGCTCGAGAAAAGTACTTGTCTGAAAGGATGCTACGACTGAGGAACGTCGCATTGCAGAGCACAATGCTTCTTTACTCACGCCATGCAGCGGCGGTGGTATGAGTCATGACAATAGCCACAACAGATCGAAGTGAAATTTTGGTTGAATTCTCGACAACTCAATAAGCTCATTGCGCCCAAGAGAATGCCACTTGCCTTTCTTTGTGTTCAAGAGACAGCCAACATGAATCGATGATGTGGGCAGCCAGCATGAGCCGTCACGGACGCTCCGACGGCGGCAGTCATCAGTGGCAAGCCCGTCAAGGACAGGCCAGAGCAAGCTTAGTCCTCCGGAGCACATAGACCCAGTAAAACACATCGGGCTCACCCAGCTTACCACTGGGCGCCCTGATCTTCCACTTCTTCTGCAGCTCCCACAACTCACCTGGATGCGTAAAGCCCATGCTTATGATGCTCTCGTCCATGAGCCCATCGATTGGAGACTTAGGGTAAGGGGCCAAGAACGGAAATCTGTCTTCCGCATATGAGACTGCGACCCACCGGCCGAGACCAGGACGTGTCAGAGCCGCGAGGTGCACGGCTAGGATGTGCAAAGGATGGAGTTTCGCTTGCGAGGGTGGTGTAGTGGGAGTGGTTGCGATCAAAGGGTATGGAAGGGAGGTGAGGAGATCGCGCCCGCAGGAGATAGCATCGGAGGTGCTCTTGTCGACTACAAGGTCATAAGGTGCCTCCTTCGATCCTTTCAGATCGAGTATAGCCGGAAGAGATAGCAAGTCCAGCTGACACCATCGCGTACATTCGTCTGCTGGCGACAGGCCTTTATTGGATATCCCGCGCAGCTCAGCTTGCATGCCTGCTTCGACTGCTGCTTGGGAGTAGTCGACATTATGCACTTGACTTGGCTTCTCCACCAGTGATCGCAGTTCAGATGGAAGCTCCGATGTCCCGCATCCTATATGGAGGATTCGAGGCGATGGTATCTGGGTTTGGGTCAAGACTTGGGCGACCATGTCGCGGAGTGCTGGCGCTGGGAGGAGCCAGTCGAATGCGCATTTGTCTTTCCGGAAGCGCTTTTCCCAGTATTCTTGGTCTGAGAATGTGAAGGACATCCTGCTTGATGAGGTTTTCAGGTTGTGTAGAAGAAAGGAAGTTGTGCGAGGTAAGAAATTGCCGTTGGCGACATGAGTCATGCAGGTTGGCGCGTCCATATCTTCCTTTCGCGTCTCTTTCGTGTATCGCAGCCAGGCATCAATCTTGCAGGACGTCTTACCAGCAGATACGAAAAGGTGGTAGGTGAGCAAGAAGTGATCATTCTGTCGACGGGTTTCATGATTTTCATAGTGGCGATATCAACGGTCCAAGTACATATATACCTTATCTGTCGTCTTACGTCTTGACACGCGGCTGCTGCGCGTAGAAGACTCTCCATCTGCTCTTGCTTCAGAACCAGAACTGCCACAGTGTTGCTGATATATCCGTCATCAACATGCGCTTTAGGGCAGAGGTACGCAATGTCCAGACCTTCACCAAATTCACAGCATCTCTCGCCACCCTCGGGCACATCGCGTGGGTACGACTCGACTCGAAAGACGTGCGCTTTACGGTCATACCAGAGCAGGGCACCCAAGTATGGTCTGTGTTGAAGCCGGACACCATATTCGACCCATACACGATTCAGAGCGCGGCACCAAACAATACTATCAACTTAGAGGTACCGCTCGCGCCACTGCAAAGAGCCCTGAAAAGTGCACACAATGCTATCGCAGCCAACATAAGACTGACGAAGAAGGACAACATCCCGCTTCTCTCGCTCACAATCACGACTACAACAGCCAACTCAACAGGACCCATCCCGCCTTCTACCGCACCAGACTCCGGGACTGGGTATGGTGGCAGCACGAGCAATGGCTTCAATGGCGGACTAAGCACAGCCGACTCCCACGAAGACTCAATTGACTTCTTCGGGGCCCGCGCGGATCGCGAGACAATCATCACGCAGGACATACCAATTCGTGTGCTCGCGCCGGCCTCAGTAGAAGGCCTGCACGAACCGCGCTGTCGAGAACCAGACGTACACATTGTCCTCCCCAACCTGATTCAGCTCAAATCCATTAGTGAGCGCTTTACCAAACTCGCCATGTCAACAAAAGGCTCTACTCGCACGGGCTTTGCAGGCAACAGCGTTTCAGGACCCAAGCTCGAGCTGAGTGGGAACATGCATGGCTGTCTTCGACTCTCTCTTCGCACGGACAGCATGAACATATCTTCTCTGTGGACAGGACTTGAGAATCCGGAGCTCGACCCCGAGCAGATTGCCGAAGGAGAGGATGGGCTAGCAAATCATCCTAGTACAAGGATGAAGGGTTTGGGAGATGCGAGTGGGCAGGGTGAAGAAGGCTGGGCGACTGTAAGGGTGGAAGGAAGAGATTGGGGAAGGGTGTTGTCGGTGGGGCGGCTGGGTGGACGGGTGATTGCTTGCTTCTGCGATGGCCATGCTCTGATCCTCTATGTGTTTCTGGAGAATGATGAGCCTGGCGGAGGCGAGTCGGTGTTGACGGTGGGCACTGCACTCCACGGTGTTTTCATGTGAGGGTCTGAGCTGACTGTCTGGCAGTACTACATCAGCTCGTATAGCGCATGAAGGACGGTTCCAAGGGATGATTTCGAATACTGGGCTTAGCGTGGCGTCCGGGTAGATCTGTGGTGGCTACATGTATGATCGTGTGATTGATGTGCGATGTATGAAGTAGCACGCGTAAGGCTTGTCAGCTTGAAGAGAGTTCGAACAAGCGCTGGTAACGTCGATGCATTATTACCGTCGCAAGGCACATAACATGCAAGCCGTCCGCCGTTGTTCATGCATACCATGTGATTCTTGTCTCGTGAAGGATGGCCCCACCTCACCACGTCGTTCGTTCATCCTCGGGCCACTGTTGTGATAATACCATCACCGCCATGTTCGCCGTATCGACATCAGATTTCTTACTGTTGTCCTAGCATACCAAGGCATCGCTGTCGGAGAAATTGCTCTCCTTTCCATGAATCGAGACCCCTAATCCCTGATATTTGGGTCGGCATCAAAGAGACTTTATACTGTAGCTCGGCGCCAGCCGCTGACCCCCTACACCAAAAGCTTGGACGTGCGCTGCAGGTGGGTGCGCACTACTGTGTACGGGGCACTAGATTGAGCATGCGCCTGGTTGTTTCTGTTCTTACCTTGGCATCTTCACGATAACACCACGGACGACAGTGGAGATAGCATGTTGGGTGGCCGGACCGATGCTTGGATACAGAGTTCTGCTGGAAAAAGGCCGGGCAGAGAAAGAGCGAGAGCAGCGGCAGTGAACAGCACGCGCGCGTCCAATCCGCACGGCGCGTGCAGCGGAGGTACTCCTTGGCGGATGACGGTGGCGCTGCACATGTCTGGTGCGACTCGCCGGTGGTAGACGTAGACGACGGCCAGCATGTTTTCACACGACAAGCAGTCACGGCAGTCCAGCGGCGGCAAATCGTTCTTCGGCCGCAGCAAGAAGGACAAAGCCGCACACAATGAGCCTGGCGACCTGGCCCCCGTGCCCGCCCACGCGGCCGGGTATGCGCCGTCGGTCCACTCGCACCGCTCCAGCATCTCGACCATCGACCCGCCGCACGACTTTGCGCCGTACGATGGCGGTGGCGTCAAGGCGCAACAGGGGCTCAACCTCCAGGCTGGCGTCATCACGAGTATTCCCTACGATGCCACGAGCGGCGACCGTCCGCCCATCCGCGTGGAGCACGTGGGCGCTGAAAGACCGGGCAGCAGGCGCGATCCGCTCCCCCATCACCTGAACAAAGGAGGCACGGACTTCCATCAGTATCCGGCCTGGGACGCCAACAGCGCCACCAGTGGGCACTATGCGAACGGCTATCACCGCAACTCGAGCGACCAGGGCAGCATCCGGAGCAACTCGTCGTACGAGCGGCGGTTGTATGCGCAGCAGCAGCAGAGCGCCAGCCAGGCCTCGTTCCCCAGTATACACCTCGACCCCAGCAGCAATTCCTTGCCACTGCTCGCCCAACAGCGCACAGCGGACAGGCACTTGGCCGCGCACAACCCGAGTGCCTTTTCGAGTACTGCGTCCTTCAGTCCGGAAGGATTTATCTTGCACCGGCCGGCCGATGAGCGGGTGATCGAAAAGGAGTTCCTGGAGTTGATGCTGAAGCGTGGATGGAAGTCACTACCTGAGCAGGCACGACGCCAGATGGAGGCGTACCCGATCAGCAAGAAATGGACGCTGGTCCACCAGGATCGCTTGGCGGAGTGGCAGGGCGAGCAGAAGAGACGGCAGACGCAGCGGAATACGATGCAGAGCATGTCCGAGAGCATGTCCGCGTACAATGGCAGCATCATTGGCAGAGCCGACGAGGAGGGCAGTCCAGAGTGGTACGTTAAGAAGATTCTGGAGAACACCATCACGCCGAAGCAGCTGCAGAGCTTGAGTGTCAGCCTGAGAACACAGCCGATAGCCTGGGTCAAGTCGTTTGTGGAGGCGCAGGGTCAGGTCGCATTGACCAACACCTTGGCCAAAATCAACAAGAGGCAAGGCTCTAGGCCGGCGCCAAGGGACACCTCCTCGATGAGCGAGAGGGACATGGACAAGGAGTACGATATCGTCAAGTGCTTGAAGGCGCTGCTGAACAACAAGTATGGGGCCGACAATGCGCTGCAGCACGATACCATCGTCATGGCGCTTTGTGGGAGCCTCACGAGTCTGCGTCTCAACACGAGGAAATTGGTCTCGGAGCTGCTGACGTTCCTGTGTCATTGGGCGGACGGTCAAGGCCATCTCAAAGTGCTGGCAGCTATGGACTATCTCAAGGCACAGCAGGCGGAGAATGGTCGCTTTGATGCTTGGATGCGCATGGTTGAAGTCACCATCGACGGCAGAGGCAAGATGGGCTCTCTAGTCGGCGCATCTGACGAGGTCCGCTCGGGTGGCATCGGTATGGAGAACTTGCTCATGGAGTACGCCGTCACATCGCTGTTCCTCGTCAACAGTATCGTCGATGCTCCAGAGAAGGATCTGCAGCTGAGGGTGCATCTGCGGGCACAGTTCGTGGCCTGCGGACTGAAGAGAATCCTGACCAAGATGGAGGATTTTCAGTACGAGGTCATTGACAAGCAGATTGAGCGCTACAGAACGAATGAGGCGATCGACTACGAGGATCTGCAGGAGAGGGAGGCGAGCAGTATGGCGGATAGCGTGGAGGGTGAGACGAGAGACCTGAACGACCCCAAGCAGATCGTGGAGGCCATTCAGCAAAAATTAGCTGGAAGCAAGGCTGAGGACTACTTCCTCAGTGCGCTGCAACATCTGATGCTCATGAGGGACAATCAGGGCGATGATCGGTTGCGGACGTTTCAGCTGGTGGAGTCAATGCTCTCGTATGTCGCCATGGATCGACGGCTACCGGATATGGATCTCAAGCAGTCGCTCAACTTCACCGTTCAGAATTTGATGGACAAGCTGTATACGGATGGCGAGGCCCGGCAATTGCAAGAAGAGGCCCACGCCGCGCGGCTAGTCGCCGACGCAGCTGTTGCGGAGCGAGATGAGATGAAAGCGCAGGTCGAGATGGGTTCTGAAGGGTTGGTCAAGAAGCTGCAAAAGCAGTTGGAAGAACAGGCGGCTATCATTGATCTCCAAGCTCGCCAGACCGAGGCCTTCAAAGCCGAGCTCGCAGAACTCCAGACCAAGCGTGCTCAAGATCTACAGCGTAGCGAGCTAGAAACCAGAGAGCTGTATCTCATGCTCAAGGACGCTCAAGACATTGCTGCATCGAATGCGAAGGCTCAAAAAGCCGGCGCACAGGTGGATCCCGCCATGATGGCGGGCATCATGGACAGAGAAAGGCTTATGGATCGGTTGGAGATGCAGCTGGAGAGGGCGAAGACGCAAGCGAAGTTGGAGGGCAAGAGTTGGCAGCTCGTTGGTCCTTCGGATAGGCTCCGGGAACTGCGAGAGAAGATGGAGGGAGCTGGTTTGCAGCCTGATAGTATGGAGGGCCAGATGCCGTATCTCGGCTCTATGCAGAAGAGAGGGCGCAGTGGGATTCAGCGCAAGCCAGTCGCTTCTTCGCGACCTCAGACGCCTGCTGAGGCCAGCGAGGGTGTTGTAGAGGGCGAGGTCGAAGGAGAGGGTGAGGAGCGCATTATGTTCGAGAAGCCGAGGCTTGTGCAAATGACGCGGGCGAAGGTTCCCAGTACTGTCGCGGCGCAGCAGCAGAATATGCTGTCTGAGCTGCAAGGCAAGGTCTCTAAGGCGCCTGCGCAGGCGGACGGTGGGAGTGATGACGAGGGCGATGGGGTCACGACTGGACCTTCCCATCCTAGTCTGGAGAGTCAGAGTCCGAAGACACCGCAAGACGAGCAGTCGCCTGACAAACTCGATGGTGCGTCGCCGCCTCCAACACCGCCCATGCCAGGGTTTGATGGTAGACCACCTCCACCTCCACCACCGATGCCTGGGTTTGCGAATGCGGCGCCTCCTCCACCACCTCCGCCTATGCCTGGATTCAAGAACACTGCACCTCCACCGCCCCCGCCGCTACCTCCTGGTCTTGCCGGATTTAATGGAGCCGCTCCTCCTCCCCCTCCACCGCCGCCTGGCATGTCTGGTGCACCCGGCTTCACTAACGGTGCGCCCCCTCCGCCGCCACCAGGAGCGCCGCCCTTGCCTGGCGCGAAGATGGGTGGATGGCTGCCGCAGCAGATGCATCTCAACTCTCCAGCTATCAAACCTGTGGCGCCCAGGCCGAAGAAAAAGCTCAAGGCACTGCATTGGGAGAAAGTCGATACGCCTGAAGTTACGATGTGGGCCGCGCACACTCCGACGCAACAAGCTAAGGAAGAGGTGTACCAGGAGCTGTCTAAGAAGGGTATTCTTGATGAAATTGAGAAGCTCTTCATGGCCAAAGAGATCAAGATGCTGGGCGGCAAGGGCTCCGGCAAGGCGAAGGACGAGAAGAAGTCGATCATTTCGCGGGATCTGAGCCAGAACATGCAAATTGCGCTCTCTAAGCTCAAGTCGAATGAAGCTGAAGAGATCGTTAGGATGATCATTCACTGCGACAAGGAGATTCTGGACAACAGCAATGTGATGGACTTCCTGATATCCGAGCATCTTTGCACGATCCCGGATAATGTGGCGAAGCTCATGGCGCCGTACTCGAAGGACTGGACGGGCCCGGACGCAAGTAAGGCTGCGCGGGAGCAGGACCCGAGCGAGCTTACGAGAGAAGATCAGATTTACCTGTACACGGCGTATGAGCTGCACCATTACTGGAAGGCCAGGATGAGGGCGCTCCAGCTGACCATGAACTACGAACCGGACTACGATGAGATCTCGAAGAAGCTGCGACAGGTTGTAGAAGTCTCCGAGAGTTTGAGAGACTCGGTCAAGCTGATGCCGGTGTTTGGTCTAATTCTGGATATCGGCAATTACATGAACGACTCCAACAAGCAGGCTCAAGGCTTCAAGCTCAGCTCCCTGGCCCGGTTGGGAATGGTCAAGGACACCAACAACGAGATGACGCTCATGGACTACGTCGAGAAAGTCGTGCGACTGCAGTACCCGCAGTACGAAGGGTTCACCGAGGACATTGCCGGCGTACTCACGGCGCAAAAGATCAACATTGAGCAGCTGCAGGGCGACGCGAAGAAGTACATCGACAATGTGTCGAACGTGCAGGCGAGTTTGGACGCGGGCAACCTAAGCGATCCGAAGAGGTTCCATCCAGAGGATCGGGTGAGTCAGGTTGTGCAGAGGAGTATGAAGGACGCGAGGAGGAAGGCGGAGCAGATGGCAGTCTTCCTTGAGGAGATGAATCGGAGCTATGATGCTATTCTTGTGTTCTTTGGTGATGATCCGAAGGATGACAGCAGTCGGAGGGAGTTCTTTGGGAAGCTGTCGAATTTTGTCAAGGATTATCAGGTGAGCCTTTCCTTTTTGCATTTCTTGTGTTTTGAGCGGGCGGCATGGCGGCGGCTTGTTCCTTGGGCGGCATGATTGTGCTATGAGTTGGTGACCGGGCTGACACGCATGGTTCGTCATAGAAATCCACAGAGAAGAACCTCCAGCTGGAAGAGCAATGGCGTCGCAACCAAGCGAATATGCGCCGGAAACAGCAGCAAGGCGCTGGCATCAATGCACAGCTTGCCAACGCCAGAGCTGGAGGCGACTCTCCCCTACCATCGCCTGCTTCCACCGGCGCTTTGGACGATCTCATGCTGAAGCTGAGGGCCGCCGCGCCGCAGCAACGAGCGACGAGAGATCAGAGACGGAGAGCCCGGCTCAAAGATAGACATCAGGTACGTGTGGCGAGTGGACAGCATATTGCCGAGACTGGCGAGAACGTTGAGGACGGCGGCGCGGGCGGGCTGTTGAGCCCGGATGGCACTAATGATGGATCGGGGACTTCCGCTGAGGCTGGCGATGGTGGTGGCGTCAGCGAGAGCGAGGATATCGCCGATCGCGCGGCGAGTATGCTGCAGGGTTTGAGGGGTGACGAGGAGGCGCCGGAGAAGAGTGATTCGCTGAGAGTGAGGCGGAGACGAGAGAGCGCGGATGACGAGCGCGCGAGGCGGAGGGCTAGGCGGCGCGCGCATGGTACGAGTGGGGAGAGCGCGAATGCAACTGCATCGGGGAGCATTGCGGAGGAGGTGGAAAAGGAGGGGTCGTCGGTTGCTACTGCTATCGTGGTGGAGGACTCGGCGGCGGAAAGCGCGGCGGAGAACGAGGGGAAAGAGGATGCTTTGCCGACGCCTACGACGAATGTGGTGCCGCCTAGTCCGCCGTTGAGTGGGAAAGATGGGTTGGACGGGGAAGGCTGAGTGGGTGTGGGGATTGTGTGTATCCCCCGCTTACCTTTCGTCACGCTGTGGGATTTCGTGTGTGTCGAATTTGCAGCGTTGGAGCGACGGAGTTTGTGGTTGCTTTGCGGGACTGGAGAACTGGGTCATGATGGATTTGCGGCACTGGAATGCCTACCTTAGCTAAGGCACTTTACTTTGTTGCCAAGTTGGCTAGTCTACTTCATACCGGCTGAACCAGTGCAGTAAGGACTTGTAAAATTATAGTCAATTCAACGAGATTTGCACACGGTTTCACATGATTGAATAATGGCTGTCGTCTGATGACGGTGGTGGTAACGCGCTGGCAGACTGCAGTCCCATAATGCAAGTGAGTTTGTACGGCCGTTGGCAGCGGCTGAGAGCGAGCCAGTGAGGTGCTTCGACGGCTGTGGCTGCGGGTGATGGAGCATGTGCGCCTGCGGGTTGCCTCGTCAGGGCTGTTGTTATTACTCGCTTCGAATGTGGTGGTCGTGGAAGTCCACAGAGGAGCTGTGAAAGAAGCTCCAAGGCTTAGAGCTCCAAGACCATGTCAACATCCCTCTGAGGTGTGACGAGCCGCGTCAGCGATCCTTCTACTTACCTATAATCGCTCTTACACCTGTAATATCACAGGCAACCAAGATCGACCCCATCACTGTCGCGTCTCCAAGCCAACATAATGCCTTCCCTAGACATCTTCAAAGTACGCTCCTCCCCCACATCGCCCCGCCCACCACCCTTTACATCCCACCCGATCTATACTAACCACCAACCCCTGCGCAGGCCATCTTCTTCCCCGCCCTCATCGCTCTAGCCCTCTACGCCCTGCTGTCTTTCGCCCTCCTCCCGCTCTGGCGCGCCCATCGCGCCCGGTACAGTCAGTATATCCCGTTGGATTCGCTTTCGCAGCGTACGGAGTCGTTGCGGGATAGTTGGAAGAGGAGGTTGTTGGAATGGGTTCTGCCAAGGAGTATGAGGTGGAGGAGGGACGGTGGGATGGAGGGGGAGGTCGTGGTCTTTGGGGACGAGGAGGGGGAGAGGATGGTGGGGTTTGGGGGTGTGAGGGAGGGGAGGGAGAGGGTGTCAGAGGGAGGGGAGGCTGATGGGGCGCGATGATGTGCATGGTCTGGCCTGATTTGGGATCGTGGTATGGCGGTTCATGCGATCCGGCTGGTTCTGCTGGCTCACTGCACTGCTCGCTTGGGAAGCATTCCTCACATGCAAGCCGTGCCTCCCAAGTACTTAAGGTTTCATGGACGACACCACGACCACCTTCTCCACTTCAACACTTCAGTGCATGTCAGGGCTATCGTGCTACTCATTGTAGCCTCGGCGCTGATCTTATTGACAGCCACCGCTTCTAACGTCGTTGGAACCACCTTCTCGCGTTACACGATGATCGACCAGCGGACCGGCATCGAAGCCTATGTGGCGCCGTACGATCCTACACAAAACTCCGGAACTCACTGCTACCACGAGTACATCGACCCAGCCGAGTCTCCCTTCTCCTCAAACAATCCGGACGAACGTTTCATCGGAGCCGTCGATGGCGAGCTCGTAAAAGAGTGGAACCCAGCAAATTTTGGTTCGAGCACGGAGCAGGTCAGATGCTAAGATACCTGATCATTCGCGTTTGGTGATGCTGGCGTTCGTTCAGACTTGCTTGCGGTCAATGGATTAAATGCTTGAGTCAGGCTTTATCTTGTAGTCCCGCGATTCAAGACCTGAACCAACGGAAATGCAGCGCGCAGTGCAATTGTGAGGCGCACGTGTCCGCTCCTTCCTAAAGATCAGAAGTGACGACTAGGGACTATTCAGCTCCATCCACCTTACACACAATTGATACAACACTCGTTCGCTGTCGGAGCAGCTATTGTCACATACACACTCACAGTCCAACTCAGTGAGAATGTGCTTCGACGTTTCCTCCGGCGTCGAGGTTCGTGACCGCCCACACAACTCTGAAGAGCCCTACTACGAGTACAGGGCGCCTCGTCACTCTGAGCTCTACTCCTCAGACCCCAACGAATGCTATGCAATCGACGTGCTCGTTCACCCGCTATTTGAATGAGGAAGTGCTTGTGGTTTCGTGCCCGCGTGCTCATTGACGGCGGCGCTGTCAACCTGTGCTTCTATTTCCGTGAATTGGAAAAATGACGAGGAACTCACACGCACAGTCACGTCGTCGGGTCAAGTAATCGATGGCGAGATTTACAGGTGTGGCTACAAATTTGAGAGGACATCGATCAAAGCTATTAAGGTAGTTTTTAGGACACTTTATCAAGTTTGCATCTTCGACCTTCCATGGTGGACCATTCGATACGTGAGAGGGGGCTATTGTGCTTCTCCCTATAGCACATGCGGTCGTTGGTACTGATGGGTGAGGGATCCTCGAGACGGGCCTTATTCCAGAGAGCGAAGGACCTTGAACGTGATTAGTGTCGGACTAGGCTGCATGACCGCCTCGACATCTTCTGTCTCAGCATAATAGATAGGTAAAATTGCGTTGATCTATTGGACTCGTTCTAGTAAGAGGGTTTCCAGCGAGACGCGGCCGCGAGATGAGAGTGTAGCGGGAAGACAGCCCTCTCCGACGGAAAATGGTAACAAGACGGTGAAGCGGCCGACTTGTGCCAAGGCTGCTGTCAAACATCCTCTGCCGTCCGCGTGACATTCTGTACCACACATTTGCAGTAGCAGTACCAAGACGCGCGATGCGCCTCCCAAGTCTTTGCGATGACCATCGAATCCAGGCAACTCAGAGATCCGCCAGGCACCAGAGAGGCGGGCGGAAAAGCGCTTTCTTTTTCGGCCGGCATCGGCTGCGGCCGCTCTCGACGAGATTTTTGCGGCAGGTCGCACGTCGCCCACGGACGGTAAGAGGTCCCTCCACCCCGACGTATCCGCCAGCCTTCAATTCCGTATTCTTCCGGTGTTCCGTTCAGGAGGCGCGAGCACAGCGCAGGCCAGACGCATCGGTGAGAGCTCGGCCAGGTGGGAGGATGATCGTCCTCTTTGGCGCATATCCCCGTTTCGGCGAAGACTACGAACGTGTAGTATGTAGCTGGCTGCTGGTCGCGATCTTCAAGACAGCAAGCTGAGCAATCTGGACGGAATATATGCACCCAACCCTTCAGATGACCTCAGTGCATCATCCCAACTTGGAGGTAACGGGCCATGATGCGCAATAATATCATCATACGGCTGACGCAGCAGCTGCATTGGCGAGGGAGCACAGTCAGGTACGAGCAATCACATGTCGGCGATAAGGCGGTAGAAGAGAGCTTGACAGCAAAGATGCAGTCCACGAATGCACAACACATAGAGCTGGACCCCAACTCCGCGCTCCCGGGCCCAGAGGCATTGAGCTCTTCCCGGCATGCGACCAATGAGGGAGTGGACAATAAGCTCAGAGGCCGGCATAGATCCAGCAGTACGGCAATCTGACGGCACAAGTACGCGGCTGCTGCGGACTGAGGCCAATTTACGTGAGGTCAAGTCGGGGAGCGAATGAGAGCTGGTCGCTTCAGCATTACCGCATTTTCGCGTGCAGTAGCGTAGAGACAGGGGACTGCGAGGCTAAACGTAGTGGCATGTGTCAAGGGCCTGGGGAAGACCAGGGTCTGCCAGATGTCCGCTGGGTGGCATCTTGTAACTTCGTCGAGCTCGCAGCTTCGAGATCGTTACGTGGCCGTGGAGGATACGATGATGGTGGCGTGCGTGGCGCCAGTGATGGCTTGCGAGGTCGTTGCGAGGACGAGCTCAGGAGATCGAAGACGGTCCCTAGGACTCGACGAAGCGAAGCACCGAGGTCGGGCGATCTGGCTATGTACCTGTATGATGCAGCCGGAAGCTTACCACACAGTCCGTGCTCCGAGATGTTGCTGCGTACCTTTATGCGAAGCGACAGAGGCAAATCTTTGTTTCTCTGCACGTAGAAACAAACACAAAGGTGAACAACGTACGGCTTCCCTGAGATGTGTATAGATGCGATATAGTGACCGTGCATATGCCATAAGCTGTTCTGGACGAGGCCGAGGGCAGGCGAGCCAGGTAGACCGTTGCAGTCCCATGTGCGTGCGCTAGGCTGGAGACTCCCCACAGCGGCCTGAGAATTTAAAAGTCTCCGCCAGAGCCCAGAGTCGTCTCCTCTTTCTGACCGTCCGCTCGCACATATCCTCCGCCACACGCGCCCACAGTGCACACACCGCAGCCGCAGCCGCAGCAACAGCAACAGCATCGACGTCCGCCAGGCTGTCCATCCTTCAGGTGAGCCTCCCTTCCTACCTTCCCCCGTCTCCGCACGTCGTAATAGAGCCTCGAGGGGCGCCATGCACCCCACCGGCAGATCGAAAGCTTGCCCGCGTGTCTGGCGCCGATAAGAGGTCACTGTCATCAGAGGTCGCTGCTTTTGCCTTGCGCCTGCGTGTCGACGACATCACGACCTCACGGCCCAGTCGACCGCCGGTGAAGATCGCTGACCACGTCCCATTGCAACCTGAGTCTGAGTGAGTGTCGATCTGCCCGCGGGAGACACACCAATGATTGCTTGCTTGTCTCGAGTCCAGTAATCTGCAATCTGCACAAGCTTTCTCCGCGTACCACCTCTGCCAGATCAGCAGCTCGAGACACCATTTTTCTTCTTTCACGAGCCGGCTGCACACATCAGCCACCTTCACTCTTCAAATCGCATCACAAGCTAGAAATCTCGTGACTGACTGTTGCCTTGCCACAGCCTATTCACAGAAGAAAGCGCTCGACTTGACCTCTACTACACACCACCACACCAACGAACAGCAAAGGTTGAAAGCAAGCCGCTTGTCTGAGAGACCTTCACCCTCCCAGCCACCCCTGAACGACGCAAGATCTCGGCTGTAAGCCGATAGGATGGGCCAGGTCTCGTTCGCCGAACATCATGTAGATGAACGTCGCATTGACGAAGTGGACGAGGTAGCGGAGCAAGAGCCGTACAGCGTCTACCAGTACGAAGAGGGCCCGGACAACAAGTCATGGGCTGGGGCGCTCCCCAAGAAGCAGGGTCTGTATGACCCGGAGCTCGAGAAGGATGCCTGCGGTGTTGGCTTCGCCGCCAACATCAAGGGCAAGCCGAGTCACAAGATTGTCACCGACGGTACGTTGCCCTCACACACATGGCTCCAGCCTGGCCACGGCTGACTCTGCACTCTAGCACGTAGTCTTCTCTGCAACATGACCCACCGAGGTGCGGTCGGTTCGGACGCACGAGACGGCGATGGCGCGGGCGTCATGACATCTATCCCACACAAATTCTTCCTCAAGAACTTTCAGCTGGAGCAAGGAATTAAGCTGCCTGCGCTCGGCAAGTATGCCGTGGGTAACCTCTTCTTCAAGCCGGAGGAGGAGACTTTGAAAGACACACTCGACCAATTCGAGGACATCGCCAAGGGTCTGGATCTCCGGGTGCTTGGCTGGCGAGAGGTGCCCAAGGACAGCACTCTGCTGGGTCCCGCTGCGAAGTCTCGAGAGCCGGTCATCCTCCAGCCATTCGTGGTGACGGCATCTGCATACGGTCCTGCCAACGAGCCGGCCGCCGACTTCGAGGAGAAGTACGATGCCACCACTTTCGAGCGTCAGCTGTACATTTTGAGGAAGCGTGCAACGCACGCCATTGGTCTGCACAACTGGTTCTATCTATGTTCACTCAGCAACAAGAACATCGTCTACAAGGGTCAGCTTTCTCCAGTCCAGGTCTACGAATATTACCACGACTTGGTTAACGTCGATTACGAGGGTCACTTTGCATTGGTGCACTCACGGTTCTCGACCAACACTTTCCCATCATGGGACCGAGCCCAGCCACTCCGATGGGCAGCACACAACGGAGAGATCAACACATTGCGAGGCAACAAGAATTGGATGCGCGCAAGAGAAGGTGTTTTGAAGTCGCAGTTCTTCGGTGAAGAGCTTGAGAGCCTGTACCCGATCATCGAAGATGGCGGGTCCGACTCGGCGGCATTCGACAACGTCTTGGAGCTGTTGACCATCAACGGCGTACTGTCTCTGCCCGAGGCAGTCATGCTTATGGTGCCAGAAGCTTGGCAGGGCAACGACTCCATCGACCCGGCCAAGCAGGCATTCTACCAATGGGCGGCATGTCAGATGGAGCCTTGGGATGGTCCAGCTCTTTTCACATTTTCTGACGGCAGGTACTGCGGTGCAAACCTCGACCGAAATGGTCTGCGACCTTGCCGTTACTACGTCCTGGACGACGACCGCATCATCTGCGCGTCCGAAGTCGGTACCATTAACGTCGACCCATCCACCGTCATCCAGAAGGGCAGACTGCAGCCCGGTCGTATGTTGCTTGTCGATACTGAGGCTGGCCGTATCATCGATGACAGCGAGCTCAAGTCGACCGTCGCTGGTCGTGCCAACTTCCGCAACTGGCTGGAGACGCAATTGATTGACATGGACAAGGTCTACAGCAAGCTCATCGAGAAGGGCGCAAATCTGTCGCACACCTTGACTCAGACCAAGATCAACGAAGACCCGAGGTTGAAGGCTTTCGGATACTCCCTCGAGCAGGTCTCGCTCCTGTTGGCACCAATGGCTGCCGATTCGAAGGAAGCGCTGGGTTCGATGGGCAACGATGCTCCGCTTGCGTGCTTGGCAAGCCAGCCGCGTCTGCTGTACGAGTACTTCCGTCAGCTGTTCGCACAGGTCACCAACCCGCCTATCGACCCCATCCGTGAGGCCGTCGTCATGTCACTCGGCTCATACGTCGGTCCTCAGGGCAACCTCCTAGAGATGAACAAGGAACAGTGCCACAGACTCTACTTGCCATCACCAATGCTGTCCATCGAGGAATTCAATGCACTTAGCAAGATCAACGAGCTGCACTCTGACTGGACTGTCGCCACAATCGACATCACCTTCCCGAAGAAGAATGGTGTTCCAGGATACCTGGACGCCCTCGACCGTATCAACGATGCTTGCACAGAGGCCATTGAGCGTGGTGACAAGATCGTCGTGCTTTCTGACAAGAACACGTCTCGCGAGCGGGTGGCTGTATCCTCGCTTCTTGCCACTGGTATGGTTCACCATCACATGGTCCGCAACCGATGGCGTGCCCAGGCAGCTTTGGTGGTCGAGACCGCCGAAGCCCGTGAGGTCCACCACATGTGCGTCCTCGTTGGGTACGGTGCCGACGCCATCTGCCCGTACTTGGCCATGGAATGTATCATGAAGCTGAATCGTGAGGGTCTCATTCGCAAGAAGGTGTCGAACGAGGAGCTCATTGGCAACTACAAGCACTCTTGCGACGGTGGTATCCTGAAGGTCATGTCCAAGATGGGTATCTCGACTCTGCAGTCGTACAAGGGTGCTCAGATCTTCGAGGCTCTTGGTGTCGATGACTCGGTCGTTGATCGCTGCTTCACTGGTACCGCGACACGCATCAGGGGTATGACCTTTGACCTCATCGCCCAGGATGCATTCGCTCTCCACGAGAAGGGCTTCCCATCCCGCAACATCCTCGAGGTGCCTGGCCTTGCCGAGACTGGTGAGTACCATTGGCGTGATGGTGGCGAGGCTCACATCAATGACCCGACTTCCATTGCCAACATCCAGGATGCTGTGCGGACCAAGAATGATAAGTCGTACGAGGCCTACTCCAAGAGTGAGTATGAACAGATCAAGAATTGCACTCTTCGTGGTCTGTTGGACTTTGACTTCGAGGCAACCAACGCCATCCCGATTGACCAGGTTGAGCCGTGGACTGAGATTGTGCGCCGCTTCGTCACTGGTGCCATGTCTTACGGATCCATCTCTATGGAGTCGCACTCCACCTTGGCCGTTGCCATGAACCGATTGGGCGGAAAGTCCAACACGGGTGAAGGTGGTGAAGACCCAGAGCGCAGCTTGCCGCTAGAGAATGGTGACAGCATGCGCTCTGCCATCAAGCAGATCGCCTCCGGCCGATTTGGGGTCACCAGCAACTACCTGGCTGACTCTGACGAGCTTCAGATCAAGATGGCTCAGGGTGCCAAGCCTGGTGAGGGCGGTGAGCTGCCTGGCCACAAGGTATCCGAGGCCATCGGTCGCACCCGTCACTCCACGCCTGGTGTCGGTCTGATCTCTCCTCCGCCTCACCACGATATCTACTCCATCGAGGACTTGAAGCAGTTGATCTACGACTTGAAGTGCTCCAACCCACGCGCTCGCGTCTCAGTCAAGCTGGTTTCCGAGACTGGTGTTGGTATTGTCGCTTCTGGCGTGGCCAAGGCCAAGGCTGACCACATCCTCATCTCTGGTCACGACGGTGGTACTGGTGCATCTCGCTGGACCGGTATCAAGTACGCTGGTCTTCCATGGGAGCTCGGTCTCGCTGAAACCCATCAGACTCTGGTGTTGAACGATCTTCGCGGCCGTGTCATTGTTCAGACCGACGGTCAGATTCGTACTGGGCGGGACATCGCCATGGCATGTTTGCTCGGTGCCGAAGAATTTGGGTTTGCCACCACGCCTTTGATCGCGATGGGCTGTATCATGATGAGGTGAGTCCAGTCCTTCTCATTTGACTCTGCGCTACGCATTTGCTGACCGATATATAGGAAGTGTCATCTGAACACCTGCCCCGTCGGCATTGCCACACAGGACCCTGAGCTCAGGAAGAAGTTCAAGGGCACGCCGGAGCATGTTATCAACTTCTTTTACTACATCAGCAACGAGCTTCGGGCCATCATGGCCAAGCTTGGCTTCAGGACGGTCAACGAGATGGTCGGCCGTACTGAGGTGCTGAAGGTGAGGGAGGACCTCCGCAACGCGAAGACCGAGAACATCGACCTCTCGCTCATCCTGACACCGGCCCACACCCTCCGGTCTGGTGTCGCCACCTACAACGTCCGCAAGCAAGACCACAAGCTGCACGTGCGCTTGGACAACAAGCTCATCGCCGAATCTGAGCTTGCCCTGGAGAAGGGCTTGCCGTGCCGTATCGAGTGCGATGTCATCAACACTGACCGCGCCCTGGGTACCACCTTGTCGTACCAAATTAGCAAGCGGTACGGCGAGAAGGGTCTGCCCCAAGACACGATTCACGCGAACATTCGTGGCTCCGCTGGTCAGTCGTTTGGTGCCATGCTCGCGCCTGGTGTCACTCTTGAGCTCGAAGGCGACGCCAACGACTATGTTGGAAAGATGTTGTCAGGCGGTCGTCTGATCATCTACCCACCACGCTCGGCTGTCTTCAAGGCCGAGGAGAACATGATCATTGGCAACGTCTGTTTGTACGGCGCTACCTCTGGTACTTGCTTCTTCCGTGGTATCGCTGCCGAGCGTTTTGCTGTCCGCAACTCTGGCGCCACTGCTGTCGTGGAAGGTTTGGGTGATCACGGGTGCGAGTACATGACCGGCGGTCGTGTCGTTGTCCTTGGCAGCACTGGTCGCAACTTCGCTGCCGGCATGTCTGGTGGTATTGCCTACGTCCTGGATGTCCACCGCGACTTTGAGAGCAAGGTCAATACCGAGATGGTCGAGCTCATGTCAATGGAGGATCCTCAGGAGATTGCATTCTTGCGTGGCCTCATCGAAGACCACCACCACTACACCGGCTCCGAGCTGGCGGCTCGTGTGCTCCTGGACTTCAACCGTGCTCTGCCACGCTTCGTCAAGGTCATGCCGACGGACTACAAGAGAGTCCTGGAGGCTGAGGCGGCGAAGGCAGCCGAAGCTAAGAAGAGGGAGTATCCTCTTCCAATCCTTCCAGGCAACGCGGTCCGCGAGCTGCACCAGGAGTCTCGCGACGCGCAGCACGGCAAAGAAGCCAAGGAGGCCAAGAAGAATGAGCTCATGGACATTGAGGAGTCCATTCAAGACAACAAGGCTGAGAAGAAGCGCTCCGCTCTCGTGCTTGACAAGACCAAGGGTTTCATGAAGTACCAGCGCCGCTCAGAGAAGTACCGTAGCGCCAAGACGCGCACACGGGATTGGGGTGAGCTGTCTCAGCGCCTGAACGAGGATGAGCTCAAGTACCAGACTGCTCGTTGCATGGATTGTGGTGTTCCGTTCTGCCAGTCCGACACGGGGTGCCCGATCTCGAACATCATTCCCAAATGGAATGAATTGGTATTCCAGGCAAGTATCTTCTCGTTCCTGTGAAGGGTTGATATATGACAGACGCTGACTTTGCATTCCAGAACCAATGGCAGGACGCTTTGAACAGGCTGCTCATGACCAACAACTTCCCGGAGTTTACAGGTCGTGTGTGCCCTGCTCCTTGCGAGGGTGCTTGTGTCCTCGGCATCAACGAGGACCCGGTCGGCATCAAGTCGATCGAGTGTGCCATCATCGACCGTGGTTTCGAGATGGGCTGGATGGTACCATCAGTCCCTCAGTGGCGCTCTGGAAAGAAGGTCGCCATCATTGGCTCTGGTCCAGCAGGTCTTGCTTGTGCCGACCAGCTCAACAAGGCTGGCCATGAGGTGACCGTGTACGAGCGGTCAGACCGCATCGGTGGTCTGCTCATGTACGGTATTCCGAACATGAAGCTGGACAAGAACGTGGTACAGCGCCGTGTTGACTTCATGGCCGCTGAAGGCATCAAATTCAAGACCGGTGTCCACGTCGGCGACGGCGAGATCACTCTGGAGTCACTGCGCGCTGAAAGTGATGCCGTGGTTATCGCCACCGGTGCCACGGTTGCTCGTGACTTGCCGATCCCGAACAGGAACCTGGAAGGTATCCACTTTGCTATGCAATTCCTGCACAAGAACACGAAGTCTCTCCTTGACTCCCAGCTCGAGGACGGCTCGTACATCTCCGCCAAGGACAAGCACGTTGTGGTTATCGGTGGTGGTGACACCGGTAATGACTGTATCGGAACGTCTGTCCGTCACGGTGCCAAGTCAGTGACGAACTTTGAGCTGTTGCCGCAGCCGCCACCAGAGCGTGCCCGCGACAATCCGTGGCCCCAGTGGCCGCGTATCTACCGTGTCGACTACGGTCACACGGAGGTCAAGACTCACATGGGCAAGGACCCGCGTGAGTACTGCATTATGTCGACTGAGTTTGTTGACGATGGTTCTGGCAAGGTCAAGGGCATCAACACTCAGCGTGTTGAATGGACGAAGTCGTCAACTGGTGGCTGGGACATGAAGAAGCTTGAGGGCACCGAGCAGTTCTTCCCAGCTGACCTCGTCCTCCTCTCGATGGGTTTCTTGGGTCCAGAGGACAAGGTGATGGGCGGCCTGATTGAGAAGGATGCTCGTAAGAACATCAAGACTCCTCCAGGCCACTACAACACCAATTTGGAGGGTGTTTTCGCTGCTGGTGACTGCCGTCGCGGTCAATCCCTCATCGTCTGGGGCATCAATGAGGGTCGCCAGTCTGCTCGCGACGTCGACTCTTACCTCACCGGCATGGGTACTCAGCTCCCAGTCACTGGTGGTATTGTCAAGCGCCCGCCCTACGAGCTCTTGAACAAGGCCAACGGCGCACCGTCGGAGCTTATCACTGCTGCCGCGTAGAGCAGTCACGTTCGAAGACTTACCTTCTCACAGCATTGGAGTGTTGACGGTGTTATTGCTTTGGAGGCGCAAAGACACCTTCGTTTTGCCAGATACCCTTTTTCCAGCGTTCCGACGATAGACAGCATGGCATGAAAAAGACGGGTTGTACGATCTAGGCCGCTACGAAACGAGGTTGGCCTCCTGGGGAATAGGAGAGGTCTAATGATTACGAAACGAAGGAAAAGTGGCGAGTTTGTGATGTTTTGGGACGCGTGGTATAAATGTTTATGTATTGATGATCTGCTAGGGCGATATGTACTTGCATGTATTACGCCGAGTGCTGCGCGCTCCGCTTCGACCGTTTTCCAATCGGCGGTCTATTCAGCTGCAGCTTGAGGTAGGAACAACGAAGGAGATGCAGTACCGTGTCCCTTAAGTTGTTCCAAAAGTCGTGTCTTGAGGCCGGTCGCGAATGGCGATTGGCTTCGCCACGCTGGCTAGGGTTATGAATGTGAGCATCCTGGGTGCCGCCGAGCACCGGCGCATCCGGCGTATCGTCGCGATCTTCCCTACCAGTCGGATCGAGAGGGATGGGAGACACAGCAGCTTCAGCTCAAGGCACCCTAGCTTGTACTTGTCTCGAGAATCAAAAGGACGGCTTAAAAGGAAGCGCATGCGCGCTCCTCCGAATCTTCAGCAGAACAGCACCAACCTTTGCCGTTAACGGCCTCACCACCCCAAAAAAAAAAGAAAAAAGAAAAGGCCCCCGAACGAGGAGCAACACATCTCTCTGTACAGACCCACCATGAAGTTCCTCCCCACGCTCTTCACACTGGCCACGACGGCATGGCTGGCCAACGCCGAATGCTGTCCGGCCGAGCGAGCCGAACTCGTCGAGTGCCTGACCTGTGGGCCTGACGAGACGTTCTCCTGCTTAGGGGACGAGGTACGATTTTCCCCTGCTCGGTAGTAGCCCTGACGTGGGTGCGGGCGTCGCTGATGAGGAGGATCTAGCCCCGCTGCCTGAAGGATATCCATTGGAAGGCGTGAACGGCTGTCGACTTGGTGGTACCGCTCAGGGCGACGCGTGGTACGTGGTGCGAGGCGACGCATTGGTCGATCGACTGGTTGGGTTCTTGGTTGGCTGCGGTTGAGTGCTGGATGATACGGATGACTGTTCGATAGCACGGTCGCTCGCTTCAACTGCTCCAGTCAGCTGCTGATTATTATGTGCTACTAGCGTGACATTTCGAGAGTCCCGATCAACTATTCATTTACGTTGATCGTGTTGGCTGACTGATGGTGTTGTTTGTGAAATGCTGGCAATAGTCAATGAAGAGGGGTGTTCTTTGGGAGTTGTTGTTCCTGCCAACGTCTTTATGCCTTATACATTGAGGTGATCACTGCTGCTGGACTCTGATCGAGGTCTTGATTGATAAGTTGATTTGAATTCATAGGTTGATTGCAGGGAACGGCACGTGTATGATGAGATGAATCTAGGGTCTCGTTTGGGACGTTCTATGATATTCGTTCCCCTGTGAAGGTCTTTCCGGACTTCCAGACGGCTGAGAGAAAAGGGAGGTTGCTACCAGATTACGCCCGTGGGATTCAGCTGATGCTTTAGACGACGTAGGGTTCGAAATGCACCTCTAATTCGGTCCAAGCAATTTCGCTCATACTGTCCAGGCGACTGGTGCGGACGATCAAAGCACTGAGAATTCTTCACATTGTTCGTCGTTGCTATGGAGAGGTCGTTGATATCGAGGAATGGGTAGTAATGGTTGTGGCGGTCGATTTAATATGAGAAAATCGGTACTAGGCCTGCGCGTGGTAGCTCCAGACTAGCAATAGTTTCATCATTCATCACCGTCGTGCGACCATAGAGCCGCAGCTTGTGTAAGATCGTCCTGCTGACTTCCAATCACCTACAACCCACTGTGTGATATAGCAAGCACGTCGACCATCACCAACTGACGCGATCGCCCGACAAGCCGGCCACGATCCCTCAACTCCTGGCAAGCGGTATATTTCCCCGCTTTCCACGCTCCAGCCTCCGATTTACGTCCTCCAATGCTCCTTTCACATACATGCACAGGTGTACTGTTTCTGTAAGAAATAAGGTTATCAGCAATGGCGTGACTTCCACTTGTCCAAGGCTCTATGGCAAGACCACAGTGGCAAGTCGCATACGCACTGGGATAGTTCTGGGGCAGGTTGTACCATTCGAGCCAACTCGGGAGCGCCATAGCTCAATTCAGATGCTGGCTACAACCCAGCGAGATCACCGAGTGGGCCTGCCTTTGCATCAGGATACTCTTCGCAACGCCTCCCCTGCTGTGGGATCCCCATCCTCACTGCTCCACTGGATACGAGATGTATTGAAATCAACCTTTCTGACGCAATAGCAAATTTCGCCGCACAGTCCGAAAAGGGAATGTCATTCTATCGGTCCGTGATCAAGCCAACAAAAGTAAAATGATTGGCTCTCCCGTCCATGGTCGTGGAAGGACTGCTCGAAATACGAGCTTCACGGGTACTCAGCTGGGGTCACAGAGCCTGCCGCCGTCTCCGAACCATGAAATCCCGTATGAGCCTCAATCAGTCTGCCTCGTACAAAGCCGTATGACTTTACAGGCATCCCAGAAGCTTGTCGATGTTTTCGCCGCACCCTAGCGATGCTCTGCATGCTTTGGCCTTTTTTTTTCTTATGTGTTACTTAGAGTGACGGATGTCCTGGCGAAGCGTGAGTGCTGGTGGAAAGATTCTTCAAGACAGCTTTGTGTGGTTGAAGGGTGGACTTTGACGTCTTTCTTCATCTCCTGCGCACGAGAGACGCCTAGGAGGCACCTGCCATACGGCTCTGTAGCCTATGGTGTGCCCTCTGCCTCATACCCTTGCTGCAATACAGGCGGTTCCTCACTGAGTGGATGCATGGCGACCTTGCCTCGCGAGCCGTTGTCTTCCCGGCTCTCAATTCAGCATCCAAATCCGCTCGCCACCGAGGAGATCCGGTCCATTCGCGCTACGTCAAGCAATTGCTGCTGAGGATCTCCTTGACGGGTTCTGACGGCATTTGACCCATCTTGCGACCCGTTTGGTAACGTCGACGAGGGCCCTTGTCCAAGTGATGATGCGCCATATCCCAAGTCATACATGTATCTGAGGTGTTGTTCGGATCCGCGCGGGACGGATCGGTCGCGGAATATCAATTCTCCATCAATATATCCAATGCCGAACAACTTGAAAGATGTCTTTTCCATGCACTCCCTTGCCCCAACTGTGAACATAAACCTGATTTCTCATTCTCGGCGAGGCACGACACAGCAGTGCCCTGTCTTGGATGATTGACCAGATTGGTCGAGGGCATGATAGCTGATGCGGTCGAGCAGCCAGTGCCTTACCGGATCCTCGAGCCATGAGCCATTCCAAACACCAAACAAACCTCAACGACTATTGCGACTTCACCCTCAAACCGACTCTGGAGGCTAGAGAGCATATACCAGGAACGCACTGGCTCAAGGCGACTGTTCAGTCAGCCTAAGATCCATTCCCGCACCAAGGCGATCGAATTAGTGCTGAGCGAGGCTTAGCAGACAGGACCAGGTAGGGATCCACTTCAATTTTCGGAACTTATTCACTTGTTCAGTAAGACTGATCTCGCTGATCATTTCTACTCGCGAGGCTGGCGCATATTGCTCGTCTACCTCAATGATTTAGACGTTCAATCGGCCGAAGCAATCGAGGAACTATCGCACGGACGTTGGAACGAACGTCTCATGGACTATGCGATGAAGTAGGGCGTAGCCAAGGTGGACATTTTCGAGTGTCATAGCCATGTAAACGCCCTTGTTGGAGCATGAGTACTGACAAGCATGTATCGCACGCACGAAGGCGAGGATATGGCAGGATCTGGACAGTGATTCTTTTTAATAGCAGCATCTTGTGAAAAAGAGGGCTAGACTTGCCGTGTCTTCGAATCTGGGGTTGTGGTCAAGCATTCAATGACCAGAGTCAGCATAGCCCAAAGTCTCGGAGAACGAGATGGCGGCTCTTCAGCAGGGCATTCACCATGTGCACCCTCACGTGCCTAGATCCATACGCCGTAAGAATCGGAATAGCCGGATCGCTTAATCGGACATGTTGAGACTTACTGCGATCATACAACGGTGGATTTAGCTTCCAGAAGGCATTATTGGCTTTGCTGCGCAAGCCGTAGGGCTATACTCCGCGACTTCCGGCGGCTGATTGTACAGCATCAGCCTGTCGAGAACTTTCTGTGACCGACATACACTGCCACTCCGGGCATGGCTCATACCGGTACCCAACAGGGCTCGAGAATACAACCACATGATTGTACCAGAGTCTCAGAGGTTGACTGGAGATGGCGAGTTCACATCGCAAGGCGTTTCTGATCTTTGTCGCTCAAAGAACGTGTGAACAATGATCGGTCACGCAGTTGAGTATGGTCACCAAATCCGCATTATGGAGCTCTTGACGTAAGGCGGTCAAGGTCTTCAAGCATCGTCGGAGCCATCTGTAAGCTGAGAGTGCATGAGCAGAGCCGCAGACATCCTTACAAGGACAGCATAGTTGCCAGATTCTGGACTCCGCAGAAGCCTGTTTGGTTGCTGGCATCCCACGATCTTCTATTCCTGCCTTCAAAGGCCACGATCCCAATATGGTCACTCCTGGTGGCTGTGTCCCTGGGATGCTCTAGCAATAGCAACCGCGATACCTATACGCCTGTCAGGGCACGAATATATAAGTCCATACGTCTTCCCATCTCCACGACTTAGAACAACAAGATCTTCCACAACAACACAACAGACCATCCAACTACGCAGAGCAACCACTCCGCACAACGACCTTCAAAAGTCTCCTGCAAAACCAGCACTCTCGAGCTTCCACCACTCAACAGCAAAGATGCACTTCACCCAAGCTCTCCTGGCACTCAGCGCCATCGCCGGCCTCACCCTGGCGGCGCCTCAACCCGCCGAGGTACTGGAATCCAAGCGCGCCGCCGACGCCCCCCCGGACGACAACAGGCCCAAGCCGAACTGCCCCGTCTGGAGCACCGCCGTCTTCCCGCTCGCCCAGTGTCAAACCGGCATCTACGGCCCCCAACGCGTGGACCGCTTCTCCGGGTCCAAGGCCGAGGGCTGTCAGAACCTCGACAGCCTGGAGTACGGCAGCAGCCTCAAGTTCGACGGACAGGGCGTCTGGATGGCCCAGGTCTTCAAGGACAAGGACTGCAAGGGCGGGAGCTGGACCTACGCGTATGCGGATGATTCGAGGTGCCTTGACATCGATCAGATCAAGTCTTTCTCGGTGAAGGTGCAGCAGGGCAAATCTCTGCCTTCTCGTTGTGGCGGCTACCAGTGAGGGGTCGGCAGAGGTCAGACAGAGGTGGCGAGGGGAAGCTGGAGGGGCGGATGGATAGGCATTTGTGACGTTTGACTGGATATGCTGCACTTTCATTACCAAGAATGCTGTTCGGTCCTTACCGATTTCTGTTTCGCAGGGATATGTAGACATTGCTGTATATGGGAAAGTTTTTGCATTGATGGGGCTGGCTTTATTAGAAGTCACCTGATTGAGATTCCCCTGAAATGAAGTATCTGACTTACGACTTCCGGGATCTTCCTAAGCAACTCCCGCTTTAGTCCACATGGGCCTCAAGTGCAGCGGTGAGCGTGTTGGCAAGACTCTCTGCAATACCCCACCTCCCTGCTCGTTGTAGCAGATCGATCAGGCCATAAGTGATGCCCGTCGACAATGCTGCCAAGTCCGACCCAGGACTGACTCCAAACTCCCGCAGCCGCTGTTGAGAGGCACCTTTGACCAGTTGGATCTCCGCGAACGGCAGTGCAGCCATGTTCGGCATCCGGACTTGTCCGGGAACACTGAATTGCGAGCAGACTAGCCATACTAGAGCGGCAGTATACAGAGCGCGAGGAACATGCAAGGCGGGTTCCGACCCGAAACGCATGCTTTCGACTTGTTCTTGCAGCAGCAGTCCGTGCAAGAGGCATCGTACCGCGCTTGAGCTTGACAGCCACTTCCGCACTTCCATGGCAGACCCTTCGGCGGCTCGATGTCCATCACGACCAATGGCGGCTTCGAGTGCTCCGATATCCACATGGAGGACGATGAAGGCGGCGTGCCAGAGCACTTGCATGTTGAAATTGTCTGGCTTGTTGAAGATGCCATTTTGTTCGCAGACTTGATACCACGAAATGAGACCTTTGCTCAGGAGCTCGATCTTGCTGTCGCTCAGCGTCAGCGAATGCCGCGCTTCGATGATCGAGGCGTTGAGGCTGGATAGCACGCCGTACGCCGTAAAGGCCGAGTCTGCGATACAGTCGGTAATGTTGTTCCGCGAGCCGGGCTCCTTTGCCATCCAGGAGGTGAGACTCATGTAGGATGCGTCGAATGCTGCGGCTTGCTCTTGGAGGGCTTGCAGGCAAGTCGAGACGTCGGATGCGCTGAACAGCGAGTCATTGGCAAGCGGTCGTCCTCGACTCACGATGCTCTCTCGTGACAATGGCTCATGATGATACAAGCTCGCCAATTCGGAGTCATGTATCGACAGAGCGAGAGCGAATCGATTGCACTGCTCGAATCGAAGCCATTGGTGCCAAAGATCTTGTCTCGCGCCTTCATCCATAGCTGGGGTGGGGACAGGCGGGTGCACTTGTTTGAAAATGTGCACCTTTCGCGCCCAAGCTAGCATAGTCCCGTGGAACATGTCGGCTTGGAACAAGTCCTCGGGCTTCCCGGAGAGCATGGCAAAGGTCTGCCCAAGCAATGCGGCCTGTACCATTGACAGTGCTTCTGCCTTGCCTTGAGCGAGATGCTTGTCCCAAGTGGCGAGGATCACTTTGTTCAGCCGCCAGAAAATCTCGATGCCTTGACTCCGGACCGATTCTGACCCTACGAACAGGCTGCCGATCGAGCACATTGACAGCAGCAGGAAAGCGTTCTGCGATGTTGGGCGGAACGTCGGTATGTGTATGACGGGGAAGATAGGGTGGAAGCGCGAGACATATGCCTTGAGGCAGACATTGAGGAAGTTGACGGACGGCAATGAGTCGCCAACAGGTCGAGACTTCATCTTCCGAGTGAGCTTGTCTCTGTACTGCTCATCGACACCGAATTGCTCCCTTGGCGCTTCGGAGACGGCTCTGCTCGTGCTGCGAGACACTTCGTCCGACCGCAGCTGGGTGTACCAAGTTTTGGCGACAGCATCCAGGGCGCGCGCCGAGCGTTTCTTGGAGGGCGGAGTCGGAATGGCATTCATGGAGACATTCTCGCTGCTCTCGAGCGCCGAGGCCGAAGCGGTCTGCGGTGTCAGAGGCGCGTTGTGGATGGAGGGCCCCACTGGCGGCTGCATAGGAAGTTGTGCCCATTCTGATATCGCCGTGTTGAGGGTCTCGTCCACGGCGAAGACATCGAAATCATTGGCGAGCAACCAAGGCGCCGCGTTGGAGTTCGTCGGAGACCATGTGGCAAAAGACAAGTCCGGCTGACCGTCAAACATGACAGGCTCATTGCCTAGAAGCCCGGGCGCATGTGGAAGTGGTAAGCTTGCCGGCGGAACCTGTGGAACATGCTGCCCACCACCCAGAGCACTTGGGAGGTTGTGCAATCCTGGCCTGGGACCGTACGGAGAGTCGAACTTGTCCAGATGTGAATCGGTCGAAGCGGCGGCGGACGATATCTCAGCAGGTCGTGCAGGGTCTTGGCTGAGATTGGTGCTGCCGCTGGTGTGGGATCTCTCATGGCGGAGCAGCGTGTCCCTGTCCCATGTCAGATCTCCCTACATGGAGGCAACAAGGATGAGTTGATGGCTGGGTCAAGAGTCAGTCACTCAAGGGCCGTACTGTCGAGCATAATGCTTGCCACAGGCGGTGCATTGGAAAGGACGCTCCTTGGTGTGGCTCCGGAGATGGCGGGCCAGATGCTCGCCTTTGCTGAAGCTGCGGACCGTCGTCAACACCTCAATGAACGGCCCCAGCAGGTGAGGTCCACACTCCGACAAGACTCACGTCCGGCTGCAAAACGTACACCGGCGTTCCGCTCGGGGGCGTCGCGTGGCCGGGGGCCCGGAGCATGAATGGTCCCCATCGGCGCCGGATCCGCCGGCGCCTGTGACAGTAGCAGTAGCAGTACTACCTCTAGTAGCAGTAGGTCGAGTGGGTGTGGGCTCGTGATCGTCCAGCATCATCATGTTGCCGCAGCCGCAGATGGGGGGCAGTCGGACTGGCACGAGGGGGAAACGAGGAGGAGAGATGGGACCCAACGTCCCCGCCCGCCGCAAATCCGAACTTATTAAGAACCACCAAATTCACAAAACCCTAAATGATAAATGATCATATGCTGACGGGGACGGATCATAATCAGTCCGGACTGCTCTATATGTAATATCTGGATCAACATAGCAATCATCAATCGTCAAGGGGAAGCCGTGCAACCAACGGTGTTGGGCGGTCAGGATGGAGATCGATGTCGAGGAGACGACGACCGTCATCATCTGCGGCTGTGGCCCAACTGGCGCCATGTTATCGGCGCAGCTGGGGAGAGCACAGGTGCCGAACATATGTCTGGAGAGAGAGAGCGGCGTCACGACCGATCCCCGAGGCATCGCGCTCGACGAGGATGGCATCCGAGCACTGCAGAGCGCAGGTGTGTACGATGCCGTCTATGCGGAAATTGGTCATACCATGGGCGTTTTCAATTTTGTCGGCGGCACCCGGAAGGACTTGACGACAGCACCTTTTACCAGGATGGACTATTCAACGACCGAAGGGGGCACAGGACATGTGGGATTTCTATGCCATGAGCAGCCAGCTCTCGAGAAAGCACTCCGGACAGCCCAGGCGGCTACGTTACATTCCCAGCTGCGCGGCGATTGCACAATCGCTTCGATATCCGAGGACGACGACTGGGTATATGCCGAGTATATCGATGGACAAGGTAACACCCGTCGATTGCGAGGCAGATTCCTCGTCGGTGCTGATGGTAAGACTGGTTACACCAGGAAGAAGTATCTCGAACCTCGGGGAATCATGATGGCGCAAGCCTCCACGTAAGTCTTGTACCATCGTTGATAGTGCTCAGCAACGACTAAGATCTGGCAGCCGCCACTACGAGGAGGTGTGGGTCGCGATCAACCTCAAGATGACCCTGCCCACTCCACAGACACATCCAGACTTTCCGCTGTGGTCGCTCGGTTACACACCAGAGCAAGTCTACGACCTCTTCTTCCCCACCAATTTCCGCTTTCTTTGCAACCCCGAACGAGCCGCGGTGTGTGGTCGCTTCGGAGTCGTGCAGAGGAGGCTCTGGAGATTCGAATATGTGGTGAAAGAAGGCGAAGACGGCGAAAAACTCTGCCAGCCCGAAAGCATCAAGCAAATCGTGTATCCCTATCTCAGACATCCTGGATCGCGGTATGGTCTCACCCACGACGTGGAATACCCCGAAGATTGCATACAGACCCTTCGAGCCAGACCGTTCCTCTTCTCGGCTCGGAGCTGCAACAAGTGGGCCGAGGGCAGGGTGATCCTCTGCGGCGATGCCGCCCATGTCTTTCCCCCGTTCGGAGGTCAGGGTATTGCGTCCGGATTCAGAGACGCCTGCAGCTTGGCCTGGTACCTGGAACTGGTCTGTCAACCAGGATCCACCGATCATGCGTCTCTCCTCAAATCGTGGTACTCGGAACGAAAGCAGCAGCTGGAGAAGTCGATCGCTGCCACGGTCCAGAATGGCGCATACGTCACAGAGCGGGATCCGATCAAGATCTTTCTGCGCGATACATACCTCTGGCTTGTGCAGCTGGTGCCGTCGTGGCGAAGACAGCTTGAGAAGGGCCCGCGAGCTGAGGGGATGACTCGGTACAGCTATGAAGACGGCATGCTCTTCTTACCGAACCTGCATGGTGGCTGGCAGTTTCCGCAGGTGTACTGCACCCGCGTGACAGATGTGGTTGGCGACGTCGCGAAGGCTCCCATCTACTTCACGGACGATGTGATCTTCGACGTCCACAAGCGAGGTCTGCTCCAACTGGTGGTCATCATCCAACACCCCAGGGAGATGGACCCATCCCGTGAACTCTCGGCGGTCGATGCATGGTCTGATGGCCATGTCCTGGCATCAGAGGCTACCCATATCATACAGAAGACAGCCATGGATCTAGGTCCATCCCCAGCATCCCAGGGCGCGAACTCGATTGGTCGAGACGGAGTAGTACGACTGGCCTCTGCTGAGGAATTCGCGGCTAGTCCATTGTGCGTGGGTCGTCCAGAGCCCAGGTACTACGACCCATATTGGATACAGACCGCCGTTGAAGGCCGGAGATATGTACTTTTGCGGAAAGATCGATTTGTTTTTGCCGCGTGTAATGATCTGGCAGAGCTGAAATACGCCTTGCAGCAGCTGCAACCTATGTTGCGGGGTGAAGGATGGCAACGATAGGAAACGAGTGCTGAGACGATGAAGAGATTAATGAGTTTATGAACTATATAGCAGTGAACTACGAGCAGTCTCTCTTCTATCTGTCATCCATGGAGCGATCAAAGCACCATAAACTTCCCATCACTCATCTGTCGACTACTCGAAGCGCTTGAATCGAGGCTGACGCTGACAGCATGGTGTACCTCGATCATCGATGTCCGAGGAAGCTTTTGACCATGTAGTGAGAGGTGCTTCGTTTCGTCCAGATTGACTGTGCGACAGCGTGGAAACCTTGGTCAGCAACTCACTCGATACCACCGCTGATAGCATTATCGAACAACATTGATACTCGACGTCAGCAGGAGTGTGCCGACCAGCAAGAGCTCCCACGCCCGAAAATCATTTGAAAACTCTGTCTACAATTGAACTATATCCGGGCTCCAGTCTTAGTCCGCGAAATCTTCGCCTTCACATCCTCAAACACACGTGGCACCCGGAGGTACGTGAAGAACCTGCCCTCGGGGTCATGCTTCGCCCGCAAGCGCTCCAGCTTCTCAAACTTCTCGACCTGCATGAACTTCGCCGGGTGACCAGGGAGGTTCTCGTCCGCGAGCTGTGTCCCCGTGGACCATTCGTCGACGGCCCGAATCCGATCGACGACGTATTGGAGATTCGGTTTATCGTCTGCCGCATCGTCTGAGATGGCGTACAAGCTCATCCAGATCTTGGACTGCATGGAGAAAGCCATATCGGGGAGTTCGCGATCCTCGGGGAACCAGAACAACATGAAGAGGTGCGAGGGGGCGGGAGGGAGGGTGGCGATGATGTCCTTGACGGCCGGCAGTAACTTGACCACCGGTGAGTCGCTCCAGAAATTGTCGGTGTTGTAGTGTCTGCCACGATTATCCAAGATGGCCTCGAATCGCCCTCTGTAAAATGGGTATACGGTCAGTAAAAAGGATCGCTTCGCAGTGGGCTCCAAGATCTTACAGCATCGTTTTGAGGGTGCAGCGTTGGAAACGCTCAACGTGCATGGCTTGCTTGATTACTGGCAGATCATCCATTATCTTCAAGCCTTCGAGTGCTTCTTCCTCTGTCTCTGATAGTGCGTCTCCGTAAAACGCAATTGTAGGCTCCTTGAACCCATCTTGATCTCGACCAATGAAGGTTCCAACTTCCACTGACCGAGGAAGCTTATGAGCCTGTGCCTCCATGGAGAGATACAGTTCGTCCAATGCACTCACCGGCAGGATGTAACGGCTGTACATGATGCCGGTGGGCAGGACATGCAACTTGAGATAGAATCGGCAGACCACCCCAAAGTACCCTGATGACGGTCAACGGATGTCTCTCAGAGACTTGGTAATCTTATTCCATCAGTACTCACCACAGCCTGCCCCACGTGCAGCCCAGTAAAAGTCGGAATTCTCGTTCTCGTCGGCGTGGATGAGCTTGCCCTCGGCGTTCACCACATCGATCGCCGTGACGGATTCACATGCGATCCCCCACTTGCGTGAGTTCCAGCCAAAGCCACCTTGTAGCAGGAAGCCCCCGATCCCGACACTGGGACAATGGCCACCGGGGAACATCAGGCCGTGCGGCATGATTGCTGCGTTCAGATCTGCGCCGTGACATGCTGGTTGGACTTCCGCAGTGCGTTGCTCCTTGTCGAAGGTGAAGTTCTTCATGTTGACCATGTCCAGCAACATGCCTCCTTCACGCAGGAATGACGCTGTCCATGAGTGGCCGCCAGATTTGGCAATGACAGACATGCCAATCGAGCGGGCATATTGCACGGCGAATTCGACGTGTTCGTTTTGCTCGGGGTAAGCAATGATCTCGGGGTATCGCTCAGGTACGAAACCATTCCAGCAGGCGCCGCGGCGGGCTTCTTCGTAGCCAGGCTCATCACGGCGGAGGACCTTGAAACCGCAGTTCTCCATTGCGGCGTTGTGTGATCTTCTGTTCCTTTGGGACGTTCCGGTCTGGCAATGCTGACTTGTAGCGGCGCTTAATATGATGAGTCCTCTTTATAAATAAGTAACCCGGGCATTGTGGCAAGCCCCAGCAAGCCAAGCTGATTAGACTGCATGAGGTACTCCTTTGGGCAAATTGAATTGGCAGCCTTGCCACACTCTTGCCTAGACCGTTGTGAGACAGCGAGAACCTACATCCTCATCGCTCGTGATCGGAAGCGGGGAAGTGTTGGAGCCCCGTCGGCACGTCGTACGCATCCATGTGGGACCGCCCAGCACACCCCAATGGCGGCCTTTGCTATGGCTTCAGATCTCTAGAGCGTGATTGCCGACCACTAGGGGTCACTGGGACGATAGGGAGGACACAGAGATAAAAGCAATAGCACGCTCTGTCCCATAACGTTCCCACAGCACTGCAACTAATCACCATGGCGTCCTCCGCCGACCACGCTAATGGCAGCCACACACCAATCGTGCCACTCTGGATCAATGGCGAGGCCGCAACGGCAAGTAAGCCAGTCCAGTTCCCAGTGACCAGCTACGCCCAGCAGAAAGATGTTGTAGTTGCTGAATCCGCCGACGTCGACGCTGCAAAGCGAGCCGCCGATGTTGCCTGGTCCGCCTTCCAGACATGGCAGCATGCGTCCATAATCACACGCCGTAATCTGTTGCACCGATATTCTGCTCTGCTCCGGGAGCGTAGCGAACAACTGGTCGAGGCTCAAATCCTGGAAACGTCCGTCTCCAAACTATGGGCCGAGAAGAACGTTACTCTGGCTACGAACCTGATCGATGAAGTTGCCGCCTGCATCTCGCAGATCAAAGGCGAGATTCCACCTACTGCGACGCCAGGATCGATCGCTCTGGCATTCACCGTCCCACTTGGCCCGGTGCTCACGATTGCGCCATGGAATGCGAGTGTCATCCTTGCCGCACGGGGACTCGCCACTGCTATTGCAGCGGGTTGCACAGTGGTGTTCAAAGCCAGCGAGCTTTGTCCTCGTGTGCACCATCTGCTCGTTCAAATCTTTGAGGAGGCAGGGGTGCCGAAAGGTGCCATCAACGTCCTCCATACGAGGCGTGAAGATGCTGCCGAGGTCACAGAGGCATTGATCGCGCACAGAAGGATCCGTAAGGTCGAATTTATAGGCAGCGCAGGGGTTGGCAAGATCATCGGTCAAATTTGTGCCAAGCACTTGAAACCGGTTCTCATGGAGCTCGGTGGCAAAGGTCCGGCGATCGTGCTGGATGATGCTGATCTTGCGGATGCCGCCAAAAAGTGTATAGCTGGAGGTAAGACGTTGCCGACATGTTGGGACTAGGCAGGCATTGACGGGTCGCTAATGTCACCAACAGCATTCTTGCACCACGGCCAACTCTGTTTCTCGACCGAGCGGATCATCGTCCTCGAAAAGGTCGCCCCCGAATTCCAAGAGTTGCTCAAAAAGGAGGCACAAGCCTTCCCCGTCAGTAGCGGAGTCAGTGCTCGTATCGTCGAAGCCTCACAAGAGAAGCTGGTCGACGCAGAGAAAAAGGGGGCCAAGTTCTTGGTCGGGGGCCCTCGCTTCAAGAACAATTCGACCTTGGAGCCGACCATCCTCACGGGTCTCACGCCGGACATGGCACTCTGGGACGACGAAGCCTTCGGGCCCTCAGTCTCGCTCTATGTGGCTCCGGACGACGCTCACGCCATCGACATGGCGAACGATAGCGCATATGGCCTGAACGCTGCAGTCCACAGCACCAATATCGAACGTGCGTTGGCGGTGGCAAGGCGGATAGAGTGCGCGCAGGTCCATGTCAACAGCATGACTGCGCACGACGAGCGTAAGTGGGCATATCCGCGAGCCGGAGCTTCGACGGTGTTGCTGACCCATGTATAGCTACGCTTCCCGTCGGCGGTATGAAAGGCAGTGGTTGGGGCCGCAACAACTCTCTGTGGGGATTGCGAGAGTTCTGCGAGGTCAAGTTAGTCACGCTCAGCATGAAGGGCAACGACTTCTTGTAGATAAAAGTAGCAACCCATTTGCTTCTGGTCACAGCCGTGTTGATGGATTGAGCGCCTCTCAGCCTTATTGCATATCATTGACAGCACGATATCAGTCACGTGTGTGAGTTGCGACCTCCTTCGCCAAGGTGGCCAATTAACAGTAGTAGAGAGAGCCAGAGGACACACGTTCTAACAGTCAACCAACGGTATAGTTGACACCTTTGATGGTTAGTTAGTTAGCTTCAGAGCTAATAGTTGCTTGATCGTTACTTAATAGCCATTTTCTAATAGTTGGTTGATAGTTAGTTAAAGCCCTAAAATGCTAAGACATATAGTTAGTTATTTACGTGGTTATTATAGTTTAAGATTAACAACATCTCGAAATGTACTAACCAACTAACTAATGGTAGAGCAATCTTACAGTTGGTTAATTGATATAAGAAGGCCATGGTTGTTTGATTGATGGTCTCAAAACAACGATCAGTTAAGGAGGTTGGTTGGCTGTTAGAAGCACTGATCTTGGGATCCAGCAAAAACGACTATTCTACGTGTCGTCTGCTTGTTTACAGCAATTGGGCGTCAATTGCACATCACTCCAACGGTCTTCTGATATAGAGTGACAGCACTCTGCTACTGGCGACATCTCTGTCCCTCATACACGAGCCTGACGCCCGACCACCCCCTTCTCCCGGCAAGCAGCATCGATCGCCCCCGCCCCCAACCCCACCGACACCTGGGCCATCAAGCCTCTTGAAATGATCTGTCGAATTGTCTCAGGCTCAATCTAGACTCCTGGTTTCATGACTGCGGACGGGAGCCTTCTGATCACAGTTCGGCCCGCCCAGCAGATGCATGGACTGCCACATATGTCTTAGCCATAAATCAAAGCTGCGATCGAGGTGGTTCCACGGACGTGCTTCCCTCAGGGAAGATCAAGATCGGTTTGACCGTAGTCCCGGCTCTCATGTCATGCAGGGCCTGTTGGAACTCTGAAGCTTTATACTGCTTCACCAGCTTCTCCACGGGCAGCCTCCCTTCGCGGTACCATTGAATCATCTGCGGGATGTAGTCTTGGGGAATGGCGTCACCCTGCACAGCTCCCAGTATCTGCTTGCCCGTGTTCATGAGATCGGCCATGGGGACGTCCCAGTTGTCTCCAGGTCTGGCCAAGCCATTCTGGAGAATCCGACCTCGGTTCCGGACCATGTCGAAGGTCTGTCGTGCCAGACTTTGCACGCCGGTTGTGTCGAGAGAGATGTGCACGCCTTGACCGTCTGTGATCTCCATGACCCGTTGGACAAGTTTGATGGATTGATCACTCGTGTTGATAACGTGAGTGGCGCCGAGCTCTCTCGCAAGATCCAGCCTCGATTGCACACGATCGATTGCTATTATGATGGCGCAGTCCTGGAGTTTGGCACCCTGTGTGATCATCAGTCCTCCCGAACTGTGAAAGCGCTGCTTACTTGACTGCATTGACAACGTACCATGATTGCACTCAAACCAACGCTCCCCACACCTAGTACTACCACGCTGTCACCCTTTTTCGCGCCACCGATCCGGATCATCGTGCCACTGCCAGTCTGCACACCACAACCCAGCGGAGCGAGCAACTTTAGTTCCTCCTCGTTCTCGATCAGACCTTTCAAGTTGACCACCGTTCGCTCCTTCACGAGCGTCCTGCTTGAGAAGCTCGACTGCCCGAAGAATTGGCCACCGATCGACGAGGTCGCCGAGCCCTCCACATCAAACGAAGCATTGCCGATGAAGTTGAGATCCATGAGGTCTTTGCAATAAGCCGGATGATCGTCTGAGCAAGTATAGCATGAACCGCACGATAAATATGACAAAATTACTGGATCGCCTGGCTGGGCGCAAGTAACGTTCTTGCCGACCCTCTCTACATAGCCCGACCCTATACACCATTCCGAATGCTCAGCCTCAGGCCCTCATACCTCCCTCCGCACCGTAAGTCTGACTGACCTTCGTGACCCAGAACGCGCGGATAATAAATCAATGGGTTGTCTCGGGCCTCTTCCTCGGGCACATCACCAAAATGTACGTCCGCGAGGCATATGCCGCATGCCACAATGCGTACGACGAGCTCATCGTCCCGGCACGGCCGCAGAGTCACCCGTTCGAGATTCCATTGACCGGACGAAGCTGGTCCCCGAGCAACCAGCGCGACTGCGGTGTCTGGAGCGGCCATGGTTCGGTGTTGGGAACGGTAGCTGTGCTCAATGATCGATGATTGCAACACGATTGGCCGTCGTCGACTTGTCTTCAGTCGTACACTTGGCTTGCTGCAGTCCGTCACGGTCTACCAGCAACCTCCTGCCCGCGGCCCCCTCCGCTGTCCTCTGGTCCCCCTTGGCGATGCGGGAGACTTCCCCACATGTGGTTCACGTACATGAAGTCCTACTGCGGCGGGGTGTCTCCACATCGCTGCCACATTGACTACAGTTGTGGGGCGTCACGAGTGATGGCGACGAGCTGCGTGGTACGAATCTCGACCAAGCAACTTGACGCGGTCGATCGCGGAGAGCCCAGAGGATGATGAAACCAGAGTGCATCACGAGTGAGACATGCGATTCGCGAACAGGCACGTTCCGTTCGTCCGCGTAGCAGGACACCTCACCGTCCTCACGTCGGAGATGAACGGCGGCAGTGCTAGCATTCGGCCACACCTGACATAACAGGCACGCTTGTGATAACACCGCCAGTCAGCGGTGTCCTGGGTCCAGGGACTGTCACTCATTGACTTCAAAATGTTGTCTGGACGGATCGAGCTGCCTGGTAGCCCTTTGCTCCAAAGCTTGATAATCGTAATATTGTTCGGGGTTGGCTGGAAGGTAGTAACGACAATCTACAATCTGTACTTCCATCCTCTCTCCAAGTTCCCTGGTCCTCGCGCGGCTGCAATATCTGAAGGTTGGCTGTACAACCTATCAAGGTCCGGCAAGCAAGAGCCAACATTCGAGCAACTACATAAGGACTACAGTCAGACCAATCCGGGTTGTCCACCATGGATGACACTGAAGCTGATCTATCTCAGACACGCGGGCACTGAGGATTGCGCCCAACGAGCTACACATCACTGATGTCTCCCTATACAAGACTATCTACAGTCAATCCAAGCCGTATCCCAAGAATGAAGCATTCTACGATGCTTTCAACATCAAAGACACCATCTTCGGTGGAACCGACCCTACGGTGCACAAGGAGCGCCGGCGACGACTCAACCCCTTCTTTGCCAAGTCCGGCATCTTGAAGATCGAAGGGGCAATCTGGGAACATGTAGAGAGCTTGCATCGCCGGCTCGAAACACTGAGCAGGAATGGACGACCCATCATGGCCCTGAACGCCTTCCGCTGTCTGACCATCGACATCATCTCTAAATTCGCCTTCGCGAGCGCAAAGGGCCTCGTGGAAGATAGCGACGACAACTTCTACAACAAATACCTGGACACTTTCGACGCCGCCGTCGTCGTGATCTGGGACTCGATGTTCAACCCAACCGTCCGCACGATCGGCAACGCACTCCCTAAATCTATCATCTCTTCGATCAGCAAGGAGATAGACCTGATGATCAAACTCCAAGACGAGGGCAGAAAGTCCTACGAGGACTACAAGACACTGGCCCAGAGCGAAGCTCCCGTGATCTTCGACTGCATGAACGATCTCCCAGACGAGCCAGTCGCCAAGGAAGCCATCGACATTCTGGTAGCGGGAAGCGACACCACCGCGTTCACACTGGCTGCAGGCGTATGGCATATCACGCGAGATCCCACGATCAAGGAGAAACTCGCCCAGGCTCTAAGGGAAGCCGTCCCCAACACCAGCCAGCCTCCGAGCCTGTCGCAATTAGAATCCATCCCCTACCTCATGGCCTGTGTACAAGAGTCACTCCGGATAGCCATCGCAGTCCCAGGAAGACTCCCGCGGGTAGTGCCCGGAGGCGGCGCGGACCCGCTGCTCGTGGACGGCAAGGTCGTGCCACCCGGGACCATTGTCGGCATGAGTGCCTACACCATGCACAACGACGAGGAGACCTGGGGTGCAGATGCCCGACGATTCCACCCAGAGCGCTGGCTGGGGGAGAGCGGCAAGAGTCTTGCGTCGTCGCTGGTGACTTTCTCCAAGGGGGCGAGGAATTGTATCGGGCAGACTTTGGCGATGGCCGAGTTGACTTTGGCGTTGTTTATGGTGTATAGGAATTTTGAGGTTGAGTTGGATGCAGGGTGTGCGGATCCGTTGAGGACTTTGGATATGTTTTCACGGCAGATTGAGGGAGGCGGCGTTGTGCTGCGGATGAAGCCTGTGAGGGAGGGCAGGAATGCTTGATGACCATGGAGCAATCGACAGATCATTTTTCGTGGCTTGTGAAGTACTACTGTAGGACCGGAATGCCACGTAGCGGACCTATTGCATCTGAATAATTTGCTCTTCCACCTAACATGCCACGCCCAATCTATGCCTCATTCGGCACCAACGGCACGAGCAGATGCGAATCATACTCGCCACCCGTGTGAATCACAGCCTTGCCCTTGTTGTAAGACGCCTTGGGGATGAACGGCAACTGCTCAGGACGAAGATTGTGCCCAGCGATCGACAACCTCACCTTCTGTCCCTTCTCCCAAATCATGCCATGCGGCCACAGCTCGATCAACACGGGGACAATCTCCCCCGCCTTCAACTTCTGCTCTCGCTGGTGCGTGTACACGGGTCTGCTCGGCGTGCTCTTGAAGGGATCGGTCTCGCGATGGCTGACCCGCAAGCGGCCGTTCGAGCCTTCCGCCCAGAAGATGTCGACGGAGGGGTCCCCGGCGGCGTGCATCTCTCGCAGCTTCTGTCTCTCGGCGTCTGGGTCGTCCTGGAGCCAGCCCACGTCCATCGTCATGGTCTCGAGGGGTTGGCCGTGGGCATCGAGCTTCGTGAACTTGCAGTAGATGTCGAGATCATCCGTATCGATGGCCTCGATCCACAACTTGAGGGAGAAGAAGCCGGTGAGCTCTGTTCGCTGCTCGAACGTATGCTCGAAGGCTACGACGCCAGTGGCTGCATCGAATGTGACGCTGTGGGCCTGCTTGACAGGCTCATTCAAGACCAAGCTGGACGCGCTGCTGTCGAGGTGCAGCTTCGTTGGGACAACTCGTGCGAGCGGAAACTCACGCTCAGGCCGGTTGACAATGTCTTCGCCACCAGGGTTCAACACACACAGTCTGACCTTCGGGGTGTGTTCCCAGCCATTGGAGATGTCTTTCAAGTAGAAGTCGTAGAACTTGCGCAGGTCCTCGACGTTCTGCGGATAGTACAGGTCCGGCCACTCGTGGCTGTTGTGCACTCTCAGCCATTTCTCTTTGCTGGCGACGCGCGACCAGCCTTGAAAGGTACCGCGGCAGTGCAGGGCGTTCGTCCAGCTCGACACAATGTACATCGGCACATCGATCTTTTCCAGCTTGGCCGCACGACTTGCCCAATATTCGTTCCAGAGAGGATACTTCTTGGCCATGGCCTCGACATCTTCCGTCTTGCTGCCGCTCACGAGGGAGGGTGAGCAGTCGTCGAGGAGCCACTGTTGGAACGCGGGAGCTGGTACACCGCCCCTCATGAGATCGTCATTGTAGAGGTCATTCCAGCCCTCCCATGGTGCGAGACAAGTCAGATGTGGCGGTTTCTCTGCGCCGATGAACCATTGGGTCTGTGAGAGCCACGAGTTGCCCGCGTATGACACCCTAGAGCCGCGAGTCAGTCGAGGTGAGGTGGTGCCAAAAGGGGCAGGTTCATCACACCGTCCATTGCACCAGGGCTGCTCTGCTAGCCACTCCACCAGATCATAGCCGTCCTGTCCGTCTTGCGTGCAGTTGATGTGGGTGTTGCCTTCGGACTTCCAACACCCTCTCGGGTCTGTCGCACATCAGTCATGGTCAGATCTGCATCAACCGGCTTACTGACCAGGACAGACGATCGCATAGCCGTGGTGGACCCAGTATGCCGGATCCAGCGCCTCGAACTTCTCCAGCGTGCTGACGGTACTCTTTGGCACGCCTGATCTCCAGTGGAACTTGTCGAAGAAGTCCCTGTTGACACCGCCGTTCTTCCCAAACGGGCCCGCCTGCACCACAGCAGGCACGGATCGTGCAGGGGCATTCGGCGGCCGATAGACATCGGTGTAGATGGTGACCCCGTCGCGGAGCTTGACTGGGATATCCCGTTCATGGACAATATCGCATGGCAGTGCTAGAGCTCCAGGACGGAAGATCGTGCCCTGTGGATAGACCTTTGTTTCCTGTCTGAAGCCAGGGTAGAGGGGATGTTCGGTGCTTGGGAAACCATCGCGGTAGAGCACGTCGATCGGTCCGATCTTCTGTAGGCCCGCCATCTTGTCATCAATCAATCGTCTCAATCTGCCGCGGAAAATCGAGTGGTGGTTAGTGAAGATGCCGGATGGACGTCGCCACGACTGTCAAGGGCCGTCTTCTCCTGATATATAAACCACCATCGCCTCTCAGTGTCGCCCAGGACCCAAGCCACCCTGATGCATGGCAGAAGGAGGCGCCATGGCTCCAGCGAGAATCCTGCCCAGGTCCCCAGGTGATCTACCAGACTGGCCTCGAGTCCTCGGAGTCCGGACAGAGGGCGACCGAATCGTCCCGCCACCGCCAAGTCAGCGCTGATTGGATCCCACATGCTGTGAAGGTCCCTTAATAAGGGGAGGCTCCACTCATCTGCAGTCTTCGCCGCCAACAGCCAGAAGAGACTCAGGCCGTCTCGCTGCACCTATGACCTCTCACGACCCTTCAGGACACAAGGCATTGGCTTCTTATTAGCATCGTTGCCGACTTAGCATTGCCAAGAGTATATCTTCTCGTCATAGATATTATTGTTAATCAATCCTCGGGTCGACAGCTTGATCCTGCAGGATCCTTGGCTGTCCCTCGAAGGTGGTGTTTGCCCCACAGCTCGTCGCCGGGGGATCGGAACCGCCGCCGCCAAGGGACCGGGGCAGAGGGTGGGAGTAGGGGGCGTGGCAGGCAGCATGGGAGCGTTCAAGGTCATCATCGTTGGCTCCGGCCTGGCCGGGTCATGTCTAGCCAACGGACTGATCAAGCACGACATCAATGTGCAAGTGTACGAGCGAATGCGGAGGGAGTCCCGACGTGAAGGCTACCAGATCAGGCTCGGCGAATATGGACTCAAAGGAATGCGCGCTTGTCTCGAGCCCCCGGTGCTCACGTCGGTCCTGGCGAACCTAGGCCGCGCAGGAGGCACGAGGGAGTCGGCGCCAGCGATTTACGATTCCAACTTCACCACTCTTCTCGACCTCTCCGGTCTGCCCGGCTATCCAAAATCCGCGGCGATCAATCGAGCCGTGCTGCGAGACACGCTCGCGCAGCCTCTCGAGCATGCCGGCCGGTTACATTACGGCAAGCAGTTGGCGGCCTACGAGATCATCCACGACGGCGAAGACGAGCGAGTGCAAGTCCGCTTCACGGATGGGACGAACGAGGTCTGCGACATTCTGGTCGCGGCGGATGGCTCGCATTCCAGGGTGAACAAGCAGGTCGGGCTCAACAACATCGCCGACGTGCCCGAGGCGCAAATGATGATTGTCAAAAGCGAGCTGCCCACCGAGAAATTCTTGCGAATGCGTCCGGAGCTGACGAGGACGCCCGTGGCGTCATGCAATGATGGACTATCATTCTACTGGGCGACCTATCTCCCCGACCAGCTCGACATGACCAGCTCATCGAGCAAAGCCCGATTCAAGGAAAGCAAAGGCTTCGACGACTCCAGATCCTCATGCATGCTGGGCATATCATTCCCGCAAGACCGTGCGCCGTCCGATCTGCGGGAGTGGTCGCCCGAGTCGAAGTTCCAGTTCGCGCAGAAGCTCGTGGCGGGATGGTCGCCCATCTACGAGGAGATTGTCGAAGCTGTGAGAGGTCACGATTTCTATGTCTTCGTCCCGAGGCAGGGCACGCAACCAGCGGCGAATTGGAGGGCAAAAGTGCAGGACCCGAAGACGCCTGAGCTGGGGCATCCACGGGTGTGGTTTGTGGGCGATGCGATCCATGCCATGTTGCCGGGGAGGTGAGGATATCATTCTCTCCGAGAGCTCTCTACGTCAAAATGCTAATGATCGATCAGGGGCATGGGCGGGAATCAATCTCTGCTCGACACGGCAATGATCCTACCGCATCTCGTCGAGCTCAGCAAACAGGCGGAGCAGAATGAGAATCAACTCCCTCGGGCCCTCCTCGCACGTCACGTCAACGAGTACGAGGCGGAGATGATTCCAAGGTCGTTCGAATGGGTGCGGAAGAGCGCTCAGGGAATGGTGAGCTCCTCTAGCATTTCTCTTCGCTCTGCCAATCGCTGACTTATGGATCTCAGTTCTTGGAAACTTCAACGTTTCAAGCCAGAGCATTCTTCTTCGTCGCCCGCCTGGTGGTGGGTGCTATAGCGACGTTCTACCGCGTGCTGGGGCTGTTCACGCACGTCGACGCAGAGACTCTGAACTTGAATGTATGACCAGTGTGGATGAGCATATGGCACAGCGGGTTTGGTTTGAGACCATTTGCATTGATCGACAGTCTTACTTATCAGCATTGTGTATAGAGTGAACCACGTAACAGTATCACTCCCTGCGACGACATACACTCCAGTTGTAGACATACCCATGAAACCAGACTCGCCACCCCGAGCATCATGGCATCCACCACAACTGAAGAAAAAAATCGCCGTTGGACCAAAAGCGGGGCGTCCCCGTCCCCACAATGATGCCCCTTCACCCAAGCGACCAAGCCTCCAACCCTCCCAAAACACTGAAAAAGGTAACCTCCCTTCAATCCCAGCCCCAGCACCAACCAACCAGGAAGCCCCCCCTCCCCCCCCAAAAACCACCACCATGTCCAACAACCCGCCAACCATCGAATGGTTCGGCACCACAACCTTCCGCCTCAAAGTCAACAACCTCACCATCTTCCTCGACTCCTGGCTCGAACGCCCCTCCGTCCTGCCCAAGTACCTCGACATCGACGCCGTGACCGAAGCGGACTACATCGTCATCTCGCACGCGCACTTCGACCACCTGCCCGGCGCAGACCGGTTGGCCCTGAAGACCGGAGCCCAGGTCCTCGCGAACTCGGAGGCGATCCGCATTCTGCGCGACGCGGGGGTGCCAGAGGAGCAACTGATCAACGTCGCGGGTGGCGAGCGGGTGCCCCTCTTCACCAAGGAGGTGAGGGCGCGAGCGGCCCGGGGAGCATGCGACGTCGCGCCCGATCCGCCCACCGCCCCACCCCGGCCGGCGGGGGAGCTGGCGGCGGCGGCCGTGGATGTCTGGCCCAGTCTGCACTGCCTGATGTCCGGCGACCACCCGGACGTCTTCAACACGGCCACGAGATTCACCTCCGACGACCCTTACGCCAGCACGCTGAATATCTCGCGGGGGATGAGATACGCACTGCTGCAGCTCGACCGACTGGTCCCCGAGGAGTACCGGGACGACGGGATCAAGTCGTTCCTAGCTTACATTCACGATCCGAAGAATAAGTTCTCGCATTGTGATGGTGGGCAATTGATGTACAATTTCCGGTTTGACGGGAAGGCGGTGCTGTTCAATGCGCACATGGGTGCTTACGAGGGGATCATGAGGAGCTTGAGGCCGAAACCTGATATTGCGATTTTGGGGGCGGCGGGGCAGCCGAATCATGACGGGAGGCCGTTTGAGGGGTCGCCGGCGGAGTTTGCGAGGTGAGTGTGCTATTACGGTATGGTGGTAAAGGCAGTGGCGAGGCTGATGTGAAGGTGTGTAGGTTGGAATGCGAGTGGTTGGAGCATCCCGGAAAGGTGATCTGGTGTCTGCATGACGAGTCGTAAGTCGTATTTCCTGCCTGGTACATTCGATGCTCGATGTCGTAGTCCTGACCGTCCCGCCACAGACCTATTCGACCCTACCGAGTGGACACGACAGCGGCGACGACGGCAGTCAACGAGCAGACGAAATCCAAAGTCTGGGATCTAAAGCCAGCAACAGTGTATCAGCTGTTCGATTAGATCTGTCGCCAACTACAATGGTACCTGGCAGTATAATCAAGCCTGCCAGCACCTCCCCATCATCACCCGTGACGTGGACGAACCACATCTACCTCCATCACCTCCACATCCTCATTCATCCTCATACCCTCCACCCATCCCCACCAACTTCCACATCCACGTTCCCCTACCACCATCCCTCCCCACCCACCTCCCTCGCAACAAACCCCCTAAACCCCCTCCATCGTCCAGACCCGATGAAACCTAATATACATAAGCCACTCAGGGTCCCAATGCCACTTCTCCTGATCGCAGAGGATGGAGGTGAGGGCTTCGTTCATGACGAGCAAGAAGCAAGAATGTAGAAGGCGACGGGCAAGAATAGCTACATGTACATAGAACTGCATGGATGTATGTCATGTAGTGTTGATGGAAGCGCGGTAGCTGAATGGTCCATGATAGGATGGGGATGAATGTTAGAAGGATGTAGTATGGTGGGAGCATAAAGGCGAGCTAGACGGCAGGGTTGGATTGTATGTAGGTCGACATGTAGCCACGTTAGTCTCTTCAACGCGGTTGCAGAGGACGTGTACAACATACGATCCCAATGAAGGGTGCAATGAAGTAGAAAACACACTCCATGACCAGCCTCACTACCCTGGCTCTCAATCTCACAAATCACCGCCACCAGCGCACACCGCCTCTCCTCACAAAACATGCACCACCGCCACCCCAACCCCAACATACACCTCCACCGCCCGCGCAACCACAACCCTCTTCAAACCCCCCTCACCTTCCGATAGCTCTCGGGCCTCAACACACCCAAAACCCACTTCCCCACGCCCACCGGGCCCAGACTCACCCCCAACACCGCCCCGAACCTCCACCAGAACCCTCCGCGCACCAGAAACCCCAGATCGTAATACCCGCCCAGAAACGGCAAACTGCCCAGATACAACCCCGCTGTCGCGAGGATACTGAACACCATGACGGGATGCCACGTCACGATCTCGACCGCGACCATCAGGATCTCGTTGAAGATGAGGGCCGAGTACGACACCGCGACCATACGCTTGAAGCCCGGCGATTCTTCCCAGCCATCCGTCACGGCAGCAGTCGTGCTGTTCAGCGCACCGCCGCCAAGGTACGCCGGCACCAACACCTCGCTGCCGCCCTGCACCACGCAGCCCTGCCACACCGAGACGAGCACCCAGCCCGCAAAATTCCACCACCCCAGACTCCCGCCTCCGCCTCGCCTGCCGCCCCCGACCTCCCGATACAACTCCGGGTACAGCCTCGCCTCGCCTTCATCGACATCGCGGTCCAGCACTAGACTGAAGACAGGCATCATCGTGTACACGGTCGCGTAACCCACAAGCAACCAATCCCGATACAACGCGATAGGTTCAAACCGACTCGCGACGCTGAAGACAGTCTGGCAGACACTGATGATCAGGCCGCGATGCATGACGAACAACGCGAGCTTCGCGCTCCGCTGATAACTGTTCCGGCCATGCCAGAGCAGTAACTTGGTCAGGTGGGAGAACTGCGTGATGCTAAAGTCAGCGGCCAGAGACGCCTGCCGGCCTTCCTTGCCGACGATGCCGATGCCGACGTCCGCGGCTTGGATCATGGAGACGTCGTTGCCGCCGTCGCCGATGCAGGCGGTGCGTTTGCCGGTGAAGGCGCGGATGAGGTGCGCGACGTCGGCTTTTTGTGTCGGGGAGCAGCGGCAGGCGATGACCGCGGGGAGACGCACGGCGGTGGATATGAAGGTTTCTCGATGGTGCTTAAGGTATAGAGCGAGGGAGGCGCCGTCGATGAGGAGGGCGGCATTAGGTTGGCTGTGGAGGGGTCCGAGGGCGTCAAGGGCGACGGATTTGGACTTGAGGTTGGAGATGGTGTGGATGTATTGGCCTCTGGAGACGAGTTTGGAGGAGACGGCGACACAGCGCGCAGTCTCGACTTTGTCGCCAGTGAGCATCCAGATTTTGATCCCCGCGTTGCGGAGCAGTTCGAGGGAGGGTTTGACGGAGGGTTGAAGTTTGTCTTCTACGCCTGTGACGCCGAGGAGATCTAGTTTAGTCTCTAGGTGCTGCTTCACTGTCCTCGCCATGGCTGCATCTCGATTCCGAAGACTTAAGCTGGCTTCGGTGTAGGCGAGATTGAAGGCAGAGTACTGTTCGCGGCTGAGGGGCTTGCGGCCGACGACGAGTGTTCGAAGACCTTCGCGCGCCATGTTGCCTGTTTCTTCGTCGAGCCAGTCGTTGGCGGCGACGATGGCTGTCATGACGGTGTCAGCACCTTTTTGGTAAAAGACAATGTCGCTTTCTTCGTCTCGTTTGAGGTCGGCATTTCGAATGAAGCGGACAATAATGCCCATGCGCTTGCTGTCGGATGTGAAGGGGAAAATGTTGAGGATCTCGACTCTGACGACTGGTTGATTGGAGTGTGCGGACTGTAGAGTGATGGATTTGCGGTCGCGATGTACAAGACGGAGTCCGACGGCTTCGGTCCATTGCACAATTGCAATCTCATCTGGGCTGCTGGCCTGGTATGCTGTCGTTGGTTGTCCATCATCATCCTCCTCGATCGTGGGTGTGACGTTGTGGCACAGTGCGAGAGCCAGCACGAGATCTCGAACGCGAGTTCCGATCTCTCTTCGCGTCCTGGTGGTCCCACCTAGCGCGCCAAAGCCCGCCGAAGGAGCATACAAAGCACCATCTTCCGCGCCTTCAGGCAAAGCAAAAGCCTGCTTCACATACCCTCCCACTTCCTCCATGGCATCACCGCCGTAGCTCACAGTTCCGACGTGCACCTTTTTCAGCTCCATCTCGTTTCGTGTCAACGTCCCCGTCTTGTCACTCAACAGATACTCGATCCTCCCCAGATCCTCCGGGATAGTACTGGTCCTCACAACAGTTCCAGGAATGCCAGCATCCCTATGTATGAACCAAGCATACACCGACTTTCCCATGTCCAGGTTCACTCTCAGACTGATGGGCACAATCGTGCTGAATAAGATGAGAAATCGCATGAATGCCACATACCACTCTCTCTTCTGCCCTTCCAGCCCCTCGACTCGCTCCAAGAAGACCAGCAGGCCGGAGAGGAAAGCGGTGAGGAAACAGAGGACCTTGGTCAGACTGTTGATCTCGAGCTCAAGCAGACCAGTCTTGGACCGCGAAGCGGAAGTCGAAAGAGCGGCGCGAGTTTGAGCACCGGTGTAGACTACTACTGCGTGAACCGTCGTGCTGGAGGCCAGCACCGTGTTGGCCCAGGCAGTATTGTCGATGGTAAGCGGCGAAGACTTTGAAGTGCCCTCGGCAGCCCGCTCATCTGAGTGGTCCTTGTCGATGTGCGGATCATAGGCTTGGCGTTTCTGCTTCCGAAGGAGTTCGATGGTGCCGACAAAGTCGTTGACCTTCTTGTCCGGTTTGCCCGCTGTAACTCTGAGGCGCATGTACTCGCTGGCAGGTAGGGTCTGTGCCAAGGGCGAGGCAAGACGTAGCTTCCAGTCTGTCTCGCCGTCAAGTTGATCGGTACGTATGAAAGCCTCGCTACCACCTGAAGGATCTTCCGTCGTGGTCTGGTCGTCCAGCTGTGTACCCGTAGCAGCTTCTTCTTGCGGCCTCGAATCGGAAGACGAGGCCCGCTCGCCCATATCGACCAGCGTCGTGTCGCTGTCTGCCTCGCCATCCCCATGATCCGCAGCTGACACGGCTGCTTCCGTCGAGAAGCTCTTCAAGATGACCACGTCCGCCGGCACCCGCTGATCCTTGCCCAACACAATCACATCGCCCACCTTCAAGTCCTTGCTGGGCTTGAATATCTCCATGACACTTGCAGAAGGCGCCTCAACACCCTCCACCGCCTCTTCCTCCCTCTCAGCCTCCGCCAGCCGATCATCCCCCTCCACCCTCCTTCGCTTCCCGCGCTTGCGCTCCGAAATACTCTTGATCTTCCTCTTCCTACTGCCCTCCACAGTCCTCCCTCCACCTCCACTCGGCTCTCCAAACCGCAACACCTTGTACGCCTCGCTATTCGCCTCGTTGTCCCTCTTCCGCCTGTAGATGTCGTCGTACGCCTCTTTACCCAACGTGATGCTGATGACAAACGCCAGGGGCGCAATATACGTCATCAAGTACCCAATCCTCAGCGCGGGAATGACTTGGGAGAGGGCGACCAGGAGGAAGTACATGTTGAAGAAGAACTTGAACTCGTTCCACAGCGTGCGCGGGAGGAAAGACCAGGGCGTATACTTGGCATTGCTGATGGCGTTGGGCGGGAAGCGCGCGCCCTGCTTCTGGCCGACGCTGATGGTGCGGTTGGCGGAAGGATCGTGATCGTCCTCGGGTTCGTCGTCTGTCTTCGTCGCCGCCGTCGATGGTAGATGAACGGGGCTGTTGTGTCGGTTGAAAAATGGGATGAAGCGCCATATATCGTTTCTCGTCTTGGTCGTATATCGAGCGATGCTCTGCTGCGACACCCTCCTGGCGCCCGCATCCTCGCCGCCGCCGCCATGACTCGCGTTCCTCCGTGACTGTCCCAGCTGATCCTCCTCCTCCTCCCCGCGCTGCTCGTCACTGCCGACCAAGGCCTCCAAGTCTTCCGCGTCTTCGTCTCGCGGTCTTCTCCTCCCGCCGAAGCGCAAGTTGCGCAGCGGAATCCGCCCGCCAAAGTCGTAGCTGATGCGAGTTGAACTGGCATGGCGATGTGTCTTGGGGTGAGGGTTGTTGGCGGTGGGGACGGGGTCGAGTTCGTCGAGGTTCAGGTCGAGGTCGTCATCGTCGTTGTAGGACGATTCGCCGTGCGGCTGGTGGTAGCCTTCTGGTGCACTCATGCCTCATCTCGTGGTCAGGAGCGGCGGCAAAGATAGGCTGCTGGCGAAGACTGGCTTCGACTGTCTGTCCTCCCACTATACACAATTGAAATCACATCAAAACTCTTTGTCTGCGGTTCCCAGGCCACGACATTCACATGCTAGCGCCTCTCTTGTGGCGGCTGATGCACCGGGTCGGGCCGAGCCGAGCCGTCGCTCTCAGAGAGCCGATCTGTTTCTAAACTATAGCTCAAATATGTACATCGTGTCCTTGTGCCATACATGTAGAGAAGCGCCGTGAACTGCTTCTCCAGTCAAGATTGTCGCTGAAGAGATTGATGTGACAGGCTCGGATTGGTCCACAACCACGATTAGCATTGCTGTATATATCTATATTGGGCCAACCCAATCAGGTCTACCTCGACTCTAAACTCTCGCATCTCCCCTATGGATATGCCAACTCACTTGCTTCGTGATCAAAATCCTCCGTCGACTCTCCTCTGATCCTCGATCGTCAAACTCAAGCCCATCACACTCTCTCGTGGACGGCGTCATGACGTGCTCGAGCGTCACCGGCGACGTGCACTCGCCCCCCTCGTGGGCTCTCGTGGGCGTCCGTGGATGATACGCATACGCATCGGTCGTAGCCAGTCGACTCTGATCGTAGACTTCCTTCACCTCGCCCCGGCAGGGTCTGAGTTCTAGATCGCTGCCGCTGTGGGTGGAGCCAGGCTTGCTGCGGTCCTTGGAGCCTTTGCCTAGACTCCGCAACGTCGACATCATGCGGCCAGTGCTGTTAGTATTCGATCGGGATGCATTGAGGGAATATTGGGTCGCGGCGGCAACCCCGTAGTTCGTGCTCAGCCCGCTGACGAAAGGCCGGAGAAGCGGTATCGACGCTGAGATGAGGGAGTAGTTCACTTGCGTCGCAGTCCACACGACGTAGAGATCTGCGCCCAAGGTGAGATCGGTCAGATTCGAGCCGACTTTGAAGGTCACCATGCGGAGTGCGATGAACGCGATGAGCGGGAGCCGGAAGCCAAAGGCGATGAGCACCACTGACTTGTTGATCCAGGAGGTCTGGAGGTTGAAGATGAGCATGGCGGCGCTGGAAAATATCAACAGCTCCGTGATAATGTCCAGGGCGCAAATGAACATCGATCGAGCAGTCTTTTCAACACGGTCAGAGGAAGTGTGTTTCTTATCGAGTGTTACTAGCAGACTTACGATGCCTGTGCACTGCCCTTCGATGTAGACCCAAGGATGCCTCAGATCGCACTTGAGAGCCCATAAAAGCATGGCAAGGATGGACCAGAGGATGCATACTGCTGTGATGCAGTGTATGTAGCGCCGATGTGACTTCACGGGCGTGAGTCGTATCACAAATGCAGATACCGACCCCTTTGCAAACCCAAGTCCCAAGACAGACAGTATCTGGACTGCATATCTGCACTTCTGCAGACTCTCTAGGTCTGCCGGATCGACCAGATGCGCGGCCTTGCCCAGCCCTTTCGTGGTGGCTGCCATAAGCACGGACTCATAGATCACCGCACAAAAGAAGCCGATGCCGATGAGCGCGTCGTCCAGACCATATCTTTGCTTGAATGATGACCTGACCGTTATCCTGATGATCGTGGAAAGGAGCACCATGCAAAGGCCCAGGGCTGTGGCAATGACAATCCATCCGGTGTGGTCCTCATCGGTGATTACGGTGAAGGGCGGGTAGTATCCTTCTGGCACCTTGAATTGGCCTTCTCCATCCATTACTGCTAACTCGAGCGGCACATGGAGTCGCGTTCCTCTTGAAAACTCTCATCGAGACCGACCAAGCTGCAAAATATCTCCCAGTGGGGACGAGAGCTCATAACCCGAATGACCCTCAAACACCACAGTACGTTCCCACCGCCAAGCACATCGAGGTCCTCCCGAGGCTGGGATATTGCCAGAAGGTCCGATAGTCCCTTCTGTGTGCGAACCGCGACTCGCGAGCAATCGCACTAGTCACTCAACAGCCAGAAGAAGATGCCTGCGGTCCGTCCGGAACAATGGCCGGTACAATTTGTCCCAGAGGTAGGAGGAAGCACGCAGCCATGCGCCCCATCTTGCAAGCCTGCCAATCGCAACCTGCCAGCATCATGCTGAGCTCCCCTGAGCCGCACAGGCCTATTGATCAGGTGGTCTCGCGGAGCTTGCATCAACGTGATGGTTCCGGGACACACGCTGAAGGATGATCGATCTGGAGTTCCAATATCAATCATCTAGTCCGTTGGTGTGAAGTACAGAGGACTAGTCCGATCCTTCGCATCCTCTGATTACTCTGTTCACGTAATAGTCGTAGTAGCCAACCTGGAAGCTCTCCTAACTGTTTCGACTGAACCTCACCGGGAACGTCAGTACCTTAGACTCTCAACGTCCAGGACGGGCATGGAGTCAGCGCTGACGATCGGAGATTTCACGACGAGGCTTCATGCGGTCCGTGGCCGGTACCCTAAGCCCCAGAGATATCCCGCTCAGGTGAGTGTTGATCATGAGAAGAGGCAAGTGATAATGACAGGCTACGGTCGGTACGTAGGTTTTTAGATGGCTGATCCGGAGTAAATCCGCTCAAGGTTCCTCCCTCTCCCAACATCACCTCCTCACACCGCACCGTGACCAGAACGTGACTTTCAATGAGGGTTAACTTGCCGATGATGATATCAGCCGCCTCTGGCAAGGCGATCGTAGTCCCCTCAGCCCTGCGAAGAGGGAACAGGGCTGGCTAAAAGCTTGTATGGCCCCGAAGTCCCGCTCACGCCTGATCTGAGAATACTCATCAGCGATGCCTTGAGGGCACCCGGAGTAGAAACGGTATCGAGTCCTCGATGATGGGCGCCGGCGGCCTCGTATCAGATTCGACCGAGAGTAGAATATGCTTGGCATCTTCAGCAAAGCGTGCATCACTATGCATGCGTTGTGCATCCTTCGCTCGCAGATCAAACCTGCCTAGTCGGCCGTCTGTTCACATGAAAAATTCGGCCAGGATGGGGCCCACGCTGCCCTGCTCTGCTGCCATCCCACAGATCTCGTGAGAGTTTCATGACCCGCCGCATTCTACCCCCCCGCTGTCTGGACGGCGACAATCGCCACAGTATGGCAACGACCAATATGGCGACGAGCTTCAGCAAAGAGAATACGGTCATATCGTCTAGAGGAGATGACGCCGAGGACCGCCTGGGGAAAAGCGCCGTGCGTTCTGGCTCCATTCCGCAGAAGTACATCGGTACGGAGGCGGACAGGAGAGACATGATCACTTTGGGCAAGAAGCAGGTTTTGCGTGTAGGCTGAAAGGATCCGTCGTCTGTGTGTCAAGGCAAGCTGACTGTCTGGTACTTGTAGCGCAACTTCAAGTTCATCACTAGTGAGTGCGGATGCTGACGGCAGCATGGTCGTGCACGAACTCACATGGCATCGCAGTGCTTGGCTTCGGGTCCACCGTCATCTGCAGCTGGGAAGTGATCTTGCCCGTCTTCACCTTTGTCCTGACCGACGGCGGCACGGCAGATCTTTTCTGGGGTTACATAGCGGTGGCCATCGGCATGATGTTCATCTATGCGAGTAGGTGGCCTCCCGAGATGCCAGGAAGACATGTGCTCTGACCCTTTCGACATCAGGCCTCGCCGAGATGGCATCCATGTGCCCCACCGCCGGCGGCCAATACCATTGGGTCTCGGAGTTCGCACCACCACGATTCCAGAAAGAATTGAGCTACCTGACTGGATGGCTGTGCGCCTGTGGATGGCAAGTCTTCCTCGCAGCAGTCGCCTTCATGGTGGCCGGGATGATCCAGGGTCTGATCGCCCTGAACCACCCGGACTACGGCTTCGAACACTGGCACGCCACGCTGCTCACCATCGCCCTGATGATCTTCGCAGTCGTGTTCAACACGGTGCTTGCCGTCCGTCTGCCGCTCGTCGAAGGCTGCGTGCTGATCCTCCACGTCGCTGGCTTCTTCGCCATCTTCATCCCCTTGTGGGTATTGGCGCCGCGGGCCCATCCCGAGGACGTGCTGTTCACGTTCTCCAACAACGGTGGCTGGCCAACGACCGGCATCGCGGCCATGATCGGGCTCTCGACACCCATCACGGCGCTCATCGGCTACGACTGTTCCGTGCACATGAGCGAGGAGTTGCAAGACGCTTCGACCAACATGCCCAAATCCATCATGTGGACTGTCGGGCCCAACGCCGCCTTCGGCTTCCTCATGGCCGTCACCATGATCTTCACCTTGGGAGACGCAGAAGCCGTCCTCGAAACGCCAACGGGTCAGCCATTCATCCAATTATTCTACAACGGCGTCCGAAGCAGAGCGGGCGCAAACGTCATGACCGCCATCGTCATCATCAACCTGACTTCCTGTTGCATCAGCGAGGTAGCCACTGCGTCGCGACAACTCTGGTCCTTCGCGCGCGACAACGGCCTGCCCGCATCACCATGGCTTTCGCACGTCGCCGCCGACTGGAACATCCCCATGCGTGCGGTCATGGTCTCGTTCGTCATCACATCGCTGTTGGCATGTATAAACCTCGGCAGCACCACGGCACTGAACGCGATCAATTCTCTCGGCGGCGTATCGATCCTCTCGTCTTACTTCGTGACCATAGCTTGCCTAGTCTGGAGACGACTCTATGGCGCACCATTGCCACCAAGGAGATGGTCGCTAGGGAAATGGGGCCTGCCCATCAACTTACTGGCACTGTGCTGGATCATTCCCATGTGGCTATTCGAGTTCTTCCCGCTTGCACAGCCAGTCACTGCAACGAACATGAATTGGAATTCAGTAATGTTTGTGGGCGTTCTGGTGCTAGCAGCAGTGTACTATGCAGCGGTTGGACGACATATCTATACAGGTCCTGTAGCACAAGTCAAGCGCGAGCAGTAATGATCTATCGAGAGAGACCGGGAATGTTAGCATTCAAACCGTAGAGCACACAACGACGTGCTCGATTGCAGAGCTTGGGAGCATCCAGGCTGTATTCCAGATCCAGCCGTGGGACTCAATCAGGACCTTGCCAGGACAGATGGTCGTTTGGAGGAAATAAGTATCTGCATCACTTTCCGATAGAGCGCTACATTCCAGCAATGCCATCACAACTTGCCCGACAAGCTCTGCGGCCACACCTCGCCAACAAAGTCCTCCATATCTTTGATAAAGAGATCCGGTCTCTCCATAGCCGCAAAGTGACCGCCTTCCATATGCGCTCTGTACCAGACCAGATTGCCAGTCTTCGCCACCCAATCCTTGGGCACCGGCGCAAGCTCTTTGTGGTGCCAGCTATAGCCCAGCGGCTTCTTGATGTAGAAGGCCGGGTCCGGGTGAATGAAATTGGACTTCGCGCCAAAGAACTGGCGGTAAGAATAAATCGCGCGAGGGAAAGATTGGGTGAGCCAATACAGCGTGACGCCGTCGAGGATCTCGTCAAGCGGAGGGTCTTGGTCGGACCATTGGAGGAACTTCTCGCCGACCCTGGTCTCGAATGTCAGGTCGGGAGGTCCATCATGCGTGAAGGGTCAGGAGACTCACCAAGCCAGCAACGCGATGGGACTCGAGGACAACACCAAACCGATAGTACTCGGCCGCGTGCCGTGCTCTCGAGCGTACGCATTCCCCAGCCACCCGAAATTATTGTACCGCTCCAAACCCTGCTTCTCCTCAGCACTAAGCTTGTCAATGTCCTCCTGACTCTCATGCGACGCCCCGATTACCAGGTGCAAATGCGCGACTTTGCAGGCCTCGTGCTTGACGGCAAGCACTCTCGCAACGAAGCTCCCTACATCGCCGCCCTGGGCAATATAGCCCTCGCCAAAGCCTAGGCCAACCATGAGTTTGTCCATCACCCGCGACATGTCGAAGATGTCGAAGTTTTTGTCCAGAGGCGGGCCGTTCGAGTAGCCGTAACCCGGCAGTGAAGGGACGATCAAGTGGAATGGAAGCGTGTCAGGGGTGCATTTCTTCTTGATCTGCTCCAGCGTGCTCACGAACTCTAGGAAGCTGCCTGGCCAGCCGTGCAGCAGTATCATGGGTGCAGCATCGGCCTTGTTCGAGAACAACGCGGCAAAGTGAATCTCGAACGGATATCCACTGTCCTCGATCGACGCTGTGAAGTTTGGCAGGGCATTGATCCTGTCCTCCGTCTTGCGCCAGTCATACTTCGTCTCCCAATGCTTCTTCGCATCTTCCATCCACTGACGGCTGATACCGAAGCTCGTGAAGTCCTTTACGTCAGTGATCTGGTTTTCGTAGGTCTTGGGTCCAATCTTGGACAGTCGGACGAGCTGCTTGAAGTCATCGAGCTCTTCTTGCGAGACATGTGCCTTGAATGGCTGGATCTTAAGTGAAGCCTTGGATGGGATGGTATCAAACGACATGATGAAGTTGTCGCCGTGATTGTATGTTACTTGCCTGGATGACGCTCGCCTGCGGTTGTCAGGTCGATGGTTCTAATCGTCTGAAGTCTACAGGTGGTTGGAGCTCTAGCAGCGACATTTCTGACGTCGTACCTGTAGCTGCAAGCTGCAAGATTCCAGGTTGACCGTGAGCTGGAAAGAGGGGTGCAGGTGGTGGTCTGGATTGAGCTCGGACCATGCTTCACACACTTGCTGCCATTCACCTACACGTCTGGGAGCGCGCCTCCACATGCACGCCACCATAGTATGTGATACTGCCTTGATGCTTCGAGATGGCACAATGCTTTTCGCCCACAGATCCCAACTTTGCCGCCGTATTTCAACGACACGGCCCACCGCAGCCGTTGGATGGCAGCCGTGGCCGTTGGAACCACTACCTCCTACTGCACGATCCTCACATCAGGCATGATCAGCATTATGGCACACTGCTTTGGGCAACTGCACTTTGGCCTCTGATTTTTCCGAACCTGATGAGTTTCCCACTCCACGAATGGCTTCGGAGGGTTCTGGTGATCTTGTAGCATGTATTGGATCCATATCCTTACTGGTAGGTTGGCCGTGCTTTTAAATCTCAGTCTCTTAGTTCCCAACAGCTTGCGCCCTCAGCACATCACCAGCAGCCATGTGGTCGCCCATCATACTGAGCCTCACGGCTGCCCTCACGGCAGCATCGCCAATCCTCGAACGCCAAACAGCAACCCACAACAACTTCGCTTGCAGGAGCACTGTCCACCCTAACCCCGTAATCCTCTTCCACGGCCTCGGAGCGACCTACTACGAAGACCTGAATTATCTCGAAGCCTACCTCCAGATCAACAGCTTCTGCACCTTCAGCATCACCTACGGAGCATTTCCCGGCTGGCCATACGTCGGCGGACTCGAGCACATCGACCAGTCCGCCGCACAGCTCGCCACATTCGTCAACAAAGTCAAGCAGAACACCGGAGCATCGAAAGTGGACTTCGTCGGACATTCGGAGGGAGCATTCCAGACACTCTATGTGACCAAATTCGAAGGCGTGAGCAGCTTCGTGGACAAGATCTTCGCGATCGCGCCTCCAACTCACGGGACCAGCTTCGCCAATCTGTACAATTTGAGCTACTTCGGTGGAAATTTGACCAACGAAGTCGTTAAGACGATCTTGGATGATTTTGGCTGCCCGGCTTGTGACGACTTGGTGGATGGCGGAGCAGCAGTGGAAAAGCTGAACAATGGCCCGATCGCGCAGTCGGGCGTTTCGTACACCATCTTGGCGTCGAAAGATGACGAGCTCGTGACGCCGACGTATACAGCGTTTGTGAACGAGACGAGTGTTAGGAACATCTATGTCCAGGACTATTGTCCGAATGACCCGGTTGGACATATTGGCGAAGCATATGACCAGAATGTATGGGCGCTGGTTCTGAACACCTTGAGTGGCAGTACGGCTGGGCCGACGACGTGTGTATATGGCTCGCCCGGCCGCTGATCATAGTTGTGTCGTAAATTTGTACTATCCTTGATCTACTGCTCCTCGAGAGCGTCCTTGACAGCCCGCACGCCTCCTTCTGTTATTTCAAATGCAGTGGAGCTTTCCGGACCCCAAGCACTGAAGACTACCTTGAACGTCCGTCGCCAAATCCGAACACTGCCATCTGGAGCAGTCACAGGTGCTCTCAACAATGCAATCCTCGCTCCGAGTTGGCTTGTCCACGTCAAACCAAGACTAGGTGTCTTCAAATTCTGCAGCGATAAGTCGTCGCCCCAACCAGTGAAGAAATTATGTTGATGATCAAGGGCCAGAGGATCGTCGGTGGATAACAAGGTAGGAGTGCTTGTCAGATCTGTGTTGGGCTGAGCCTGCGACGCTATGACTGAGTTCTTGCCAGCCAAGGACGGTGGCGGCGATGCCGGACGTGATCGCTGCGTCTGCTGGCTGATGGACGGTACTTGACTCAAAGGCTCGACCACCGGGAGGAAGCGGTCTGCGACTTGGTTGGCAACAACGACTGCCACGTTGTGTGTGCGCGCGATGCCACGAAGCAAGGCTCCTAGCTCTGCGACTTGCTTGCTTCTTTTCGCGAAGCTCTCTATTGCACTTTTGCGCGCCTTGCCTCGGTCAAACTCTGGTCGGTAGTTGGCCGCTATGCTATCGATTACGAGCAAGCCGATGTCATGGCGCTCGATGACCACTGGTACCTGATAGCGTATTATGTGCTCCTGAGCCTCCAGATCATGTATATGCGTGCTGTGGATTCTGCTCAAAGAAGGCTTATCACCACTCTCAAGCCCAGCCAGCCTGGGATGAGCCTTCAGGATCTGCGTCAGGCGTGTCGTCTGTAATGGTGCTTCTGTCGATACATATAATGCTGACCTGCCAAAGCCAAGAGGGCTCGGCAGCTGCACTGACAAGAGCAAGGTCAAGAGAAACTGCGTCTTTCCCGCAGCGCTGTAAGAAGTCAGCACAGCTTCATGAGACCCGTCAAGACCACCGCATACCTCTCGCCAACAAATTCCGTGACATGCTCTGATGCTATCCCCCCGCCCAAGCTGGCATCAAAGTCATGGTCGAGAGTGCTGATGCTTTGCCATCGTTTAATCAAATCGTAGCCATGCTGAAAAGCGACGAAGCTGCTTTGCCCAGTCCCGGCTCCAGACGATCCACCATCGAGACAGCCATGCAATCCACTGGCGAGTGCACTAGCGAGCTTCTTCACCTCGCCAGGGGGGACTTGGGCTCGCTTTGCCACATCGACCGCATCAAGGGTGAGTAGATCTGCTGTCGAAATGGATGCCTTCTCGAGTGATGGAAGGATATGAGTGAATGGCTTGATGTCGAAGTCAGGGAGGACGGTCAGCAGGCTGGTCATCTGAAGCGAGCATCATCGCTGGCGGCGCGTGATGCTGAAGGGTGGAGGACTTGGCGATGGTGGTGAAAGCGTGCAGTTGGAAAGTCCAGACGCGTCCAAGACACGCGATTCTCCTTGTCCGAGTGCCACAGCTTTCTTGGGCGACTATTTGGGCTGGTGACTGGGACACGATGTCAGAACTCGTCTCCACGCTTCGCTTCGTCCCGTCCGCCCGCCCGTCGTGCCGAATGACCCTCGTGCGCTCCCTTCATCCGCCCGCGCGCAACCATCGATGGGGAAGACTGGACGTCATGTCGTCTGCGCTGCTCTCAAGTGCCCGAGGTCAACATCTTATTTAGTAGGTATCACTACTAATCACTTGGGTCTCTTGGCGGCGTCCCAGTAGCAGATACGACGATCTCACATACTCTCCGCTGTTCACTCCTGGCCTACTTCGAACCTCCTAGTTGCCCTCGATTGCTTGATATATATCATATTGCTCGGATCAATCACGCACGACATAGCAGCAAAGGTCCCCTGCTATAAGGCGCTTTTGCATACCTTCACCTAGCGTGGTCCAACCATCCTTCGGGCCACCCTTCCTCTCACCCGCCATCGACATCTCGATACGAACCACGCTTATCCGAGGTCCTTTCGTTGGCCACAGAGACGACTACAAGCGCGGCTTGATTGCGGACGCACTAGGTCAGTCACATGCTTGCATATGTCTGTATATATCCTTCGCCCGCGTCCCCGGATGCATGTCCGAGCTGGAAGGAATCTTCGGCGCAACGGCTTTCGACACCTCCACGTGAAGAAGAGCGGCGTGAACACTTCACCTGCGATGGAAGACACGGATTACTGGGCTCTGCTACTCTGCGGGGAGCAATTCTGAGACCAGAACGTCGACCCTTCAATCATCCTTCATCATCAGAGTCTTCACTGACTTGACTCTTCTCTTTCTCCTGCCTCCACAAAGTGCCACGGTGTTACTACCAAGTTGGTCACTACGTTTCCCGGACCCGCCTGCGCGGTCGATCGCGATTCTTGTCTCACCCCTTTGCATATCCAATTCGACACGGGACAGATGCTAACTCTCATCACCATGCCAGTCCGCAACATCCCGTCGGTTGACGAGCAACTGGCCAAATCGTCTCAGCGCAAGGACTCTGTCACGATGAGCGAACGATCAGCGGCCAACGCAAAGGAGACGACTCAGAGCTTCCCGGAAGACAAGTTAAATCCAATCATGTCTCACGAACCCAATCCGCAATCAAAGGCAGGCGTCACCTTTGCTGCTCAGGACAAACTTCCCAAATTGCCCATACCCGATTTGGAGGCTACGTGTAAAAGATATCTTGCAGCACTAAATCCACTGCAGACAGCCCGGGAGCATGCCGACTCGGAGCGGGCTGTTGCTGAATTCCTTCGAGCAGAAGGACCCGAGCTGCAGGCAAAGCTTAAAGAATATGCCACCGGCAAAAGCAGCTATATTGAGCAGTTTTGTAAGCTATGATCTGTTGCCACCAGGCTGTCTCCTGACTGACATGATCTGCAGGGTACGATTCATATCTGAATTACGACAACCCTGTTGTTCTGAACCTCAATCCGTTCTTCTTGCTTGAGGATGACCCTACTCCAGCCCGTAACAACCAGGTCACTCGCGCAGCATCGCTCGTGGTGTCTGCATTGTCCTTCGTGCGTGCAGTGCGAAAGGAGGAGCTGCCGCCAGACATGCTTCGCGGACAGCCCTTGTGCATGTACCAGTACTCCAGAATGTTTGGCACCGCTCGAATTCCGACGGACAACGGATGTCAAATTGGACAGGACCCAACCGCAAAGCATATTGTCGTTCTATGCCGAGGACAGTTTTACTGGTTCGACGTACTGGATGACAACCATGATCTTATCATGACCGAAAAGGATGTTGCCTTGAACTTGCAAGTGATCAACGATGATGCTGAGCAGACTCCGATCCACGAGGCTGCTAAGGGCGCTGTGGGTGTCTTGAGTACTGAGAATCGTAAGATCTGGTCCGGCCTGCGAGAAGTCATGAGCAAAGAAGAAGGCTCGAACAACAGCGATTGCCTTGATCTGGTTGACTCGGCTCTCTTCATCCTCTGCTTGGACTACACCGAGCCGAAGACAGGAGCCGAGCTTTGCGGCAACATGCTCTGCGGTACCTCGCTGATCGAGCGAGGGGTACAGGTCGGCACCTGCACCAACAGATGGTACGACAAGCTGCAGATCATTGTTTGCAAGAATGGTAGTGCAGGAATTAACTTCGAACATACTGGTGTCGACGGTCACACAGTCTTGAGGTTTGCGTCTGACGTATACACGGACACGATCTTGCGCTTCGCCCGCAGTATCAATGGCCAAGCACCATCGCTCTGGGCTTCGAGCTCGCCAGACCCATCTAAGCGCGACCCGGCAAGCTTTGGAGATGTCAGCACCACGCCTCACAAGCTTCTCTGGGATATGACGCCTGAGCTCTCGACCGCATTGCGGTTCGCGGAAACGCGCCTCGCAGACTTGATCCAGCAGAACGAGTTCCAGACGCTCGAATTCTCCACTTACGGCAAGAACTTCATGACCTCGCACGGCTTCTCGCCTGATGCTTTCGTGCAGATGGCTTTCCAGGCTGCATACTACGGCATGTATGGACGGCTGGAATCTTGCTACGAGCCAGCGATGACGAAAGTATATTACCACGGCCGCACGGAAGCCATCAGACAGGTGACGCCAGAGAGTGATGAGTTCGTCAGGACATTCTGGGCAGAGACTGCACCTCACAAGAAGGTCGAGGCCCTGAGAAAGGCCTGCGAAAAGCACACTGCCATCACAAAAGAATGTGCCAAAGCGCAAGGGCAAGACCGACATCTGTATGCGCTGATGTGCTTGTGGCAGCGCATGGTCGATGCCGATGCTGGGTCCGAGCTGCTAAGCCTGAATGGCGATGGGGCCAGCACAAATGGGTACAGCAGCCCAACCAGCGATCACGCCGCAGATTCATCGATGACTTCACCAAAGCGAAACAGCATGCTAAGCGACGACGGCAGCCTGCAGTCCCCGCGCAGCCCGCCTCGCCCTAGCCACAATCTCCCTGCCATCTTCGCGGACGCCGGCTACGACAAGCTCAACAACACCATTCTCTCGACCTCGAACTGCGGCAACCCATCTCTCCGCCACTTCGGCTTCGGTCCCACGTCTGGTGAGGGCTTCGGGATCGGTTACATCATCAAAGATGGTTCGGTCAGTATATGTGCGTCGAGCAAGCACAGACAGACGAAGCGGTATATCGATGCGATCGAGAGCTACTTTCTCGAAATGAGGAAGCTTTTGCGACAGACGCAAAGGAGAGGTACCAGCACTGATAAGCAGGCGAGCCGGGCGAGGGAGGTTGAGGACAAGAGGCCGAAGGGATCCAGGCTCAAGTCCAGAGGTCGGCTTGTCACGGGCGAGGTTTCGGCCGGTAAGACGCCGGACGACAGTGGGGTCACGAGCGAGGACGATGAGCTGGGTGGATGTAAGTCTCGCTCTTGTCGACCGAAGGCATTCGAATTCGTTTACTGACTTACGAGGCAGATGGCTTCTTTGACGCAGGCATGTTGCTGCAAGCGCTCAAGGCAAAGGATGAGGTCGAGCAGAGACCCAGTGAGAAGGCGGCGCATAGGAAGGAGGTTGGGAAGAAGCTCAGGCTCATGGAGTACTAGTAGTATTTCGTGGTCCTCGATGTCAATCTTCTACGTCCTTGATTATGTATAGGAGTGATGTCCACCTCCCATCAATCCTTGCCCAAGATACATGTACCACACTGTGCATGCAGTTCAAGGCTGAGTCTTGACACGTGACTCGGATCTGCGGCCGTGAAGCCGAGGTCAGGGTCACCAGACTCAACCACCAAAGCGCGCCACCCGTCACCCAGGCGCGTCTCCAATCTCCCCTGCCAGACACGACATCTCATCACATCAATCCAGCATGAATCATGAGTCATGAATCTACCGCAACATCCAAGTTGGCAAGGCAGTATCCGCATCGACGACGACACCACCATCAATGGTAAGTCACAACACATCCAATGTCCTGTTAATCAACAACCATCCTGACACCTCAGGCAGACATCGAACTCCACTGTCCCTCCCATATCATCAGCCTCATCAGCCCCCTTGAACATGCCATCTCACCCAACGCATCCTTGCGCTTCCTGTCGCTGGTCGACGTCAACAGGATCCCGTTGCATCTCATGACCGGACCGACCTATGCCGTCAGCAGCTACGATGAAGCTACCGAAGCCTGGTTCCGCCGCCACCTGTCGGCGAACAATTCAGTATCTCCCAATGGGCCGTGGTGGGAAACAGCCAGACTGGACTCGCCGTTGGGAGTCCTGGTGGCTGTGGAGTCTGCGATTGCTTCGGCCCCCAAATCGGTCCCTCGGATCACCGAGATTCTGTTCTACGCGACTCGAGCGCCCTTGAACTCAGACAAGCCCCTGACGCCGCCCGGACCCGGGGATGGCGACCAGCTTGACAAAAATGCTGCCCGCGACGCTCAGTCCATCTCAGTCCGAGCGATGGGACTCTCCTCAGACCTCTACCATCCAAGGCCCGAGCCAACACCGCCTTCCTCGCCCGCAGCCACAGCAGAAGCGGTCGAAGCCATCTTCCTACCACCCAGAGCGCCTCTAGAACCCGAGCCCATCAACGAGCCACCCGTGCGCAAGCGCAAAACCGTCACCGACGCCCTAGACGAAGCCGCCGCACGCAGAAAACAAGCCCGACGCCACGGCGGCGAAAGCGTCGCCGCCGCCGCCGCCCTGAAGAGAGAAGACTCCCTCCCCACCCTCGCCCACCGCCGCTCAACCAGCGCCAGCACCACCCCCCTCCCACCCCGCCCCCTCTCCAGATCCCCCAGCACCACATCCACCTCGCGCCCCGGAACCGCCCGCGCCCCCTCCGAAGCCGCGAAACGCTCCTCCCTCCTGCACGTCCAGAACGCCACCCCGGGAGACCCGCGCGACCCCACGCCCACGACCACGGAGACGAAGAACAAAGCCCTCATCTCCCGCACCGTCATGGCCGGCCTGCGCCTCCACGGCCTCTCGCAACGCCGGACCCCGAACCACCCCCCCGTCCCCGACGCCGAGAGGCAGGCGAACGAAGACTACAAGCTCCTCTACCACCACGTCTACAAAGGCACGTGTTTCGCCTTCCGTCGGCACCTGGCCGTCGTGGGCCTGCGGCACGCGCACGCGGAGGAGGCCCTGAGGGAGACGGTGGAGAGGTTGGTCGGGATCTACTGCCGTGATCCGCTGGAGGAGGCGGGGCGCACGGCGGTGGGGGGAGACGAGGGGCTCACGCCGGGGGGCCGGAAGGCGTTTGGGTCGGGCGTGGCGGGGAGGGGGTGAGTGAGGCGGGCGTGGCGGGGGGAATGATCGAGGTACATGGGATGGTTTCCTCTCCGCTGGCTCGCAAGCGTCTTGACTGCCGTGATTGGTTTCCCCAGCATCTATGAGAGCGCTCAAGCATGTCCCAGAGCTCAAGCTCAGCTGGTCTCGGTGTCGCGCCACATATAGTACCCGCCGCAGGGACTAGTATTGCTGGACTCTCACGACGAGAGTCCCCACACCTCAGCCATTCTTCTATGCGCCCCCACAATTTTCACGTCGATACATCTTTATTTCATTAAGGAGTGGCGAACTTGAACTTGGAGAAAATGTCACAATACCCTGCTCCCACGCACGCGCACCGCTGCCCGCCGCCCTGGATTCAAGCCCAGATCGGAGAAAAAGGCAACGATGTCATGACATTCACTCACGACCAGGTGGAGAACACTGCATACCAACCCACCTACCTCCAGGGAGTCTTGTTTTTTTGATACAAAATATCAGACTTGCACACGTGAAAATGACAATGCACCAAAGTTCGATCAGTAACACGTTGTTTGTACACAAACTCGATACCAAGCCACGCCTCTGCCACACGTCTAAGATGTAGTAGTCCGTTACATATATCGCCACGTACGTCCGTGAACCCATCGCCTGTGGCCCCCCTCCCGTCCTGTCTGCCCTCGCACGCGAGCCGCCAGCAACGCTTTTTGCCCGTTGTACAGTAGTAGTAGTCGAAAGAGAAGAGACCCGCTGGGATGCAAATGCAAGGGTTGTTGTTGTTGTTGTTGTTGTTGTTGTTGTTGTTGATGATGAGAAGGAAGTCTCTTCTCGCGCGCGCGCGCGTCGCGATATGATTGGGATCTGTTGGTGTATTGCCGCTGCTACTCGTCTGACTTGGCGCCTTTGGGGCCGGGCGCGCTCTGCACCATGCCGGGGCCGACGTAGCCTTCGCTGGAGACGCCGGTGATGGGTTCGACGTTGGATTCCTGTGATGGGCGGGATTAGGATGAGCAGAGAGAGGGAGAGAAGAGGGGTGGAGGCGTGTTCTCTCTCACCTTGAGGTACACGTTGGACGCCTCCTGGTACTCTTTGGTCATGGTCCGGGGCGGGGCGCGGGCGAAGAACTTGATGATGCCGAAGATGACGCCGGAGGCGATGACGCCGTACATGGTGTAGAGGAAGATCTTGGCGTTCTCGCCCGGCGGAGGGAGGGCGCGGGGGCCGTGCGGGCCGAAGGCGATCCAGTAGGCTGCGAGGCGGGGAGTCAGTATGCCGTCTGTCATATCAATGTATCCCGTTACATGGGCGCCGGGTAGTGGGCTGCTCTTTCTCTACCACCTCCCCGTCGATACATCACACCTTCCTCCCATCTCTCCGCCGCTCGCGGCTTCCACATATACCCTCCGCCCCACCATCACCTCCTAAATAGAAACACCACGAGGCACTCACCCGCCTTCTTCTCCTGCAGCGTCATCTGATTCCAGTCGACCTTCATGCGATCCCGCAGCGCCATCCACAAGTCGGCCTGCTCCTGCGGCGGCATCGCCTCCCACCGCTTCTCGATGTTGGCCAGCGTCGGGTTGCTGATGGCGTGCTCCCGCCGCACCTGCACCATCTGTCCCACCCGTCTCGCCGCCGACCCAGGCGCACCCGCCGACCGACGGGCCCGCGCCAGCGAGGTGCCGACGCGCTGCATCGTGTGTGGGTGTATGTCTGTGTGTGTATGCGTCAAAGGAGGAGTGGAGAGGGGGGGAGGAGAGCGACGATCACTGGGAACGAGGGGTGGAGGCAGAGAGTGGAGAGGGACAGAGTAGATAGAGTGATGGCTTCAATGGCAGACACACCCGACCAGAGCAGACTGACTGTCACTTGCTTGCAACAACTTTGGCTGCCCCCCGGCTGCTCCCGCCGCGAGAACCATTGCCGATTGGCTCGTCGCGGGGTCAGCAACGCTAGCCGACGTCACCTCACACTTCCAGTCTCTCTCCTGACACTTTCCGTTTGGGAACCGCCTCGCTTCAACTTGGCTTTCATGGTCATCTACTAGATGTACATGTAGCAACAAGTCATGTGCAGCATTCCTTATACGCTCCTAGTCCATCAAGTATATATACACGTGAGGGATCCCATCGCAGCCAAGAGTCATGCGAACGGAAAGAATCTCCTAGTTGATAACCATCACTTCTCCAGGCTCGATGGCCCCAAGATGAACACCCGAGATGACTGCGTTGCATGATGAAATCGAAGATCAACCACGACGAGAATGGATGTTTGTGGCAGGTCAAGGCTGTGACGACAGGCGCCAATGTTGTTCACAGGTCGATTCTGTGAAGATAAGGGCCTCGGTCCTTCAGGACTCTAAGAAAAGCACTGGCTGCCATCGAGGATGGAATACACCTTGATGTAGTTTTATGATGCAGTGGACAGTTCCAGAGCTGAATTGCGGGGTGCGCAGTGTCTTATACCGTGACGCATCGCGACTGAGCATACGGTATACTTCTAGTGGCAATGATTCACGACCAGAACGGACACATGTCTACTCATCACACCGTGGGCCAGCCCATCCCTCTATATTGTACAGTTCATAAGCCATGACACATCCTCACCGCGCCGCATGATCCCTCAACGTCTGTATCAACTCGTCCACAGCCCCCATATCCCCCGCCTCCACGCCCCTCCTCCTCCACACGTCTTCCGGCAAACACCTCTCCAGCTCATCCAACCCCGGCTGAAAATTCCTCACCTGCGAACTCAACGCCGACACGGCCTTCTTCCGCACCGCCCGATCCGGATCCTCCGTCGCCATCCTCGCCAGCACAGGCAGCGCACCATGCTGCAGCAGCTTCTCCTGCGACTTGACGTTGTTCTGCACCGCGGTCGAACAGCACGCCGCGGCCGAGCGCCGCATGTCCGGCTCCGCGTGGTGCAGCTGCTCGATCAGCGGTCGCCACATGCCGAGGGACTCGAGGTTGTTGGCGTTGTCGATGTGCTCGATGAGCTGCTCGAGGTTGTCCCAGGCGATGAGTTTGTTGGCGGGGTCGACGTGGTCGGGCGGGGCGAGGATGGCGGTCATGGCGTCGCGCATGCGGTCGGCGTCGGAGGGGCCGCCGAGGATGTGTTGCAGGATCTCCGGGTTGAGGTTGCGGGAGGGTGGGGTGGGTTGGGTGGGGTCGTTGCGGGCGACGTCGCTGTTCTCGACGGACCATTTGAGGAGCTCGTTGAGGGACTGTTGTTGGTCGCGTGCCATGGTGTGGGATGTGGTGGGAGATGTCTCGAGGGTGTGTGAGAGGGATGGGGCAGGATGTGCTGTGAGTTGCTTCAAGACTGGGGCTGGGTTGATCTCAACAGACGATATAATTCTTTACCTGGATTCGCATGTGATGCGAGGATGACTGGACAGAGAAGTTACATCCCGAAGGCGCTAGTCCCTTCTAGGCACTTCTTTTTGCTTCTGTGCAAACAGGCACGTGACGGAAGCGTTGCGTCCTTGTGGTAGTAATGTCGGTGGAAGAGGCAAAGGATATAGATTGTCCCATGTGCGAGTGGGCATGACGGATGCGTCTCAGGTGAGGCGGCGGGAAACAGGAATTGGCAATATGTAACAGTGAAGTTCAGGCTGTTCCATGCCCCACCACAAATTTACCCCGCGAGTTGGCTCGTGCACAACAAAGGACGACGATAACCACAGACCAGGCCCAGCAAGGGAGAGTGAGAGAGAAGGAAGGCGAAAAACGACTGCGGGTGAGAGTGCGGCCATGGAGAAATTCCGCCAAGATACATGTGATAAACCACCTGCAGGCACGAATCGATGATGATGATGGTTTGCCTCATGCGGTGTTGCGTAATGCGATCGATATAGACGGGAGGCAGTCTAAGGTACTAGCAGTGTTCCAGGTCTTGGCAGCAGGCTCTCACGTACATGATGATGATGATGATGATGATGATGATGATGATGAGGTGTCTTGCGTGGATGGCGATGGTAGGCTCAGGCAGCATCATTCTGGAATCAGGCAGCCGAATAATCATCACCATATATTTCATTAATCCGTTTGATTATTTATTACCAAAACAAGAATATCGCTTTAGAGCAGCAGCTGGGAACATTCTTCGTGAATCTTCTTCTTCTGATCCAATCAGGACCGACAGTAGAGGCCTCGTTTGTTTTAGCGCGCCCACCCCGAACAGCCCTGCACTTTCGTCTCTCTCACCGACCAGCTTTCCAGCACCCGACTCCACTACCACCCACCCGTCCACCACACCACACAACCTTCAACTTGCCTTGCAGCCCTCCACCACACCCCCAACTCCTTCCACCATCTCTCGTCATCGACGGGAGCTACATCGACACTCCACCACACCACTTCCACACCACCACACACACCGTCGCCATGGAGGGTAAGCGGCCCTGAATTTCCATCGTTGCATCAATGCCGCCCGTGCCCCGCGATTCCCGGCTTCGGTGGCGGACGGTATGGTATGGGGACATGGGCTGACGAGAGTGCGCTGTACAGAGGAAGTCGCAGCTTTGGTCATTGACAATGGGTAAGACACCCTCCCTGCCTCCGCCGTCTGCCCGCGCAGCCCTGCTGCCTTCGACGACGTCATACAGAGGAATTGGGCATCACCACGATCGCGAGCAGGAGGTGGAGTGGGAGAGGAGAGAGATCGGACGCTGACGACGATGAATAGCTCTGGTATGTGTAAGGCCGGTTTCGCCGGTGACGATGCGCCACGAGCTGTCTTCCGTAAGTGATACCCCTGCCCTGCGATGGCTTCAATGGCACCCAGCTGACACCAAGACAGCTTCCATCGTCGGCCGACCGCGCCACCATGGGTATGCATGATCCCATCCTCCAATCGATGCCGGCAATGTCTGACAAGAGCACAGTATCATGATTGGTATGGGTCAGAAGGACTCGTACGTGGGTGATGAGGCACAGAGCAAGCGTGGTATCCTGACCCTCCGATACCCGATCGAGCACGGTGTCGTGACCAACTGGGACGACATGGAGAAGATTTGGCACCACACCTTCTACAACGAGCTCCGTGTCGCACCCGAGGAGCACCCGGTCCTGCTCACCGAGGCCCCGATCAACCCCAAGTCCAACCGTGAGAAGATGACCCAGATCGTCTTCGAGACGTTCAACGCCCCGGCCTTCTACGTCTCCATCCAGGCCGTGCTCTCCCTGTACGCTTCCGGTCGTACCACCGGTATCGTGCTCGACTCCGGTGACGGTGTCACCCACGTCGTCCCCATCTACGAGGGTTTCGCCCTCCCACACGCCATCTCCCGTGTCGACATGGCCGGTCGTGATTTGACCGACTACCTCATGAAGATCTTGGCCGAGCGCGGTTACACCTTCTCGACCACCGCCGAGCGTGAAATCGTCCGCGACATCAAGGAGAAGCTCTGCTACGTCGCCCTCGACTTCGAGCAGGAGATCCAGACCGCCAGCCAGAGCTCTTCGCTCGAGAAGTCCTACGAGCTTCCTGACGGCCAGGTCATCACCATCGGCAACGAGCGCTTCCGTGCGCCCGAGGCCCTCTTCCAGCCATCTGTCCTCGGTCTCGAATCTGGCGGGATCCACGTCACCACCTTCAACTCCATCATGAAGTGTGATGTTGACGTCCGTAAGGACCTCTACGGCAACATCGTCATGGTAAGTCTGGACGACTCACGAACGTCTCGGTCAGCGCTAACAGCAACTAGTCGGGTGGTACCACCATGTACCCAGGTATCAGCGACCGCATGCAGAAGGAGATCACCGCCCTCGCCCCGTCCAGCATGAAGGTCAAGATTATCGCCCCACCCGAGCGCAAGTACTCGGTGTGGATCGGTGGTTCCATTCTCGCGTCGCTCTCCACCTTCCAGCAGATGTGGATTTCCAAGCAGGAGTACGACGAGTCCGGCCCGTCGATTGTGCACAGGAAGTGCTTCTAAGCGTGTGCATCAAGTACGACGGTATCGATACGGACGAAATGTGCTGCAGCGAGGAAGATACACCCGGCACGAAGCCGACAGAGCGGCGGTGGTGGCGCGATGTGGAGGGAGATGGGGGTTTGGGCAGCGTCACGTTACGGCATGGCGCGTGTGGTCTGGACTGATAGGCTGGGCGAAGGGTCAGGTCAGGCGGGCAGGCGTCGATGCCGAGTTGACATGCTTGACTACTTTCCAGCATCTGCAACTAGACTACTACTGCTTGTGATGTATGCTGTTATAACGATGAGCAAAAGTGGAATGCAGTCTCGTTTCGATTATGCGTTGGGTGTTGATGTTCCGGTCATCCGTGCTCAAGACTCCTTCCCGCTCTTTCACGCTGGCCTCCACGTATCTCTGCTTAAGAGAAAGCAAACACATATACATTGACATGCTGGACATCACTCTGAGCGCCGAGCCAGTGCCGTGATGTGTAGTGGAGCACTCGCAGGATGCAGACATGACGTAGCTAGAGACCCGACGCAGATGTGGCGAGACATATATACATATATCCATATGGACCTCCTGGATCGCGTCCTCCATACTGCATCGGAGATTGTCCAGCTAAGTATTCCTCACGTGTTCCCTTGTTCACAGACACCATCCTGGCTTCAAGGACTTTGAGCCGATTGCACAATTCAATACCTCGAAGCACATCCGCCACGATGGCTGCCGACGGACAGCGAAACATTGTCGTCATTGGCGGCGGCATCATTGGCTGCACATCCGCCTACTTCCTCACGCGGCATCCAGCCTACGACCCGAACAAGCACAAAATCACCCTGCTCGAGTCCACCAAGATCGCGGGCGGCGCATCAGGCAAAGCTGGCGGACTACTGGCATTATGGGCATACCCTAGCAGCATCGTCCCCTTGAGCTATCGGCTGCATAAGGAATTGGCTGACGAACACGGTGGCGAAGAGCGATGGGGGTACCGGGCGGTGCACTGTGGGCAGGTGGACTGCAGAGGGCGGCATTTACCGGACAAGACCACGCCCAAGGTCGACGGGAAAGATGGCGAGATGGATGGGGAGAATGGGGAGACGAAAGGCGAGCATCTGAGTCTGCAGAAGCGGACGAAGGAGGCGTTGGGGAAGCTGCGAGCGGCGGGTGTCCCGGCGGATCTCGATTGGGTGGCCCCGGAGACGAATGTGCGGTACGATGAGATGGGCGACCCGAGCACGACGGCGCAGGTGCATCCGTACCAGTTCACGAGGGCGATGGCCGAGTTGGCGGCGGAGAAGGGGGCGGAGATCAGGACGAATGCGAGGGTCACGAGGATCAATTACAGTGCTGGCGGTGACGCGGTCGAGAGCGTGACGTACAGCGATAACAAGAATGGTGGCAAAGAGGAGACCATCCCCGCTTCCGACATCGTGGTAGCAGCGGGCCCATGGACCCCAACCATCCTCCCTCAAGCCCCCATCAGCGCCATGCGCGCCCACTCCGTCACCATCAAGCCCTCCCGCCCCGTCAGCGCCTACGCCCTCTTCACGCAGATCAGACTCCCCGCCGGCTTCGGCCAGAAACAAGAATCGGTGAGATCCCGACGCAACGGTGGCGAACAACTCGTCACGCCCGAAATCTACGCGCGCCCTAAGAACGAAGTCTACGCCTGCGGCGAGGGCGACCGCGACGTGCCCCTGCCCCCGACCAGCGACGACGTGGTCGTCGACGAGCGCCGGTGCCAGGAGGTGGTGGATTACGTGGCGTCGATCTCGGACGAGTTGCGGGAGGGGGAGGTCACGGCGCGGCAGGCGTGTTATCTGCCGAATGTGACGTCCGGTGGCGGGCCGTTGGTGGGTCGGGTGCCCGGGGTGAGGGGGTTGGTGCTCGCGGCGGGGCATACGTGTTGGGGGATCCAGAACGGGCCGGGCACTGGCAAGGTGGTGAGTGAGTTCGTTTGGGAGGGGACGGGGCGGAGTGCGAGGGTGGCGGGGCTGGATCCGGGGAATTTTCTGTGAGGGCTGGGGTGAAGGGGGTTGATGATGGCGTGAGTTCGCAACATACAGTATCTACGGCTGGGGGCAATCTCCATCTGTTTTTCACGAATGGCTTTTTGGCAGGGAGGGGATGGTGTTTGTTGTCGCGACGTTGCATGTGTCCATGACCTATATGACTGAGGGTCTCGACAAGTGTAGGAGGCAATGCTCCACATGGGCACGCGATGGCGATTATGCAAGACTTTCTCCGTTGGGACTTTATGTCACCCGGCTTGATCATAAAGATCGCATCTGATCGAACGAGATGAGCGAACGGATATTGCAACCAACGACTGCAAAGACCAGCAAGCGCATCTGGCTGGCGAGGCAGTCTCGTCGGTTGTCATGGAGACCTTTCCCGAAACATCGACTTGCAAAATGTCGTTCGAACATCGATGCTTCACCATCTCTCCACTGCTCCGCGACACACACTCTCGACGAGCCATATACAGAAATGACCGCTCACGCCAAGGACACTGCCGCCGCCACAACCGACATCGTGTTCCAATTAGTCGCGAACTCCACCCGCTGCCCTCCGGACATCAGGAAGCTGATCGAAGGTCTCCCGGCAGCCTTACAAGCCGAACGCAAAGCCGCGGAGACTGCGCTCAGGACACCTCCCCAACACGGGACGCTCCAACCAGACCACGCGCGCATCGACGCCCACCTCGTCGAGATCACCCGGCTCAAGCACGTCAACGCGGTCCTCCGCGCCCAGCTCGCCGACGCGGACCAGGCCCTCCACGACGTCCATACGACCACCGCGCCCGCCCTCGCCGCCCTCGATCCCGCCATCGCCGCGCTGGAGCAGCGGCTGGGCATCATCGCGTCGTCGGAACCTCCTCCTCCTCCTCCTCCTCCTCCTCCTCCTTCTTCTCCTCCCTCCCGCACGGCGGAGAGTCGTCCCGCGGAGACCACGCCGAGGGTCAAAGTCGAGTCCGGGCACGGCAGGAGTTCTTCGGTCCCGAGACGGCGCGCGAGCACGCCGCGGACTCCGCCTGTGGCCGCCGGCGGTGGCGGCGCGAGGTCCGTGCCGTCGAGTGATCGGAGGGGGGATGCGGGGCGGCGGCCGGTTCCGTTTGCGACGCTCGTGTGGACGAGGGCGTGGGAGGGCGCTGGGAGGGAGGGTGAGGGTGGGGATTTGGAGCGGGGTGGGAGGGGTGGTGAGGGGGCGGGTTTGGGGGTTGCGTCTGCGAGTGGGAGGAGGAGGGGAGGTTGAGTGGGTTTGGGAGGGCGCTAGAGGGTTGGCGAGGTGGTAGACGGGTCTAGGTGGTGATTGATTGATGATGTGTTGGATGATGGGGATCTGCTGGTCTGGGGTTGTGGTTAGTCAACTCCGTGCTGGCTGTATCTTCTTCATTTTGATTGATTGCTGTCGGTGCACTGTTGACGCTCGGTTGAGCTTTCAATCAATAGACTCAGGTACATCGCAGGTCAATGAATGGTATGAGTGTAAACACTCGACGCTCCTCAGCACCTCGTTCACATGCAACAAACGCGGCTGGCCCCACTTTCTCGTCCGGAGAACCTCAAGCAGCACTCCCCCAGCTGCCTTATCATCCTCGCCCGCAATCCACTTCCATCATCCAAGACGCCGCGACCTCCCCGCCATGGACCAATCCCTGACCGACGCTACGAACAAAACCAAACTGCTCATCTATGAGCTCCTCACGGCCGCAGACAACTGCCCGCTGCCCGTGCGAGACTTGATCAAGATCCTCCCCGCGGTGACAAAGGCAGAACGCGATGCGTACGCGGCGACGACACCGGCCCCGGCCCCGGATGAGTCGCCGGCAGCACAGCTGATCGCCGACCTGAAGGAGCAGCTCGCCCAGGCGCACATCCAGACCACGCAGGCGCAGACCCGCGCAGAGCGACTGCAGGCGGAGCTGGAGACGCGGACGGATCGCTTGCAGCGGGAGAACCAGCGTCTCAGCACGGAAGTGGAGCAGCTCAAAGCCTCGCAACGGCCCCGCCCACCACCGCTTCAGCACGAGCAGCAGCGGCAGCCGACCCCCTCGAAAGCTCAGCTCACGCCACCAGCACCGACGATACCCCAAGGACCCAAAACCCTCGATCCGCGGATCAAGTCCTCTTCCACCACCACCACCACCACCAGCGCGACACCTCCCCCACCCACCCGCCGTTCGCCACCGCACGAGCGGGACGCGCCACCGGCGAAACGTGCGCGGCTGGCGGCTCCAGGCCGAGTGCGGAGGCCGGTGTGTCGGGGGTGTCTGAATTCCGGGCATCAGTGCGACGGCAAGGCGCAGTGCGGGTGGTGTGGGCCGGGGCGGTGCGAGTACAGTCGGTGCGCGTACGATGAGGGGTGTATCAAGGATGTGTGTGGGAAGATTCATTCGGGTCAGGTGGAGGCGGGGGAGGTGGGGAGGTTGATTACGGGGCCGAGATGAGGTGGGCGGGGTGGGGTGGGAGGGGGAGGGTGTTGTTGCTGCTAGCAGCGTGGATGGATGTGGCGCCCAGGGCTTCACACACGGGGGATGGGCAGCAACATGTGCGTGGACGGCGGGGCGCCTGGTCAGTTGATGTAGATCCCGACAGAACAGGCCAGTTGGTATCGGTCGTACACACATTCAGTATAGTGCGATCGTGGTTGCCCGTTTGATGGCTGTACCTCTCCCACCGTTCCTTCCAGAATCGTCCACGCTCGCTAGAGAGTGGGTCTGTTGATTCCCGACCGAGAAAGTGCAACCCTCATGTCAACAATAACATTGCCCTCCATCCCCCAACCCTGCAAAACACCACATATGGCAGCGTCTGGCACAGATCTCGCTGCCACCGTGGCATTCGCCAAAGAACAGGGCGCCGAATTTCGCAACAAGGCTGCAAAACTTACCAGGATTGCAGAAGAGAGCGCCAGGCAACTGGAGGAGCGGGATGCGTATATCTTGCGGCTTGAAGGGGAGAATCGACGCCTCGATCGAGAGAACCAGAGACTGCGAGACGTCCATGAGAGGCTCTCGAGGTCGAGATCAGAGCGCAAGCCCGGTAGGTTTGAGATCCTGATCGAGGATGTGGAAGCCGCGAGAGAGCATCCCAAGTCGAGGGAACAACTGGTGAGCAGGAAAGTCCAAAGGAACGCGAGGACCCAGAGCGGATACTGAGATGTGGCCCGCAGGACGGTGGGAGAGCGCTCCAGTGGATGCGGACGCACATGTCGGCCTCGGGACCCGGAGGTCGCGGCGAGGCCATCGCGGGACGGGTGTGGCCGGCGGAGCTGAGCTTGACGGTGCGGGCGCGGCCTCCGGAGGTCCCGACGGCGGGTGGGGAGTCGGAGCGGCGGCAGCGGGACAGGTAAGGGACCGGAGCGGGGGGGTTTGGGTTTCGAGAGACTGAGGATCTAATGCTGTGGTAGTTCGGAGGAGAGGCCGGATCGTTGGGGCGATGCTGAGGCGGAGATTCGCGGGCGGCGGGTGCGGGTGCGGATGCAGAGCGGGGTGCGTGGGCGTCAGGCGGGTTTGAAGCGCAGGTGGGCTTTTGATGGAGACGGGGGGAGGGAGGTGAGACGCAGGTCGGGTGTGTAGGGCTGTGGTTTGGGGGTTGAGCACATTACATGTAGCCAGAGGATCGATCGCGAACACTTGACCTCAGCCTGTCAGCCGTGTTCACCTGTCGAAAGATCAATGAGACGACCATCTGAACGAGGGTTGACGTCCATCTTCACGTTAGGCACTCATTCAACACGAAATATCTGCGTCCCCCGACCTCACGGGATGCGTAGCTGATCCCGCTACTGTGACTTTCCAGTCCAATGCAAGACCTGCCAGCGGTCCCGGGAGCGCTGTGTACGCGAGCTCTGCAACACAGGGTTTGAATGCTGTGGCTCAGGATGCTTTGAGGGGGTATGCTGCAGCCGGGACAAGCAGGGCAGGAATAGGGAGGAGATGGTGAAACGATGGATCCTCTGGCAGGCAGACGCCAGACTGACGACCAGGAGCACGATGCGTAGCCACGGGAGATTGTAGGAATGTAGCTCGACTTCTCATAGTGCGAAGGCATCAAGGAACGACGGAGCTGATGAGGATTGTTTGGAATTGGGGCGGAAAGAGTGTCGTGGTGATCTTTGGTGGTCAGGGCAACGGGTTGGAAACCGCCCTAGCCGCCCCACGCAACTTCTTATCCCGGACTAGCGCGGGAGGCCGCACGGAGTAGGCGAAGTCCGAGAGCGACGGGCGCCACTCCAGCCGAGATGCAGCCTCAGCTTGAGCCTCCACTGGACTACTCTTGTTATCATCAGCGGACGCGGACGCACGAGCGAAGGCTCGTCAATGGTCTCGCGCCTCTGCAGCTCCCACGGCCACTGCCTTCTGCTTTCAGTCAAGCGCAGACCTTTAGCCCCAGGAACCACAGCCATCATGACGGATGGGCTCAAGCGTCGGTTTGGGCGACGATCAACACGATGAAATAGTAATCACAAGGTAGGTCGTCGTGCGGGTTCATCACGACCGCGACAGAGGTAGGTGTGCAGCAGTTCCTCTTCACTTCATTCGTTCATACGCCACGGTGCTTGTCAAGATGAAGACGTCTCAGGCCGTCCTCGCAGCCTCCACCATCTTGACCACAGCTTCCTCTCAATTCGTCCCGCCGCCCACGAATCTGACGGCAACGAAAGGCTTCCTCGATCTGCCAGTCCGCTACAAGCAAGTCCCCGACGGCATCTGTGAGCTCACGCCGGGCGTCGAGTCGTACAGCGGCTATGTCGACATCTCGGCCCAGCAACACATCTTCTTTTGGTTCTTCGAGGCCCGGAACCAGGATCCGACCGAGGCGCCGTTGACGGTCTGGATCAATGGTGGGCCGGGCAGTAGTTCCATGATCGGGCTGTTCCAAGAGCTTGGGCCGTGTGGTGTCGATGCCAACGGGGAGGTCTATTACAATCCATACGCCTGGAAGTGAGTGAGGGACCTCTGGGAATGTGGGATGGGGAAGGCTGATTGATGATGCTGCAGCAATGCCTCGAATCTGCTGGTGATCGATCACCCGGCCCAGGTGGGCTTTTCGTACAGCGTACCCGTCCCAGCCTACGTCTCGTCCGCGGGGGACATTGTGCAGCTGCCGAATGCCACATGCCCGGATTACGCGCAGACGCTCGGGACTTGTGGGACATATTCTTACCCGAACGAGACGGACACCGCGAATAGCACGCTCGCCGCAGCGCCGAGTATGTGGAGAACGTTGCAAGGATTTTTCGGCGCGTTCCCTCAGTATTCCAGGCATGAATTCAACTTTGCGACCGAGAGTTATGGTGGGTCATCTCCTCGATAAATAGAAGCTCACCACGGGAGCTGACGTCGAGGTGCAGGCGGTCATTACGGCCCGATCTTCAATGAGTATCTGGAAGAGCAGAATGACTTGATCAAAGATGGCAAGCTTCCTGGTGCCTACGAAATCACGCTCAGTACCCTCCTGATCGGCAATGGCTGGTATGATCCGTTGATACAGTAAGCAAACCCAATGCTCTAACCCTGCATGCAAGCATTGACTGACCTCTCTACCCCCTCCGTCAAGATACGGCGCTTATTACAACTTCTCCGTCTCACCCGGAAACACCTACGACATCGATTTCTTCAACGACAGCGTCAAAGCCCAGATGTACAATTCCATGTACGGCCCGGGCAACTGCCACGACATGACGCTCGACTGCTACACCCGCGGCATCAACGAGATCTGCACAGCAGCAGATACCTTCTGCGCCAACGAAGTCGAGGAGGTTCTGGACATTGTGGCGAATCGCGACGAGTATGATACTCGAGAGCTGCAGCCCGATCCCTTCCCGTACGATTACTACGTCGACTACCTCAACACGGCGAAAGTGCAGCAGGCAATCGGCGCTTACGTGAACTTCTCCGAGTCGTCGAATACAGTCGGCAGTGCCTTTGGATCGACCGGTGATGATGACAGAGAAGAGGGTACGGTGCAAGACGTCAGGAAGCTGGTCGAGCAGGGCGTCTACGTGGTCCAGTACGCCGGCGACGCAGACTACAACTGCAACTGGCTCGGAGGCGAGGTCGTGTCGCAGGAAGTCGGCGCGCCGGGCTTCGACACCGCCGGCTACACCGACATCACGACCAGCGACGGCGTCGTGCACGGCCAGGTCAAGCAGTCCGCCAACTTCGCCTTCCTGCGCGTCTACTACAGCGGCCACGAGGTGCCTTTCTACCAGCCGCTGCTGGCGCTCGAGTTCTTCGCGCGCGCGATCGCGGGCAAGGATATCGAGACTGGGGAGCGGGACATCAGTCTCGGTTGTCCGTACCAGAGTGTGGGGACGGCCACGAGTACGTTTAGGGAGGGCAATGCGACGGTGCAGTATGAGGTCTTGCCGGCGGATGCCACGTATAATACCACGACGAATGCTCCGAATCCGGTCAATGGGACTAGTGGTGCGAGTGTGAAGAGGGGCTTGGCAAGTGTGGCCGGGAGGAGGAGTAAGAGGTTGTTTAAGCCGACGGCGGAGATGCGGAAGAGGAGTTTGGCGAGGAAGGTGGCTGCGAGGCTTGGGTTTGAGTAAGGCTTTTGCGAGTGACAGAATGTAGATACAGATCCATGTGAGCCTAGCCTTTGAAGGCGCAGTTTTTCTCGGCTCGCGAGGAAGGATAGGGGGTCACGATCTTGCGTTTGTCATGAGATATCAGCAGACACAGCCAACGGCATTGCTGCAAACACGAATCCAACGAGAGATGGTGTCAGTACGATTTGTGCCACCGGACACAGACTTCGCATTCGCAACATCTTGTACTATTGTGGATGGTTATGCGAGAAGGTCCACAGAGAATTTGTTTTACCTCCGGATAGAGCTGAAAGTCGTCCATGTTGCAGAGTCTGCGCTAGGCGCGGCTTTCATCCTTCATACCTATAGAGAGGACAAGACGCAACGACAATCGGCGTGGGAGTAAGCAGGTCGTCTCGCGATAGATGGTGTGGCAAATGGCTAGTAGTCTCCAGAAGTTGTTTCTCAACTACTGACAACGAAGAAAGGCTGGCTACCACTTACCAAGTCATTCCGGCACGTACTGCTTCACTTTCTGACACTGAGCTCCTCCAAGAGGTGCCACACCCGTCATACGTAGAGGAGAAGCTCCCTGTATTGCATGATGTCAAGGATCACATGATCTTTGCATAATAGGAACAAGTTCTCGGCGGTGACGAGCATATCCACCTTTGCAGACTGGCATGGCCGAGCAATACTCTCGCAATAATCCACAATGCACGATAGGGATGCTTGCACTCAACTTGTAGGTTGTACCCCGACTAGCCCGCTTCATCTTCCAACCGATCGATCAGTGACAGGTTCATCATCCCGCCGTTCCCCTTTTATCTCAATCGTCTGTCGGTCTTGGCTAAGGGGAAAGCCTTTTGCACGACGTCAAAGTATTTCTTGACGAGAGCTATGATGGACTTAGCGCCGCTGCACGCACATTGTTAACTTCTTAAACCACGCCTGTACATACCTTGGTTCAATATCGGGGCGGTATCTCTAAACTCTGTCCATGCAGCCCGGTTCAGGGAAGTCCAGCCAAGGCAATCGTCGCTGAAGTCGCAAGTGGGTCCTAGGAGCTTGACGGTCACACTTGAGCAGCGCACGGCCGCTGACCAGAGACGAGTCATCTCATGAATCGTATCGAAGACCACGTTCGAAGGTTTCTCGAACTCCCACAAACCGGAAGCAAAAACAAGCAGTTCGAGGGACTCAAGGACCACGTCTCGCGGGATGTATTCCGCGATGAACTGATGATGGCGCAGGTCTTCTTGATAGGTCTCACTGCACACCACGAGACTGATGCTCAAACGACGGACCCTGCGGGCGCGCTGAAGGTTGACGACATCAAAAGCGCGGTCACCATTCTTTCCAATGTCACCTGGAAGGGAAAGTCCGATGCTCAACTTTTGCGGCTGATGAAGAATGCCCGAGGCCTCTTGGTAGATCTGGCGGCAGGTTCTCAAGATCGCTGGCTGTAAATGCTCGCTGGGTTCCTGTGGCGGGAAGTAGTGGTAGTATCCCGTGGTGGTCGTTGCGGTCTCTGGATCTTTGCAGGTCGATGATGTGGGATCCTCATTGTCGTAGGAACGCAGGCTGATGGTGGACGGACTGAGCACGATCTCGTAGATATGCAGTCGGATCTCTGGTGGCGCTTCCAGCAAGAAACAGCGTCTGGAAGGTGGTGACCCGGGCGACATGATCTTTGTGTTAGCAGCCATGGCGCTCTATCGTCTGCTGACCTAAAGAGGCTGCAAGAGGGACAGTCGCGAGCGGCAAGAGGAATAGATTCAAAGCACGGAACATCCCGAGATTGCTCCTTCCTAGATCTAAGAGATCATGTGACACTCGAGCGCTCGGATTCCTCACTCGGAGAGGTCTACCATCCCGCCATGACTCGTGTCATTTTACAAGGAATACAGGTGATCTTCGGATCCGTAGGCACAAAGAGATCAATCGCCCTGGCCAGGACCCTCTTGGTTGGGAGTTGCATTCTGATATCGTGACCCTCGTCGCGCAAACAACCCGGCTGCAACAATTTCTGAAGCGCCCAAAACACCATCGCTAGGAATCAAATAACAAGTGGACTCGCACAACCTGAGACAGATTACCTACCCATAAGCACTTGGCCCAGCGCCACCATTCGGACCGCCCTCATTCGCCATGCTCAACCTCGCACACAATCCCAGAAACACCACGGTCTCCGTCGCCGCCAAATAGTTTAGCGCATCCAGCAGAATTTTCAAATGTCTTGCGAAATGATCCTCATACTGCTGCAGAATACTGAACAGCTTCTCCAGCTTCGCCGTATCTATCTCAGCAGCAGGATTTGTTGCAGACGACTGTAAGGTGGCGAGATTTCTGGTTAAGGAGTTGGTGTAGTTGGCGAACAAGGTGCAAGTAGACATGACTTTGGAGTTGATGCGAAGGAGTTTGGCGTTGGTGAGCATGCATTCCTTGAGGCAGGTGGCAAGGAAGTCCACGTGGTCCTGCATGAGTTCGTCCACCGTCCTTTTCACTTGCGAACCTTCGCCAGCTGTGCCTTTTATGCTGCCCGACGAACTCACGTCACCTTCTGCCGGCGCTGCTCCTGTGCCTGCAGGAGTTGCTGTCGGGCTGGACATGTCTTCGGCACTACTAAGACGCGTCATGAAGGACCTCCAGTTGGGCTCAATGACTTCATTTGTGCAATAGTAGAGCAATTGTTGGACAAAGCACAACATCCTCGCTCGCAAGCACCAGGCTCGGCGTTTCCAGTTCTCGATCTTCCGTTCAATTTCGCTTTCTTTACTGTCAGGCTTCTTCGTCACTGACCCGCCGGCAGGCCGTCGTGGCTTTCTCAACCAGACAGAAGACTTATTATGCTCAGTCCAAGACTGCGTGAGCAAGATCTCCAAGTGTCTTAGTGACAAGACATAACGGAAGAGCAGCTGGTACCTTGTTAAGGTGTTTCGGCTGATGATCAGGGACAGTGGGAACGGGACACTGTAGTCCAGAGTGAGCGCCTCGTACCCCATGATCTCTTTCTCGTCCTTGCTACCAGCGCTCGCCTGTGCGTTCGTACCCAGCACACTCAAATTTGATGCGTCGGCGTCCATACCCTGGACATTAACAACACGCATGAGCCAGCCAGTGAGACCTGTGTCGCTCATCGTGACACGGACATCCTCCTTGTATGGATCTTCTGCAGCCACAGAGCCAGGCTGTCGCAAAACGATCTCAAGCAACGATTGCAGCTTTGACGCGTTTACGTTCTTCGCTTTTTTGGCCAACTCGGAATGTGACAGCTCCAAGAAGTAGGTAAAGAAGTCTGATCGGTCGAGGAAGAAGTAGTGCTTTAGCGACCTTAGCCGTTGCGGGAGGGCATGGGTGGTGAGAAGCAAATGCATCAGGCTGCGGTTCGCGAAAGCGTACGCTTCGCTGACATTGGTGATGAACCTTGGATCATCAAAGGTATGCGGCACTTGCTGACTGTTGGCGAGCCCATCTCGGCTTAGGTCGGTGATGCCACCACATTCTCGTACGACGTTCAGGTACTTGCCGGCCAACAGCACGCGATCCTTAACAGTTTCGAGCTGCGGTGGAACGAGGTCCGGTCGGATCGTATATCGCTTCTCCCAGTATTCGTCCGTAAAGTCTTGGGCTAATCCTTCCCGTCGAATCGACTTCTGTTCCTTGATCAAGAACTCACTGTGCGGGTCACGGACGTTGCCATGGTGCAACCACTCATTCAGCATGCGCATATACGGTCTTGACGCCTCTCGAAGCAATTTCGTTAGTAGCTCAGTCGCCGCCGGATCTCCAGCAGAGCCCTGCAGCCTTCTCGTCAAGAGGCGCAGGACACTTCCACCTTTGCAGCGTCGTTGACCGGGCATGGTCGCATCCTTTCCTTCTCGCAATGACTCCAGGATGTTTTCGAATTCATCTTCAGCTTCCGCGTCCTCCTCGAGATCACCTAGCATGCTGTTCTCCTTGAGCACTTCTTGCGCCAGATCATACAGTTGCCTCATCATGTGCCCCGTGGGTTTCAGATGAAGGTTCATCTGATGCAGAGTGAAGGCCTCGTTATTCAACACCTGCATTTCCAATTGTGCGATCAGGCTCAGATAGTCCTTCAACGATTTCCTGATAGCTGAGCAAAGCGCATGGTTGACTGTGCCCGCCTCTTCCTTGCCCATGACATCCACGAAGACCTCGAGTGCGGTGTATTGGGTTGCGATCTTGAGCATGCCTTGGATAAGATCTCTTAAGCTCAAATCCAATCCTTTCGCAATGGTAAAGCCTGGTCCCACGAGCCGCATCTTCTCGTCCAGCGGATTGTAGGCAATGTCGTACCGAATGTATTCTCCCTCAATGCCCATGAGCACAAATAGCAAGTCCTGCAACACAGCTCGTTCCTGCTCCTCTAGCTTCATGCCCTTCAGCCCCGGCGGCTGCAACGCCAAAGGCGCATGCTCGGCTAACGGCGGGATGCTCACTCTACACGCCAGCGGAGCAGACGTTGTTGGACTCAGTAACGTAGCCTGAGGCCTCCACTCCTTCTTCTCCGGCACTGCTGCATTCTTCTCTTTCGACGCGCCTTCGACATTCGGCTTTCGCGCATCGTCCTTGGTATTGATTGTCGTGCGTAGTGGGCTTCTCTGCGGTTGTGCAATGGTCCGTCGGATCAATCTCTCTTCCAGACTCCTCCTTTCTGTCCTCGTTTCGGTGGTCGTTCGTGAGCTTTTACGCGTCGTCGTCGTCGCTCTGCTGTCCGGCCTGTTCTCTTGGTCCGCGGCAGCACTGGTGGGTCTTGCTTTCTGTCTCGCGCTGGCTGACGTCCTTCTTGGTTCTGGCTGGGTGCTGGTCTGCCGAGAGGGCGCCGCAGACATGGCGATCACCTCCCGTGAGCTGTTGCGTTTGACTCCTCGTTGCATCTTGTAAGGTTTCTCCTACACAAATAGTGTTCCTGTGTCGCTCCTTCCCGATTCGACTTGCTGTAGACGCACCCCGCGACGCGCCATTTTGGCGTTCCGCTGCGGGATTGGCCGAGCCGCTCAGCTGTCGTCAAGCTCCATTGCCTAGAAGCTCACATACGGTTGAAACATCAACATCGCCATACAACCTTACGTTCGACCATCTGAAAACAGCGTTCTCCAGAACATACGAGATTGTGGGGCAACACCGTAAGAATCAGCTCGACAGATTTCGGCTACCTTTTCGTAAAAACCGCAAGACAGTGCCGCCAATATGTTCATCGCGCGCTCAGAATATGGTAGGCGTTGTTTCATCATGTGCTTGAGACGACATGCGTACTGATCAGTATACGCAGACCGCGGCATCAACACATTCTCGCCCGAAGGCCGCCTCTTTCAAGTCGAATACTCCCTCGAAGCCATCAAACTCGGCAGCACCGCCATCGGCATCACCACCTCCGAAGGCACAGTTCTTGGCGTCGAGAAACGCATAACGTCTTCCCTCCTCGAAGCATCCTCTGTTGAAAAAGTCGTAGAAATTGACAGGCATATCGGATGTGCGATGAGTGGGTTGCAGGCGGATGCGAGGAGCATGATCGAGCATGCACGAGTAACGAGCCAGAGCCACGCTTTCAATTACAGTGAGCCGATACGGGTGGAGAGCTGCACGCAAGCGATTTGTGACTTGGCGTTGCGGTTTGGTGAGAGTGCAAGTGGTGAAGAAGAGGATAGCATCATGAGCAGACCGTTCGGTGTGGCACTGCTAATCGCGGGCTACGATGAGGATGGTCCATCTCTGTAAGAGAAAGCTCAACGGCTTGTTATTCCGTGCATATCACTGATCACAGTATCTGCAGCTATCATGCCGAGCCGTCCGGAACCTTCTACAAATACGACGCCAAGGCCATTGGCTCCGGCTCTGAGGGCGCGCAAGCCGAGCTCCAGTCGTCATATCACCGCTCGCTCACTCTGGCAGAAGCCGAGGACTTGGTGCTCAAGACGCTGAAGCAGGTCATGGAGGAGAAGTTAGATGCGAAGAATGTGCAGCTGGCAAGCGTGACCAAGGATAAGGGCTTCCGGGTGTATGGAGACGACGAGATGAAGACATGCGTAGGCAGGATAGAGGGCGAGGGAACTGCATCGTAATGGTATGCGGGTGGTTGAGAAGACGACACCGAGCGCTGACGGGACCGATTTGGTGAGTGTACATTATGCTGCATACATCGCGGGTGGCACTGTGGCGATAGAGCTTGCGAAAATTGACCTTGGCCAGACACAGTCTGACAGCTCTGATCTGATAAAAATGCTTCTGTGCTATTGTGCCCGAGCCCAATTACAAGTTTCCTGCGCGTTGCTAAGGCTTTCGGGCCGTCGCTGGAAATCTCGCATGTTCCCTCCCTGCGAGGGATGAACTGCATGTGGATGTAAATGCCGGTTGCCGGCGTGCCTACGACTTGGGCCTTGGGCTGCTGCCGCCGACTTCCCTCGCTCTGTCCCCGACGACAACTTCGTCTTGACAACATTCATGTTTTCACGGTGTAACAACCCGACGAATGACTTTCGCGTTCGATCATGGAAACGCAACGCCCGCAACGATGGCAGCGCAACGCTGCTATCTGCTTGAGCTACCACCAGAACTGCGACTGCGTATCTATGAGGAGGTTCTCACCATACCACTGCTGCACATACATCTCGGCCCATTCGCCCAGGACTCAGGCGACCATGTACATGTCTCCACCTCATACAGGCGTCGCTATAGAATGTGTTTTCTCGAAATCCTACAGCCTTGCCGTCAGATCTACAAACGCCTTGATACCCCTGCGACAAGCTTGGTAATGCCGGTAAGCTCAACTATTCACCCGTCGCCCGCATCTCGGATCCAACATCTGTCTGTGCTCATCCTTTGGTATTCCGCGATCTGGTGACAAACCCCGTGGCTGCCGCTTGATCATGCAGCCTTCAACATAATATCCCAACCTTTTAGATCATCCACGTCCTTCACCTCATCATCCCAGCCAGAAACATGTTCAGTGTAGTTCGTGGACAATGGTCCATCCTTGGATTCGTAACGACTGACGATTCGGTGGAGCGCAGTCAGTCGCGCCTCAGACAGGACCCAAAAGATTCCGTCTACTTCAAACAAGATCTCCAGCTCGGATCCACCCGCAGACCATCTTCCGCTTTCGGGAGCAATTGTTTGCAATGAAGCCACAGAGGTGCCTCGGTCAATGGAATCTCGTCAAGCATGCATGCTAGAGCGAAATCAGAGCTCAGGGAACGGGTCTGGAGCTCATCTTTAAGGTCGGAGGGAGTATGTGCGTAAAGGCTCTATGTTGTACCTAACATGTATTGCAAGCCCTCATCTTGTTCCGCACGCCGAACGACTTGCTCTAAGCACCAGCGTTCAGCGTGCGCGCAAGCCGATGGTCAACAAATGTGTTTGTGATGCTCAATTGCGTAGGGAGAACGATGTTGATGGTATATGTATGTCGTATTGGTGGCCCGAGCGTCGTCAGCTGCACTTTATTGGATTTGGATCTGTTCCAATATTCATCACCTTCTTTCATCACCAGTAACACTGCCTCTCTGCGTGTATGCTTCGCGCCAGCTCTCACAATTCGCGAAGAGTTGAACGTGCAGTGCTTTCGTCATGAGCGAACACCCACCGATGTGCCCGATTGAGCACCTGCCCAAAACAAATGGTACTTGCCGAGCGGACATCATTGTATACATCAGGATAGTCCTGAGATTGCGCCATGGCGACCTCGTCCATGCGCCGAGGTGGCGAAATTGTGCTCTTCGTCGGAGGCGCTGGAGCACGCGAGCAGTCGAATGTCGACATGCACAGAGGCGAGCACGGTCGCTCGAAGCTTTCCAGGCATCGCAGTCGTGCCCGTGTTTCGCAGATTGTGCTTCGCAAGGCCTATGGAGATACGACGGTAAGGTAATTTGGAGGCTTGTCGATCGAAAGCACACCCATCAATGAACTTGCTTGGACCAACACGATGCCAACGCCAACCCTATTCGAGCAGGTGCTCGTCTTTGCGCAGAGATAAGGCAGAGGTGCACCCCCAAATCTCATTCGGCTACCAGCGGCCCACAAAACACCTGCATGTACGACTCACTAGAAATCTGCTAGGACGTATCGTTCCTGCAATTGCTGTTGCAATCTACCCAGGTACCTAATGCGAAGCGACAAATCCGCGCTTCTTCGGCGTCGCCTTTCGATGGTGGACACCAACGCACCGCCAGCTGCCAACCGACGCAGAACCTGTGCAATTCTCCATATACCAACAACGTTGGATCTACATCGTCTCGCTGGCTCCAGGGCGTCCCGAATAGGCTTTCTCGATTGCGTCGCCGATTCTGGGGACTCGCCTATCAATCGCCTAAGGTCATCTGAAACGTATGTCGGTATAATGCCGATGATCCCTAGGACTTACGACTGACCAAAGCCTTCGACGCACGGGGCGCTTCTTGCTGTCCAAGCACTAACTATGCTACCACGGACTGCATTCGCAAAGAGGCAACAGATCGGCATGTCTTTACTGAAGACTTGCTCTAGCGTATTCCGTTGGAACAAGGCAGATCAGATCACATGTGCAAGCTTCTCGAGCATGTGCTGTACTGTCTTTCTATGCTATCTACGGCTTCTGAGACATGAGGACGACATGTGGAGGTCGAAACCAGAAGAGTCTCAAAAGCATGGAGATGGCGGTCGTAAGCAAATTGAAGCTTCGGCACGGTCCTATGCTCACCACGTGGGCACTACATGCCTCGAAGGATTTTTGTGTATTTGGCGCTTGTTGCATTCGCTGATGATGTACCTGCCGGATCGGCGTCGCTTACAGCAGCAGCCTATCACAAAGCTATTGATTCTTATCTCGACACCAGACAATATGTACGTGAATTGGTCCTGCGTAGCGAGTCCACTGGATGGAAGTACTATGGCCAGACTCCGTGCTGAGACAATGAGGACGGTACTATGCTATGTGCTGCAGCCTGCCTCCTGCGAGGTACCATTGTGACCCACTGCCAACGGCTCTGGCGCATGATCCACCGGCTCCTGGTCCATGCGAATGTCGTGCGGCATGTCGTGACGGGTCGTTGACCGTTCGGAGCAGTGCTCGACATGCAACGGGTGCATACTGCTTCAAGGCTGCCCCCATTCGATGTTGGGCGTACCGTTCACACACCCCTTGACTATCACCACGCTGGTAATGCTGACAGAGGACGTCCTTCGCTGGCTGCTGCTATCTGAGCCGAGCAGATATGGAATGGCAAGAGACGCCCAAACTTCCATGTAGACGATATGCGAGCCACCAGAAGACCAACCTGGGACGATGCAACCAGTCTGCCTTTTGGTACCACTGCTGGAGCTTTCCATATTGGACATCCACGCCGAGTCTCGCTTGCTCGGACGTATGCTACATCGGCTCTTCCACTTCGCTATCAACGATGACATGCAGCACATTATCATGACCGATAGCAATGCCCTCACCAGCGGGATATAAGAACGGACGGCAGTACCTTGATTTGCATCTCTCATCTGCCATCGAGTCAACTTTCCGCCACCGCTCAGCAGCACCTCTCGCTTCGCAGCATTTTTCAGCCTGTTCAGTCGTTCTACGATCTCCAACCAGTCACCATGAGGGTCACATCAGTCGTCGGCGCGATGCTGCTCGCCTGCACCGCCATTGCTGCTCCGTCCAAGCTCTCTGAGAAGCGTGCCGCACGCCGTGCTGAGCGCATGTCCAGGCGCGCCTCTGGACATGCCAAGAGCCTGCGTCCTTTGGCTGTCAATGCGACCAGCCTCAATGACTTCGTCCAATTGCAAAGCACCAACGACGCCCACGTCGAGTACAGCTCCAACTGGGCTGGTGCGGTTGTCATCAGCTCCGGTATTACTGAGGTCACCGGCAAATTCACTGTACCCACTCCGAGCACGCCATCTAGTGGCAGCTCTAGGGAAGAGTACGCTGCTTCAGCCTGTAAGTCCTTCATCCAGCATAGCCCCCTCATTGTTGTGTTCGCCGACTGATAGATTTATCCGGCCATCAGGGGTTGGAATCGATGGCGACACCTGCGAGAGTGCCATTCTCCAGACCGGTGTTGACTTCTTGGTCGAGGGCAGCGAGGTGGCCTTCGACGCTTGGTACGAGTGGTACCCTGACTACGCCTACGACTTCGACATCGACATCTCTGCCGGTGACGTGATCGTTGCCACGGTCAAGGCCACCAGCAAGACCGCCGGGAGTGCCACGATCGAGAACGAAACCACTGGCAAGAGTGTCACGCACACCTTCACCAACTCCGCGGATCTAGGCACTCTCTGCGAGACCGACGCCGAATGGATTGTCGAGGTATGCTGGTTTTTCATCAGCACAACGTGGATAATTCGCTGACATTCATGGTCGACAGGATTTCGAGTCTGGCAACGAGCTTGTGGCCTTCGCTGACTTTGGCACTGTCACCTTTACCGATGCTAAATATATTAAGAGTGGCTCCACCTACTCGGTGACCTCGAGCGCTACCATCATCGACATCGAGCAGGACGAGGTGCTCACCAGCGTCAGTGTCCCGTCTAGCGGAGAGGTCGTCGTCAAGTACGAGTAGGTCACTAGGCATTAGTGACTACAGACGTTTGTGCTTGGTGCATGCCGGTGTGGATTTCAGCGGTGCTGATCGTCCAGGGAAATGAAAATGGCGATGGACTGGAATGTACGACATTCATTTGAGCTTCGCTTCATAAGGTAGATAGAGCATTTATGGTCATGACCTCTAGATTGATGGAGCTGCAGTTCCATCTCTAAATGCTGGACTACCACAATGCCTCTAGTAGAGAGGATTTGTATACACATCAGGATACATTTCATCATAAGGTATGTTAGACTCTATCAGAAAGTATATCAGCAGCGTGAAACCAAGAGAGCTTACTAAGGTACTTTAGTGTTACTTACTTTATTCTCTATATCTAGCGCGTTATACTTCTATATCTTTCTATGTCACTCTAGATTTACTAGTAGGCTCTTGCGAAGGACGCCAGCAGCGAGGAAGTCCAGATTCGGACCCTATGTGAAGCCAGTAGTAATGTCGATTACAATTGCCGGAGGACGAAGTCGACCTCGTTGGATCGTTGAAGTGTTCCACCGTTTCGCTTTGGACACATGAAGCGCGCATAAAGCAAAGGCAAGCTGCATCTGTCTTGTCTCTGGCAAGAACGCGACTGAGAGGAGCTTCCACCAAGCGTACGAGAACATACGTCAGTGCCTCTCTCGCATTGTTCGATGGTTGCAATATGCGAGGTTTTGCTGTGGAAAGTGCCGATTGTCATGATGCCCTTGTACTAATGGCCTCGCGGCTTTGACCGGACCTTTGGATTGGCCTGTGCGAAACACGAACCCTCAAGCTCATGGGCCTCTTGGATCCGGAGAGCCCGGCCCAGCTGTTCGATCGAGTCCGATCTATAGTCGAGTGTCACGATCGTACGGAATGCCGGTATTCATGCAACGACTGGTCGGATGTCCACGAGCAAGCTGCATTCACTTGGCTTAAGGGGAGTAAAAGAGGTCAAATGTGTCTCATCATGCAGCAGTCGGATATGTAGACACTACGGCTGCTTACTTTCTAGGCAGATGAGCACGATCACGGTGTTCCTAGTCGCTGAGACAATATTGTTAGATTCAACATCGATACTAGCCAATAGGCTCATAGCGGTGCTTCTGGATGAACTCCAAGACCAAGAACCTTGTCGACATCGAAACCAGGACGTATGCATTTAAAGAAGTGGGAATCGCTGCGCTCAATCTCTTCACATTATCGACTTTGTCTTGCAGACCCACCATCTGCTGTTGCAAGAGCCTCGACAACGCTTACCCGTCCAAGCACATGGCTTCATGCTACCTGTCAAGAAAGATGAAGCTATTCGCATTTATGACCGCTCTGCCTGTCGCTACCCTCGCACTAGTTGATCATTGGGTTGTTAGTGGGACTTGCGGCCACTTCAAAGGCGACTATACATTCAGGACGCCCGGTACGCTAAGCTATCCACTGAAGAGATACGTACTTACCTTTCCACTTTTCAGTCGGCTACAACTGCGTCGGTTTCGACTTCGGGCAAGGAGGGCCCGAACAACGGGGTAAGCGAGACTAAGCGAGACTTTTGCGATCCGATAATAACAAGACATAATAAGCTATGTGTTGTGTCTATAATTACGGCACAGTTACCTGCTCCTGGACAACGGGGAAACACGGCGATATTCATGATACGACTACGTGTCTGAACGGCCCGGAGCCCCAGGGCTGTGTGTCAATACAGGTCTTCAGAGGCTTTGGCGGCGACCCTAGTCAGCAGACATACTTTTCATGCTGAGCAGCTCGTGCTTGGTTAGACCGGCGCAACACGTACCCGCTGGTGAGCTCCATCCGATCCAGACGACTGAGCACGATGTCGCATCACACATCCACCTCTTTATAAGTCTTCAAGTTACTCGAGGGAATGACAAAGAGCTCCTTTCTGCTATTAGCGCCTCGTATTGCTATGTCACTGTGCAGCCATAAACCTGGGAAGCCTCTTACCCGTTTCCTTCCGAGCTTTTCCTGAATAGCAGTATTGAAACACGATTGCGCAGCTTCGGCAGGTGTTGATCTCTTAAGTGCTGGACTACCACGGTAGAGGTGATGTATCATGTGTACGTCGAAATATAGTTTTCACGGCTCGGGTGAGGCGCCGGGCAGGATGCGGCGATGCGCAGTGCTCGCGAATCTTGACATACGTGCATAATCGCTTGCTTCCTGTCTGAATACATGCGGCACGAACACTCTTGGGGGTACTCTAGCAACAGAATTGCATCTTGAAGGCTTGCGCACACGATGGCTGTGTGGCCGAATGGAGCCAAGGCCGCCATCGCCATCACACTCGATAATCTCGGTGAGGCTGCCGACCTCGAGCGAGGATTATGGCTAAAGGACGTGCCCGTCGGGTCGCATTACTCCGTCACTGAGGTCCTACCGCGCATAATCACACTGCTACGGAAGTATGACCTGCCCGCCACATACTTCTGCGAAGCCTCAAACCTCAGTATCTACCCCGATGCCATCAAATCCATCATCAATGCCGGCCACGAGCTAGCGTGGCACGCCTGGCGCCATGAAGCCTGGGCAAGTCTCGATGAAGAGGCTGAGAAAGCGAACTTTGCACGCAGCTTCGGGCAAGATGGCATGGCAGGCTTTGCGAGTACCGTCGAAGGTCTCGGAGGATCCTATAAGGGCTTCCGGCCACCCGGGGGTATCATTCATGGTGAGCGGACGTTAGCTTTGTGTAAAGATTACGGACTGTCATACATCAGTCCAGCTGGTCACGACGCCGCGTTGGTATCGTTCAACGGCAATCAAGAGAGGATGGCCATTCTACCCTTCCGATGGAGCACTGTCGATGCCTACTACTATATGGACACCTTTTCTGGCCTTCGCGTGCTCAAGGGCGAATTCGGTGAGGAGACGCAACCGCCCTCTACCTTGGTGCAGGCATACAAGGCCGAGATCGATGAAGCCGTCAAGTCTGGTGGCTATCGCTCCGTCCTCTTTCATCCATTCCTGACCAACGATCCTGTGAGGCTGGAAGCTATGGAGGAAATCTTGTCCTACATTGCCAGTCTGCAGGCGTCGGGTACTGTATGGGTATCACAATGTGACAGTATCGCTGCATGGATGTATGCACACCCTCAAACATTTGGAGAGGACCCTGGCTGGGATACAGCAAGCTGGAGGTAGCGGACAAGCAGGTGACTTCAGGCCAACAAGGTGTGGTTATATGTATAGCATCATGTCAGTCCTGCTCGTTCTCCGCAGGCTCATACGACCTCGCAGCGAGAGGATCCTCAGGATCTAAACTACAGATTAAAAAGGGCAGTGTGAGAGTCTTCGGCCAACATTTCCTGATTCGCAAGGAACCATCATGTCAAGGTCTTCGGCAAGCTCGTGTTCGACGGCCAAAGCGGCTTGGCTAGGTACTCAACGCGGTATGCTTCGTGTCAAGGAATGTCGTTGAACGACGATTAGGGCCATTAATAATGAGGCACTTAAGGATAGACGTAGAGCTATTCCCGAAGCTCTCATCTCGGCCGTAGGCCGCATAGCGCTTAATGAGGGCATGTACGGGGATTCTCATGCCGCGAACACTATCCATCGACCACCGCAGCAACGCATGATCCAGACGCGAGGAAGCAGGCGGGCGCTAGATCCTCCTAGTCTGGTCAAAAGGCCGATGCGCTGGGCTGATACAGACATATCGAAACAAGGAGGCACGCAAAGGTTCCTCGAGGACGAAGACAAGCTCAAGAATTCGGCATGGACGAAAGTGCTGATGTACTGGAGAAATGGGTGCCACAGCAGGGCCAGAACTTAAGAAACAAGATACGGACCTCTCATCTGGTCAATAATTGAGAGTCATCTGCTCTCGACAATGCACAAGATCAACAAGCTGCATCATTTTTCTAGTCATCCAACAACTGCACTTTGATTGCTTTGGCTGCCGGCGTTGACGCAGCCTCGAAAGCCTCCTTGCCTTGCTCCAGCGTGAAGCGGTGCGTGACCAGAGGCTTGAGATTGATCAAACCGTCCGCAACGAGCAGTATCGCCTTCGGATATGTTTCGTGATATCGAAACTGGAACTTGATATCGATCTCATGGAAGGACATATACATGAATGGTATTTGCTGATCGCTTGCGCCGCACCCGATGCAGTGGACCAGCCCACCGAACTGCAATGCCTGAATCAAGCAAGCATCAGTGGAATCTCCAAGGTTTGAAAGGGGCAATGGCGATTACGAACATAAATTGCGGTATGCACACTGCTTTCAACACCAGTACATTCCAGAGCAAGCTTCGGCTCCTTGCCCATTGCTTGTCTGATCTGCTTCGCGTTCGTTCGTGCATCGGCGTCTTGCTGGATCTGGACGGTCTTCACCCTCGGCACTAGCTTCTTAGCTGTTTGCAGTCGATTCTCATCGATGTCCGTGATCACCATGGGTGCAGCACCTGCCGCGCTGGCAGCCAGTAAGCTGACCATGCCGATGGGTCCAGCACCACAAATGAGCAACGGGTCTCCGAGACGTACACCGGCCCGCTCGATGCCTGCGAGCGCTACAGAGAGCGGCTCAAGAAGAGCACCCTCTTCGTAGCTGATGCTGTCCGGGAGGGGGTGCAGCCACGCCGCAGGATGGACGTGGTAGCGACGCAGTGTCCCATCGACGGGCGGCGAGCTGTAGAATACAATGTCAGGGCAACGGTGGTAGACGCCTGTGCGGCAGAACTCGCAGGTGGGCTTGCTGCACGGGATGCCGCATTCGAGAGCGACTCGGTCTCCTGGCTTCAACTTCGTTACGTTGGCTCCAATCTTCACAACCACGCCTGCGGATTCGTGGCCCAATCCAAGCTCGGTCGTCACACACGAAGAGCCGATGTGGCCTTCTTTGAGGAAGTGAACATCGGATCCGCAGATGCCCGTCGCGCGAACATGTACCAGACAATCATCTGGCCCGGGCTCAGGTATGTCTCCCTCGACGAGATTGAGCTCGTGCTTAGGGTTGGTGTGGATGGCGATGTTCCTCGGCTTGCGAGTAAGCACTTCCGTGGCTGACATGGTCGAGAGTGTTGATCTTGTCGAGAGTGTCGATGGATGTTTCATGGTGCAATATTCAAGAGCTATATACTTGCATCTCCTGCAATGGTCGATCACGCCCCTCAGCTGCTGCGGTACCGCATCGAGCAGCTGTGCGTCGGAGCTCACGCGTCATGCGAAGGATTCAGTCCGACAGCTTCCTTTCGTCACCGTTCCTCGGCATACAGGCGTTCGGCATTCAAACAGTACGATAAAAGACATGGATGTACAATTCCCCAGGCACATTGGATGATTCGAAGCCGGTTCTGAAACACTCGGCCTATTGGTAAGCACGTTGAACGTCAGCGTCTTCTTTCAGAAATACCACCTGGACCGATCCACCAGTCCCAACGGAATCTTTGGGGCGCGAGGATGTGGCCTAAAGTGCGAAGTAGGATGCAATGTGCCTGAAAGCAGATACTGACTTGTCATTAGCTGTTGAAGCTTCCGACAGTGTCTCGTTGAATCAAGCAAGAGGCCTGCGCTATCAAACTTTTCTCAGCACCATCGAATTCGCCCAAATGCTGCCTTATGGCTGCCCCGGCCAAACCTCGTCTGCAACAGCTCTGACCAGCTGCAGCTTCTTTCTCATGTCCTCATAGCCAAGAGCATTGCCCTCAGCATGGCTAGCGAATCCACACTGAGGCGAGACTGACAGCTGCTGCAAAGCTTCCTCTCTGCTCTGCTTGGATCCTTCGGCAACGTAGTCGGCTGCCTTTTGAATGCGCTCGATGACCTCCTTCTTGTCTTCGAGATCCGCGAACTTTGAAGTAATGGCACCAATTACTACATTCTTGTGTTTCGGCAGGTGCTTCAGAGGCTCAAATCCACCCGCACGTGGAGTGTCGTACTCCAAGTAGTACGTCGACACGTTTAGATCATTGAAGAGCTTGGTGGCGATGTTGTCGTATGCACCTTCGGAGAAATGCTTGGATCCGACGTAGTTACCTCTGCACAAATGGATCCCAAGATGGAAGTCCGCAGGCCGCTCAAAGCACTTGTTGTAGAATTTGATGTAAGCATCGAATTGCTCGTCTGCGGTTTGGAAGTTCTCCTTATCCGCCTTCCACCCCTGAAGCATGGAGTCGGAGCAGAAATACGCCAGGTTAGGGTCATCGACCTGGCCGTTCCGGAGTCCAGCATCGTACAGGATCTTGAGCTCAGTCTGGTAGGCTTTGGCGACATCCGCGAAGTATTCGTCGTCATTCTCGTATACACCTTTCACGTAGGCCTTCTTCGGGCCATAGCGGAAGTGGTACCTGGTCCTGTCAGCCAATGGTCGTTCGACTGGACAGCTCAACAGCATACCAAGACGGACTCGTCAGCGTCAGCTTGATATCCTTCCAGTTCTCTTTCGGAACAATCGATTTGAGGTACTCGAACTCTGGCAAGAAGCTGCTTGTGCCAGTGTGCGAGATCTTGCCAGTCGCCACAGTGACTTGGTTTGGAATGGTCTTGGCATGCATGAACGATTTCACGTCCGGTGCATAAGCTCGGAAGATGCTCTGATCGTAGCCGCCCTCCCTCAGGTTGATCTCTTCCATGCCATTGAGCGTCTCAAAGAACGTACCCCAGAACTGGTGCCTGGAATATTCGCCATTGGTGATGCTGCGGATGCCAACTTCCTGTTGAAGCTTCACCACGTCTTTGATTGCCTTCTGCTCGACGGGAACGAGTTCATTTCTCGTCGCTGAGCCATCGGCCACAGCATATCGCTTCTGCACGAGCTCTTCAGGCCTCAGCAGTGAGCCAATGTGCTCTAGCTACTTCGTCAGCGGTTCTTGTTCAAGATCATCTTCAGATTTCATGGAGGCTCTCACTTACCAGCACGGAAAGGCGGATCACGAGAAGCGGTCGACATAACGTATTCCGTTATCAAATAAATAGCACTTCAGCAAGACCTTGATGGCACGTCGTCTGGATATTTTTATGGGAATCTCTCCGCGGCGGATCTCAAGCACTCGACTCCACCTTGCCCCGCTCGGGCAGCGAAAGCTTTTCTGGCCGGGTCCTTGCTCGGATGATGTATATTATCTGTACGGAGTGGTAGCATTATTCTGTCGCACATTGCATTCTGTAGACCGCTGTTGTATCTTCAGAAGCGATTCCACCGTTCTTCAGGTCCCTTCATTCGGTGCACAGACTGACCCAGATCTTCGCCAGGCAGTCGTCAACCAAGGGTCAAATGGGCCTCGACGGTAATTCAGAGAAACATCCTACAATGGGATGCTCACAGTCTTCGGGGCACAGATACTCGGAGAGGGCTCTGGGTCAAGCGTCAAAACCACCCCCAATAAGGCTGGTGGTGCGCTCCGAAACCAAGGACATTACTGCACCGCCTTGTGGACCATCGCAGCACTGCTGCAAACTGCTGCTGAGTCCTTCTGCATGTGATTAGACATTTTGGTAATCCAGAGCGCTGGGAGCGCTCCTTCGCGCTCACCATCATATCCGGAATCAGCTTCACATGACTTCCATTTGCCTTGAGCCTGGTGCTATTCTCCTAGAGTTCGTTCGGTTGCTCGATGCAATCGTATTGTTGGTCGCCGTGGCTCAGCCGGCATCGAAGTATTGACCTGGACTGCAGGATTGAGCTTAGGTATGCACTGCAGGACATTTACTGCTGCCGCTTAAGCATGAGCTCTTTCAATCCTGAAGCGATTCCTCTCTTGATCTTGACCTGCCTGAGGTGGCATTGCGGCTGACTTGCGCACCAAGCGATATTACCAACCCCGAAATGATGCAGCACGGTGGCGTTCATAGCAACTCAAGTCATAAAGTTCTCTGGTATCTGTACACTTGCACGATCCTGTCTCACCGACAGTCCTAAATGTCGTTCCCTGGGGGCAGATCCAAATAAGTCCAAAAATGCCCAAGCGCTGTGGTCAATAGCCCTTGCTTGAAACACCTGAAACGCCACAAGACCCAGTAATCGCAGGTTCCTATACATCGTCGAGCACTTCAAGCCCCAGTCACCAACCAAGCAGCACCGCCCAACGTCAAAATTAGCGCCAAAGCTGTCAATATACCCGCGCCTGCCCTGTCCCCTGTCGTTATAGTTTTCGTGTAAATCGCACTCTCTCCACTGTCGCTGCTTGAATCAGTGCCTGCATTCGGGTCAGACACAGACGTGCCACCAGTGTCAGTGGTATACGGCGCGCCCAGCCCGTTGTCTTTGAGAGCCAACATGGTAGCGCCGATCGCAGAGAGCGCACTCATTTGCTGGCCCACACCGTATGTCCCGTCCCAAGTCGTCGTGTTCCACTCAAAGCCACAAGTGATGCCGTCCGTGCCTCCGTCACACTGCCCCGCCGCGCCTTTGCCTGATGCTTGGAGATATGGCCAAATCTGGTCCGCCACGCTCGGCACCAATTGAGCGGTCACCGCCAACCACCTCGATGTGAACCCTTTGAAGGTCCAATCGTCGGTCGTGCATGTTCCGTAAGGCTCGCAGGTTACTTCGACAAAGATATGTGGTCCCATGTTCTCCGGAAAGAAGGTTGCCAGCGTCTTGTTCAGCACTCCCTGAATGTGGGGCAACCAGGTTGCGTTCGAGGTGTGGTTATATAAGTAGGCCAGTCCACCCAGGTACACCCCGTAATTGTACGACCACTGCGTGTGATCCGCATCAGTACAATTCGCCAAATCCGACGTGCCGTCATTGATCTGGTAAGTCGAATTGTCGAGCAGAACTGACCCGCCGCCTGAGTAGACCCAGTCCCAAGCTTTCTCCGCCCAAGCAGTGTATGTATCATTGCCCGTGTACCTTGCTAATCGGCTCGCAAGCATGAAGAAACCGCCGTTACTGATAGCATTCCTATACTCGTATCCGTTGTTTGTAGGAAAGATCTGCCATCGCAGTCCACCATTACACGTTTGAGAGTCCCATCGGCCCGCTTGTTCATTAAACACGGCCTGGGCCATAGCGACCCACGAAGGGTATCCGGATGCAGGCGACTCGAAATTGAACTCGGCAGCGGTCATGGCTGCGAAGGCCCAGAAGACTTGGTCGTCGTTACCTTCGTCTGCGGTCTGGTTGGAAGGCATGAAGCTGCCTGTGGTCCCAGCTTGCCAATCGATAGCTTGAACGGTCTCGCTGTTGTAGGTGTCGTCGCCCGTGTCTGCCACGCGCCGTTGTTGTTAGTCTCACCCACGAACCATTCCAGCGTAGAGATGACACATACAATACCAATAATCTATTATCGTCATGAACATGGCTCCAGCTTCCCACCAGTAGTATGGACTTGGCAAGTTGCCCGGCACGTCGCCAGTGTTGTTACCGGTGTAATATTTCATTGTTCCGTACGCAACCTGCGCTGCTGCTGACTTGATCGAGTCGGCGCTGGTGTAGTCCATGGTGATAGCCTGCGCTGTGTCCAGCGCCGCCCCGAGGGACAGCCATGCTGTCGCGATTGATAACCTCATGACGCCGAGCTCTTGCCTATGCCTGGTCACCCCACTGGATCAAGCGAGTGCGTTTTGCCTCACAGACAAAGGGCAGGGAACGACGGTAGTGAGTAATGTGATTGTAAGGAAACAGACTTCACCGTCAAGTGACTGGACAGTGGAGTCAGGCACGATGGAGCTGGCTTGCGCCTCTCCGCGCAATCCTTTCACCAGGTCGGTGCTTCGTCATCTGCAGACTTGCAGCCCTGGAGACCGGGTATCGGCATTATGCACCGTTGGTGAATACCTTATACGCTTGATCCCCTTTGAGATACTTGATCGCGCCACCCATATTTCTCTGTGAACGATACATGGGATCTCTGTCTCACGCCTGAGCGCATCTCGAGCGCTGTTGCCACTCTTCGCTTGCTGCATCCCGCAGACCTTTTACCGATCGACCTAGATACAACCGCCACGCAAATAGAAACAACGAAACGGGCGATTCGCAGAACCTCCAATGACACGACGTCGTCAGCCGTCAGCGACACGGCCCGTACGTTTAGACTCAGATAAGCCCTAAAACAAGATTCCGATGGACTCTTGTTCTGTTCTAGACTTTCCTTGGCGAGCTTGATCTCTGGATTAAAACAACCAGCAAACACTACTCTAGTCGACTCAAACATACTGTACACACAATCGTTATTCATGGTCGTCTGTAGGCAGACCAAGCAGGGGAGAATACGACTCCTCCCAATCATCTATCCTGTGATAATGCGAGGCAGCTCCGGTGGATGGAGGCTTGCGAGCTGCAGAGCCACGCGACCCTGTTATTACGTACGACTCTAGATGGAAGCGTACCTCCTACAACGTGCGTGGAGTCAAAATCTGAAGCCGCAAAACACGCTTGCTCAGCCACAGAAGAAGACGAGGCGCCCCTATTTTCTCAGATCGTGCATTGCAAGCATGAAAACATCCTCAACTGCCATGCCGCCTTGCTTCATCACGGACACGTTTCGCTGAACTTTAGATCTGATGCGCGCTTCCTTCCTGCGCCATAACTTGCTGAGATACCTCAACCATGCTAGTCCATGAAGTAGCGTCGTTGCATTTCGTCCTTGGCGTTCTTATATGTTCGATAAATGCATACTAGATGAATCTGCGGCAATAACCAGCTACATGCGCATGAGCGTGAGATTTGGCTCGATGATGTCGGCAGCCAGCTTCGACACAGGAGTGCTTGCTCTGCTCGATCTCAAGTCTATTGCGTACGGCGATATGCAGCTACCTGGTCAGTGCTCATCTCAATGCGAGTGCGTTGGGCAGACAGGAAGCATTCTGGGACGGTGTTCTATTTCATAAACCATGATTTGTTTCAATTTCAGCATCAATGGACGAAGTGAAGGAAATCAGTCGGCACCACAGTTTCGCCTCGCCATGGTCGTGAAGTGCATGTCTGCCGCTAGTCTTGATCTTTTACATCACACGGTAGCACCATGCCCTGTGCCTCGGCAATACTGGCCCTCCTGATGCCTCGCTGAGCGGCTTGGAAAGGACTCAGGCCATTTTCATCGATTGGTATGTCCTTGATATCTTGCCATGAAGGTGGAGAGGTCGGCTCCTAGTGCGCACCATCGACCTTGGCCATGTAGGCCAGAAGGTCAAGCACACGACGAGAGTAGCCCCACTCGTTGTCGTACCAGCTGACGAGCTTGACGAAGTTCTTGTTGAGGGAGATACCAGCTTTGGCATCGAAGATGGAGCTGTGAATGTTGCCGTTCATATCGGTGGAGACGACGTCGTCCTCGGTGTAGGCAAGAATGCCTGCAAAAATCAGTACTCAGCTTATCAGACTCCGTGAGAATCAACAACTCACCCTTCAGAGGGCCATTAGCAGCCTCCTTAATGGCCTCCTTGATCTCGTCGTACGAGGCACCCTTCTCGATGCGGCACGTCAAGTCGACCACAGACACGTTGCTGGTGGGCACACGCATGGACATGCCGGTCAGCTTGCCGTTGAGGTCTGGAATGACCTTGCCGACGGCCTTGGCAGCACCAGTCGAAGATGGAATGATGTTTTGGGCTGCGGTACGGCCACCACGCCAGTCCTTAGCAGAAGGACCATCGACGGTCTTCTGGGTAGCGGTGTAGGAGTGAATGGTGGTCATGAGACCCTCAATGATCGTATACTTGTCGTGAATGACCTTGGCGAGAGGGGCCAAGCAGTTGGTCGTGCATGAGGCGTTCGAAACGACCGGGATATCCGATTTGTAGCTCTTCTCGTTCACGCCCATGACGAACATTGGCGCATCGGCGGACGGTGCAGAGATGACGACCTTCTTGGCACCGCCTTTCAAGTGGGCCTCGGCCTTCTCGGTGGTGGTGAAGACACCAGTGGACTCGACGATGTAGTATGCGCCGGTCTCTGACCACGGAATGGCAGCCGGGTCACGCTCAGTGTAGAAGCGGACCTTCTTGCCGTTGACGATCAGATCCTTGCCATCGACCTCAATGGTGCCGTTGAAGACACCGTGGGTAGAGTCATACTTGAGCATGTATGCCTATGCAAGAGCTGCGGGTCAGCGGAACTCTTGGTCAAGTCTTGCTGTCGCTGCTGGAGGTCTCTGGGTAAAGCTCATGATGACGAGAGTGCCACTTTGAGCAGCGTGATCATCACTTACGGCGTAGTGGGGCTCAATGAAGGGGTCGTTGACAGCCACAATGTTGATGTCGTTGTGCTCGATGCTGTGCCCCGTATCAGCCGTGCTCTTCTTTTCTAAAATCCTGCGATACTGACGCATTGCGGAAGACAATACGACCGATACGGCCAAAACCGTTGATGCCGACCTGTTACTCTGATCAAAATTGCTGTCCTTGTGGGCGAGCTTCAGTCCTGCTGTCCTCCTCACCTTGACGACCATGTTTATGATTGTTGCTTTGTTTGTGGAGCTAACCAGAGGTATCAGCAATGATAGCTTAACTACTAGTGGACATCGACAGCGTACGACGTACTTCGAGGGATCTGTTTCTGGTGATTTGTTATGATTTTGGAGCTGGGTGTGTGGGAAGAAAACATTGGGTTGTGGAAAGCATTTTGAATGACTGCCCCGCCCCCACCATGATGACGCGCTAGACGGTTCTGGTCCCGCTCGGCTGGCTTTTTGCTTATTACATGTACTTCACAGAGAACGAGGAATCACAGGCTCACGGTGGACTGCTAATATCTGGTTGCCATCCACATTCGTCCTTTTACCGGCTGCCAACATCCTTGCACGAAGATTCACTTTGGTGAAAGCCCATCATTTCCCCCATTCGCGTCCCGATTCATTCTCGTAGCTTCCCGCCTGTGCCCGAGCTTCTTTGTCGTTCCTACCTATTCCGGCAATATGCATATCATTCGGTTCGCGGAGAAGCGCTTGGCACGTTCCTGGATTCCATGTGATAGTCACTACCTTCAACGGTCTCCCGAAAACCCAGGTGACGGTGGTGAAAACGCGAAGTCAGACGCCAAGCACGTCGGCGGACCGATTAGCAGCCAGGAAACCGCGCGGGACACAACTCATCAAAAGCTGCCGCTCCCAACAAGGAGGTGCGGCACGTGAATCAAGGGAGCTGTTCGTTGTCATGTGATGCATCCCGACGACATGCCGAAGGCAAAACTCGGCATTCTGGCCTAGTACGAAGTACTGAATCACGATCATAACGGTGTTGTGACAGAAGCGGTACTGAAAGACAGCGGATGATAACTCGAAACAGAGGTGCAGAATGAAAAGGCAATAATCATAGACACGCTCACCATTATCCGCACGAACATCAGCGTTGATGCCCTTGGATGCTGGAAGACTTGCCATTAATGCGAGGCGCACGAATGTCTTTGGCACCTGCGGCCTGGATGGGACCTGCAGGCTGCTGTGCAATTTTACCAGTGCTGAGCAAGACGATGCAGAATCCCAAGCTCAATTCAGAGACAATCCCGTCTTCGAGCTAGATCTTCCATCGCTATCTGGCCGACCAAGACCAGACATGCATGCGTAGGCCTCCGCCAGCCATCTCAATACTTCCTCCTCGCAACAATCGACGTCCAGCCTGTCCGCTATCCAACCAGCCTTGTCCCGGCCATGCCCATTCCCAAACGATATCCACCGCTTCTGCAGCTAACCAACTGAGCAGTAGGCAGGTCGATCAGGATATGGATCCGGGGTACATTGATCGTTCGCGTTTTTGCATTTGTAAGCCTACAGAAGCAACAGTCAGTTTCATGAACAGAGGGGTTCAATCAACACAATTGGAACTACGCTATTGCATGGATGAGGAACTCCTTGATTCCCATCCGGTACACACGTTCCAAACTGGCCTTCCAGAGTGCAGTGCTAATGTAGACATGAGAGTCAGTCAATTCTCCTCTTTGAACGCAAGATTGGCTTGATTGTCTTACCCAGCCAAAGGTTGAACGGGTGAAAATGGCGAGGAGTGTCGTTGCAATGGCGAGCTTCATCTTTGCGTCTGTTCTACGGTCACTACACAACTGTGTGGCAGAGCTTCTCATTTATGTAGCAAGCAGTGCTGACTATTATAGGAGTGCCAAGTCGCAAAGAATGCGAGCTTACTGTAAGGCTAGCTTTGCCTTCGAGTCAATCGAGCAATCCGCTGGGCAAGAGCCGCAAGTCTCGAGGTTCGTCGACGTAAGCCCAGTTCCGATGCCCATGCAACACCTTGGCAGAGAACTCTGCGAGGCTGAACGGCACCCCGCGGACGTGCCAGAGGCTTGGCTGCAAGGTCTGAGAAGGCAAAGTCTCTCGCGTGAGTATCATTCTCCCGCGGATCTCGGATATCTAGGATGATCAGGTTTACATCTCTCTGATCGATTACAGAGCCTAATGCAAACCTACCAGATGACCTTTGCACAAACACCCACGCACATACAACTCCTTCTCAACCCCGAAAACAATCATGCCAGTCATCACGAAGCCAGGACCAACCTACTGTAGCCTTGTTCCCCAGTGTCTCCTGCGTATACCCCCCCCCATCACGACGCCAGCGTCTGCTGATGAGAACACATCATCCACTTGCCATTCTCCCACCTCCAAACACTCGAACAGCGCCTGGAACGGGACGTCCCTCTCTTCATCCCGGCTCCTCTCAGCTGAAGCAGCAGCTGGCCGTATAGCTCTCGCAAAATAGCTGATCGCCGCACCACCTTTGCCAACCGACTGCACATCCACCTTCGAGAGCTCGAACTTTTTCCATGGCACAAATGCAGGGCTGTGAAGAACATCGACCACTGACGGTCTAGACGTCGGTGTGAGTTTCATGTCCATGGGGAATTGAAAGATGCAGTCGGGCGCGATGTAGGGTATCATGTCTGCTCCTGACTTTTGCAACGCCCGCCAGGTATCTTCTTCGAGTGCCAGGATCTCATCGTGCGGTTCTGCGAGCGCGCTTGCAGAGCTAGCTGTCATGATTTTCGGTGAATAGTAGAGAGTGTGCGAGTCACTGGAGATCGATGCAGACATTACATGTAGTGTGGAGGACAGGAAGGATCAATTCGCTTGTAGGTATGCTTAAATTAAGTTCGAGCTGGCGGACTTTTAGGTGGGGCAGCTAGTATTTCAGTCTGACTACATGTATCCAAGATAACTACCAAGGTCTTCCGAGCGACCTACACGAAGTGCCATCAACACCATGAAGGCCAAGCACCCAAAATACACCTGGTGTACGGTCCACAGAGTCCCGAACCCTATCGATGCAATAATGCTTCGGATGCGCGCCACTAGACCAACCCTCATCGATGTCGATAAGACCGAGGCTTGTACATCTCAGCAGCATATATTGCGCTGTCGGTGGAGGCCCATCCCGGAGACGAGTCAACTGCGATTCGGCATGGCAGATGCAGTCTCTGCCGGCCTTCCATGCTTGCAGATACTGTTCGTACGCCTCTTGTCGCCAAAGCGCTTGCCAGTCCACTTGAAAGTATAGTGAGTCCTTCATCGTCGCCTTTTCTGACTTTTGCGGTTCCCGAGGCTGGACTCTGGGTAGGTTGCGGGTCACATCTTCTTGCATACTGCGCAGATTTGTAACGCGGCAGGTCTCGACGGCGAACCTTTTGCAGGATGTCGCCGAGCCATGGTCCGATTCGCTACGAGCCTTGTGCATTTGGTCCTGCCCAAGCTTTTGTGACAATAGTGTGACGATCAAGTTGACGGTGTTGTGGATGGGAGGTACGAGGTGCATTGTGCGAGATCTTAGCCATGCTATTGTCAGCCAGTAGACTGTCGTTGTTGAGGTGAGTATGTGAGTATGAGCGGCAGAGGGAGATTGTTGAGTGTCCAGCCACCTGCAGTGCATGCGTTTCATGTCCCCTAGATAAGCACAGCGATGTTGCATAGGCTGAGACAGCATCATTCAGGAGGTAGCATAACACCTGTATCAAAAGTCACGGATGGACGAATACGGGCTGAGGCGTACGATACATCCCAAAACACGTGCGTGCTTCATGGAGGTCCACACTCTCGCCATTGAATTTGCCATGCGTGGCCACCCGCTGGTTCCTCTAGACCTGCGCTTACGTGCCAAGCTCGCCTGCTCGCTTTGACGGCGGGGGCGCAGAAACTGAAAGAGCTGGCAGGGCCATACTGAGCGAGGTTTATGGCTTACCAGAGAGGGCTTTCCATCGAGACGGCCAGCAGCGGGACCCAGTCGATTTCTTATGATGACCAAAATATGTTGGACCCAGTCTGTTCAGCACAATAGCCCACTTTCAGGAGAAGAAGAGAACCCTATGCCAGCAGGTCTTCAAGATAGGATTCCCAGAAGAAATCCAAGTGCCATTGCACCCGAAGCAAGCGAGTATTTCTTCTGCTGTTTCTGCTGCTGCACGTGGGTGTAATCATCAGGGGGACCGCCTGCCATGGAACCATCAAATGAACTCTGCTTCGACGGAATGGAATCGCATTGCGAATTCTTTCCGGCCTCTTTCCGCCTGAGCTCTTTGTACCGCTCCCTGCTCCTCTGGCGTCTGGGATCGTAGAATGGGGAGGTTGCGATACGAGTCTTGCGCTGTTCGATCAGACTGGCGTTGCTTGGAAAGGTCGGACTGAGATTTGTGGCGGCGCTTCCTGTGCAAGACTGCGCTCGTGGAGAATGATCCGATTGCCACGTAGTCTGGCTGGGAGGGCCTGCGTGCTAGACGGGCAGTACATTTGACTCGAGATGACCAACGATGGAGCATTTGAGTTGTTTGAGGGTGAATAGAGGCCATCCTGAGCTCTGTCTTGTCATCTTACGGGTTTGCTGTATGATTGAGGAGCATAAGACTTGTTGAGACTGGCGGCGTCAGCGAGGCGCACCGAAGCAAGTGTGTTATGAGTCCCGCACCGTGGACTGGAACGAGGACAAGTCATGTTGGACAGCGCCACGTGGTTGGATCTTTTGTAGTGGGTATAGTAGTGTAAAAAGATCATACTTCACTAGTCTTTTGAGAGGTCGGATCAGTTGGGTCTGACCTTGACATCGATCTTCCTGGGGCAGCCTAGTCAAATAACTTGAAACTGTACTCTGGTGTATTCCTTGGGTCGCGACCCCTCTCAAGCAAGCTCTATCGCGAGGGATCCTCATCAGAATCTGCCGACGTCCGTCTCAGCCGACATTTATGCGCCCTCAAGCAGGTGGGCCGGGTCATTTGAAGAACTCTCTTCCGTGGACGGCACCACTTCTTCATCGAGATGCAAGAATTCCATCGCTGCCGGCATGTTGCTCATGTAACTACCGAGCCAGCGAGCTGTTCATTCGAGCGCCGGCACTTGCAGGGCATTTAGGCTAAGATGTCATGTCTAGTTCACAAGAGAGAGGATGACCCAAGGAAAGGGCCCTTATTATGGAGTAAATATTGAGAGGTGGCGTATTCTTGTTTACCATTTATTGTATATGGGTCGAATAGCCCCGCCACCAAGGTACCTTGAAGGTTGTCTCACCTGTTCACGCACCTAGACGCACCCATCCAAAATGCCTGCTCAGACTACTAAGCTGCCTTTCCACGCCGACCACATCGGCTCTCTCATCCGCCCGCAGTCCGTCTCGCAGGCTCAGGAAGATGCGGATGCAAGCAAGATCACTCCAGCACAACTCCGCGATGTCCAGCAGAAGGAAATCGCAAGCATCGTCAAGAAGCAGCAAGACAACAATGTCCGTGCCCTTTGCTCCGGCGAGTTCGACAGGAAATACTACTTCTCCGGCTTCTTCGAGAAGCTTGAAGGGTTCAAGGAGGTCAGTCCGGTACCATGGGATCTGGCGAGGTTGAGCGCGGCGCCCATCAAAGCCTTGCAGAAGGCTGGCAAGCAATACCCGATGGCTGCAGTCTGTACGAGCAAGATACAATACAAAGAGAGCCCATACTTGGAGAACTGGAAGTTGTTGAGAAACACGCTGCCAAAAGAGCAATGGAAGGAGGCCAAGTTCACAATGCCGCCACCGTGCTACTTCCACCTGCGATTAGCCAAGGGCAAATGCTACAGTCTTGAAGCTTACAGCAACGATGGCGATTTCTTTGCGGACCTGGCGAAGGCATACAGGCAAGAGGTGCAGACGCTGTACAAGGAAGGTCTTAGGAACCTACAGATTGATGACCCAACCCTGGCATATTTCTGCTCAGACGATATGCTTCAAGGTTTGAAGGATGATGGAGAGGACACAGACAAGCTGTTCGAGCTGTACTTGCAGGCACACAACGATTGCATCGCACACAGGCCGGAGGACATGCACGTTGGCCTACATATCTGCAGAGGTGAATACCAAGCCCAGTCATCAACCCTCTCCAAGCAACACTAATAGTCAACAGGCAACTTCAGCAAATCCATGCATTTCTCTGAAGGCTCCTACGAAAAGATCGCCGAGCGGTTCTTTCGTACCCTCAACTACGACACCTTCTACCTCGAATACGACAATCCACGCTCCGGCGGTTTCGAGCCCCTTCGCTACCTCCCAGCACACAAGAACGTCGTCCTAGGGGTCGTTACGACTAAGGATCCGCAGCTGGAGGACGCGGGGCTGATCAAGTCGAGGATCAAGGAGGCCGCGCAAATCATTGCCAAGGGTCAGGGTAGGAGCGTGGAGGAGGCGATGGAGAATATTGGGATCTCACCGCAGTGTGGGTTTGCCAGTGTGGCGGTTGGAGCGGAGGGAATGACGGAGGAGAAGATGTTTGCGAAGTTGAAGTTAGTCAAGGATGTTGCTGCGGAGCTGTGGCCGGATCGCGCATGAGGTGTTCCGTCGGCTTGTTTTGGCATCCATGGCCGATCAAATAGCGATCCAGGTGACTGGCTGATGGTGACATTGGATTCAGCACAGCAATGCAGTCAATCGACTAGTGTAAAAAGTCAATCGTGTCAATCCATCATTTAAGCACATCAAGCACTTACTTGCATTAGTGGGTCGACCACCTCAACAAGTTGTCGTGTTCCACTGAAGAAGCCAGCGAAAATAGAAGAAGGTTGCCACGACTTGAGCGTACTCCGTTGATCCAGTGGTTCCGTGGGTCGATAAGCCGATTGAGCGAGCAATGCCGATGATAGGTTGATCGGAATGATTACGGATGGCCAACAATCAATGGTTGGCAGAACTATGGACGGTCTAAGGCACTGGCTGAGTTGCATCCAGGAATACAATAAGCGCACATCATCCAGGGCATCCTCAAGTGTGGCATGACGCATTCACAAGTCGTGATCACAGACTCCACGGCCTCAATGCCTGCCACGGATACGCTAGGAACGTCGTGTTACTGTCCTGTGCATAGTCAACGTGCATGGTCAATGCTGCTAGATGCATCCGATTCTCAGATCATTCCAGTCGCGGGACCAAGGACGCACTGCTGCCCATCCCGACCAACAAGCCTTTCCAGTGGCTTGAGTCAACTTCAATTGGGTTCCGTCCATGCATCTCCGTGATGATGAGGGTCGTTGTTAGATATATCGCGCAGGACATTGATCACATTGGACTGGCAGACGAGAGCGGCGCGGCAAAATTGACGACGCGGCGTCTTGGTCTGGTACAAGTACCTCCGTGCTACTAATTGCTTATATTGCAGGTCCCAGAAACTACACAGTATGATGAACAATATGCCTTGGGACGCGCCGGCGTGTCGCTTGGCTCAAGCTCCTTCGTGCACGATAGCAAGCAGCAGCATGGAGCGTGACTACATGTGCCTCTCACATGCTGTACCTCCTAGCCTGTAGCTCACTCTGGTCCTCATTATGTTGACTGCCGGGCAGAAGCCCCGAGACCCTCTCGGATAGAGAGTCAGACCACCGAGTCCAGACCAATGAAATATCGCACAGCATCCACCTGCTCCATCAATACGCGTGGGAGCGCCGGCATTACTCTCTCAACAACTCAAGAACCCAGTTATCTCTGCTCAGTCTCCGTGCACGCGATTGTGGCGACTCTCACCCGGTTCTGAGCTCTCGGCTCTCCCCTGATGACACTGAGCTGCGGACAGGCATGTTGGTGGAAACGCCGGTCTCGCTTATTATCACATGGACGGCGGTGAGAACAGGTTTGGAGCCGGCAGGACGCCAGCGCCCACGGGGCCAGGTCGGCAAGAACGCTATTGCACAACCTGGCTCGCCTGGATCGGACCCTGCAGGCTGGCAGCCAGATTGAACGCAGGGGCCGATCCATTCTTGGCGTGCTCTGGAAGAAATTGTTGTCGAATGGGTACACTGCGTAGGACGGCTTACGGCCTCAAGCAAAAAGTCGCGCGTCATGCTCGCGACGATCAGAGCATATTTGAGGCAGCGCAAGTGGCCGGGCTGGCCGCAGACAGAGGCTGCTTTACATAAGGTACGGTACAGAGCTTCCTCAAAGCAGAAATTCAGGTACCGCGGGTAATGTAGGAGAGGGCCAATGCGTCGGGGGGTGAAAGGGTCTGGCACCTAGCCTAACCTGAAAAATGTCGACTCCCCAATGAGGCCACATAACAAAACCCGAGGCATCTGCACCCGACGCTCATTTTCCTACCATCTACCTCCTCATCGACCAGTACTCGTCGTCCATTGCTGGGTGTGTGGTTCACAGGCCCGCTGGTCGCTCATAAGTGGCACAGAGAGAAGTGTTTGCGTTATTTAAGGGATTGTCCCAACACGCCAAGCTCGACAGCATATAACGCCTCAACGGGAACCCACGATCGTCCGAAACACGTGCAGTCCGATCTTTCTACACTTCATCACCGATCTCTTCTCGCAGGCGTCAAAGCACTCGCTGCACCTCCTCAGATCCCAATCCCTGCTCGCTATTCGACCGCTGTCACAATGAGCACCACCGCTCTTCCTGCGCAGAGAGCGTCTCTTCGACGAAACCTTACAGTCGATTCCGTCCCGTCGACATCTCCCAACTCGCCTGCTGGATCCTCGCCTAGCGATTCACCCATTGGCTCCGCGTCCTCAACCTCTCTTTCGTCTCTCGGCTCGGTTGAAGATTTCCAGAGGAAACCAGAGCAAAAGCTCCTGGATACATACGGCAACGAGTTCAAGCTGCCCGATTACACCATCAAAGACATAAGAGATGCCATACCCAAGCACTGCTACGAGCGATCGGCGGCCACTGGGCTGTACTATGTTGCCAGGGACATTGTCTCGTTAGCCGGCACTTTCTACCTTTTCAACACAGTTTGCACGCCCGAATACGTGCCTTCTACAGTGGCAAGAGCAGTACTCTGGGGCGTCTATACCTTCATTCAGGGTCTTTTTGGCACCGGCCTGTGGGTGTTGGCTCATGAGTGTGGTCACCAGTCATTCTCATCCAGCAAGACGCTCAACGACACCGTTGGCTGGCTCTGCCACTCCGCGCTCTTGGTTCCATACTTCAGCTGGAAGATCAGCCATGGCAAGCACCACAAGGCTACTGGTAACATGGAGAGAGACATGGTCTTCTTGCCGCGCACTCGCGAGGAGCACGCTTCTAGAATGGGCTACGTTCTCCACGAGATGCACGAACTGCTGGAGGAGACGCCGATCTACACTATGACCATGCTCATTGGCCAGCAAGTGGTGGGATGGCCGTACTACCTCTTCGCGAATGTGACTGGCCACAATAACCACTCCAAGCAACCGGAGGGCAAGGGCCACGGCAAGAAAAATGGCGACTTCAGTGTGAACCACTTTTTGCCCAGCAGCCCACTGTACGAACGTAAGGATGAGAAGCTGATCCTGCTCTCCGACCTTGGTTTGGCCATCACCGCTTCCATACTCTTCTTGATCGGCAAGAGTTACGGTCTCCAGAACTTGCTCGTGTGGTACGGCATCCCGTATCTGTGGGTGAACCACTGGCTAGGTGAGTGCATCATTTCGCGAGTGATCATCCTTAGCAATCTGCTGACATCGGCTTCCCAGTTGCTATCACCTACCTCCAGCACACCGACCCGTCACTTCCCCACTACACCGGCGAGACCTGGAACTTTGCCCGCGGGGCCGCCGCTACCATTGACCGCGAGTTTGGGTTCATCGGGCGTCAGCTCCTCCACGGCATCATCGAGACTCACGTGCTGCACCACTACGTCAGCACCATTCCTTTCTACCACGCCGACGAAGCCACCGAAGCCATCAAGCCGATCATGGGCCAGCACTACCGCTCAGATGTTGAGGGAGGCCCTCTCGGATTCATCAAGGCGATGTACAAGAGTGCCAGATGGTGCCAATGGGTTGAGCCGAATGAGGGCGCTACCGGCGAGAACAAGAACGTGCTGTTCTTCCGCAACAGGAACGGTCTTGGTCTTGAGCCGGCGAAGATTCAAGATCCAGCAGTGAGCAAGGGCCGCAAAAGCATGAAGATGCAGATCGGGGACGACAGTGACTAGCATTTGCTAGCAAGTAATGTCTGATTCGGCAACTTCCGATACATGTCGCTCGTTGAAACACGGGTTCTCGTGCGCTCAAGCGCGGCGTTTGAAGGGTGAGGTACGGCCTGGTGATCTTGTGCATTCTTGGGGTCCGCGCCTGGATATAGGCTGCCGATGGTGCTCGTCGATAGAATCCAGACTTAGACTGCCCAACGGCTGTAATGACCTACCAAGGAACAAAGTTTGCGGACTTGTGATCTCGCTCCACACGGTTGAGCAGTTTGGGCGTCTGGTCCAACAATCGTTTCCAACAGCGGTCACGCTTCTCCTTGCGAAGACCGACTTATTCTCTGAATGGAGATCTAGAAAAGATCTAGAAAGATCCAGGCAGATTTAGGAAGACCTTGTCACGTGTGGGCGTGCGAAGACTATAACATCGAGGTCTTGGTCCTCCAGGGTTCTAGCATGGGTCGTGCAGTCTCCCTTTGCTGTGCCTAGGGAAGAACTGCCGGCCGCTTCCTACCTAATTGGGTACGTATATAGAGATGTCCGCCAGCTATGTACAATCCTCTTCTTTCAGCTTCCATCCTGTCTTTCCTGCAGACAGACTAAGTCACAGACATAAATAGCTCTAAGCCCTACAAACACGAACCACTGTTGTGGCGACAAGAACAAGCGTAATGCGGCATTTGGCATCCCTTTGAGACTGACTATAGTGCAGAAGATGCCTCTCCTATCAATCGCTCTCCTGACGAGTTGTGCCAGTGCACCAAGTTTCATCCTTCGCGAAGGCTCCCGCGAGAAAACAGGCGACCAAGCTGGGAACATCCCGTTCGATATACCTACACTCAGTCAATGTCGAGACGGCTTGCAAATCAATCGCTAACGGCCTTGGTCGACAAAAGGGACTCCGAGCGAGAGATTGCATACAACGTGCGAAGGGTAAACGTACCATGATAATGCCTGCGGCGTTCAGATGCAGAGTATTCAAGTGGACAGCGATGAGGACTGTCTGGATCACTTGGGCGCCTGGAGCACGAAGGTCAAATGTTATTGCTTGTCGTCTTGCCGCGCGGGCCTGTACTGAGCAGTTCTCTACAGGTGAGTGTGCAACGGATACGGAAGCAGTGGCTCGAGGCATTCGTTGTCTGATGAATGATGACGGTCTGCTGGGACTTCATCTCCCTCTACAGGACAAAAATGGGAGAAGATTCTTGAAAATCTCAGCGGCATGGATGCAACATCGGTCGTTGCAGGGACATGTATCGAGAACTGAAGCATACGAAGTGCGCTTTCGAGGCATTGTCCCGGACCCAGAATTAGTCCATGAGTCGTCGTCTCATGGCCATCTTCAGAGACCACCAAGAATCGTCGTCTCTACCAAGCAGGAATGCCAAAAGCTCACCTCCCGACGTCATAGTGCCACAGACTCAATGAGCAAGAGGGAGGTGCTGTACTACTCCTGGGGACAATCGAACTCCCATCGCCAGCTAGCTTGGAGGAGAGTCGTCGAAGATGATTCAACTCCGCACACAACACATAGAATTTCTTCGGATTTTCTTCTGTTATCGTAGCAGTGGAGTATCATCTCTAGCAGCATCGCAATTCCAATGTCTCCCCTTTCATGAGTGTCCGCACCCGCACTGAAACGCAGGCCTTCAAAACGCCACCCGTATGCATCATCATAACAGCCCCATCCCATCGCATCATAGCGACAAGCCTTGCCCGCCATAATGCAGCAGCGTAATAGCACGGTCCTTTCATGCACCAACTCTATCCCCTATACGCACCACTCGAATGCATCACTCCATCGTCTGTATCAATGTCACTCTCAAGATACTCGATAATTACCCTTGCCGGACGAGCACTTATGTCCACGGCCAGCCCGGGGATGTCGACGGCGGCCGCTCCTAACCACCATACCGCCACGTCTCATTCTGCCCGCCACCCATCTGCGGCAATGTGGGACCCCAGCCGGCACCAGCGTTGGCTCCAGCGTTCGCAGCAGCATTCATCATTTGAGCCGGAGGAGCTGGGCCATGCCGCATCGGAATTTGACCCCAATGGTGATTGGGTGGTCCGCTTGGAGTGCCCTGCTGCGCGTACTGATTGAAACCAGTGGTATGTCCAGGCGTGTTCGGATCGCTGAGAGGGCTTGGAGTCGGCTGCTTTGGACTGCGCTGCTGCCATAGATTTGACTTGTCATAAGCGTGCCCGAAGCTGTTCCTAGGCTGCGGTGCGTAGGCGTGTGGCGCAAAAGGTCCGTAGCCATATCCACCCATCTGGTCGCGGGCAGCGCGGGCCTGTGCGCCGTCGCGGCTAGCTGTACTCGGCATTCCCAGGCATGATTGCTGAAACTCTTGCGCTGTCTGGTATGTGGGAGGAGGATACTTCGGCTTCTGTTGCTGCTGGGTGTTGAAGGAAGGATTGTGGTGGAGCATTGGCTGGTGTGGCTCGACTGGACGTGGCGGGGTTTTGTCTTTAGTCAAGCCCGATGCATGCCATACTTGTGAAGGCGGCGTCCACTGAGTATTCTCCTTGATAGCTGTAGCGACAGAAGAGATTGATGCCGATGGCGTGTGCGAAGATGTAGACGTCCTCTCCTCAGCCGGCTTGTCGAGTTGCGACGGCTGCCATGCAGACGTGTACCCATCACCGAGCGCATATGGGGATTCGTACACCTTCTTGCGACGGAGAAAGCTGTTCAGCAGATACGGATACTTCTGCACATTCTCCAAGAAGCCAGGTTGCGACTCTGGGCTCTTGGATGCCGATGAAGTCGACGTAGCTGGCGTCAATGGCGCACCGAGCGGCGACTGCTCGCTGTGGGCACTCGTCGATGGTCGACTGCTGCTGCTCGCATATGGATTCGGCGGCATATGGCTGGGCTGCGGTCCGCCCACCATTGACGCAGTCGGCGCAGCACCTTGTTTGATATCCCTCTTCTGGTTCGACACGGATTGGTAATTCGGCACGTAGCCTGGAGGTTGTGAGCCAGGTCTCTGCAAGCCCTGCGCGCCCTGCGACTGGCGACGCGCACTTTGCATGAAGGCGGAGTACTCACCCGGGACTGCAGCCGGGAGTCTTTCTGTAGAGTAATACTGGTCTCTAGAGAATGGCCGAAGAGGCTGGTCGTCGCGTGTGGGGTCATAGTTGTATTGCGGCTGGAACTGCTCAGGCTGCGGCGGCGGTGCCTCAAAAGGTGGCACCTGTGATTGCGGCGAAGGACCAAACAGCGAATGCCGCCTGTCGACCTGGTTGATAAAGCTCTTCTGGGTGGCCAAGGCCTGCGGATCGACGCCCCACATCACATTCGGACGCGCAGGTTCCTTTGGTTTATAGACGTACGGCTTTTCGCTGCGGTTAGCAGGGTTGCCGATTGTGCCCACCATCTGGGTCGCTACACGAGGAGCCGGCGCCGGTGCCGGTACAGACGGCCTTGGGGCAGTAATGGCTTGCTGCTTGGCATACTGGAAGCTCTGTGCCGGACGTGCACCGGCGTTCATACGCTCAGTGAAGTTGGCCTTGTTCGCAACCTGACCACCTGGCCTGTCGGCAAAGAAGCTCTTGGCCTCTGTGGAGATGAAGGGCAGGTAGTAGTACAACTGATCAGGCGCGTCAATGTTGACCTTCAGCCTCTGCGCCGTCTGGAGCACCGTGGATGCATAGCTTGGCGGTGGCTCGTGCAAATTGTAAAAGTCTTGAACTTTGTAGTCCGGATTGTCGTGGAACACGTCGCCTTGCTCGGGCACGCCATCCTGGCGATTTTCCATGGAGACGGCCTTGCGGTTCATACCTTCAGGCATCGGCAAAGCGCTTGGTGTTGGCTTCGGCCTCACAGAGTCAGCCGGGTTGAGCACACAAATGTACTTGTATTCGATCTCAAGAAGTTCACTGTGAAGTTCTGTCAGCACGGACTACCAAAGAGCACGGTCTCCACAACACGTACTGCAAGTCTGGCAAGACCTTCACAAGCACAGTAAGCTCGGCCGGCCGATTCTCAACGACCAAGGCGCCAAACACGTCCTCACCCTTGTACTGCGCCTGCACAACATCATTAGGCGTGAGAGCTTTAGCGTAGCTCCTGATGAGCTTGCTGCTCTCCATGTCCTCGAAGTTTGGGTTCTTGACCATCTTCGGCCTGTGGTACTTGCAGCGGAAGTCGAACCCTTCCTCATAATACTCAGTCCCATCCTCGTCCCAGGTCGGCACCAGACCGCCATCGATAAGTACACCAGCGGCCTGCGCGCAGGTAGCGTGAAAGGCCCTCGTGCACTTCTTCGAGTGACATTGGAAGCAAGCGCCGCGTTTCGATCTGCAGAAGTTACATTTGAGCTCCAGACGCGCCTTGTCGATGCTGTTAACACCGTAGACGATCTCGTTGCCATCGGCGTCCTTGCCTATCCAAGTCTCAGGCGTGAATAGGGCACAAGACTTGTGGGTCTTCTTGCCGGTGTCGGTGTTCATCAAAGGATCCCAAGGATTCTCATTCGGACACAAGATGCAAGGTTCGCGACCGGCGAGCTTGATCCTAATCCTGATCTTCTTTTTCTTCTTGGGTTTCTCTTCCTTGACCTCACGCTTGCGCTTCTGGCCGCGTTTGGCCTTGCCCTTGACGCTGGCAGGAGGAGTCGGCAGAGCATTCTCCTCGGCGTCGCTCAGGTCATCGTCATCATCGTCAGTTTCTTCATAGTATTCTGGCGTAGGCTCGCCACGCAGTTTGCGTTCGATCTCGGCGACGTCAACCCAGACATTGTCGGCCTCGCAGTTGCACTTGCGTGCAATGCGGCCGAACTCAATCCACGAGTCAAGAGCAAAATTCACCGACTCTGCGCAATTATAGCCAAGGTTGTACCCAGAATGATAGCCGTAAGGATAAGTGATGACAAACTCGCCTTCGTAGTGTACGAGCTTGTTGACCTTGACCTTGTACTGCTTCTCTAGGACTTCTGGCGAAATGAGGTAGGTCTTGTGCCGCAGGAACTGATCACAATTCTTTGCATCGACAGGCCAGACTTGCTTCATAGCTGCCTCGAACTTCCTGGCATCTTCCTGCGAAATGCTGTACCATTGCTTTGGTGCGCCAAAGTGGATATAGTTGATGCTGTAGAGGTCGACATCCTCCAAGTGCCATGCAAATGTAGCCTTCCACATGCCCATGTAAAGGTAGGCCGTATTGACACCAGGGACCTTGGTTCCAAGAATATCCAATAGATTCGGCAGATGTGCCACGTTCCAGCTCGTCGTCTTGTCGTCGAACAGTGACCCAGGCATATCAGCAGCATACATGGGTTGGTTGAACGCCAGACTCTTCCAGTACTGCGTCTCGAGTTCTTGGCATCGCTCGGGTGTAAACTCATCAAGGCCTTCCATCCGATAGTCGAAACTCTTGAATGCCTTCTCATCAATCACGTCCTGTGTCTCACCGGTGTTGTTGAGACGGCGAGACGATACCGACTTAGCCTGGCCGCCACGAGGCTGACGACTGCCTCTAGCCTTCGGTTCTGACTTGCTCTTCGCAGCTTTCGGGGCTGGGGAAGCCTTGCCACGAGTCCGCTTGGGAGCAGGCTCTTCGTTCTCCGATTCAGACTCCGTTGGCGGAGCCACGGGTGCTACGGCACGACGCGGCCGGCCAGGCTTTCTCTTCTCGGGAGGGGGAGCATCAGGATCCGCCGTCGCAGCCGCAGCATTTGCAGCAGCACGACCACGGAGGCTGCCACCACCGCGGACTACCTGGGCTTGGTTGCGCCTTCTCTCACCACGCTTGGCAGGCGGCTGATGGTGTGTCTCCTCGGTCAAAGCCTTCCACTCCGGAAGATTGTACGATCGCTGCTTCTCGACATTTTGCTGCGTGTAAGTACCAGAAGCACCATTGAATTCCTGCGTAATTGGGTTCTTGATCTTGATGCGTTTGACATAGTCGTCCAACGCTGGCTGGGCATCGCGCCTACGTGGGACATTAGCGTCATGTTATCTTTACATGCAAAGTTCGGACATGCCACCTACCACTCTTTGGGCGGGATAACCTTCACGATACCAGACTTCATGCCATAATGGTCAATCCTCTCACAGAAGCGCTTGAAGTCGCGGAACTGGTTCATGGTCGGCATGAAGACAGGGATCTTTCCACCATCCCAGTAGTGATCAGGCTCAATCTCCTCGTCGTCGTCTTCCTCCATCTGTTCAGGCTCCTGTTTCTGCTCTCGTATCGATTCCGGCGGCTCGATATCCACGTCATCAATATCGCTCAATTCGCTCTCGTCTCCATCCTGCTTCGCATCGTGGTTCATCTCTTCGCTTGTTGGTGGCGTGAGAGCATTCGTCGACTTGGCGACCGGATCAGTGGTTGGCTTGATGTTGTGCAGTTCTGGCGACAATGATCCGCTGACGTCCATTGTGTCAGTCAATGGCGAGCCAGGAGCCGCCATAGTGGTGGTTGGCAGCGTTGTGCCAGATGCTGTTCTTTTGAGGTGCGGACGGTCGAGTCGCGGGCGCGATGTGCAGGGTTTCCGGGAAGAGAAGCGCGTCGCTGCTCAATCTTCCATGTAGCAAGCACAGCCCGGATGACAGACGGAGACCACCATTACACGCTGATCGGTTGTCGCTGGTGGAAGAAGGTTTGTGTGTTTCACGGCTATGAATTCGTGCACGAGAGCGCAGGAGTGCTCGAAGTTGGAGGTACGAGGCAGCGAGCACTGCACGGACCACAATTTAAGCTTTGCGAGGTCGGGGCTCGGCTGATGATGAGAGATCTCACGACATTTGTGACGCACGTTTGCAGAAGTAAATACCGTGGAATGCACGCCATATCCCTCAATCATAATCCAAGTTAATGTAATAAAGTGTAGATATATAGTGGTCGTTGATACAACGTCTACGGAATAATGGTCGTTTTCCATGTGCATTATGGGACCATAGGCCGAGGTTTGGATGCTTACGTGATCGGTAGCGATACCTTTACGGAGTAAATGCTTCCAGGTTCTCATGTTCTTGCCAGAGGCTCTGCAGTATCGCGAGATGATGGGCAGTTCGCGCAAATGCAATAGACCGCATGTCTTGCGTCCATGTCATACTCGGAATATACCTGGCGGTCTATCTAGTCGAGCCATCTGTCCACAGCCCTCCCAGCCTCTGAACCCATCCATTGTGGACTGATCAGTTCCTTCTAAATTTGCGCAATGCGCCGCGATGTCCATCTCATCCTTCACATCCAACGCGACAATGGATCTGTGTCAAATCTACCGCAGCCGTGAGCGTCCAGGGAAATGGGTACCTGCATCTGGCGCTAAGCTGCAAGACATCCGCGGGTGGACCTCCGCGTGGGCAACCCTGGTTTTCTGACAACCACGCTCGTGCTTCGGCACACCCGCTGCCACTGCCGGCAGGGCTGACCTACCAGTGCTCTGGAGCTTGCTTTCGCGTGGCGGTGTTCTTGAGCTTACCTAGCTCGTCGTCTTTCGACGGCTCTGGTGAGCGTGCTTACTCGTCCCAGCGTCTTGGGCGCGCAGGATTGCGTTCGATGGCGTAGCTGGCAACGGCGCGAGAGCGCTGCTCCTATTGCATTCATCATCTCATGGTGGCAGTTGCCATCTTGTGGTTTTGCGAGGAGCATATGGTGGCCAGGCGGCACCTACGATGCTAAATAGAGATTGCGGTGTTTGCTCGGCAAAGCAAGCTCATCGTGTTTGAGCCCGCTTTGCTCGGCATCTAGCTCTGGGAGCCCAGAGCTCCAGGACGCGCCATGGACGCGCCGTCAGAGGATTCGGTCAATGTCGCCTGGCTGACTTATCAAGGCGCGCGGGCCGGAAGAAGCAGCTCTGTGATCGTGCTCCATGCTAAGGCTGTCGGGCTGCTGCCAGTCTCGAGATGCTCGTTGCATGATGAGCGGCCGTCATATTGATGGAGAAGTCGGGGCATGTTGTCATTTTTTCAGACCCGCAGGTCAGCGCTTGGTGCAGTCGAGTGACTGACCGCCACATTGCCGCTAGTCGACTTCAGAAGCCGTCGACCAGTCTACAAATCCGCGGGCGCTCCGTTCCTCGCTTCGTTGTGCAGCGACTGTCCGACAAAAGGTATCACTGTCCGCGAACACGTCGGCCGCTTTACAAGTATGCGAAAGACGGTCGACGGCGCCCACTTGTATGATATACAGAGCCACACTTGCTAAAATTGGAAGCACAGTAAGCGGTACATGCAGTTCATATTGGTGATCGTAAGGGAAGATAGACTTAGCGGCGTATCAATACAGCACCTTCTCACACATCACCTCTTCACTCGTGGCGTTGGCGTCCAGTCCACCTGTCCGCCGCTCCCGAAACCACCACCGATGCCACTCTCGCGCTTCGGCTTTTTCCCAATGCTGACCGCAAGCATCCTCGCAGCAGGCGTCATATTGCCCTTTCTCACGTCTGGCGCACTTTTGAACCTCGGTGTAGGCGTCCGGCCAGGCGTGATACCCAACCGCCTCAATTCCTCAACTCTACCGCCTCCCTGCTTCCTCCTACTCGCATCAGCCTTCTCCACCAATCTGTGGTGCAGCTCCTCACGACTGCTGCGCTCATGGATCTTGAACGGATTAGGACCACCTTCTTCGACTTTTGGCAAGAACTTTATCGCATCCTCTCGTTCCGCAGCATCTGCTTCTTCGTCCGTGACCGGCAAGCCCATTTCGGAAGGCGTGGGCTCAGCATCGACAAATGCATAGCCGTTGACTCTTGGGGTCTCGGCACCGGAGTAGCCAGATTCTGTCTCCGCCGCCTTGGATCTGCCTTTTATTGCAGCGTCGATCGCACTTATAGATGGACTGTGCGGTACATTGTCCGATTGCGTGGCAGCCTGCTGAAAGCGAGTGGCCGCATATACCACGCTCTTCGGCGGCGCATTTGATATTTGCTCTCTTTGCTGTGCAACTGTGACAGAGTGATATTCCACACCCTCTGGGCCGAACATGAAGTGATTCCTGGGTCCCTCTCGATTCGGGAAGCTGTCCAAAGAAGCCGGCCTCGAGTCCAAGTCCTCTGATGGTCGCGCCGCAGATATCATCTTCACTTCTTCGCCTGCAGCATTTGTGGTGATCAACGCGTTAGACGAGCTGCTCTGTCCGGTTTCCAGCAGCTTCTGCTCTCTAGCTTTAAGCGCAATCTGGCGCGGGGCCAAGATTTTGTTGCCGTTGTGGAAGAACGCATACTTTGCCGTACGCTTCTCATTCTGCTTATCCAGCAATGCATTGAAGCTCTCATTGTCTTCTGACGTGTATTTAGCTTGAAAGGCACCAAGAGAGATGTTGACATCCACCGCAGGCTTCTCTTCCGGCGCAAAGTCGTCGTTTGCCCGAGCCTTCGGCGTCTGTCCAGGAGTCTCTCCTACGTAATTTCTTGGCGTCTCTCCCATCGTAGTCGTTCTCCTTGGTGTAAAGCCAGTCCCTCTTCCTGCTCGCCTGCGCCCATCCGGACCAGGCGTCATGACCTGCTTGAGATTTCTCCCCGCTTCCCTGATCCAGTCTTTGTTGTCCGATTCCAGCGCCTGCATGTACTCCTGCTGCGCCTCTGTCTCCAATAGGCCAGGGAAGAAGTCGCGGGCAATGATGTGGGAGAGGGCATCGCTGTAGAGGTCCTCATCGAGTACTGTGGCTGGTCGCTTTTGGCGTTTCGGTGGCGGAGGCGGTGGCATAAGTGCCAGATCGGATTCGCATTTCGTGAGAGCCATGCCGTCTACTGACTCTCCTGTCGAGCAAGCTGGTGTGAATGTCAAAGAGTTGCGGGCATCGGCGACCGCGACTCATGAGGTCGATTAGATTGATGGCGGGTAGATCCGTCGCATAAAGCTCGGCTCGACGCGCGACGGGGCACGCGAGCTCGAGAATACAAAGCTCGGTTCATCATCCTTTCGACAAGTCACCACCGAAGCATCGCACTACTGCTGCAATACTGCCATCACCCCCTCAACAAAGTTGTACCTCCATCATTGGCATCGAACATCAATCAATCCTTGATCGATCAATCAATCAATCAGTCTGTCAATAAATCACGACCTATTTCCACATTTCGCAATGGCGAGCATAATCGAGAAGGCGATCGACACAGTGACGGGCGGCAGCGGCGAGTCCAAGTCGGCACGCAAGAAGAAGGCCAAGGCCGATGCACCAACCAACGGCTCTGCGCACTCGCCGCCCGCCGTGCCTGACGAAGCGAAAGAAGACTCGAATCACGCCGACGCCAACGGCAGCTACGAACACCCGCACATCAAGGACCTCCACAAGCAGATCCGCAATATCAACAAGCGTCTCACCGGCCTGCAGAAGACCGATCAGATGATTGATGCCAACCCAGGCGTGTCTCTGAGCGAGCTGGTGGCGCAGCGCAAGATCAACGCCGACCAGAAGGCGGCGGCGGAGAAGAAGCCGCACTTGCTGTCGCAGCGGGAAGCGCTCGAGGAGCAGATCAAGGTCTTCAGGAGCGTCAACGACGACTATCAGAAGCAGATGGAGAGACAGAAGGAGGACTTGGCGGCACAGCACGAGAGAGAGGTGGAGAAGCTGCGGGAAGAGCTGCGCACCCAGGGCGCGACGTCTAGTGCCGCTCAGCTGAAGGAGAAGTTGTTGGTCTTCTCACGTTTCTTGCGGGCCGCGGCCGCCAAGCGCGCGATTGAGGAGGAGGCAGGCACCGAGGAGAACCAGGCGTTTGAGGGCGCGCTACTGCTGGTCTACGGCGGTGACGAGAAGGCGGTCAGCACGGCCGTCAGTATCATCGAGGGTACTGAGGAGCGGGTGCCGAGCATCGAGGGTGTGCCGACGAATGTCAAGTGTGAGTACAACAGGGTCTGACGCGGATCAGGCAACACTAACGTTCCTTCAGACTCCCAAATCAAGCAAGCCTCCCTCGACCATCCTGCTCCCTTCCAGACCGAAGAGGCATGGGCCAAAGATGTCGCCGAAGCCAATGCCGCCGCTGACTCCTCCACACCTGAGGCATCCCGCTCCGTCCCTCAGGGCTCTGACCCAACCATCACCCACGCCGGTCTGACCGAGCAACAGTCCGACCAGCCGAACGGTGTACCAAGCTATCAGACTGGTGCTAACGCGACTGCTGGAGACAACGCGGGCAACGCAGCAGGTGACCGCTGGGACACTACCGCAGCAGGGATAGAGAAGAGCGGGAGTCTAGAGGACAGCTACGAGGTCATTCCAAGGCCGAATGACGATACCGAAGTCCCTGCGCCAGCCGGCGCCCCTCCTCAGACACTAGACGAGCAGAGCAAGGTCGGTTCCTGGGCCGATGACGTGGCCGCCGCCGCCGCTCCTCCTGCCGCCGCCGTCGAGTCAGCTCCGGGTAACGCTCAGGGCGAGGCATGGGACCTGAAGCCCGCAGGTCAAACTCAGGATACCTCTGACGCCTGGGGCTCCGCGGCTCCTGAGTCTACTTCTGCTGCAGCTCCTGCTGTGGAGGATGATGGTTTCCAGAACGTCGCCGGTCGTCACCGTGGCAGAGGCCGTGGCCATGGCGAGAGCCGGGGCCGTGGCGGACGTGGACGTGGTGAGGGCCGTGGAGGGTTCAGGGGTGATGGGCGTGGGCGGGGTGAGTTCCGTGGTGGCCGCGGTGGCGGAGGGCGCGGTGAGGGTCATAGAGGCCGTGGTCGAGGTGGACCGAGAGGTGGTGCGGGAGCTGCTCCTCAGGCCTCTTAGGAGGAGGCGGGGTGGTAGGCAGCGGTCAAGCGATCAATCTCACCCGGCGAGCCTGAAGCGGAACGCTTCCGCCGTAGATCTGGCACTGCTCAGATCCTAGAACTGGCGCTGCCAGCTGAGGCACATCTAGACATTGACAGTTTTTTCTCCAGCGTTTGAGCACTTGCTTATGCACGTCAGACATAATGCATGGGTACCGGGCGGCGAATGGCAAGAAAACGGCAAAATGTACAACAACATGAGACGAAAGATTGTGGCATGTGACTAGATATGGATCTGACGGTCGGCGACGGGTTGTATCATAGACGGCATGGCATGTACACGATACCTTCGGCTGGCACAGTCAAGATGCACTCACCATCCCTCTCTGCATCACCCAACAACGTCAAGATTTCTCATCAATCCACCACCAGCGTCTGATCTCAATACCCTTCGAACCCACCCATCCATCCCCCACCATTCCCACCAACCCCGACCATACCCTCACCCTCAACCCCCACCAACCCCTCATCTCCCTCCCCATCCTCCCCGACCTCTCCCAACCCCGCCAAACCCCTCATGGCCTCCAACCTCTCCACCTCCCGCTCAAAAAATCCCCACTCCCCCCTCGTCTCCCTCCACTTCTCCTTACCCCCCATGCCCTCCGGGAAGAATCTCCCATTCCACCAGAATGTCAACCCCCTCAACGCCATCTCCAACGGCACGGCATCCTCCACACTCCCGTCCACATCGCCCCAGCCCCCTGCCCCGCCACTGCCGCCGCCACCCCCGCTCAACCAATCGTCTCGCAGTTCCGCGGGCACGGAGAGGTATATGGCGGTGATGATCTTCATGTTGCTCTGGCGCCACTTGCGGCCGCAGAACGGGACTTGGGATTTGAAGAGTTTGAGGGTGTAGAGGCGGATCTCCGGGAGGGGGAGTTTGAGGAGTTTTTTGAGATGGGGGGTGGATTTGTAGGAGACGAGCATGAGGGTGCGGTGAGTTTTACGGTGGGTGAGCTTTTGCAGGATGCGGAGGTTGTTGAGGGTTGTGAGGAGGGCGCGGTGATTGTATTGTTTTAGAGGGAGGTGGGGAGGAAGCGGGGCAGTGGGGTAGCCGAGTTCGTCGAGCTCGGGGGTGGCGTTTGCGGGAAGCTGGTTGGCGGTGTCGGAATTGGTTGAGGGGTCGATTTCGGGGGCTTCGCGGGTGCGTTTGATGGGTGGTGGTGCGGCATCGTCTTCGGATTCTTCCTCCTCTTCTTCAAAGGACGTGGAGCCGCCCGGGTTAGAAGGGAGGGGAGGGCCTTGGCGGCTGTGGGTTTGGCAGAAGTAGAAGAAGCCTTGTCCTTCTTTGTCGGGTCTGAAGTGGCAGAGTCGACCGATTTCTTGTTGTTGCCATAGCTTTAGTGTGAGTGGGATGCATAATGCATCCAGCAAGAGTTGGCAGAGATACTCGTATTGCAAGACATGATTCACCTTGAACCACTTCAACAACAACAAGACTGTGCCCGTCAGGGCTTTCTGCGCAATCTCCTGCGAGCGCACCTTGTCGGGCTCTTCTGCGGCATTTCCATTGGGGCCGCTGTGGAGGCCATTGCCCGCCCTCTCTGCTGTGCCGTTGACACCATTCGTGTCTTGGAACTGTATGCCGGGCTGCAAGATCCCATTCCGAACGCCAATATCTCCAATAGCCGTTTGCACAAACTTGAGCACCACAATAACGAAGCTTTGCAGATTCGGGAGCGAGTCGCGATAGAAGTCATCAACCATTTTCAACTTCTTCTCTTCCTCACTCATCGACAATGACCCGCCGGGTTCAGCAGTCTCTCGCTCCTCTGGCTTGTCGACCAGCTCAAAGTCATCAACGTCAGTGTCATCGTCCTGATCATTTGGATCCCATCCTCGCTCGACCTTCATATAGTCGACGCGTGCCTCCCAAAGCTGCTTCAGCCCTCTCGTGGCTCTCATACGCTTACTAAACAGCTCCGCCGCCTCCAAAATACTGGTCGGAACGTCCGAGCCCTCCCATTTCCTGCCCACCAGCGCATCTTGCAGCTGCGTGCTACCCTTCCCGCCAAGCTCAGAACTACTGCCATCCAACGGCGGGTAGAGGAACGGAAACATTTGGTTCGTCTGGTAATTCTGTTTCTTTGCCGCCTTGCCAGGACCGGCTGGTGAGGGTGGAGGTGAAGGGGCTGGGGTGGCGATGTGGACGGGCTGGTGCATGATGGAGTGTGTACCAACGCTAGGCGCGCCCGTGAGGGCGCTTTCGCTTGCGGATGGGATGGACTGCTGCCGATGTCTGAGTGGTGGCAGGATGCTGTTGTTATCAGGTTCCAGTGGGAACATCGGAGGTGGAGCTTGGTAGGCTGGGTACTTTGAGCTGATTTCTTGGCGGAAAAGATGGTAGTCCAGAGGCGATGCGGTGATGACGGGCTTGCCGCGCGAGTCTCTCTCCTCCTCAGCAGTCTCACTACCTTCTTGTTTCTTCAGTGCAGACTTGATATTCTTCACATCCTTAATGCCACCGAAAGTCACCAGGACGCATTTCCACGAGAGGAGCAGCATTTTGGTGAACGGCACAGGAGCAAAGTCGTCCCACCTCAGCTTGGCCACGACGCTGGTGAAGTAGGTGAGCACTTTCGGCTCCAGAGTGAGGATGTCCTGCTTCAGCGCCTTGCCACGCTCACCTGCTGTGCTCCTCGCCACTTCAACGAAGAGATACATCAACGTCAAGCAACACCATAGTTCGACACTCTCCTGACCGCGACATGGAATTTGGACATCTCCCTTCAACGGGTCGGCAGGTAGAGGCGAGCTCTGGAATGCCTCATCGAAGAAATGTCTAGTTAGATCATAGACTGTCTCCAGTGCACCGCCCGCATGTAGCGCGTCAACCATGGCAACGATATATTGTATCTGAAAGGTGTTGTTTGGATAGTCGTCGATGCCACTGCCAGCTTGGGTCTGATCCGGAAACAGTGTGGACATGGACTCGCTAGCTGGTCTTCCGGCTGTCTCATCCCAAACACCCAGAGCGATATATGTCAGCACCATCAACTCAGTCGTCGGCTTCGTGCCCTCTCGTTCCTCAACCGGCTTTAAGCTGTCCACCTGACGCTTGATGAATGTCGCTCTCTCATTCTCTGAAGCTGACAGCCAGTCCATCCTCACGCCTCCCTTCTCCGCCTTCCATTCTTGACTGAACACGCTCTTGCACATCCTCAGGCTCCTCTCCTCGTGCTCGCTGTAGCCAAACCACTCCTCAATCTCCACCGGGAAGCTCTGCGCATCCGCATACTCGAAGTCATACACTTTCTGATCGCCCAACACTTCTCTCTTCAGCTCGACTGGTGCTCCCTGTGCATTCGGGAACTGTGCACGAATGCGCTTGAGGTCGGCTAACGTCAGCGAGTCTGGCGGCTCTTGGGGGAAGTCGGGTGGATCGACTGGTTGGTTAGTGGGCGGCGCGGGCGGAGGCTGGCTGGGAGCAGGAACAGAGGACTCGCGCTTGAGGCCCGGTCGGATTGGCAGCGTTTCTGCTTGAGGAGATGGCGCTGGGGGAGCAGTCGGTGATGGATTGCCGGAGTCGATCAAGACTTCCGCTGTGTCTAGAGGAATCTTGACATCGTCCCCGCTGGATGCGTCGTCGACTGGTGGCAACGTCGGGCTCTCTCCAGCCTTCGGCAAGTTCTCGTTCTCGACTTCGTCCATGCTCGCGTGCTCGTTCGATGGTTTGGAACGAGAGCATCCACGAGTTCAGGTACGCTCGACGAACTCCACAAGCAGCTTTCGGACTGTACGATGAAACTATCACTTTCGTCTAATAAAGACAGTCTCTAGAGAGACAGGGACGCGGGGAGATAGAGTGTGTGTGTCTGTGTGATGGCTGCAATGTGCATTGAGACATTGAGCTAGATCCAGGGTCCAAAAGCTCGGATTCACATGCAAAGCCCGCTCACCCATATTGCCTCACATGCAGTCCGGAGCGTTTGCACAGGATAGGTACGCACGATGCAACGAGACAGATACTTCATCATGCATCGCCTCATTAAACAGATACAGTCCCTAGAGGTGAGTAGCTCAAAAATCAGTCTATTAACACTGTTTACTAGCTCCGAAGTACGATATGCCACCAAGTACATTATCATCAGGTCATATCTTCGTGCTGTTGCGATCAAAGCCGTGAGAGTCAAGCTTTGAACAAGCTGACGAAACCGATATCGCTGCCCAAACACAGTTCCGCCAACGGGACACCACGTGTGGCGCCCTTTCTCCTTTCCCAGCGCCTGGTCCCGCTCGCTGCAAACTCCATACACAGCTGCCCGTCAGCATGTTCGACAGCCGGATTCAGACAATGTTGTGAATGATGCAGATGTTCTCAACAATCTGCAAATTTGCTCCAGTCAGCAACACCAAAGACGGGCTCAGTGCAAGCTCGTCGATGTCCAGGTAGTCATAGAGTATCGTCATTGTCCGGAAGGGGTGGCACGATCTCCCGAATCGCCCATCTCCAGGCTTGTCCGTCGTGTCGTGGTTCATGCGCGGGGAACCATAACTCGCATCGCTTCCTCCAGATCGTTTCTTCGTCCTTCTGGAGTTGAATGAACCTGGGCCCAAGATCAAACTCCTCGTGCACATCGCCGACACCAACAGCGGCCATGCTGACTGGACTCTGCATGCCGGCGACACTACCACCGGCACCAGGGACCGGTGTGTTCTCGTCCTTCAGGTCTTCGATTCCTGCAAATGCGTCGTCCTCATCGTCGCCGTCAGTGACGGACGGCGATAGCGGACCTGAGATGTCACGGCCATCCTTGAGCTTCAGCCATTTCATTTGTCGCGGGTCAAAGACCATGCCGCCGTTGACTTGCACACCGACGGTGGTCTGCATAGGCGCGATAAGTGCTGGGGTAGCCCTAGGAGGCGAAGACTGAACCTGGCGATCTGCGATCCCCATGTACGAGTTCTGCCGCTGGTGAGAGTGATGACCTGTGGGTGTCGGCGTCTGCAACGGAGGGGGAAACTCAAAGTGTGCCATCGCATTTTCATTTCCCTCCCAGGTCTGCGTCTTGGCATTGTAGACCATGCCCTTGTCGTTAGCACCTAGGGTATGATCAGCAAGCTTCCACATTGCATGAGCATTTCATTGTCAACATACTCTTGAGCTGGCTCTGATTCATGGCGGTGATCAAGGCAGGTTGACGCTTGGGCTTCTGTCGCGACGCGCTTGGGCTTGCAAATGGCGTCCGAGCTGCTATTTGGGCTTTCCAATTTGTTGCCAAAGGCTGCAATGGCCCCTCACTACGGGGTCGAGGCGCGTTGCGAGGCAGTGTCTCCCTCGCTATCCGACTTGCAGCCGTGTCGCGCATGTAACTTGGCGTGCTATGCTGATGCTGGTGGAAGCCTTTCGTGGGACTCGCTGGAGTACGCGGCGGCGCCGGAGTTGTCATTCGATCTGGCACTGCACGCTTGACTGGATCTCGCATATCCGCTCTGCTCTGTGTTAGTCGTAGAGCCGGCCTTGGAGGGCCTCGGCCGACCGGCTCTTTCACAAACTTCTGTTCTTTCGTGGTCGATGTTGGAAGATCATCAAAGATTTCTAACTCGCTGCCATCGCCATAGTTTCGCTTTCGGGCAGGTCTAGTCAGAGTTCTTTTCGCTGCTGCCTCGCGTGCCAGAGCAGCCGGGGCCAGATCTTTTCTGGGGAGCTTGCCGGATCTCGAGGGCGTCTCTGGCACGTAAGCATTGGATAGGCGTGAACTCGGTCGTGCTGGAGGCGATTGCGCGCCACGCCTGTTAGGATCTGAGTCGCGCCGCAGGTGATATGGCATAGCACGCTGAGCAGGCGAGGGTTGATTGTCGCGTAGTGCAGGTAAATACAATGGATTGGTCGGCTTGTTACTGGGCATGTTAGAACGGCTGCTGCCCAGAAGCGGCATTGAGCGCTTAGATCGAAGCAGCTGGGCGCTGGTTGTGGTAGGCTGCCTTCTTTCCCGCTGGACTTGGGAGGCGCCAGTCTCGTAGACAGGATCCAGAAGAGCTCGGGGTGGCCTACTCGACACCGGCCGCGGCAAATGCGACCGCGTGTGCATTGGCTTGTCAGTTGGTTTGTCATGAAAGTTGAGTGTTGTGGCTGAGCGCTGAGCAGTAGGCACTGCAGGCTTCATGCTCTTGAGTTTGACGTTTTTGTTGAACCTGGTCTTCTTATTCTCCAGAATGTCACCTCCGCCGAGCTCAAAGTCGTTGAGGTAATCATCGTTGTCCTCGGCGAGCAGTTTCGACTTTTTGTGCACGTTGAGCGTGGCAGGTTGTTCTATTGCAGGACTGTGTTCTGCCGTACCTGCCTGGGACAGATCGGACAGTTCCGCTTCTGCTGCTCTGCGCTTGTTGAGGAGCGCTTTGAAATCAAGCGGCTCTTCCGGAAGTTCTAGTCCACGCAGCTCATCCTCCTCACTCTCAGCAGTGACAGACCCCGCGCTTGGGCTCATACCAGAGACCGAGCCACTCCGGGCATCGCGTTTGGTGCCAGCGAACCTGATGCCAAGACTGCCCTCAAGATCGTCGAAATCATCGAACTCTTCCTCGGTCGGGTCGGGGTCTTTCGGCTTCGGCTTGAGCGTGAGACCACCACTGTCCGGCATTTCCAGGTCATTGTCCCAGTCTTCCGTCAACTTCTGACGCGAATTCGCCTTGCCCAAACGCTTGATAGTACCGCCCAAGAGGGCACTAGAGGGCACACCGGCAGGCAACGGGATACCCGCCTGCTTTGCCTGCTGTATTGCGTGATTCGTGCTGTGCTCATCATCCGGTTGCAACACCACGTTCCAGTCGTCGTCGCCCGCCAATGACTCCGAGTGCACACTCAGACGTGAGCTGACACTGGCATGGCCGACGGTACCGAGACTGGTGCCCGCAAACGCCTGAAAATCGCCCTGGAAGTCGACATCTTCGTCCCAGGACTCAATGGCGGCCATACCGGCGGCCGCAACGCGCCCTGCCTCCTCTCGCCCGTCCGGCTGCCCGGTGTCGTGTGGTGGGTGGTGGCGTGTCGGTGGACGTGTTCAATTCCCTTGTCCTCCACGCGAAATGCGTGGAGAAGGGGCCGCCGTGACGTGGAAGATGGGTTTGGCTCGCTACTGCATGTGTAGGGAAACGACTGCAGAAGTCGTCTTCTAGTACATGTAGCAATCGGTCGGTCGGGTAAGCGCGTTCTGCATGGCTGGTGAGGGTCCAAGCTCACAAGCATGCTCTCTAGTGCTGAACCCTGAATGACCGGCGCATGACATCCGACATTTACACGACCTCGAGATGCACGCGCGAGTGCGACTCCGCTTCTGGTTTGCGCAGCGTCTCATTGCGGAACCCGGCTGTTGCTCCGCAGATCTGGTTGTTTGGCATACTGAATACATGTACGCGCATCGCGTTGAGGAAGACGACCGCGGACGCCTTGCACTTGTTCGTTCAGCGGCGAAGCAAGACTACAGATTTCTCAGACGGACGACGGCAACAGGCAGCCAGCGCTCGGCCTCTGCCGTAACGGCCATGCAGGCGGCAAGCGGGTCGGATATATATACAAGTGATAGATAATTGTCCCTTGCACCCGTCATCTTCTCAGAACACGGTTCGCTCGCTGGGTGGTCCCTGACTACTGTCGCGTGGCCGCGTTGACGTTCCGTATGAGGACTCAAGGATCCCGGAGGCCACGACAAAAGCAATGCCGCGGGATTATGTCCTGAGATTACGCCGGACGGACCGCGACGGCGAGCATCTCCTTGTCAACATCTCTAAACATGGCGCCAAGCCCCTCGACCTCAAGCTTGTTGCCTCAGAAGGCGAGAATGTTTTCGAAACCACTATTAAGGAGTCCGGCCTAAAATCTCTGCAGAACGCCAACTACCATGGCAACCTCGAAGATTGGAAGGCAATTCTGCGGTTCGCATTACTGCAGGAACGTTCTGACAATGGGTCTCTATTATCCGAAGATCTCCAGGGTCTCGAGACCGTCGGCCAGTTAAACGGGTCCACGCTCACTATCACGATTAGGCGGAGCATCACTGGTATCACGCAAAGGTTAGGGTCCATCCAGCTTGAGGATTCAGACGAGGAGATTGACGTGTTTGGTTGGGCGCACACAGCCGTCATCAGAGGCGATGAGCTTCAAGATCGACTCAGCTCTCTGCAGACTTCCGTCTCCACGCATCAGGAGCAGGTAGCAAGGCTGAATCAACAGCTAGACGACCTCGTCAAGGCAAAAAGACAGCATGAAGAGCAGCTGCTTCAGAAGTTTGCGGCGCTGCTGAACGCCAAGAAGCTCAAGATTCGAGATCAACAGAGATTGCTCAAGGGTGCTAAGATTGATCCCAGCATCGCGGAAGAGGTTAGCAGCACCAGAAACGGCAGCTCGCTGGGCACAGCTGGCCCTTCAAGGCAGGGAAAACGGAAAGCCCAGGAGGATGCTGAGCCTGCACTCGAGGCAGTGGTGACTACTTCAGATCAGACGGAGGATGAAGATGACGATCTTGAGCACCAAGAGCACACGCCTCAGCACTCTGATCGCGATGCTACTGAGGATGAGATTAGTGATGCGGATGGGGTCGTCGCCGCACCTGCTGCCTCGCAGCGGAGTCTCCGGGGCGCTGGCAATAGAGGCAAGGCAGTCGAGAGTGCCAAGACTGGGCACACGGAGCAGGTTCCAGACGACGGAGTATTACCTCCACGGAGAGAACTGCCGATGGGGAAGAAACGTGGTGCAAAGGTGAAGTCAAAGAGTCCTGAGCTACAGCCCACTGCTGTCTCTCGCCCCGAAGAAGAGGAGGACGATGATGAGACAGACGATGAACTATAGGGATTATAGTCGATGGATTGAGATTGATATCGAAGCGAGCAAAGCCTTCTAGGTTAAGGTTCACACATGCGACAACTCGTGATTGGTGCCCGGATGATGGGGCTGCCGCGTGCAGGCCGCTTCTGCAGGCATCGCGATCTTCGACACGCCAAGTGGCCGGACATGTGTAGGGGTAGGCAAAGCTGCCCCCTTCGCGCCCAAGACACACCGACTGCACTACATGAGGTCTACATGTACGCACGCGATCTACATGTAGTAATGAACCAAGTGCAGTTGATACAAAGGCTCAGCTCATGTGCCATTCATGTCCCAAAAAGGACTACGTTGACCTGTCTCAGCCCTACGAGTCTGCGTCATAGCTTGCAGGCACAAGATCCCACATTCACAGTTCACTGGCGTGCGGCTTCCCATCCGTACCTACCGTACCTGTAACCTTAGAAGCGCAAACTGCCAATGTGTCCATACCCTTTCATATTATATGGACTTGGCAAAAATAGGTGTTGCCGTGCAGACAGCGTACCGACAGATGCACCCGTGCCGTGCGCAAAGAGCCGCGGACGCAGGCTGCCGACCAAAGCGTACGGATAGCATTGTTCGAGGCTGAGGTAAGTAGAGTGTCACATGCGCCTCCACATGCGCGCAGAGAAGCGCACAAGCCCATCATGAGGTGGGCCGACAATGGAGCTATTGTGCTAACACAGTCAGCAGCGTCCATCGCGACCGAGACAAAGTGCGACAAACTTCAGCACTTCAATGCAAGCATCTTTACCCCAACCCACCGCCTGAGTGGCATAACGAAGGCATCGACGAGCGCGTACTTGGGCGCCATGCCCGCAGTCAAGGAAGAATCTCGGAATGGCGGCAACAAGTTCACTATCAGCGCAGAGGACCGAACCGACCTTGACGCTCTCAATGTTGCGACGGATCGACTGCGCGCAGCTCTCCCAGACGACTCTTACGTGCTCACCATCCCACACGATGTCGAGCCAAGATACCACCACTACAACCAACAGACGGCGATGGCATGGTGCACGAACACGCCGTTTCAGTGGATGGAAGGGGAGCCGACGCAATATCAGACTTGGTTCTATCATGAGACTGGCGTGGATATGTATGTGCCACACAGTAGCAGGCCGCGAGAAGAGGTGGAGAAGCCAAGAGCAGGAACGGGGTCAAGCACGCCCAGTGGAGGTCCAAAGAAAAAGATCAGCCTCGACACGTACAAGAAGAAACAGAATGGACCAGTAACGCCGGCGCAATCCGCTGTCCCAGCCGTCAAGCCGGTGGCTGTGGAAGTGCTGCCGCCGGTCAAGCAGCCTGCAGTGAAGGGACCGGTGGAGAGATTGAAGGCTGAGACAGAGCAAGTGTTGGCTGCTGTTCCTGAAGTCGAAGATGAGGTGGCGAAAGTCCCAAAGCTCGATTGCGACAAGAAGGAGCTCAAGCGCAAGAGGAGCGATGAGGGAGCCCTGCCACAGAAGCAAGGCCAGGACGCCTCACAAGTTCCAAAAGCGCCTGTGACAAAAAAGGCTCGAACTTCACCACCACCGGCGCCAGCGCGCCCCTGCGAGCGTCCTAAACCTGCTTCCGCCAAGGTCGCGAAACCAAAGTCACTGACCACGGCCGCAACTTCAGATCCAGAGGCACACATGCAAGATCAAGGCTTGCCTCCGCGATTGTCTCCGCTGCGTCTAGCCGACGTGCCTGCTTTGCCACCGCGACTCTCGCCAACACTGCCGGCCAATATCGCCGCGAGCCTCGAGGCGAAGAAGCTGAAGTCATCTCAGAACGAGACTTTTGCACCTATTTTGGCTCCTAAAAATGATTTGCTCACCCCGTCGAAGAAGCCGGAGGGCGTCACTAAGCACAAGTCGCCAGTACCGCGTAATGGCTTTCGCGCTAATTCCAGCTCGCCAGCAGTACGGTCAGACGTTGACGACAAGGTGCCAGTTCCGACAACTATAGTGCCCAAGAGACCGAGGTCGCCAGATCTATCGCGCGACGATGAGATGGCTATTGGCAAAGCCTTGAAAGACAAGAAGCAGGAGAAGCCTAAGCTGATCGTCAAGCTCAAGTATAGGAAACACCACCGGGAGGATATCAAGCGTATTCTCAAGATGCGACCGAGGCCCGATCAGCCAGCGCCTACGGCTGTACAGACGGCGTCGGCCACAAAGGCGGCTGATGAGCCAAGGCCCGAAAAGGCGATAGCAAAGAAGCGAGATGTCACAGCAAAGGGAGTGGCCCAGAAAGTTGGTCCAACTCCAAAAGTAAAGTCTGCAGTCAATGGTGGAGCGAAGAAGCCTGAGGACAAGCCTTCAATCAATGACAATGAGTCTAAGGAGCCTGAGGAGCGGCCAGCTAAGCGCCGGAAATCTCTACCCACGGAAGAAAAGTACGAGCCACCCGCGAAGCGCAAGAAACTTACCGACTCATCCGACTCCAGGAAGGACCCAAGTACGCCGATTCAGCCGGCCGTAAAGTCTCCAAAGTTGCAGTCAAGCACGCAGAGATCGCAGCAAGTCACGCCCAGTGTCCGTAAGGATCATCTGTCGTCCGTGACCCTGCGACGAGAGCCCTCCAGCGACATCAACGCCGCCGAGACGCCATCTGCCAAGAGCACGAGTACCCCTCTTCTGAACGGAGTAACATCGCAGCCCCACGACACAGTTCAAAAGTCGTCAGGTCAGCCTAGTGACAAGACTCCAAGGCAGGCAGCGTGGGAGGCAGAAGAGAAGAAGCTGTTGGCGCTAGGCAGGGAGCTGAAGCATGCCGCCTCCGATCACCTCAAGAAGTTGAGTACGGACTCTAGCCAAGCGCAGAGACAACAGAAGCTGGCGGCAGTCAAATGCGTGGAGTCGTTGCTTGCATACTTCCTGGCCTTCACCGCAGGAGATGAGGCAGCTGCTTGTGCGGAGCCCAAGCAATGCCCTTCCATCAGGAATTGGAGGACCTTACCGGGATTCTTCGCATTCGTCAAGCGCAATACGGAACCGTATCCGCTGCTCACTGGCTTGGTCTGTCATCTTGGTGTCGTGTTCAACGGTCATCTGATGGAGCACTTTACGCTCTTCCCGCCACGAGAAGCAGATAACCAGGGCAAGAACCCGGCATTAGAGACGTACGCGTTACTCAGTAAGACTGCGGCAGAGGCTGAAGCGAAGCTGGATATTGACGGTCTCATCGAAGCATTCCCGCGAACCTGGAGTGGACGGAGAAAAGGCGAGATCAAAGGCGGTGCGCTTGAGCGACCGGGTCATTTTGGTGGACCATATAGACTCCCGCTTTCTGCGCAGGTATCTCCGACTGTGGCAGCCCGAGCTGGGTTTGCGATGATGCGGGAGTGGTTGGAAGGGCAGACTGGGTTCGCGTATGAGATGAAGCTCAAGCTGTCTCCTTGAGCGAACTGTGGATTTGTCTTCGATACGGGTGTGGCACAGGCATGGAACAGAGCATCAGCGAGGCATTTTCGACTTTGGAAGAGATGGCGACTAAACAGGGCACCAGTTTTCTGATATGGGTGGGTTGCAGAGGCGTTTGCTTTGCGGGCCGGTCTGTATGATTGTGTGATGCACAGATACCCATGACTTGCGACGACACTAGGTATACAATCGCCCTGTAGTACTAAGAATATACAGCAACATAATCAGCATCACATATGGAGCAGGGAAGTTGCCGATTCATCCTAGAATCTTGGTTACAGTAGCTTCAGACTTCTCTTTCAGACTTTTCTGGCAGATTGTCACGGAACCAGTTTGGTCTGCAGTAGAAATGAAAGCATCAGCGATAGTTCCACCTTTGGTTGAGAGTTGTGCTACTCCGCATACACTTGCCACATTCGGAAGGCACGAGGCCGTTGACCAAGAGGAAGGTCTAATCCGCGCGCGGCGCATGACGTACCTAGTCAGTGGCGGGGCGGGGGAGCTCTGAAAAGGAAGGTCGTCGCGGAAACAGAAACATGACATTGAAATGTTCTGGTTCTCACCAACTCCTGTTTCCTTCACCTACATAACCCCTCTCTCGATTACAGCAGCGGCAGCTACAATAACTGCTGGCCCTTCCTTGAAGCTGGCCCTTCCTTGAAGTCTCACAGGTCAAGATGGCGTCCTTCATGCGGTCAGCAGGCCGTCTGCAGCCCGCCATGCTGTGCTCGACCCTGCGCCCATTGACTCGCTCGATGGCTTCGCAGACCAAGCCCAACAACGCATCCGCCGCCGCAGCCATCCGCTCCGCTGTTAGCGATGCCGGTGAGCAGCCCTTCTTCCCTGACGAGCCCACTGGGCCTGTCGTCCGTACCGAGATCCCCGGACCCAGGAGCAAGGCGGCGATCGCACAGCTTGACAAGGTCTTCGACACGCGTTCGTTGAACATGATGGCAAACTACCAAGACTCGTTCGGCAACTACATTGCGGATCTGGACGGCAATGTCTTGCTCGACGTGTACGCGCAGATTGCATCCATCCCAGTCGGCTACAGCAACCCGAGTTTGCTCATGGCGGCGACGAGCCCTGACATGGCGAGCGCAATCATCAACCGTCCCGCCATTGGAAACTTTCCCGGCCACGACTGGGCTCAGATCCTGCAGACTGGTATCTTGTCCAAGGCGCCAAAGGGCTTGGAGCAGTGCTTCACGGCTTCATCTGGATCTGAAGCAAATGAGTTGGCGTACAAGGCAGCGTTCATGTGGAGGAGGCAGCAGGAGCGTGGTGGTGCCGACGTGGAGTTCACACCAGAAGAGATTGAGAGCAGCATGAACAACACAACGCCGGGGGCCCCGAAGATGTCGATCTTGTCGTTCAAGACTGCCTTCCATGGCCGCTTGTTCGGATCGCTCTCCACTACGCGGTCAAAGCCCATTCACAAGCTCGACATCCCAGCTTTCGATTGGCCGCAGGCAAGCTTCCCAGCTCTTAAGTACCCGTTGGAGGAACATGTGGAGGAGAACAAGAAAGAGGAGCAGCGCTGCTTGGATGAGGTCGAGCAGCTATTGACTACATACCACAGCCCACCAGCCGCTGTCATCGTGGAGCCGATCCAGTCAGAGGGTGGTGACAACCATGCGTCTGCCAACTTCTTCAAGGGTCTGCGTGAGATCACAAAGAAGCACAACGTGCTCTTGATCGTCGATGAGGTGCAGACCGGTGTGGGAGCTACCGGAAAGTTCTGGGCACACGAGCACTGGGGTCTCACCACGCCGCCGGATATGGTGACATTCTCCAAGAAGGCACAGACCGCAGGCTACTACTTTGGCAACCCTGAGTTGAGACCAAACAAGCCATACAGGCAGTTCAACACATGGATTGGTGAGTCCATTGCATTCGACCATAAGTAATGAAAGGCCGCTGACAAGATATCATTCACAGGCGACCCAGCTCGCGCTCTCCTCTTCCGCGCCATCATCAACGAGATCGATCGCCTGGACCTCGTGACCAACACTGCCAACACCGGCGCATACCTCTACTCGGGTCTCCAGTCCCTGGCGCAGAAGTACCCAAACGAGATCCAAAACCTCCGTGGTCAGGGCCAAGGGACATTCATTGCTTGGGACAGCCCGAGACGAGACGAGGTGCTGAAGAAGGGGAAGACCATTGGCATCAACATCGGTGGGTCAGGCGCAAGCGCCGTCCGACTGAGGCCGATGTTGGTGTTCCAGAAGAGGCATGCGGATATTCTGCTCGACGGTCTTGAGAAGATCTTTAAGTCGTAGGGGCGGTATGGTCGGAGGCGGGATGTGAAATATAAAGATTTCATAGTCATGGTCGTTTGTGCGCGGGCATATCGGGCCTACGATTATTGTTTGCAACATTGAGGGCGTTTGAAGAGCATGGCGTTGCGGGTCCACCGAGGTGGCAAAATCACGAGATACACGCCAGCTAATGACATTCTGCGACCTTGACATCTCTCATCTTGCAGCTGCCTTCCACCGCTCAAGTCACCTGCACCTCAGCCCCCCTGCTCCTTCGCTAATGTCGAGGTACAGTGTGCATTCTCAAATGCAAATAGCTGGGTCGTACCGACGTTGCAGATGGTTAAGCAGGAGCGATGCACCGCGCGTCCGTCCTTCGTTTGGCAGGAGCAGGCCGGTTCAAAGTCAGATGGGAGAAGACTCCTCGCACCGACTCACTCACTCTTCTCACCCCGACGCCACCCTCCTCACTTGGTCTAACACCTCGACGCGCAGCATCCCCCCCTGTCACGACAGCAAAATTGCTCCCAGCCATGGCGACGACGACGCGCCTCGTCCTCTCCCTCTCCGCGCTCACCCACCTCGTCGACGCTCGCACCGGCCCCCCGCTGAGCCCCCTCGGACCACTCCACGCGCCCTCGCGCCACACCACCCCTCGCGACCAAGACTCAGGTCCCTGGACCTCAACCCAGTGCTTCACAGACGGACGCATGCACTACACGCTCCCGAGCTTCCAGACCTCGGTGGACGCCTTCTGCGCCGCCGCCGACGGGGCCGTCGTGCCGGACGGCGACCAGGCGCGCGTCGAGTACCTGTATTGCTACGGCAACGCCATGGTGGTGAGTTCTCACGACCGAATCCCAGACCCTGGTTCCTTTGGCTGATGGGGACGAAAAGTACTTCGCGGTCGAGTCCTGGTGCGGCGAGACGCTCAGCGAGGCCGGGTGTCTCGCGGCGTTGGCCAATCTGCTGGGCGTGTGCCAGCAGGGCGGGAATACGTGGGGGGGATTGGGGTGGGACCCGTGCACGACGATTGTGGCCGATGGTGAGGTTAATTTTTTTTTTTGGCATTGCCCCGTGCTGGCGAGAGGGAGAGAGGTGCGGTGGGGCTTGATGCTGATTCGGTTGTGATATAGGTGATCCGCACATGCATGCGCCGACGCTGGATGTGGGTGCGTGTCTGGGGCTTCACGAGCGAGACGCCGAGGGTGCTGGGCGTGATGATGGCGTGAGCTGAGCAGAGCTTTTGGCACTGGCGACTGCGGATCTGCGTTTGCTAAGCAGGCGTGTATGAGCGTGGCGAGGATGGTTGTTGGGAATTTCCATGTCCTCTAGAGCCAACATTTTAGGTGGTGCCATGAAATGCCGAGCCACGAGTCTGTCGTCAAGTCGACAGCAAGCACAAATCTCCGCGATTCGACCCAAGAGCCCAAGGCTTCATTCAAATGTTGTCATTGGACATTACTTCCATTCTCGTCCCTATCGACGACCCACAATTTCCACGCAAAGAGCCTCCCAGATGTAACATAACGTCGTCCGTGTGCCAGAGCGCCAACCGCTATCTACGCCCACAGGGAGCATTAGTAGCGAGCGAGTACGCCAGCCGACCAACCAGACAGCCAGTCAATTCAGGCAACCCGCCTCCATCATCATGACGCCCCGGCACTCGCTCCTTCATCATTGAAAATGGGTCAAGACTCCCGCTAAAAAAAAAAAAACAAGGACCGAAGTCTCCCAAGCAACCTTAGTCATGCCAATCACGTCGCGCAAAATGCTTTTTTCCACAGGCTAAGAATGGTATCACGAATGAAACAAGTCCCAGGCCCTCTCGCACAGCCTCAGGAACTCCTCCTTCTTCTCCGCACCGCTCATGCTCGTCCTCCAGTCCTCCTCTCGCTCGTCGCCGCGCACGGCGAACGACGCTCGTTTCGGCTCGGAGCGGGTGAATGCAGATGGCGGGCTGCCGTTGTCGCGCTCGTATTCCTCCCGGCCTCGTCTGCGGCCGTTCACGGATGACGTTCGCGTCAGCGCGTCGGGACGCGAAGACCCATCGGTGTGGGGATGCGGTCGTGCGGCTCCGGGCGCGGTGTGTGGGTGGTGGCCTGCGGGTGGCATGGGCGAGGGTGGGGTGGGTGGTTGGACGCCACCATAGTGGACGACCTTGGGCATCAGGTCTTCACGGCCACCAGAGAGTCCGTGCATGGCCTCCTCGGCGGACCTGAACTCGCGGCTCCGGCTGCTGAGGGGTCGTCCCGGGTGGTGCTGTGGCGGCGGGAAGCCCGGCGACGGGACGGGTGGTGGGCCGTTTGTAGCATGCTGTGGTGAGTGACGTGGATATCGTGGTCCGTCTAGTCGGTCGTTTGCGAAGACGTCCGCGATCGGAGGGAGTCGGTTGTTGGTTTGCTGTGCCGGGATGTGATGGATGTGGCTCGTCTGGCTGAGGCCACTGGGACCGTGTTGGGCGTGCCGTGTGAATGGGTGCTCGCCGGGCCGCAGTCCCGTGAATGTCTGGTGCATGGGCGCCGACTGTATGACTCTGTCTTCGGCGAATTGTGCTGCAGATGGCGCGTTGATCGACAGGCCCGGCGGCGGACCCTTCCGTCTCGATGTCAGAGGTGTCCGTGATAGAGGCGCTCCGAAGAGCGTGTTATCGTGCGGCCTCGGTCCTTCATGCTCGTGAGCACTGCCCGGCTTGCCCTTGTTCCTGGCTTCTATGATCTGCCTTTGCTGGTCTCGCACGTCGAGACTCCGCTGCAGCTGCTCCCTCATGCCCGGGTCGTTGGTCGCGAAGCCGGGAGACAGACATGCCAGTCCGACATCTTGTATGGCGAGTCCGGCGGACTGCTGTGAGGTCAACGGCGCCGAGGGCCGCCCCGTCTGTGGACCCCGCGAGGCCGCGGTGCTCGAGCTGAGGTCCAGCCTCTTGGGCCGCGGTCGGGCGGACTGCATCGACGGCGAGCCGGGCTCCTTCTTGACCTTGATCATAGGTGGTGGGCCGCTTCTCCCCCTGTGTGACGAGGTCGGGTCAGCTGGGGCGACTGCGACGTGATTCAACGAACAGTGATGGACATACGAGGTGGGTGACGTCTTGCCGTACGAGTTGGCGCGGTCCGCGGGTGCTGTGTTCTCCGCCGAGGCCGGCGAACCATTACTCCTCGCCCGTTTGGCGGGCGGTGCGGGCTCCGCGTGAGACGGCGGGGCGGAGGCGGCCAAGGGGGTGATGGCAGCGAAGTGGCGCGGCGAGAGGATGCGGTCGACGGACGGGGCCAGCGAGGTGTGAGGTGGTGGGGGCGCGGCGACGGCGGTCGACATGGTGAGTGAGAGAGGAGAGAGAGAGTGTGTGTGGTCAGATGCACTACGGAGAGTGATAGACTTTGGTGGGCAGCAGAAGCGAGCGAGCGAACGATGGATGGGCGCGGGTGACGGGTCGCGTTCCCTGCAGCGTGGAGTCGTGGACTACTACCACGACTTCGTAGTAGTGTGGAGGAGGGAGGCACCTCAACTGTGGAACCCGCTAGTCGGCGGACGGTGATCCCTCGGTTCGGCGACGTCGACGGCGACGGCGGCGGCGACGACAATCAATGACAAGGTAAAAGTGTGTATATATGTATGTATGGAGGAAGACAAACGACGACGACGACGACGGCGACGGCGACGACGACCGGACAGACAGACCGATAGACAGAGCGTCACGGCCAGACGCGCGCGCCGCAGTCCCGCAGACGAAACGAAGGGGAAGGTCGTGCTGAGGGCGGGATAATAATAAACATGATAAGAAGTTAGAAAATGTAGCAAGATGGATGGTGCGACATGAAACCCGCCCCCAAAGCTGCAGCGCCCGCCCGATTACCCAACGCGGCCATTTCAATATTCGGCCGCGCGCGCCCTGCTGGGCCTGAAACGGTTCGTCCACTCGTCCCCCCCAGCCCACTTTACCTGTCACCCACCGTCACCCGGACCCCCCCAGCCCCCAGGCAACATCCATTCTCTATCTATCCTGGTTCTTCTTTTGATTATGAATCACCGCCGGGTCCCATCATTGATCATCATCATCATCATCATCATCATCATCCGCATCAACAACAACCTCATGTTGATCATCATTCAAGTCCATAGTCCGTCCTCCCCAGCTGGCTGTTGTCATCCCAGCACAAGTCCCTGTCCCCTGGCGAACATCATGATAATAATAACATGGCCATCGTCGTCTGGCTTTGATCATCACCACCACGCGTGTTTCACTCCTCCATCACCCTGACACGCTGGGCGCTTCATCACCACAACCTTGCCCCGCACCATCCATTCACGACTTTCCCACCTTTGACAACTCACCACATCCATCATCCATCATGATGATTGACCAACAGTAAAATTCAATCATGCACACTGACACAACAGCTTCCATTCCATTCGACGTGCTTTTCGTCGCATCCTTCCAGCGCTTACCTCCTGCAGTCGTCGTCGTCCTCTCCCTCCTCCTCCTCCTCCTCCTTCCCCTACCGTCTACAGTATAGACAGGCCAATCGTCGCGCCAGCTGAAACACTGCGCTACTGCCGCGGCTAGTAGTAGTACGGTTCCTCGGAGTCTAACTAGTAGGACATGCTAGAGATCGTCTGGGTCGTCGCGCACCCCTGCATCCCTGCCGCCCTCGCCTGCGCCTTTTCCCGAGCTTCTGGCTTATGGTCTATTTGGGCATGTCTACATATCAAAGAAAGTTACCAGTGTACATGTACATTCTCATCACCCACATCCGTCGCAAATGCCAACGCGGGGAAACTTCTGAGACTTCCACGCCTACATGTGCCTGCCCATCCGTTGGCCATCATTTTCACCGAGAAGATTGAACGACGCCGCCGCTGGCATGGTCAACCTCGCTTGCCTCCCGCAGCACGCAGATCATCAGCCTTTCGCAACCCGCGACACCAGTACTACCAAGCAGTGCTCGATCACCTCCCCAACCCCAACCTTCCGGACCGGGCGGTGCATAACTGTAATAGTAATGCCCAGGTTGGGGCGTCGATGATTCTTTCATGTGACATGAACAAAACGGTTCGCATACTCCCAATCAAGATCCACGATTCCCACGAACCATCGCCGCGAGTCAGGCGCGATCGGATGACAACCTTGAAGCCAGGAGTCATTGTCCATGTCCCCCGACCCTGAACATCTGTCATCACTCGCTCTCTCGTCCCATGTTGACGAAGAACTGAACACCCCATCACGTCGGATCGTAGGTCATTCCTCAGCTCCGCCAAATCCTAGTACTCCAGTCACCAACATGATACCGCCGCAGCATTGCATAAAGGCAATCGGCCCAGCAATATCAATGAATGCCTCGATTCCTTCTCTCCCCGAAACCACCCCCCCTTCCCTCCCTTCCCCTCGACCCAAACCAAAACATCAAACACCCTGATGTAGCAGTAGGACAGTCCGCCACGTGCCTCAAAAAAAAGTCTCCTGCGACCCTTGTCTCACAATCAAACGCTCAACTCCTCCTCATCATCATCACACCGCATCTCGCCAGTCACATAAGAAAAGAAAATGAGTAGAAAAGAAAATGTCTCGCCGTAAAGTGACACATCTTGTCCCCAACGGACAGAAAAATCATCATCCACGACGACAAGGAACGGAACGGACTCGACTGATATCGAGCAGAGCCGAAGAAGCGCCACGAAAAACAACCTGCAACCTTGCGGCGAGAAGGCATGTATGTATGTATGTATGTATGTATGTACGTACGTAGAGCTCGCGATGGACGAGAAAGAGAATCTTTGCAGACCTCGGGCATCACAATAATAATCATAATAATAATAAGGATAAGACTTCACCCTGCGAGCCTACATGCATGTATGTAGGCATGCACGATCTCGGGGGGGGTTTTGCGCAAGTCTTTGCTCGCCGATGATGATGCGGTGTGCAGCAGTGTGCAGCAGCAGTGTGATGAGACAGCATTATATGATGATGATGATTCTTCTGTTCTTTCTTGTGTCGGTTGTTGCGCACGACGGGACTGGCCGGGACCCCACGGCAAGGGGGAAGGTTGATGCCGCTGGGGGCTTGTTGTTGATTGTCTCGCCGACGGGAGCCGTGAGGGTCTGGATTTTCTTGGTTACCTTGCGGTACCTCCGTACCCTACGCATGTTATATGATGAGAAGATGGAGATGGTGCAGTCGTGGATGTGACTGGATGTGACAGGATGCGAGGCGGCACGGCGGTGTGTCAATCGTGTTCTGTGACATCTCCCGGGCCTTGGAGGGCGGGGGTACCTCGGTAGTACGTGTAGTTAGGCACCGACAGCTCGACAGCGCTTCTCAGCCGCCGAGGGTGGGAAGAGAGGCGCGGGCGGCAGTGGATGTATATGGCATCGTACGGAACTTCTATTCTACTCTACATCTTGTCTAGTAGGCCACACCGGGGTGGAAAGACATCATTTCCATCCATCACTGCCATGTGCAGAAACGTCCGATACAGTCACCCCACAATCCATCCACGGAGTGGGTGCCTGATCATAAGGTACACGGGCGCTCGCAAACAATACCTTATGTACATACATAGCACCCCTATATCCATCCCAACCTACCCAATCAAAATCTCTTCCATCATCCACGTCCCCTCTTCCATGCCATCCACGCCATCACGTACCCGCCCACCCAAACACCCCCGCAACACTCTCCACACTCCACCTGACCCCCCCGACCGCCACCACCGCCCCAATAACCTCGACCAACAAAACCGTCGTGACACCCACCAGCATCCGCGGCATGAACACCCGATACAGCATCAGATGCCGCCTCAACCACGCGGCTTCCACCACCGTCGCCAGCGCCAGCGCCGCGTACACCAGGAAATGCATCGCCATGCCGCCCGCGACGCGCGAGAGCAGCAAGGGCGATTTCGGCGGGACCTTCCAGAGACTGAGGGCGGGGACGGCGAGGACGCAGAGGATGTGCGGCGCGTAGGTGTTGAGGATGATGAGGAGCGGAGACCAGGGGTAGGTGATTTGTTTGAGGGGGATGAAGGCGGATTCCCATTGGATCGTGGAGAGGACGGCTTGGTGGCCGGTTTTGAAGAAGTGGAAGGAGGCGAGGAGGGCGAGGAGGGTAGGGCCTAGGGGCGTGTGGCGAAGGTCGTTGGTGTCGAGGATCTCGAGGAGGTTGAGGATGGAGAGGGTGCAGAGCGCGAGAGGGTATTGGCCCATGGGTTTTTGGAGGAGAAGGAGCGCCGGGAGGAGGGTGAGCGGGAGGAGGAGGTAACGCGTTCCGTGCGTGTTGGCGTAGCCGTAGATGAGGAGTTTTTTGCGCGGAGACTTGGAGGCGTGGGGAAGGGGTGTGAAGATGTCGGAGCTTGGGTTGGAGGGGTCCGTGGGTTGGGAGGCGGGGAGGCTGGGTTTGGGTGATGTGGTGGTGGTGGTAATGGGTGTTTGGGCTTCCTCTTCTTCGACGGAGATCATGGGGCCAGCTAGGATGTAGGTTGCGCCGCCCGCTGCGAAGGCTATGGCGAGCGTCAATTGCGCTATCGGTACCCTGACCGTTTTGAGCAGGTCTTTCGAGATGCTGTAGCCTGCGATGTCGCGGCCGGCGAACCATTCTCCGTCGTCGGCGGCGTCGATGACCCAGAAGACGGCCACGAAGGCCAGGCTGACGCGGAGGGCGTAGCGGATCCAGACCACGGCTGAGAGGTGGTAGTTCTTTGTGCGCTTGAAGAAATAGCTGACTGCAGATGGTAGTGTCAAGGCGACGAGTGCGGGTATGGCGAGTTGATAGCCCGCGGATGTTGAAGACGTGGCGGAGGCGTAGTAGGTGGAACGACAGTTTGGCATTTGCTCCTCGCGACAGAGTCTGGAGAGTGAACTCAGTCTCGTGGCTACGATGAACGAAACGGCGTTGGCAGCGCCGAGTGTTCGATCTTCGTACGCTTGCTGTCCGAGCGAGGAGCCTAGCATGAGAAAGCCAAAGGTTTGCAGAATGAAGAGCAGCTGCTCGTCTTCCCAGATGGTGAAGCTGTTCGCCGCAAAGCCGATGCAGAGCAGAAGCGTCACCAGCGCACATAGCCCTCCCCAGAAAGTCCTCGGATACGGTACGCGAAGGACGTGGCGAGCCGGCCAGAATCCAGCCATGACTGCCATGATCCCGCCAGCAGCAGCGCCGAAAGCCAAACCTTGCAACCATTCCTGGTTCGCGACTAGATTCACGCAGGCACCGATGACACCGCCGATAGCTGTCCCTGCGCCTCCCCAGGCCAGCAGCGGAGGCGTGAGACCTGCTCGGTTTGCATTAAGACCGTGTGCATACATCGCCAGGATGGCGAAAGCACCGAACAGGACCATGATGCCCATGCCCATGCTGGTCAGGTCAAAGCGTGCCCACAGCCTCTTGCAAATGTTGAGATTCTCCTCCATGTACTGCAGGAAAGCCTCGGCTGACACCTTTGGAGATTCATCAGCACCTTGACTTTTCCTGAAGACATCGTACGCTTTGCTCGCCCGTTCCCATGCTTTGCTAGTGCTTGACGTGGCAGATTCATCAATACCTCGGGCTTTGTTGTATTTCTCCTGGTAGCGATGGACCTGTGCAGCGGTCAGGCGGTTGACTTCGGCGAGGTTGGCAAAGTCAGTCTTCTCGCCTAAAAAGGCATCTTCGATTGGTTGACCGAGATTGTTAAAAGGGACTGGCATGCCGAGCAAGAACGCTAGAGTAGGCACCAGGTCGATCTGTCCGACCGGTCGTTCCTTTGCGGTCGTTGGAGGCTCCTTGGGCTTGTTCGGGTGTCGGCCGAATATTCCTTTCTTCGAGTACATCCACAATGCGGCCTGAACCTCATCGTCTGACTCGCCACCGTGGTCGCCCTTCACGTCCATGCCATGATCGCCCATGACCACCAGTAGTGTCTCGTCATCAAGCTTTCCGATGATTCGCCGGAAAACATCATCCATCTGCTTCAGCTTGTCGGTCATGGCTGGGTGGTCAGGTCCATATCTGTGTCCCGCATGATCGACACCCAGGTAATGACCAACGATAACATCCCATCTGCCATCCATGCTCGGCTCGAGAAGTGGAAACAAGTGCTCGTTGACGCCATTGTCAACAGTATGCAGGTCCCAAACATTGAAAGAATCGTATGGTTTGGTCAGATTTGGTTCAAAGTATCCTGGGAAGAGCGAGTGCCATGTATCATCACCCAAATGCACCACCTTTTTGCCTGCTCTGAAAAGCTGCTCCACCAGATTGTCCTCATCAATCGCGGTACCTGCAAAGTTCGAACCGGCATCAATGAAAGTAGGCAACGTCCCCGTCGTCAGCCCCTTCAAACGTTGTAATGTTGTGGTGGGCGGGTCCGCAATGAATGGGCGCAAGAAAGAATTGCGTGGCTGTTGGACCGCAGTCTCGTATAACACTGGAAGCGCATTGTGGAAATGATGTGGCTCCTCATCCCCAGGCTTCGCTTGAAACGGGACGGTGAAGTCGTACCGCAAAGCGTCCACGATGATGACCACAGCCTTGTCGAAGCTCTTGGGATGCCAACAACCTCTGTCTGGCGAGCCGGGAACATACGCAGGCGGGTCCCATCTGCTGCGGACGGGCTCGATGGGGAGAAGGGCGCATTCGGATCGATCGGGGAGGACGAGACGAGAGAGGAGGAAGCCGGAGCAGAAGAGGTAGATGCCCAGCGCGTGGAACAGACTGGTCGGGCATCAGTATGCGGATGGGATGAAGAAGTTGATGATGATGTCGCATACAAGATCAAGAGGAAGAAGGCGACGACAAGCCCATGCTGCGCTTGGAATTGAACCGACAGACGCTGCTTGTCCGTCTTCAACTCCTCGGCAGACGCTCTCTTGGGCGGCCCACCCTCCATCTGGGCGCAATCCTATCATTCAATTCAGTCGATCATGGTAAGGAACGTGTAGAAGAACAAGAAGGCTCGTAGAGTCTAGTGTACAACAAATGTCTATAAGCATATAATTTACATGTGCAACCCGTGATCGACGCGGGCCGGCGCACGAGTGTTACAACCCACGTGGCATTGAGCCGTTGTCAATACAGTACTTGTACCACATGTCAATATTCCGACAAATCATACGATGACCAGGTAGCTCACCCACAGTCAGTCCGTGCTGTCGCGCCCTCTCCTCCCCTCCTCCCCACCTCCACTCCCAACCATGGCCACCCGGGTCCCCGACCCTCGAACCCTCCAGACCTGGGACGAGGCCTTCAAGTACCCTCTGCCGGTGGTCCGCAAGCTGGAGCAGCAGCTCCGTAAGACCATCGATGAAGATCGCTCCAGGCTGCGCTCCCTCGTCGGAGCCAGCTACCGCGATCTACTGGGCACCGCCGAGAGGATTATCGAGATGGACGAACACATCAGGCAGGTCGAGGACGGCTTGGGACACATTGGGAGCAGGTGCAATGCGCGGGTCGTGGAGCGGATCGGGGAGAACCACGGCAAGATGATGGTGGGAAAGAGGGGCGACGAGGAGAGGCGGGAGAAGTATGCTAGTCTGGCGCAGACAAAGGTGCTGCAGAGTGCACTCGTGGGTGCGAGGAGGATCATAAAGGCTGGTGGTGATGCATTGTTGGCGGCGAAGTTGTTGGTCTTGGCGAGACTGCTGCACAAGAGCCTGTCCGACGGCGAGCATACGTCCGGTGTACTCGATGAGCTTCAGAGAGATCTGGGAAGGCTACGCAAGAGATTGCTGGATTACGTGGAGAAGGCGCTGGTCAAGGAGACGACGAGGAGAGAGACGTTGGCTCATACACTCTGCGCATATGCTCTAGTGTCAAGCTCCGCGCCCAAGGACGTCCTGCGACACTTCCTGCAGGTCAGGTTCCAGCAGATCGAGGCAACGGCTGAGGAGGCTCGTACAGACGATGTCTTGAAAATGCTGAAGCTGTACGAGCAGACTATTGTGGACACGCGCGCACTATTTCCCAGACTACTCATCGAATCTCTGAAACAGCTCACGCGAGTACCTTTGCTGGATGACTCTCAGGTACAAAAGCTACACACATTGAATCTGGACATTTATGGTGGCTGGATTGCACAGAGTGTCCGTACATTCACGCCTTGGGTCCGTCACGATCAGCTTGTAGCGCCCGACGTCAGTGATGCTCTGGCGTCATGGTCCAGGCAGGCGCAACGATGTACTATCGACGCCATCAAGGAATGCCTTGAACCGCAGCATGACGCAGACGCCATCATTGTTGCACGTAAGAAGATCATCATGCAGTTTCTCCACCTCAGCAGTTCGCGCAGTGGCGAGGAGAACGTGTACGGCGAGACCATCAAGGAGGTACGCCAAGCGGTCGCAGACAGGTTGAATCGGCTTGCGATCGGTACTGCCGAAAGCTTGAAGGATGCCAGAATCGAGCTTAATGAATCGAGTCCGGGCAGTGATGCTTCACTGAACTTGTGGGAGCTGGCATCGAAGGACATGCAGCTCTCGCACGGCGCCAGGCGCTTCCGTGACGATGTCGCCTCCAGACGGCACGGCCGAAACGCTGTGCTAAAGAACTATATATCCCAATTAGACGGTTGGCTCCATCGAGTCGATGCGTTGCACCAGTCTCTCCAGCACATGAAGAGCGCTAAATGGGATAATGAGCTTGATGTCGATCTGGAGGACGTACCAGACGGAGACGCAATCAAGCACGATCTAAACAAGCATGACCCATCAAGATTGCTCGATAGTCTCCGAGACGCCGTGACAAAGGCCCTGGAAGGCATGTACAGCTGGCTGCGACAGCGCTGCGCAGACAAAGGCACCAAACCCGCACTCCTCCTTCGACTCCTACGAGAGCTCGAGCAGCGCCGAAAACTCCTCGAAGCACAATACACCCTCTCAATCCCGGACACCAAGGCCGCAGCAACGGCGCAGAGCCTCCACACCCGCGTGGTCGAGGAGGTCATCAAAACACCTCTCGACCAATACGGTGCTGCATGGCAGGAACAACAGCTAAAAGTCAGCACGGTCTTATGGGACGGCACGCCGCCTTTACCTGTGCAGCCCACGCCGGCGACGTACAAATTGCTCTACACTCTCCACAAAGCCATGGCGGAAGCTGGCACGGATCTCTGGAGCCCGCACGCTGTCGCGGAGTTGAAGAAGGCGCTCGATGAGAAGCTAGGAGAGCTCATCAGCCTTCCAGCAACCAACGTGGACACGTCCAAGGAAGACAAGCACCTCACGAACGGGCACGCGGAAGAAGCCGGAGAAATTCTCAACAACAAAGACGATCAGGCCAACCCTTCCTCCACAGACCTAGAATCACCATCCTCACCATCATCGCCGATCAACAGCCCAGACCAACCAACACAACGCACCCGCGACAACCTCCTCCAACGCACCTTCGACACCCTCCTCCTCCAACGCATCCTCTCCCGTTCCCCGCCCGACGCCAGCCAGCCAGGCCTAGCAGCCCACATCGTCCGTCTGCGCGAGCGTCTGGCGCTCGAGCAGGCGCTGGAAGATCGGTTGACGAAGAACGCGGGCGAGTATTGGAGGAGGACGTATCTGCTGTTTGGGCTGTTGGGGGTTTAGCGGACGCGGACCAGGGTAGGTGAGGGTTTTGTATGTTGGGTTGACTCGAGAGGTTGGGTTGGCTGTAAGGATGGTGGTTGGGGTGGGGGGGAGATGAATAGGTCTTGTTGCAAGATGGAGGAGCCAAGATCGTGTGCCCGCCCAATCGCCTGATCGCCCCGGGGTTCCCGAAATTGCAAATGAGGTGCATTCCTGTAGTCCAGGGAACGTATGTGATCAGTCTGACAGAGCACTTAGCCTGCCTTGGCGCGGTGCATGAGGTAGCGACAAAGATCATCACCAATCATAACCACAACCAATGAACGATCCTCGCATGCGTGCGGCAATAGGACTATTGTTACGTCTTTATATGATCGACTCATTCGACTCTTTCATCTGCTCAGCCTCCAGCCTGTTGGGCGAACGCAGAACGCGTACATAAACACTAAGGTACTTGCCTCGGCGGAGACATTTCCCACCTCTAGGATCCCATCCTCTCCTCCTCAGCGCGCTTACACCTCCTCGGCTCCATTTACACAAAATGGTCGTCGGTAGGTAGATATAGAAATGAAGAATCGAATCACCAACCACAAATCTCTCGCTAAAAAAGAATCAGGGACAAGTGATCCCATTGGGTGTGGGTAAAAAAGTTGAAATCGCCAGCCATCTCTTGGCTCGCGAAGTAAGGGAGGGAGTCACACGCAGTATTCCTCTCTCCTCTCGTGTGCCAGACTCCAGAGTAGAAAAAAACATTAAGCTTATATATTTCTTGTTTTGCGAATGCTTCGACATCGACATCATGGATGCTTCCATGGGAGGGGAGCCGTGAAGTATCGCGTGGAGAGAACGTAGGTGGTTTTGGTCGAGAGCATCGTCGTGGCGTGCCTAGCGTTTCCCCGCTGCTCGTCGATTGGAAAGGTGGGAATGCCGATGGCAAGGTGAAAAGTGCTGCGCCTCATTTCGCCGAGGGGTGGTGTATGTGTACCGCGATTGCGTCGGAAACAGGTCATGAACGTCGTAAGCAGGTAGGTCGGTCAGAGCGAAGGCCGAAGTATTCCGCAGGCCAGGCCCACGTCTCCATGATCGCTATTGGTATTCCTTGGACGGGGCATTCCGGGCCTTCTCAACCAAGCCCCCTACTCTGTCCAAATCCAGCGACTGGAACCTCTCGTCATGCTGGTCATAAACCGGCGGTTTCTCCTCCACACTCACAGGCTCCAGCCCAACACTCGTATCCCCAACACGCACCACCACCACGCGCCCGGACTTGCGCTTCCCCAAATCATCAAACTCCTCCGGAAACGTGATCCTGATCTCCGGGATCGAACTCGTAGGCGTCGACGGCGCGGTCTCATCTAGCGGTATTCCCTTTTCGGAGATCACGTAGACGGACTCGGAGGGCCGGACCATGACGCGGCGGTGGTGGGAGGATGTGGAGGCTGTGGAGAGTCGTTTCTCGGCGTCTTCGTAGACCGGGAGGAGGTCCGGTCGGTGCGCGCGGGTGCGACGTTGGCGGAAGAAGTAGAGGGCGGCGATGAGAAGGAGAATCATGATCAGGAGGACTAGGAGGACGACGAGGAGGGCTATCATGGTGTGCGGGATGGGCACGGTGCTGGCTTGACGTCTGGCGAGGGTGAGGAGGTTCGCCATGGTTGTTGGGGGTTGGTGGTAACGAGCGTGTGGTTTGAGTCTTGTCCCTGCCGGGCTCGAGTCTGTGGCTCGCGCGTGTTCTCCAAGGCGTGCCGTAATCCGTGTCAAGGGAGGTAAATGGTATCGCGATGCTACACCATCGTGACGCCATGTCAGCCTTTGCTCTCCTCCGGACCGTCTTGCCTATCACCCGGCCTACCGCGCGGGGGACATGGGAGTTCAACGGACCTTAACAAGACACTCTAGACACTCTCGCATGCGCCTTGACGTTGGTTTCCTGCAGCGACAGGCCGATGAGTGTGGGGAGAAAGAACGGAACGCAGCCGGGCAGCTAGTAGAAGTGAATGAAAAGAGTGAGGGAGGGGAGGAGGGGAGGAGGAAACGAGGGACGAGACGCAGCAAGGAAAGACGCCAGAGCCTCTTCAGACGATGCAGGTGATGAAGAGTGGTCGTCGTGACCTGGTGCGGGAGGGACTTCAGGGAGGACTGTTTTCTGTAATACCAAAGTTCGTGATCATGCACCCGAGAGGACCCATTCCTGGGAAATGAGCCGGCAGGGATCGTTGCGCTAGTGCGACTTTGTCGTGTCTGATTGGCCAGAACCAGAAAGTCGCACTGCTTAAATCGATAGCGTGGACCTTTGAACGTGGGCATTGCAACGGTCGCCCTGGTTCGCGTTGGCTTGAATGAGCATCGGGGCCACTTCACGCACTTTCCATCGACCGTTTCAATGAAATATTAGTAGATCTTTTAAGGATCGGTGATCAGGATGAATCATGGGCCACGTTTGACGGGTAAAACATGGACGTCGTGGCTTTCATGCCGGCGTCGTGGAATGGTCGCAGCAGGAGCTAGGCTGACTCTTCATCACGAGCTTGCAGAATGATCCTGGTCCATGTACGATATTGTATTGTGGACTCAATGAAAACCGACGCTCAAGCTGCTTAAGGACCGGCAGGCGGATAGTAGAAACGTTCATTAAAGCGATCGAGTACCTACCTACCTCATAGGCACTGCATTGGGTGCGAGGAACATTTTCGAGTGCCTTGATCCCAAAGGCGCTATCAAATAACACCAATCGTGGTCACAGTTGTACCGTGTCTATTGTTGGCCTTTCGGTAAGCATGACTCGGTCATCTCTGACCCAACCTGCGCTGGAACGCTCACACCCTACGATGGTGTTTCCTTTCCAAATCCCCTTATCAAGTAAACACCGACCAAAGTGCACAGAAACGTATCATGCCCAACGATCATTCTGTGGCTCTAATCACTGTGGCAATCGTCCTCCCGACCGGTGTATGTGGCCAGACACCTGCATCCGCAGGCTCATCCCGTGCGTAAACCCGGCTGCACAACCCATCGTCCATTTGTTGTAGGTCTGACTTCATCATTTCTTCTCCTTCGGCCCGGTATACGTGCGCCACGTGGTGTGGCTCTCGCTCTTCGTCCTCTTGCGAGCCATATCATCGCGTCGCTGCTGCTGCTCGAATACCGGCAGGTGTTGATGGCCGGCCTGCGTCGCTGGACCCAAGTGCGCGTACCTCAAGTCAGGTACAGCAGGCGCGATGGCTGGCGCGCGAGACTGTCTTCCGTACCCACCAGCTGCTGTCGCAGGCGGCGGCGGCGGCGGCGGCTGATAAGGCGCTTGCTGAAATTGGGATGTAGGTGGCGGCGGCAGGAATCCCTGCGGAAGGCCGGAATGATAGTGCTCGTACGATGCTATTCCAGGCGGAGGTGGCGGTGGAGGCGTCTGAGTTGGGAGAGCAAAGAGAGGACTACGTGGCGGCAAAGGCTGGATCCAACCTGGTGGCGGCGGCTGTGGCGGAGGATAGCTGTTGCGATGCTGATGGCCAAGGCCGAAGTCCCGCTGATGAGGCTCGGGCGGTGGAGGTAAGCCACCGTATCTTGGCGATGGAGGCGGCATGTCGTGGTGCGGAGGAATTGAGGGAGGGCCCGCGTTCTGCCGAGGCGCCCTTGTGTAGTACGGGTTCTGAGACCCTTCGCGCTGATTACGATCATTTCCCCTGCTGGGGCGAGCGTCACTATCTCGTCCGCCTGTGGCATTGCTGCTCGACTGTCTCCCAGCTTCACGAAGTTGCTTATTGCGTTTTGCTCGCTCCCGCCTAGATTCTCCTCCTCTCTCTTGCACATTACTCTTCCAGTGCCGTTGCTTCTCCGAACCATCGCTGTGACCACCCACGGATGCATTTCGATCGGCCGGCTTCTCGCTGTCTTCGCGAGGCTCGATCTTTGGCACACGCTCAGGAGAACGAAGGACAGACGGGCTGTGTCTGGACTGTACTGCTCCGAATGAAGGCGATTCTAGGTGACGGCGGTCTGAAGCGCCTGGTATGCTTGGTCTATCATCATACGGCAGCTGAATATGACGCTGTGCGTATTCCTCATAATAGCGTGGCTGTTCACGGAGATCGGGTGGTGGGTGGCTTTGATCTTGAGCCGTGTCACGGCCGTAGTAGTTGTGGTTCCCAGACCGCTCGCCGGGATCCCGTGCCGGGAAGTGCTCGAAAGACGGCATACGGTAGCGTAATTCTCGAGCGCTCCCATGGTCCTGATGCTCGTTAGTCTGGGTGCGGTCATACGAATCCTCGGCCAGTGGCCCAGCAGCAGACGGCAATCCGGCATCATGCTTCGAAGCAGCAGCAATATCTGTAGGAGGTAGCAGACGTCCAGCTCCAGGAGAAGAATGCCTTCGGTGCACCAGGCGACCTTGATCTTGGGCTTCTCGAGCCTGGCGGTCGTGCATTCCAGCGGCATCCTGAATCGGGTCGTATGGAACAGTGCGACGTTGCTTCTCAAGAGCTTCTCCGTTCTCGATCCTCCGTAAGTGCTCGGACCGCTGCTGATCGTGCTGTTGCAGTGCTCGAAATCGTCCAGGCGAGTAGTCGACGTCCATTCTGTGATCGTCCTCTGCTCGGCCGTCCGGACTCTGCTCGATATGATGGCCTGGTGAGCAGATGAGGCCATTCTGACTTGGAGCCGGGTGTGTCTGATGATTGGCGGGAGTGCTGTGATCTTGGTCTGCAGATGGTAGCGGGTCCTGCAGCCGTTTGTCGTTGTCAGTAACGCTAGACTCTTGCAAAGTCTTTTGCTGCTCTGCTGCCTCTTTCTCGACGTTCTCCCGTCCTCTGGACTGCTCGTCTCGATCTTGACGTTTCTGGTCTTCCCGCCGCTCACGCTCCTGCATCTCGTGATGTTGAGCTGCTCTTGGTGACATTGTGAACACTATCCCCATGCCATTCAGCTGTGGAGATGGCGCTGGCACTGGTCCGCTCGGACGCTCGTACATCTGTGGCTGTTCCATGAACACAGGAGGCCCTGACTGGCTTGCAGCAGCCGAATCTGCAGACGGCCTTGTGAACCCGCCACCAATGGAGGGCCTTGACGCCAAGTCACTCAAAACTTGAAGGCCAATGGCCTGATCGTTGGGTATCGTGGGTATCACCGGCTGTTGGGGTAGTGCGTCAAGTCTTTCGCGGTCCTCGGCAGCCGCCGTGAGCGTGTTCATGTTTAGCGTCGTCAAATTCTTCGCGATTGTGTTGTCCCGAACGCGCTGCTCCATCACAGTGAATGGCCTGTGCCTGCGTGGCACGTCTGCGAGATCATCGTCAGTGAGGTTCCGCAGCTCCTTCTGCATAGCCAAGCGCCTATCGATGTCGTCCATGGCTTGTGCAACCTCAAGCGCAGCGCGGCTTCGCGAGTCGAACACCGGGTCCAGTGCTGGACCGCGTCGGAAACGATAGGCCATTGCTTTCGGTCTCGGAATGGCATCATCTTCATCTTCGGTGCCGTATTGGTCATCCAGGACGTGCAGGCGGGCCTGGTGATATATCTCGAGCATCTGGCGCTCGGCCCGATCTATATAATCATCCTGCATATCACGAAGTAAGTTCTTGCACTTCTCTTGGGTAACCAGGACATTAGCAGCATGATCTTCTGACAGTAACCCGAGTTGTATGTCCAGTTGAGCTCGTGCTTGCGATTGACGGTCATGGAGATGATCTCGTAGGCCGGCTTTGACTCCCCCAAACTCTGCTGCTTGCTCGTGGCTTGCAGCATTAACTGTCAGGTCTTCGATGGTCCGTTGCGAGATCTCTGCGAGCACATCTTTGAGGTTCCTAGTGATGAGCCGAAAGGACCGCTTGAGCTCAAGCTGGCGCCTCATGCTGATCTCGATGCCGGCGTCTTGATGTTGGGCACGCCGTTTCTTGCCTCCCCGTCGCTTTATGACGCGTCCTCCGGTGGTACCATTATGACCGTCAACTTCGGCTTCCTCCCCCTCGCCGTCGCCATCGTCCGCATCTTCGGCATCATCCAGAGGTTCTGTCGGATCAACATCCATGTCTATGGTATTGTCATCGGCATGACGCTTGGCTTGGTTGGCATCTTCAACTTCGGACACACTCGAGGCTGGTGAGGGTGCATTGGACAAATCCGGCGTCTCTTCGAATGAGGGCACTGCAAGTGCGTTGTCGTCTTGCACGTGCTGCTCAGACTGACTGCTGTCATTTGAAACGGCACGATCGGAGAGCATGTCATCAGCAACAACCTCGACAATGTCTCCCTCTTCAGCAGCATGACCTTCGCCAGGAGAGTTCTGCTCAAGCTGCTGAGGCGAAGGTGTCATTAGCACGGGTAAGGCGTCAGGCGTGCTCGGCGACGAGGTCCGTTTTCTCTTGCGCGACGGCGATGGGGTCTGCTTGTTGGGATCTGATATCGCGTTCGCATCGTTATACAGGATTGATGTTTCAGTAATTTCGTTGGCTGAGTTCGACGCTGGTTCATTCACACTCCCCGCCGTGTTGGTGGCGATGACACTGCTTGGCGATGGCAAACTGCCTTGACTCTGAGAAGTTGTCGGCCGAGCGCCATCAGTCTGTTCGTGGGGACTGGAACCTTCTCCTGTGTCATTGACGGATCCAGTAATTGAGGGTGTCCCGTCAGTAGTTTTTGCTTTCTTGCTCGCTCGCCTGGTGGTCATGTGCAACGGCTGGTCCGGGTCGAATCGCCCCTTCTGACCTGGAATGCGTTTGCCTTTGATGCCAGGCTTGCGCTGCTCTGTAGTTGTCGAAGACATATCTGGTGCGCTGCAAAAGCGGTGTCAGCGATGTAATCTTGAATAGCCAAGCTGAAGGCGATGCAACTGCTGCCAGACATGACAGCCGGCAGCAACGCCGCGACAACGCAAATTGGCCGGCCTCGCCAACATGAACCGAGCGCAAGGTTGCTGGAGCGACTCGTGTTCTATGATGTCGCTGTACGAGATTTACTCTGCGTATGATAGCAAGCAATCTGCGTCCAGGTTGCGGCAAATCAACTTGTTGAAGCGGAGACGCCGCGCCGACCCTCAATGAGGCCAACAACACGCGAGACATTGTCGCGAGAGGCGTTATCGACGCTGTGAAGAATATGGGACTTACCTTGAAGTGTGCTCCGGTCGATGGATCGGGCGGTTTCGTATATGTTGTCTTTCCACGAGCACCGTCGTCGAAATACCGCTATACTGCCGACGGAAAAGGATGAACGAACAAATCGATGTGTCGGTCAACTCTGTTAACACCTGCTTGAGCAGTCTGAGACACGAGCGCCAATGCGTGCGGTACCTCTGAAAAGGCCTTGCAATCCGTGGATGGCAGAGTGGTTCCAACAAAGATGCGTGTCGCTGGGTTGGGTTTAAACAACTCTGCAAGAGACTAGGAGCTACGTCGCGCTGATTGGCTGGCACTTTCACACCTGCACCCACCTCAAGGACCACTCTTTGCCAGACGCACATGCTTCGCTATAATGGGAGGTACGGAGACATTGCTTGATCCATCTAGACAGGACTTGCATGTGCACGCGATTCTTCCCACGACAGAGTACCTTATCCTGCTGGTTCTCTTTCGACAGAGAATCGACATTGCCAATCACTCCCACTGCACGCCGCCGCCCAGGCGCTCTTAGCAGTGGCTGATGACCAAGGATCGCGGCACGAATGGTCACATCGCGCTTGGCACCAAAAACCACAATTCTACGATGTCACGAGAGGTCGCAGTGTCAAGCGGATGGTCAAACCAATGTCGGGTTAGAAATTAGCCCCTTTCCAACGTCAGGTCATTCAATGCCTTGTCTTTTCTACACTGCCCATACATTACATGTATCTGGGCAGACCCATTATGCGGGGATTGGGGCTCGCGAATGTTGCATTGAGCACTTTCCGACGCCGAGAATTCAGTTCGTTCTGAATTCGGCTGTCTTCGCACCAACGGAACCACAGGACATTCGTCGGGAATGGAGTACGATCTCGTCGTAGGGGCAACACAGATGGAACGATATCTTTGAAGTAGTGTGCATCCACATTATCGAGCAGGCTATGTACATTCAATGCTTCGGTCGATGAGCAGCTGACCCTTGCTCGTATGTCATGCAACATATTTGAGAGTCGTCGTTCAAATATGCGAGCCCAGCTTGGGACGACATTGAAAAGCCAGACCAGCCGCCAGAAAGCCACAGGGTCGCTGATCAAGTCGAGTCCCTGCTCATGCTCAGACAGTTCACATAAACGTCTGTGTTCTGTACGCTTCCGTGGTATCATCGCTACCGCTGTGGAGAAACGCGGTATCTCACTCATAACTCGAAGATTTAGGCGGCCTCATCCGGCTCGTCCGGCTGGTCAAACAGGAAGTTTGCAGCCAGCTCCTCGTTCTTGTCGCATGCGAAATAGGCCTGGATGGCCATCTGACGATCAAAGCCCAGACGGCACAGCTTGAGACTTGTTAGCAACTTCTTACCCGAATGAACAAACAAACAAGATGTGGTTGATGCTCACCCTCTCAATGGCCTCCTGCTCCTCAGCAGTGACTGATATTTGCTGCGTGCCTGGCGGAAGCTCAACGTCATCACCGTCCTCCGCAAGCAGCTGCATGAACTGATCCGGGTTTTGAGTGATGATCTGCGCGAGCTGAGGATTACCAGCAGCGACTTGCTGCAGAATCGGCTCGAGCATTGCCGGCTGCTGTTGCACAACCTGCCTCAGCTGCTGAAACTGTGGGTTGTTGCGCAGAAAGTCGAGCTGTGCTCCTCCAGCACCACCGCCTTGTCCACCTCCGAGAGCTGCAGCCAAGTCACCAGCACCCGCCCCACGGTTACCGCCAGCACCTCCACCGCGACCACCTTGGCCTGCCTGAGCCGCAGCCTCGAAAAGATTCACTGGCTCCTCACTACCTTGACCGCCAGCTGGAGCAGCTGCCTGAGAACCGGTATTGCCACCCTGAGCGGGTTGTTGTGCCTGCGGTGCCGCGGCCTGTCTCTGCTCCTGCTCGGCGCTTGCTGGAATACCATTCAGTAGGTACTCAACCGCTCGGTCCGGGTTGAAGAAGGCCGCGCGCATAGCCCTGTCGATCTGATCCCGTGGGAATCCCATCGCCTCCATGTTTGTGATAGCAGCCGCTCGCTGCTCGCCCATTGCAAGTGCATTGGGGTCGTTGTAGTTCGCATTTGATGATGGTGCTGGCGACGGTGTAGCTGGTGGGTTCGCGGCGACTGGCGCGGGCGCGGCAGCCGGTGCTGCTGGAGCGGCGGGAGTCGATGCGGGTTGCGCAGGCGTGGATGGCTCGGCCGCGGGCTTGGGGGCTGCCTTGGGCTATCCATCTTCGTTAGCAACCTTCATTAATGCTGCCTCTACTGCCTCGCTTACCTTGCTCGTCATGCAGACAATGAAACCCTTCTCCTCTATCTTGTACGACTCGATGGTGTTCTCATCTTGCAAGATCTTGCCAGAGTAGATGAGCTTCTGCTGTGCCGGTTCCCAGCCCTTCTCTGCGCTAATCTTCGCCTTGACCGCTCCAATGGTCTCGGTCGGCTCGGCGTCAATGGTGAACTTCTGCTGCTTCAAATCCTTGAAGGTAAGCTTCATGATGGGTGGCAGAATTGTATGTGATACAGGTATGTTATGTATGATTTGTATGGGTGCTGTTGGAGTGGCTCGCTGCTGGAGGAGTCCAATCGTTGACCGGAGGATGCGCTGATGCAGCCAGGGAAGTGGGAGACGGTCGCCGTGGGAAGATGAACAGCCGGGCGGTTGATGTAGGTTGTAAGTAGGCAGCGGCCTGTGGCGTAAGTGGTGTTTCTCTACTAGAGCCCCGCCAAAAGATCCCTGCGGCGGGCATTGCCGAATCTTCTCCTAGTGACGTGACGGGTCGATTATTTCTACCTTACTAAGGTAACTTTTTGTTTTCACATGCCACGCATACGGCCTTCACTGATCAGGCAAGCACGACTACTGGACCCACTTCTACCACGATTGCTACCTACATGCCGAGACCTTAGATCCGCGCAGAACGAATTGAGGTGGCTCGCGAAGCATGCGAGAGAGACAGGTCCCATCAACGCTAGAGATCCTGAACGACTATTCCATCATCATGTTTCAAGACGTGCACGTGGCGAGCCATTGCAATATATCTTAGGCTCGGAGTTCTTTGGCGATCTCGAGATCAAATGTCGGCCTGGAGTGCTCATCCCAAGGTTGTACACTTCTTTGACAAGATAAGAACACATACTGATTGCGTGCCTTCTTTCTTAGGCAAGAGACCGCGGCTTCTGTCACATATCTAGTTGAAAGGATACATGACTTGCAGCTCAAACATTCCGAGCAAAGACCACTCCGACTGCTTGATCTGTGTACAGGAACAGGTTGCATTCCGTTGCTGTTTCATCATGAATTCTATGCAAAGCCGGGCAACGAGCACACAGCACTTGATCTCGTCGGCATCGACATATCCCCTCAAGCCATACAGCTCGCCCGCGAAAATCAGGAGACGCAATCACGTGCAGTAAAAGGCAAGGCTGGCTATCATAAGCACGCATCATTAGCCGGCCTGAAAATTATTCATGGTGATGTACTTGCACATGCAAGCGCCACCAGCGCAGGAGGCGCTCCCTCTGTCACCGCCGCTATGCAGGAAGCCCTCAAGGCTGAAAACGCCCCCCAAATTGATGTGCTGATCTCGAACCCACCGTACATCTCTTCAAAAGCCTATCGCACAACAACGGCTCCGTCTGTTAGACACTTCGAACCAAAGTTAGCGTTAGTCCCATCAGCATCCAGCACGCCTCCTGATTCTGCCAACGAGATTCCAGACGGCGACATCTTCTACCCACGACTTCTAAGCCTTGCAGAGAGGCTCTGCGCCCGGGTCTTCATGTTCGAGGTTGCGGACCATGGTCAGGCTGAGAGAGTGGCGAAGTTGACCGTAGAAACAGGCGCGTGGAATATCATTGAGATCTGGAGGGAGGATCCCAATGCTAGACCTGAGCATTGCGAGCATCAGCATAAGGTAGTGATTGGCGGTAGAGAAGTGCCAGTGCTTGGCAAGGGACATGGTAGATCAGTGTTCGCCCATCGGAAGCTGTCTTAGCAAGTATAAGATCGATCATACCGCAAAATGAAGTGTCAAGCGTCTGTTTGCTCACGAGCAGCGGCCTCTGGCTGTCATATTATCCATGCTTCATGTCTCACGACTCGTTGGTTGTGCTTGCCCGTCGAATCACTGAGAGCGCTGCAGTCCTCTGCGACCGCATCAGGATTGTGTTACTGCTGTACATACCCATGTCCTCATCAAATTTACATGATCGCAAGACCGCTACACCCAGATCCGAGCGCCAATATAGCAATTCAACACGTAAGGGCCCTTCTTTCGATCCCGCGAGCACGATTACAGAGTGATAACAAGGACGCTCTCGTCGAGCATCAGAATTGCAGCGTTGCCAAAATCAGGCACGAATGTCCCTTCATCTTCAGCACAACCCGCGACTGTATTTGCACCAACCTGGAAGCTTATTGAAACGGGCTAGCGGGCAGCAGCTCTCCAATGCTTGCTTTCGCTCGATCGACAGCGACTCCAAACATCTACGAGACTGCCACCACTATTGGCGAAGCCTTGCATGCGGACGGAAGGACCTCGTCGAATTGCTGATTGATATGACGCGCCTTAACAGGGTCAAAACTAGCAGCTCCAGAGACTCTAGCGCCTCTATTATACTTCATGGACAGAAATGTCAGATGAACGCTTTTTGTAGGGACTGAGTACTGTGCTTGCAACTTCTCGGCTTGAGTAATGATGTTGCGGTCACGAAAATGCGTCTACCTAGGTACTTTTCAGTATTTGACTCAATTTCATGGACGTGATCCGGCAGAGAAAGGTTCAACGCCAAAGGTAGCTTCTCATGTTGAGGGTCATGCAAAACTCGCCATCATGCCGCTTACTCCGCGACATAGTCCATCAGCGCAAGGTCAACGCTCCTCGCCACACTCTGCGCATACTCCCAGCTCACGGCCGGGCCAACTCTCCATTTCCCACCTGGCTCCAACGGATCACTACTTCCAATGCCGCCACTTCTGACTAGCAGTCGCAGACTCGTGAGCGTGGCGATCTGAGTATAGATATCGATGGTAGTCCTCAGGTCATGAGGGAGAATCGCATGCAGGATGGACAAGAGCCTGTCCATGGTGAAGGCGGAAGCTGCGAGCAGATGTCGTGGAATCTTACGATTCTGAGATGGCCGGAAGGCTGTGCGCGCGATCCCGCCGCCTTTCTTTCGCCGCTTTTTCTCTGTAGTTTTCATGAAGTATAGCGCATCAAGGCGTGCTGGATTGAAGGAAGATAAGTAGGCTGATAGCAGAAGCCATTTGGCGTAATATGGCAGATCATGGCCGCGCCGTTTGGACGCCGTGCCAGAAGCCACAGGTGCAATCGTGTCTAGTAACACGCTCTCGTCTTGAAACAGACTTCTGCGGTTGACCAGCAGCCGGGAGAAGTCCTTGGTGCCGAACTGGCCAGTGATGATTGGCTCTACGAAAGGTCTCCAGATCTTGTGACATAGGTCTCTGAATGACAGAAGATCGCGAGCAGCGTTCTGTGCGAGTGAGTCCCACACTGCAGCGCAATACCTCGGCCACAACCAGGCCTTATCTTCCTTGTGGCATTCCTCGTCGTAATCGAGATCATCAGATGGAGCATCCAAGAAGATATCGGGAGGCTTTTGGGAGACAATGTGGACTGCCTGAGTCCTATTGTATGCCGAGAAGTGTATATGAGGCACTCCGCTCTGTTGCAGGAAGCGAGGTGCTGGATGCTGGACAACCAGGACCGTAGCAAGGGTGGGTATGATCTCGCCCAGTCGTGCTAAGGCGGGCAGCAACGTCGGCGGTGCTTCTCGCTGCTTGTCTATGCCATCGAGCACCAAGACGAGCTTGGATTGCTTCTCCAAGAGCCGCTGCAGATGGACAGTAAGAGCTGCCATGTTCTCACACCGTCCCATGTATTCCGGAGTGCCCTTATCTTCCTGTAGCACTCTATGGACTTCGGCGACAGTCTTCTCCAACAAATGTCTCCCCGTCACGCATTCTGAACAATTGATGAATGCGAACTTCAGTCCACTGGCTTCCAAGTACGCTCTTGTGACGGCAGTCTTTCCTGTGGCAGACGGGCCATAAACGACGAGAGTTGATGGGCCTGGGAGTCGGGGCGAAAGTAGTGCATTGAGTTGACGAAGAGGCTGGTCTCGGCAAGGCCATCGATCAGTCAACGCAAGCAGCAGCTCGTCTGGCAGCTGTTGCAGACCCATGTTGAATGGCGAGAGCAGATCCCAGACGTCTCACACTAAGGTATGCTCGCGTGGAAGGACGCGATCGGTATGCCGAACGCCGATCACGACTTTTGACTGCCGAAAAGTCGGCTTCACATGCTGCAACTTCCCCAAAATTCTGGCGGTCACGGACTCGACTGCTCTCACCCGTCAAACATAGCAATTCTTCAATCCGCTTAATATTTCCTAGATGCTTCTGCTTGAACCTGAGCTGGTCGAAGCCACAAGTGGCGGGTAGAACCATAGACAGTTCATGTAGGCATCAAGGCTTGTCCGTCTGAAAAATCCCACAAAAAGGAAGTCACGACCTTCATTCACCTGCCAGCCCGCGCGCACCTTCTACATGAGTCTGTTTACTTCTCGGCACACTTTCCCGGGCTTCGCCGGCTTCCTTCAAGATGTCTTCCTCATCGACTTTTTCCACAACAAACTCCTCTACGCCGCCTCGCAACTACGCACAACCATGGGCAAACTCGTGCAATCAGCTGCCGCCAAGGCACCACCGCCACCGCCATCGAAGGATTCCCGCAAGCGTCGTATGCTGCACCTGAAGACGAAGGAGGAGTGCCGCCTGGGTAACGAGACGATCAAGGTCTGGTCTGTGGAGCTGCCTAGTAAGTACGCAGAGGGAATCTTGAAGTAAATCATCCTTCCCTGCCTTCGACTCAATCACAACTAACTCCAGCCGCAGAGTCATCAAGGAGAACGTTGATGGGCAAGACTCCGTCGACCTGCAACATCTCCGCCGCTTCGCCAAACCCAAGTTTCTGCCGCCCCATGTGCTCGGCGAGCGTAACGTTATTAAGGATTTGTACCTTGTTCCGCGCTCATGGGAGGAGACACCATCGACAGTGATCCAGGCCGGTGCGCCGACGTGGGAGTGGACTGCTGCTACCAAGGCTCGCAACAATTCCCGTGCCCAGACGCTCTATCTACTTGTTTGCCCATCACACATTGTCGGCTTGCAAGAGCTTCACGACCTCCTGCTTCAGCACACGCCATTCTGTAGCTCAGCTGACGCGTGGTCATATCCACTGGAAATCAAGGAAGTGGAAGTCCCTCTACTGGCCCCGACGAGCCCCGAGCAAGCTAAGCGCTACTCGGAGCAGTACTGGCCAACCTTCTACCGCAAGACCAACCCATTTGGCGCCCATCCTACCAGCATCGCCAAAGCTGAGGAAGAGCTTCACGACCCTTGCAACGGCAACATCAGCATCGAACAGGCCATGGAGCTGGCCGAGAAGGCAGGCGCTGCGACCGAGGAGAAGGGATTCGGAGTCTGCACTGGCTGCGTCATTGTCGAACGTAGCGACGAGAAGACAGAGATCATAGCTGTCGCAGGCGATGCCCGTAAAAAGCCGCTGCCTAGCGAGGGCGGTATTGAAGCGCTGGAGAAAGGCCTTGACGAAGACGAAGCTGACAGCAAAGACGCTGCTGCATTGAGCAAGAGCAAAAAGAAGCGGGAGCGGAAGAAGAAGAACAAGGCTGCTAAGCGTGCCGAGGAAAGCGGATGTGCCTCTGGCAATGTCATGGCCCATGCCGTCATGCGCGCTCTCGGCATGGTGGGTCGCAAACGCCTCCGTTGTGCCTCACAGCCTATGCAGGCCTCTGCCGACAAGGCTGAGAGCAACTTCGCCGCCGTTGGTCTCAGGCATGACGTGAAGGCTCGTGACGCTTTCTTTCTTGACCTACCTATTACACCGCTTGAACAGCAATACTTCGAGAAGGACAACATCAAGCCTGATGGCTATCTTTGCCTCAAGCTCGAGATCTTCCTCACCCACGAACCATGCATGATGTGCTCGATGGCCCTGGTCCACTCCCGCGTTGGACGAGTCATCTTCAAGCACCGCATGCAAAAGACTGGTGGCCTCACGGCTGAGACGGTTAGGAACGACACTGGGCCCATCGGTCTTGGTTACGGCCTTTGCTGGCGCAAGGAACTAAACTGGCAGTTCATGTGCTGGGAGTACACGGCCCGCGTCACCGAAGAGGAGCGCAAGCAAAAGGCGCAACTGCGCGAGAGTGGTGAGAATGATAGCGATGAGGACGAGGGGGATGGGGGCGATGTTGATGCTGTCAATGATGATTGTGCTAATGTGGGCAATTCTAGCTTTGCGAGCATCCATGTGTAGCACACACGGACGGCATCGATCAGCTGGCGGGGCATGGATACGACAGCATGGATCACGAAGACATGGACCACGAAGATACTGATCGCAATTCGAGTTGAAGCAGAGCGCCCTCAGCCAGCGGGTGCGAAATGCATCTATGGGCAAAGCAATCCACTGGCAGCATTAATAGCTACTATTGTATGGTCTTCCGTAATGTTCGTGGGAGAGGGGCTTGGCGGGAGTGCGTGTGTAAGCATGATCATTAGCGAAGGCGCAAAGGTTGCGAGCATTGAAGGACCGTGGCTGCAAGGCCCAGTGATAACGATGTACCAATACCTCATGTATGATTGTCCATTAGTAAACCATGTATCGCATTGTCTCAGGGTCGCGGTCATACGCGAGGTCGAATGGAACAGCACATGCTGCAGGCATTCCTGGGCTCCTGAGGGCGAGGATGACGTCATGTCTGAAGACGCGGGCTTATCTGTAGCCTCTTTTACGGACCAAGGGTGTTCTCGTTAAAATACTAGTATTCCTCTTTTTCTACGATCGGCATGAATTCGCAAGCAAATCGATGATAAACTCGAGGTTTTGATTCTCGGCCTGCCGCTATTCGGCCAGCACTGCAACCCCGAATAGTTACGTATTTGACGCTGCACCGTGCGGCAATTGCACTTTCCACGATGTCAGCACCACTGAACCTCGAAGTTGAGCGCTACACTTACCCAGAACAACCATCGCATCATGTCCTGGCATCTGAAGCCAGCCAAAGCTGGTCGGCGTATCTCGCGTCCTGGACTACCAGCTTTGGTAGCAGCTCAAAGCGACGGCCTCTTTCGCGGAGCAGCAGTCTTCTCAGTCTCAAAGGAAGGAAAGGCCTCCAGAGTAGTCGTGCAGGCAGCTTGGAGAGGCAATCTGATCAGCATGTTGACAATGACAGATCTTTCCGGAACCCGTGGCCGAGCTGGCACAAACCTTCGTCGGCTGAAGTATGGAAGGCTTTTGAATGGGGAGAGGATCGGGATCCTTGTATCGACATCGCAAGGGCGAGACTTGCTAATGAGAAGGCCAGCGACAGCAACGATGCACCAAAGACAATTCAGGATCAAGCCGCACAATTATTGCATTTGGAACAGCCCGACTTCAAGTTCAACGTTGGGAATGAGAAGGTGAAGGTGACCTGGCTTGGCCATGCTGGTATGCTTGTGCAACTTTTCCCCCTACAGAAGGATCAGAGACCGGTGCGATGCTTATTCGACCCTATTTTCTCGATGCGATGTTCGCCGAACCAGAACTTCGGACCTGTACGATCGTACCCACCACCCTGCAAGATAGAGGACTTGCCCGAGGTTGATGTGTTTATGATGAGCCATAATCACTACGATCATCTGGACTATGATAGCGTACTCGAGATATGGAAGCGCAATATGGGCACTATACAGTTCATTGTACCATTAGGCAACCGACAGTGGTTTCTTGACTGCGGAATAGACGCTGAGAGGGTTGTCGAGCTCGACTGGTGGGATGCCGCAACCCTGCAACCTCCGAGTGGGGACGCTTTACCTTTGAAGATCACATGCACGCCTGCACAGCACAATTCTGGACGTTCGGGACCGGCGGACGCTGACACCACACTCTGGTCGTCCTGGTACATTGAACATGGCCTGCCAAGTGGCATGACTCATCGAGTCTACTTCGCCGGAGATACAGGCTATCAGTTCCACGACTCCCCCAGTTGGCCACCTGCGCCTCCATCGGACTCTACAGACCCGAGTAGCGCAATGTCATCGAAGCGACATTTCGGCTTTAGACGCAAGCAAAACCCCGGGGAGATTGACAGGAATGAAGACAAGCAATGGCCAGAATGTCCTGCTTTCAAAGATATTGCAAGTCGTCTTGGCCAACCCCATGTTTTGATGCTGCCCGTGTCTGTGGGAGCCACGTATGACTACCTACGCAGCTTTTCAGGGCTACCCGACAGCTGGAATGTAATTCCAAGGCATAATCCAGGCGTCACAGCACACAATCATATGCCGCCTTGGGATGCTGTAAGAGTATTTCGGACTATGACCGACAACGAGGAGGATCTTCAGGGTAGTGCCCCCGTGGCAATCGCAATGCATTGGGGCACGTTCGTCACTGATCCCATCGAAGTTCTCAAGACCCTGGGACAGCTCGAATGGGCTTGCGAGGCGCACGGCCTGGAGTTCTGTAGGTCGTTGGCTGAATGGCAAGAAGCTGGAGCCGGTAAGAGACGTTTCATCGCTGTCCATCACGGCGAAAGTGTTGCATTGTGAGAATGTGAACGCACGCAGCAATTCCAATTGGTGATTAGACGAATAGCGTGAACGAAGATATTGTTGTGGACAGCTGAGAAAGGCAAAAGGGCATGTCCTAATGGATCAATCTGGGCGCTCGGACCAACCGCGACTGCGCCGCCTCGTCTTGTGGCGTCTCTCGCATCCTCATCTTGTCAAACAGCACCAGCATATAGCAAACGCATGCTCGAGCAATGAATCTGGTTTGATCACTCGGAATGAGAATACTCATGACGAAACAAGCTACGATGTCATGTGCCCGTTGTGCATGTGGTCAGCCGTACGGCAAAGCTTCCGGGTCTCTGGAGTAGTGCAGCAGACAAACGGGCACACTTGCTGCAGAGACACCGGTGTTCCGGAGCTCTGAATACAAATGCAGACATGGCCAAAGTAGCAGATGTTCGCTCTCGAGTCGACGTGCTAGGCGCCCACTGCGGCACAGCTGCAGGCGCTTAAAATGTTGCTCCTCAGTGTGCATTGCGCCGAGCTTTGTGCCATCTTGTGACCTTCCTTCTTGCACCGCTATAATTTCTTCGGTGTTGAAATGGTAATTGTGGCTCTGTCGCTCAAGACATGTCAGTCGTTACTCTGATTTTCTTGTGCTCAGCCCTTGGTCGTGCTGGTAAGTCTATCCCTCTCGTCAAAGCGCATGGCCTGGCTTCCTCAACCTCTGTTTGCACAAATCTAACCACTCAAGCAGCAACACTACCCTTCCGAAACACTGCACAAGTTCGACCTACCGGTGCCCATCCTGCGACTTCCGCAGCCGATCAGCAGACTACGAGCAGCATCTCTAGTAGTGGTGGCCTGGCTACATTTATCCGTGAAGGTATAGATGGCGGCGGAGGGGGCCCGGTTCAGGCGTCAGAACTTGCAGAGAGCTCGAGCGAGACAATTTCATCGTCAAGACTAGTGCCTACTGCAGATGCAAGTGCCATACGCGCTTCGCTCTACAGCGCCATACCATCGACCATCTGGACAGAGACTGCGCCGACAATTTCGAGGACTATCAAATCGTGGCCATCGATCAATGGCACTGGCAAGTACCTTTGTTTCAATCTGCTTGGTTGCTTCTGACTTTTGTCCTAGGTTTCGCATATGCGAGCGCTTGTGTCTCGCAGTCCGTGGTGTATTCAAGCTGGCAGGCAGATACTGCAACTACCTGTCTTGCATCTTCGGCCTCTACATTTCTCGCAGCAAACATAACCACCTTATGTGATGGTTACCCTCGAGTCGTAGGGACTGTCACACCCACCTCAACTTCATACTCATTCTACAATGGATCAACTGCGATCACTGGGGTTATGCCGATATGCACGATCGCTGGAGACGATTGCTCTAGATACAAAAGCTCCTGGACCAGTGCCAGCGAGGCGTACAACACCTTGGTCTCAGCATATTACACGTGGTTCACTTTAGACGCCGCAGCGACAGCTTTAACAACCGGGAATGACCTAATTGGCTACAGTACCATCAAGCTCAACGGTAGCAATACTTCGCTTCCAACACTGACCATAAACAATTTGAAACTCACTCCAAGCCCCCCTGCTATCATAAGTGGATGCACAGGATGCGCGAGCTCGAGCTACTACAGGTTTGCGGCGTGGCAGCAAGTAGGGAGTATAAGGAACGCCAGCTTGATCTCTGAGGATCAGGATCCCTACTATATCATGCCTGGCACGAGATGGGTTGTGCACCCACCCTTACAGGAATGGCCGGGCGCATGGCAGCACGCTCGGTGTGCTGCAACTCAGGAGAGCACTGACTCGGACTCGTGCGGGCCTTGCACAATTCATGGCGGCAATGTTCGGCTATATTACTTCCCAGTGACAGACAATGCTTCCAGGAATCAATGTGCATCCACGACCACAGACACTGGTACCGTATGCCCATTTGGTAGGACGATCCCAGTCACTGCCACGAATGACGGTAGTGGCCCAGGGCCTGATCAGCAACCATGCTCTTATTATCCCATGAGCCTTACGAGCGTGCCTGACTCTGGTTCATCGATGATATTCAATGGACAGACTTTCTATGCCAACAAGGCCTACATTTCTCTGGAGGAAGTGTACGCCACGAACGGATGCGGACAGGTTGGGCAGAAGCACGGAGGCACCATACTGGCCCTGCAGTCTTCCGATATATACTCCATATACGATGCCGGCGACCCGATGTACGCATACACGAATTTCCGGACGGCCACGAGTTTCAACTTCGCGGATCTCAATCCGAACGTTCCGGGCATCGCATATAACGGTGCGAAAGGCTGTCGATGGGAAGAGCCGCCAGGTCCTGCGATTACAAGTGCTTTCTATGGAATCAATTGGCACGGCCATAGATTGTTTGGTGTCAACATCAATGGCCAGAGGTACAATGAATGCCAGATCATCATGGATGCAGGCTACGCTCCCGTTCTGGCAGTGCCACCTCAGATCCTGACTATTGATCCAGAGTGGTCGTCATGTGCATTGAATCTGAACGGCCTCTATGACCCACCACATCCACTAGAAGCTGCCACTTCGGAGTTCGGAGTCAGCATGATAACTCTGAAGGCATCGCCTGCCTCAAGTGCCACGTCGCCTGGAGCTCCCAAGACTACAGAAGCGACTGCGACCTCCACCAGTCTGGCACAGGATACCGGCTCTCTGCCTAGCACTGCGCAACCGGCTTCGACCTTGTTGTGGCCGGGATCGAGCACACTCCAGCCCGAGTCAATATCAAGAGCGCAGGGTGCGGCATCAGACAGCACTGCAGTCAACGATCCTGCCCAGGCAACAGGATCGCGGAGTGATCACAGCACAGATATAGATCAGGCCACCACTGTCCTCTTTGACTTTGGCAGGACCTCCAATTCAGCTGTGAACACGCACGGCAGCGTGCTTGAGGACCCCGTATCAGAAGACTTAAGAAGTGCGCCTGCTGAGTCGAGCATACCTGGAGCCTCGCCTGATGTCACTACCGTGGTAGTCGGGAGTCAGCTTTACACAGTTTCCAAGGCTAGTAATAGCCAAGTCGTGGTCAATGATGGCACCTTGCCTGCGGATAATGCAGAGACCATTATCGATGGTCAGACGATGCAGAATGCAGACCCTTCGGGTATTATCATTGAGAGCAGTACTATCATTGTAGCGCAACTGTCCGGAACCGTGTTAGGATCTGGCAATGCCCTGGTACCTGCTGCTACCACTGCTGTCGTAGAAAGTCAGGCGATTACCATTTCTGAGGCTGGTCAAAGTGCCGTTGTTATCGATGGCGAGACCGTTTCTGCTGGACAGTCGGAACTCACTATGGACGGGCAGACTGTAAAAAGCATCGATTCGACAGAGCTGCTAATCGGGACAAGCACAATCGGCCTTCCCACGACTGACGATTTTGTTACCGCGCCTGGCGATGGCCAAGATTCAGCGGCGACTACTGCTTTGATCGGGAGCCAGGTGTTCACGATCTCCCGTGCAGATTCAAGCGAACTTGTGGTCAATGGTGTAACATTGGTAGCGAGCGGCACCCATGCGATCGTCGACGGGCAGACCGTCGCAGCAATCGGGGTATCTGGAGTGATCATTGGAGCCAGCACAATCGCCATACCGGCAGCAGCCCGAACCAGTGAAGACCCTTCGATCACGTTCATGGCAAGTGGACAAGCATTCACTGCGACAAAGGGCTCTAATGGAGTCGTCTTCATTGGCAGCGCAGTCCTCAGCTCTGGAGCAGAGACAATTATTGATGGTGTCACGATCAGTGCAGGAGGCAGCGACTTGGTTCTTGATGGCACGAGCACACTTTCATTTTCGATGCAAAGCAAGATTGCAGTACCGCACGCTGCGGCGACTTTTGGAGCCGGTGGCGAAGTGTTCACAGCCTCCGAAGTGCAAGTCACCTCGGGCAAGATTGAGTTAGCTGCCATTGCCGTAGGCAGCACGACCATTGTCCCGGGACAACAGCTCACATTGGACGGTGTCGTCATCAGCGCAGGAAATGATGGTCTTGTTATTGGCAATACTGCTACAGTGGCGTTAGTGAGCATTGCGGGATCAGCAACCAGCTCCTTGGCAGCAGTAATTACGAAGGCTTCTACGTCTCGTAAGAGCTCTGTTCAGCCATCGCAGGGCACGTCCAGAACCACGAGTGGAGAAGTGAGGCGTGCATATCCACATGCTGGCCCGACTTTGTGGTTGTCGATTACTTTATCACTAATCCTCGTGATATTTTAGCAATAATCTGAAAGACTCGTCGACGCGCTTGTGCCGCCACGAAATCGTTACAATACCAATCATCGCTCTGATGGCCGGTCTCGCATTTGCAAACATCAAATCGTTTTCATCCAGTCGTCATCGTGCCGTGAGATATGACAAAGCATTGAAAGAGGCACTCGTGACTCATTGGCATCATGCCATGCACATCCTCTTACGGTCCCGCCCAGAGGTAGCCGACCAGAACCTTGAGTTACGCCTCTTTGGCTGTTGCAAGACCGCTAGCAGACTCTTTTGTGCCTTGGAAGTCGATGCCAGCGTCTCAGAGCTGCCATCACCGCAATCGCGCTAAACCACAGTGTTCCGACGCTCGTTCCTCATCTCCTCCTTCGCCTGCTTCCGCGCCTTCCACTTCTTCCGCAGCCCAAGACCTTGAACGGGCTGCTTGCCCCGATTATACTCTTCCATTGTTATCTTCCCATAGAAGCCGTACAATGTCGTGTCAGTGGGGTCGAGGTACTTCTTCTTGTTTGCCCACGCGTGCAGTGCAGCTAGGTAATGCGCCTCGCTGGGAAACCCTCGATATGGACGGGGCTCGGTGGTCGGGTCTGCGATAGCGCCGCGGCGGTCGTATTGTTGGCCTACTGCGGATATCCTGAAGCGTTCAGCCTGTTCTGAGGGAGCTGGTGAGTGCGCTCGGGGTGTGCGATCGCCATCGACCATGGACGCGGACTCTGATGGAGCTATGCTTTCGGCGAGAAGATACCGCCTCTCTGTCTCACTTGATGGTCGCGGCAAGGATACGAAATTGTTGGCAGCCATAGTTGAAGAGTGCCAAATGGTGTTGTATTTCACAGGACGAATAATTGACGGTTGAGCAGAAGAGTATACCTAACGCAGGTCAATCTCATCAAAGGTACAAGGGATGATGGAGCTGTCTTGGTCATCGCGGTGTAGTCTTTTACCTATCGCGGAAGCCACAATATCCCATTGCACGCCTGCACGGCGTGGCGACTGCATAGTGGACCCTGCCAGCGAGTGTAGGTGTAAGAGCAACCCAATGATGAGGCTCATTCGGCCTCGTATCCGCGCGCGCGACGTCGGCTCGAGGCCAAGCTGATGCGGAGATGATGGAGATAAGATAAGCACCATGCACCGACAACTTGATTACTAGTCTAGATCCTTGATGCAGGCCTCCCTGACAGACGGCAAGGGTTGTGGAGGTACTACATATAGAATATGGCAAGGTGGCAGGTGTTGATTGGTGTTTCATGCCTCCTTCAGCCTATGGTCCCGGACCCTTACAACATCCACACTCTCTGCGCTCCTCCAGCATCTTTGGCTTTGACAGCATTAAGCCTTCCATAATGCAGACGCAAGGACACGGCGATGATCGCGGTAGCAAAACTGCATGCTGCACATGTGAAATTGCCAGTGGGATAGCCCGTATCAGCCTGAGCAGGCTTCCAAATCCACTGTGCCATGACCTGACTGACACCACTCGCACTGTTGTTCAATGCTGTCGCGATTCCCATCGTGACGATGGTGGGAATGTTGCAGGTAACCCACGCACTCAGCGGACCGCAAGACGGAAATGCTCCGCAGGCGCAGAGCATCAGGCATCCATATCTCGCAGCATATGCATCTGCTGGTAGGAGTCCGGCTGTCAGCCAGCCCACGCCGCCGATGATCGAAGAGGTGGTGATGTGCCATCCTCGGGCATTCCATCGATCTGCTGACCAGCCTAATAGCAGACAGGCGCAGTAGCCAACTATCCAGGGCGGCACGGTCATGAGCTGTGCTTTAATGCTCGTATAACCTAGGCCACTTACTATCGTTGGCGTGAAGAAAGTTAACGATGCCAAAGGCACGCAGTTAGTCATGTATGCCAGATAATGAGCTATCATACGAGGACCGAAGGCTGTCGCCAGAATCTCTTTCTTAGTGGCGTGGGCATTCGTATAACCTCCCCCCTTGACCCTGATTCTGTCCTCAACGAACTTCTTGTCGTCATCGCTAAGGAATGTGGCCCGGCTTGGGTAGTCTGGGAGGAAGCCCAGCACCAGAACGACGCACATAACTGTGATAAGACCTCGATGATGAATAGCCATCGAAATCCTTGGAGGCTAGCGACACCATTCAGATGACCGACTCCGTAGGCTATGCAACCACCGAATGCTCCTGCGGCAGTTGCGGATGCGAGAACGAACGCAATCCGAACGGAACGCTCTTCGACTGGATACCAGAACGTTATGAGGTATACTATGCCAGGAAAGAAGCCAGCTGGCTCGTCGTTAGCAAACACAGCAACAAGAAAGCTTAAGCCAACATATACCCTCGAACACTCCGATGAGGAAACGCAGGACGACGACTTGTGGATACGTCCTCACGCCTGAAAAGCCGATGGTGAGCAATCCCCAGCAGCACAGAAGTGCAGCCAACCATCTGGAAGGCCGCACATATCGTTTCATGATGTAGTTGCTCGGTACATCGAACAGAGTGTAGGCTATCGAGAAGAGCGAGATTGCTACCGCATAGTCGGTACTCGTCATGCCGGTCTGCTGAAGCAGGTCATCGCCAGTTTCGCTGTTCAATATCTTGCTATTGCCGATATTTCCACGATCCTGTCGTATGCACATGTCAGCATTGCGAGGGTGGTGCAGCGTCGGCAAAGTACTGACCAGGTAGTTCAACAGGTATATCCACGCACATAGCGGCAGGATGTGGAAGTCCAGCTCTCGCACAAGCTTACGGGTTCGCTGTTTGTCGTTCAGGTAGGGCGCTTCTTCGAGAGCGATCGCGTCGCAAGCCTTTTCGTGATATGTTAGAGCAGGTTCCTCGGCTGCTGCAATACAATCTTACTGGCGATGTATCGCTCAAGGCCTCCAGATGAGTGACGTCCTCCTTTCTCGTGCTCATCTTGAGTACATTAGGTCTAAAAATGGAGGTGATATCTGAGCTGTGCAAATCAGACTCGGGGGACGGAAAGCATCTCAAGGCCTCGTACAGGCAAGGTCGGCATCTACATATATGAAGGGTAGTTCGCCTACAAGCAACACTGGACCTGCCGGTTGTGTACCTGCCACTTACAGTCAGTGCATCCTTCACGGACTAGAGTGCGGGGATAGGAGGGGTGCTAGATTGATGATGCTTTCGAATTGCTGCTGATCGCTGCACTCAGCTCGAGAACATGACGAAGGCACTGTTACAAACTTCGAGCGATCGCAACGTCCGTTGGGGTACTTTAAGTCAGGGGCACAGTAGTTGGCAGGCACTAGCTCACGCTCGAGATCATATTCTACTGCCACCGACATTGAGAAATGTGAGCCAATTTCCAGGCATTGCGAACAGTGAATATGGGTTTAGCCTGTCACTCGAAAGCGACTTCATCCTTCGATCCGCAGGGCAGGCTTGGATTTACGAGTGAGAGCGCCATCATGCAGCAGCGCAACTGATTCACGGTCGCAGCTTGATGTACAGTGCTTCGAGTGAGATCTCGTGCCGTGTACCAATTCTCTGGCGTGTGCAAGCGCTGGAATGGTAAGCTTAATTGGTCTGTGTGGGCCAGCATGACCTCCCATACCAAGGCCGATTTTGATGTAGAGCAGATTTAAAGGATGCCGGCATATTCTCGTTGCGATCGAAGACATTTTGAAGGAGTGATATGTCTCGCCTGGAGCAAGGCCGCGAGAGATGCTGTCCTCACTATTATTACTGAGTCCGGAAAAAGCCAGCAGCTTACTCCGGGAGTAACAGGCTGAGACAATCCTGCTGCACCTCCGCGTGACGACGGTCCTTGTGCATGACCCGTCCGCGGGAGACAGTGGTCTTGCGTGTCTCCACTCGAAATGTGCATATCGAACAGCTCAACTTGATTCTTCATGCGTATAGCACGTCACTGTTCCAAAGGGTTGCGATGCCTATGCTGGCCCACGACATCGCCCGTCTCACAGCATCCGGGTAGACGAGTTCAGAGCCTCGGCTGTCAAGCTTGCAATGCTTCCTGAGTATGTGTTGAGCTTCGGTATGTGTTCGTGTCCGCGTTTCATGAGCAGCCCGGTCAAGCCAATCATTTGGCGCTGCGCAGCACTTGCGCAATCGGCAGCCCGCAGTTCAAAATTCGTCGAAAAGTCGGGTACCTTGAGCATCCGTCAAATGCGCAGACCTGTGAACTATTCAATCGCCATCATCTTCACGTGGTCGAGGTCCAGAAGCTGTCCAAGCGAGGTGGGCAGGCAATTGGTATCATATTCCAGCGGGTATTTGGCAGTCATGTCGGCGGATGCAACACTGTGTAGCTTACGTTGCCGCTCCATGTTGTTTTTCAGGCTTGTCCCTGTGAGGCGGTGGATTTCCGAGCTCCTCAAACTTCGGATGAGGAATGTCGCTGCCGTGGCATTATATTGTCCCAGCGACGGATGCGGTATGTTTCGATCCGAAGCGCTTGCACTTGTGGGTCATGTATGGCTGGGTCGCACGCTCCTGTTTCATGCATGCAGGCAAATTCGTGTCTCGCGTAGACGTACGCCATCAGCAGGAGGGCATAGATCAAGAGCATACAAGCGCTACTGTACGGTCTGTAACCCCATACGGTCGTGAGTGAGCACAGGGGCCGCAATCCTCCGCAGGGAATCCACGCGGAAACCTAACCAAGCTTTCGGGCGCATCCAATGATCCACTAATAGGAGCCGAGACAAGGCTGCAGATCTGGATCCCGAAGTCTGATCATTACTCACTTGGAAGTTGGAACCCACAGACACCGTTCCTCTAGTTATGATCATTGCGCCTGTCGCAGGAGGGCATGATCGATCATGCAGGGCACCGATCTGGCAGAGCACGAAGAAAGGAAGGGGGTCATCCATCAGGGCGCCACGGGGCTGGCTAGCTGGTTGGCAGGCTGGACGAACAATGCGGGCGTCGTAAGTAGCAAGCAAGGGATAACTCGATGCACACCACATAAAACCATATGTCTCCTCAGTCCCCGTCCTCCTCTTCCCTTTCCTCTCCCCACCCAGGCAGGCTATGTATCGCGGGAGGAATCATAATAAGCCTGCGAGTTCTGCAACAGACACAACGGCTACCGGGACACGACATGCGCATGTGCTGACGCATGTGGATTCTTCTCGTCCTGTCAACGACCGCGCCCAAATTGGAAGCCCACGTCCCGGCAGCCAATGACGACGTGGTTTCCCAGCGACCTGTCGCTAGCAAACATTGAAGGAAGGCGCTAGTCCCAGGCACTCCTGCTCCTAAAACAGTGATAGACCACGCTAGTGGGTCCTGAGACGATCTCCACCTACTGCAACTACAAGAGACTCCATCTGCCTGCGTCAAAGGCCTTCACTCTGCCGCCGCACCTGGACACCACCTGCCACCCATCCTCCCACTCCACACAGTCACTCATTTTTGCTGCTTGCAGCACCCACACTCATTACACATCATTGAGAGGTGTTGCCAGGTGCCCCAGTCACTGGCCGCCAGTCCTCCGTGAGGACCATCACTGGCAGGTAAGTCCCCCCCCCCCTGGTCATGACATCGCCATGCTAGATGCACGCGGTGAAATTGCATCAAAGACTGCCTTTGTCTATCGTTATATCGCATCGACCTCGACAATAGTTGCATGCTTTGTCATTGACGCGTCGGAACAATGTTGGTCGTTGATTTCATTTGCACCTCCTGACAGCACTCCAGCTTCTATCAATCGATCAAGGATCTGTGATCCCGAGAATCCATCCAGCAAGAAGGGCCCACGACTTCTCCCGATGATCCTGTCCAGCAAGATGCGTTCCGCCGTCATTGCAGCTGCCTTCGCAGCCAGTGCTATGGCTGTCCCCAGCCCGCACAAGGTCCACCGTCACGTGCACAACAAGCGCGAGATCGTCACGGACATCGACGTTGCCTACGTGACCAACGTGGTGACTGTATGGGTTGACACTCCCACCTCTACTGCCCCAGCACCGGCCGCCTACTCCACTCCAGCTTCGAATTCCGTCAGCGACAACGATGACCAGGGCGGTCATGGGGGTGGCCAAAGCAGCTCCTGGAGCAGCTCCTGGAGCAGCGCCTGGAGCAGCGCCTGGAGCAGCGCCTGGAGCAGCGCCTCAACCAGTACCTACCCCAGCACGTACACCAACAAAGCTCAATCATTTCAAGCTCCAAGTTCCACGCACGTTCCGCCTTCCAGCTACGAGACTCCTGCATCTTCGACTCCCTCTTCGACTCCGGCTGCATCTAGCTATGAGGCTCCGTCCAGCACCTCTGACGGCGCTGGTGCGGAATCGTCGCCAACCACCTACGACGGATATGTGACTTACCATCACAACCTGCACCGCATGAACCACACTGTCGATGCGATCGCCTGGAACCAGACTCTTGCCGATATCGCCAAGACCATCGCCAACACATGCATCTACGAACACGACCTCACTCCTGGCGGCGGTGGCTATGGCCAGAACATTGCCGCCGGCGTCGAAGCCGAAAATGTCTCGGCAATCATCACTGACCTTTTCTACAACGGCGAAGTTGGCTGGTACGATGATCTTTACGGCCAGTCTCAACCAAACATGACTCATTTTGAATTATGGGGCCATTTCACTCAGCTTGTTTGGAAGGGTACCACGTCTGTCGGCTGCGCTACTGTGGACTGCTCCTCCAACGGGCTTCAGAAGGTTGGCAGCGACGTTTCGCCATACTTTACTGTCTGCAACTATTACCCACCAGGTATGTTGCAATATTGCCTTGACTGCATAGCTGTGCTAGAATACTGATTACTCGCAGGCAATTATGAGAATGACTACGGCGACAATGTTATCGCTCCGCCAAATCCAAACACGACAGCAACTTGGGACACGTGGTGGGAGGCCGTGCCTGTCAATTAGCTGGCTGTTCACTGCACACCTGCGGCCTCTCGGCGCAATATGCATACAACATTGCTTGCTGGGCCTGTACGAGCATACCCACATCATGACTGCTGCGGGCGACGGTCTGAACAGTACTCGGGACATAGACATGGGCATATGGCGGAGTTTGAGAGCATTGTGAAGCTGGCTCTTTCGCACCTGCCGGCGATCGAATTTGGGCGTGCTCTACATCATGGATGCGCTGCCTTCATGCTTGAACGGCACCAGCGCCGATGCATGCGTCGGCGTGGCACCCGGGTTGTATATTTCAAAAGCAAAACAGTGCGTCGTTTCTGCTGGGCAGATACACAGCGTGGACTCTGATGGCTTTTTATGAAGGACATTGCATGCCAGGGCATTTTCTTCACCATGATGGATGATCTTCATTTCTCTTCTGCATGCGGGTGAACAGAACTATCAGAGCACTGCTCTCATCACTCTTCTTCTATCATGCAACCAATGACTACGAGATGAACAGGCAAGCATAGTACAGAGCCTTAAGTACCTGTATACACATTTTCAGCATACCTTCGACCCTTGACATCTCTCGACTTCATCATAGATTTTCTCGGCCCAGTGATTGCTGAACAGGGCTGATGAGAAGCCAATTTACATGTACGTCTGGAGGTGCATTGCAATTGACGACAGCTCCTGAACGCTGGGCCAGTAGAGTCGACTATCGCAGTAGGTGGGTTGCGGCAAGGACTATGGATCCGTTGCCTTTCTTGTCCAACCACACTGTAGCCTATTTCCTATCAGGTATCGCCTACAGGATTTTGGTAATACAGTACTAGTATCCTTACCTTATCGCTGCAGGGTCCAAGCCGGGGGTCCTTATCGACGAGGATGACCGCCGGCGCTCGGCTCAAAGTATTGCGTCAGAATGCGACAGAGCGGATTCGGACAATCGAAAAAATGCCCTGTAGCGGCGATTATTGTTGGCGGCTCTGCGATCGGGGTCCGTATAACGAAAAGGAAAAGACCAGGGCCCACCAGGCGACGCAGTCACTCATGATAAGTCCAATTCTTCTTCCTGTGTCCATATTCCTCGTTCGTTCGCACTGATGAAAGCGTCCGTCTCCAAAGCCGCCACAAGCACCATGTCCCGCAGGCTCGCTAGGTCAACAAACTCAAGCGCGTACCTCGTCCAGGGCTTCCGCGACGCGCATCCTGCAAACCTTGCCGCTCACCACGCCCAAGCTCGACCTGTAGCTGTCGAAACACCGGCGACCGGCTTCGTGGAAAAGAGCAATCCGTTTTCGACAATGTCGAGTACAGGGACTGACAGGCCGACCAGGCACGTGAGCCTTCAGAACCGTTGCGGCGAGAGCAAAAGTCCCTATGTGCGCAGCCATATGGAAAATCCGACAGCGTGGCAGCTCTGGACGCCAGAGACGCTGGACTTGGCAAGAGACACCAACAGACTGCTCTTCGTGAGCATCGGGTACTCAGCATGCGTGAGTATCGCCAGACACCGACTTCCTTCAGTCGCTGACAACACCATTCATGTTTAGCATTGGTGTCACGTAATGGCGCACGAATCCTTCGATGACCCGCGGATAGCACAGCTGCTAAATGAGAACTTCGTACCAGTCAAAATCGACAGGGAAGAACGTCCGGATATCGACAGACAATACATGGACTTCCTACAGGCTACATCTGGCGGCGGAGGCTGGCCGCTGAACGTCTTCGTCACTCCGGAGCTGGAGCCCGTGTTCGGAGGGACATACTGGCCTGGACCAAAGAGTGAACGTGTGCAGCAGGGCGGTGCTAACTTCGAGCAGATCCTCCTCAAGGTCAACGAGATGTGGAAGACGCAAGAGAGCAGAATACGAGAATCCGGCAAGCAGATCACGGCGCAACTACGAGACTTTGCGCAAGAAGGCACACTGGCAGAAAACGAAGGCGACGAAGAAGATGGTCTAGAATTCGATGTCTTGGAGGAAGCATATGAGCACTACAAGAAACGATTCGACAGCAGATTCGGCGGTTTCGGTGGTGCGCCCAAATTTCCAACCCCGGTGCATGTGAGATCGTTATTGCGGTTTGGCACGCATCCGCGGATTGTACGGGACGTCATAGGCGACGACGATGTCGCGCACGGCAGGCATATGGCACTCAAGACGCTGGAGTGCATGGCGAAAGGCGGCATCAAAGACCAGATCGGACATGGATTCGCGAGATATTCGGTCACAAGAGACTGGAGCTTGCCGCACTTTGAGAAGATGCTTTACGACAATGCACAGCTTCTGCCGCTGTATCTGGATGCCTATCTTGTGACGAAGTCGGAATTGTTCTTGGACACTGTCCATGACGTGGCGACGTACTTGACGACAGAGCCGATGCAGTCGTCATTGGGCGGCATCAATGCTTCTGAGGATGCCGACTCGGCACCCGCAGCACACGATTCGCACAAGAAGGAAGGCGCGTTCTACGTCTGGACTTATGACGAAATGGAGGAAGCACTATCTCCTGAGCAGTTAGAGCTATGCGCCAAATACTGGGGCGCAAAGCCTGACGGCAATGTGGATCCTCGCTTCGATCACCAAGGCGAGCTTGTTGGCAAGAACACCCTGTGCGTCCAATACAACATCTCAGATCTAGCAAGGGAGGTCGGCAAGCCAGAAGAAGAAGTCCAGCGCACGATTCAGTCCGGCCGCCAGGCCCTCTTAGCATACCGAGACACCAACCGTCCCCGCCCATCACTTGACGACAAAATCGTCACAGCCTGGAACGGCCTTGCAATCGGCGGTCTAGCACGCACAGCGACCGCTCTCTTCACCTCCGACCCATCCGCCTCTCAACGCTACCTCTCCGGCGCCATCAAAGCGGTCGACTGCATAAAGACCAACCTCTACGACCCCTCCACCCACACCCTCAAGCGCGTCTACCGCGAAGGCCCAGGCGCAACCCCAGGCTTCGCAGACGACTACGCCTTCCTGATCTCTGGCCTTCTAGACCTCTACGAACGCACCTTTGATTCCGCCTACCTCGAATTCGCCGACGAGCTGCAAAAGACGCAAATCAAGCTCTTTGCAGACGAGAAGAACGGAGGGTTCTACAGCACACCGGCAAATCAACCAGATGTGCTGATCCGCACCAAAGACGGCATGGACAACGCTGAGCCCTCCACCAACGGCGTGAGCGCGCAGAATCTCTTCCGCCTCGGCACTTTACTCAACGATGCCAAGTATGAGAAAGCGGCAAAGCGCACCGTCGGCGCCTTCGAGACGGAGATCGGTCAACATCCAGGATTGTTCACAGGCCTGATGTCCTCGATCGTGGCGTCGAAGATCGGGATGAGAGGCGTCATGATTGTGGGCGAAGGAAAGGTGGCGGAAGCGGCGTTGAGGAAGGTCAGGGAGACGGTGAGGCCGAATGTGACGGTGCTTAGGGTGGGTGGTGGAGGGGCGAGGGATGAGTGGTTGCGGGGGAGGAATGAGCTGGTGAGGGCTCTGGATGGGAAGAAGGAGATGGTGCAGCTTTGTGAGGGGCGGAGTTGTAGGGTGGTGGGGGCCGGGGATGTCGAGGGGTTGTTCGAGGAGGGGTCGGAAGGGTCAGACTAGATGCAGGTGGGCTTGACACGAAGTTATGTTGATACGGCATTTGGGTGCGACGAGATACCTGATATGCAATGGCGAATTCTGGAGGAGGTGGTTAGGAGCGAGTAGTGCGTAGAGCATAAGGCAGGTTGTAAAAGTAGAAAAGGTGTAGATGCTAGAACCTGGCCAGCTGGGTATTGTACGCTATGAACTGAGGGATTCCAGCTGTCGCTCTATGGAGCAAGCCTCACGCTTCAACTGCCCAACCGCCGCGGGTCAAATGGCACGGGTCTGATGTACCGCATGCACAGCGCCGCGCTCAGCTGGTAGCAGCAGCCTTTCCCACTCTTCTCCGATGGTTCCGGGCCCAATGCATAGCAGTCTGTCACCGTCCGCTTACAAGTGTGTGACCCAACCACCAATGCTCCTCACCGCATGCCCGCTCTCATCTCCGACCAATCAAACAGCGCATCCTCTGGCAAGTATGTAAATGGATACTCGCGCATAAACGAGCTGACATCACTATAGTCCCTCGCGACCTCCAAATACCTCACGACCTGGCCCAACACATCCGTGCTCTGCTGGTCCGCTCGACCCTCAAACTCCTCGATTTGCACCAGATTATGCGGTTCACTCGCCGCTTTCTCCATGCTGTCGTCGATCAGGACTGTGTTGCTCTGGTCCCATATTCCATTGCCGCCTGCGGCCAACTCCTCCCAAACCCACGACAGTTGTTTGTAAACTTGAACTTTCTGGTTGTAAAACTTCTGTGCGAGTCTGAGCTTGTCGCGGGCCCAGACTGCGATCAGCTGTTGCATTTGCGGCTTGGTGAAAAGCTTTCCGCACATGGCTTTGACGTTGTCGGGTCGAGCGGAAGACCATATCATGACTGTGTGGTTGGTCAAGAGGTAGTGGAGGAACTCGCTGACATGGGGTCGGGTGGTGAAGTTGGAGCCCTTGCTCTTGCGGTGCAGCAACGTCCCATTGAGGTCGAGAACGACGAGGAGCGTACGTGGCGAGCCCAGAGGCAGGATCGGCATGTTCGCTTGATGCAAGTAGGACCCGTCTGGCTGGGGACGTGGCATCACTCGAAGCCGCGGAGAGTTTGGGGAAGCGATTGCGCGGCTATTACTGATCCAACCGAGTTCCGCTTCGGTCAATTCAGGCGGAGACGGCGGGCTCGATACTTCCTGCTGATTCGCTTTCAACTTTTTCCTTTGATTCTTGGTCAGGCGTGAAGCCTGTGGCGGTGGCGGGGGAAGCCCTCCATTTGCCTGGTACTGCCCGTCGATGGGTCGAGAATTGGTTACACTCGTAGTCGTGTAAGATATGTGGTGATCCTTAGACTGACTGCTGTGCCTATCAGCACTGTATTGCTCGTTGAGAGGCAAGGTTGGTGCTGACGGCGTATTCCACTGCTGCGGCATCGGGCGGTTGATGGCAGCAAAGCCATTCGTATTCGAGGAGTAGGAAGGCACATTATTGACTGTCTGCCACATCAGCCAGTGGTCCTCGTTTCCATACCAGTAATTGCAGGCAGAATCTTGCTCCTGCACAAAAGCCTGTGAGAGACTGGGTTGTGGATAATAGTGAGACTGTGCATACCGGTCTTGGCTTGTCTCTTCCTGGGCTTGGGCGTGCCTGGGCCATTCGAAAGGATAGAAGGCTGATCCTTGCTCCCGTTGGTAAGCGGGACGTGCGTAGCAGTCTTCTTGCGCATATGAGGTGGGATATATCGGGCCTTGCGCAGTATAGGCTGGCTGTCCAAGACCGTAGACTTGTCCACCTCGTTCGGAGTCGTAGCCGGAGCCGTAGCCGTACCCTTCTGACCATTGGTGGTCTTGTTGCTGTCCTTGCTGCCAAGCACTAGGCTCCCGACCTTGTCTGACAGCTGATCCATACTCTCTGTTCCATCTTGCGGGACGTTGCCAAGATCTGTCGTCGACCTCCCACTGCGGAGCCTCATTGTCTTGACCGCGTAGCTGCGTCTGCTCTGGCTGATGCAGCATAGAAGCCACGCGCTGGTCCCAACAATCTTCATTCAAGCCGGCGGCTCTGTCGTCTTCGCGGAAGGGAATACCGAACATCGGGCGATACTGGTCCATGTCAGTATAAGGGATTGCGCTGGTTGTGTCGATCGCGGACGTGTCATCGCACCTTTGCACGTGTTTGGGGATACGCATGTTTGCTTTGACGGCTCAAGTCTTGGATCTGCAAATTCTGAGAAGGTGCGGATGTCTCAGAGGATGAAGAGGAAGTCGCATGTGAGAGAAAGCACGGGGCAAGGATGGATGCATGACTCGCGCCCGAAACTTCGACGCGGTCTCATGGGAAGGATGTTAACAAGCACTGGTTTTTTGGTAGTACATCCAGCGATGTCATCGTGGCCAAATTCATTACATGAATGTCAACGATACATCGCTCTCTCTTCATGCTCTCGGTCTGCAAAGGCATGCCTGGTCTGAATAAATCCGTCGCTATGCTCTGAGCACTTCCTCAAATGACACCATCACATCACCTCTACACGTATTCGCTCCGTGTCCAAGCTTACATCATGGTCCAAAGCCATCCCTATGCCTCTCGAGGAAACTCATCACCCAGCACCAGGCCAGCTTTGACGTTCATGCTCATCAGCTCCTGGATTAGCAATTTCGCGGCATAAGGCATAGTCATCTTTACCACGCCTCTCGAGCTCTGGCAACTCTGACACCAGTTGTTGTAGCCCATCATTCCGCAGGTCTCACAGACGTCCACCCCGTGTGCATCCGAAGATAGCATAAGGCGTTCAAGCAGTAATTGAGAAGCACCGTACGCGATCAGACAGTCACGCTCCATCTCACCCAACCGCAGACCACCTTGGCGTGAGCGACCTTCCGTGGGCTGACGGGTCAGAATGGCCCTAGGACCTGTGGATCGAGCGTGCATCTTATCTTGGACCATGTGCTTGAGCTTCTGGTAGTAGATCGGTCCAAAGAAAATGTACGCCGGCAGCGACTCTCCAGTGATGCCGCTCGTAACGAAGTCTTTCGCCGAGTAAGAGAAGCCGTGTTTCACGAGCGCGGCACCCATGTCTTCAACCTTGCTACCACCGAAGCAGGTACCGTACTCCTGTTTCCCTTCAAGCACTCCAGCTTTGCCAGAGACCAATTCAAGCATCTTGCCGACTGTCATACGAGACGGGAAACCGTGAGGATTCATTATGATGTCGGGGCACATTCCCAGGTCATTGAAGGGCATATCTGCTTGTTCCGCGAGCAGTCCAGTGACACCTTTCTGTCCGTGGCGAGACGAAAACTTGTCACCAAGTTCGGGTCTTCGTGTTTGCCGAGTCTGGATCTTGATGATAGGATTATTACCCTCGTTCACCGTAATCATGACCTTGTCCGCGTATGCGGGGTCTGGCAGCTTGTACGACATGTGCTGCGGTGACCATTTCTGTTGTGCAGCGCCAACTTGTTGAACTTGGTGCATAGGTGTTTCCTTCAGCATGTACATGTCGCCGCTCTCGATCTTCTCGCCCACCTCCACCAGCCCATCCTTCCCGATACGGTTGTGTCTGGGGTTGGTCTGGTCGCGGTCCGCGAGGCGGTCAGACGCACCATTAGGATAACCTTTCAACGGCATAGAGATCTTCTTAAAGACCTGACAGCGCCCAAAGCCGCGGTCGCAAGACGCTTTGTTCAGGACCAGAGCATCTTCGATATCGTAGCCAGAGTACGACATCACCGCCACGATAGCATTCTGACCAGCAGGTAGCTTGTCATATTTGACGAGCTCGATCGTGCGAGTCGTGACCATAGGTTTCTGCGGGTATACCATGAGGTAAAGCAGAGTGTCGATCCGGGTGAATTGGTTGTAAGCGATGGCGCCGATAGCTTGCTTACCCATAGCACATTGCTGGAAGTCGTAGCGGGAATGTCAGTATTGTTCAAGTACTACAACAGGGCTGTAACGTTGGTATGCTTACGTAGGTATTACGAGGGGACTGATTGTGATGAGGATACGGGATGAGGCCGGCAACAGCCCCAAGCACAGTAAACGGCTCGATCTCCAGGTGGGTAGTGTACTGGTTGATCTGGTCTTCATAGATGGCGATGTTGGAGTCGTTCTCCTCGTTGACGTCCACGTACTCCACGATGCCACGGCTGAGAGCATCTTCAAAGTCCATCGTGCCCCTTCGTAGAGATTCCAGGAAACGAGTAGTGACCTTGGACTTGCCCTTTTCGACAACGATGAGCGGCCGGCAAATCCTGCCTTCGTCTGTCGCGATGTGCACACCATTATGATGGTGATTGATATGAATGCTGACGAACTCCGAAATACGACCCATGCGCCTGAAGCCACGAAACGCGTTCAGAAACTGCTTGGGTTGTCTGGTCAGTGCAACAGGAGTACCGTTGAGAAAAATGATGTACGCTCCAGCACCGTAGACTTCAGCACCAGAAGCTGTAGTCACGTCTTCGGCGCCAAGAGTGAATATCATGCGCCGCACCGGCTCCTCCTCGTCAGCCGTTGTGATGTGTGTCATGAGTGCCAGATTCTTCACCAGACCACAGGCCTCACCTTCCGGTGTGTCGGATGTACAGAGCATACCAAATTGAGAGGGCTGAAGTGCACGCGGACCAGATACCTTGCGAGTCTTCTCAAATTGAGACGTGATTCGAGTCATCATGCCAAGCGCACTGATGTAACTCAACCGGCTGAGAACATGAGTAACACCAGCTCGGTCCATTCGGAAACGCTTCAGAGTCCAATTGCCCGTAGAGATGGCACGTTCCATGCCTTGGGTGATTCGGCTCTCGAATTGCCCGATGATGGTGGTTGGGTCAAATTCTGACGTTGGATTCGGTTTCTTGAGGATCTTGTCCATTCCGATTTTGATCATCTTTGTGAATTCTTTGAACAGGTCCTCGAAAAGCAGAGCCAGCATTTGCCCTGCGAGCTCGAGACGCTTGTTGCCGACATAGTCACGATCATCGACTAGCTTTGAGTCCTTTAGCGCCATGAGCACCCTCCGAGTCATGAAAGCAATGTACAGAGCTTTGGGTCGAAAGTTGAGACCCTGCACCTCGACGTGTGGGATAATGGTGCCGGCAAGCTTGTCAAGCGCAGTCTGTTTCGGTGGCTTCTTCATTCGCGGATCGCCTGGAAATCGATCTGGCTTAAGCTTCGAAGCGATATAATCCAGCGCTTGCTCTTGAGTGAAAATGCCCTCTGTAGCAGCCAGCTCCAGATTCGGCGCAAATTCGTCCTGGTATGCTCCGTCACTACCAGCTGCAAGAAGCAGAATCTCGTGGTCAGACTGTACACCCATCCCTCGCAAAGCGATGGCGACAGGAATGTCCTCGGTGAACGAGTTGTGCTTCAGATACAAAAGGCCCTTTTTGACCGTAATGTAAGTCTTGGTTTTGATGTTGGCTGTATGACTGGTGACCGATGCTTGAATGACGCCCTTGAAAGATTCAACAATGACTCGATTCTTGCTCAACTGCTCTTGAACAAGGATGACTTTCTCCTGTCCACGAGTGATGAAGTAACCGCCAGGATCAACCGCGCATTCGTTCAGCAATGACATCTGCGCCTCCGACTTGCCAGCCAACACGCACTTTGCACTCCGCAGCATCATTGGCATTCTGCCGATCAGAATGTCCTTCTTTGCCACTTTGCCGGACTGCTTGGTGTATATGATGTCGACGTAGATGGGAGCGGCGTATGTCATGTCTCTCAATCGGCACTCGTTCGGCGTGACTTCCAAGTTGACGTAGCCGCCATCTCGCTCTTCTTGACGATTCGGTCGGCCAACGCGGATATCCGTGAACTCGATGAATTTCTTGTCATCCACGGAAGACCGCACCAGCTTGTTGGCCCTGACGATCTCCTTCAACGCAACATCCGTGAAGTAGTTGTATGAGTCCAGATGTTGTTTAACTAAACCTTTGACTCTCAGAAAGGCAGGCAGGAGATTCCATTTGTCTCGTGCAGTGTTGATCGGGTCGTTCAGATGCTTGCTGTAGTAAAATGGCTTCATCAACTCATCCATTTCGTCGCGAAAGATTGTTTTGGGCTTCGGCTTTGACTCCTTTTGCGTTGCGGAGCCCCTTGTGCCGTCCATGTGTGGCGCCAACCTTGCAGTTGTATCATTTTGCTGAATCGAGTCCGTTGTCTTCGCGGTACTGGTAGCGGGCTGATCTGTGGATGCTTTTCCTCGACGCGGTGCTGGCTTTTTAGGAGCCTTCGTTGTTGACTGTGAGCCATTAGTCTCTGATGTTACCTTCGCACATATGCCGATTTATCGTACTCTTGGCGCAGAATTTTCAGATACCACAGTCGGTCCGGACTGTTTCGATTGACGAGGAGGCATTTCGTTGTCTCGCAACACTTGCCGTCCTGTGATCCTACAGCTGTCACCTCATCGCCTGCGCACGTGGCGTTCGGTATGTGGTGCAGATTCGGCCTGCAAACGAGCGACAGCAGCAGTGTGCCTTAGCGCTAGCAATCTGCACGCGATATTCAGGGTCCCAACGTGGAGATTCCACGAACACTTGACTCGGTGATGATGTGCACTACTCCACCGATGCCCAAGCAAGGTGACGGCGGCACGCTCACCGCCTCGAGCGCATGTGGTTAAAGGGTAGGCGTATAACCGGCTCACATGCAGGTTCGAGGTGGAAAGGAATGACTCGAGAGAAGAAAGCTTACCGCGCCGTTCGGGCTGCTAGCGCGGACGGGATCAGCCTTTTTCGACCATCAACACATCCGCCCAAGTAGCGAATCGTGATCGATGGGAGAGAATCTTCGCAGTTCCCGCAACGGGGCCCAGAGGCCAGAGCAGCTGATCAGGTCATGGCTGGGCTGGACAGTGCGTGTGTTTGTTATCAACAAAGTCCAGCGGGGAGATGGTCTCTCGCTGCAACGCTATGGGATGCTACTGCGCCGACCACTATGGTTTGGGTCCTGTGCTTAACGTCACTGTACAGGCACATCCAAGCCAGGGTGACTAGCAACTTCGAGGCTGGAAACACGAGAACCAGGCGCAGCCACGGTCAGAAGGGACTTTGGGAGCTCCATGCATACTTGCATCTAATGACAAGCGCGACCATCTGTTCGCGAACTGCTTTAGATTTACTAGATAGCACAGATAGTCGAATATCAAGTGGAAAGTTGAAACCCTGTTGCTCGTTACAGCGGCAGAAATTTGCCGGCTCTGGGTCCAGTCCCCCTGCTTCAGTTCCCTTCGAGCTCCAACCCTGCAGCACAAAGACGGTGCTGTTCACGTTGCTTGCGCCATCCCGGTGGTCCTCTGTTCACTGGTCTTGGGCTAAGTGGAGTGCGGGTTTCAGGCCGCTAGCCACTGGGCCATAACCTCCAGGCTCCCTTTCCATCAGGGAAAGCTTGGCGCCCACGCTCAACAGCGTTGACCTGCCCTCGCAAGCGACTCCACTCGGACCTGCCCTTCGCACTCCCTGTCGGCGGTCGCCCTTCTAATCAGACCTTACACAGTCGATTCAAGTGGCCTGGGTGGAGTCAATATTCTGTCTTTACAAATCTGTCCGCTTATGTTCATCCTTCCCTTGTGCCTGGCTCGACACTGCTTATCCTCTCGGCTCCTGAAAGCCCAGTCGCTGTGAGCTTGCTTGAGGTGCGTGAATGGTCTGGACAGTTGCCAGGCGGCGATTGCTGGCTAGGCGGTGCGCAGACGCTGATAACCCTTTCTTCAGGACAACAGGCAACATGGCGCACCCATACCGCGGCCCACTATCTCCGAGAGATGAGCCGCAATACTCTACCAACCCACTCTCCCCTTCGCGGAATCCGAACAGATTTAGCGGCAGCATGGTCACCAGTGGTGCACAGCAGCAGGATGTGAGAGGAGGTCTGACGAGGAGGTTCACGACCAATGGCTTGCCTACACTCTCCCCAATCGGGCAGCAGCGAAAGCAGGCAGCGGGCGAATATCTGGTAAGTGCTGGTCTATGAAGAGATGAATGGTGCGAGCATCACGCCCAAGGTCCATGCTCGCAATGTCATGCATGCTCAGGGCAGTGAAGAAGCTGCAGGATCACATTGGAGCGTGCAGGTAGCAGCGAAGTTATGAAGGGAACAGTCAATGGCTCGAAGATGATCACGCCCAAGTGAGTTGGCTAATACATGCTGCGCAGCCAAATGGATACAGCAGGAAGACCCCAGTAAGTTCACCAGAGCCTTTATGAAGCATGGCGGTTGGGATGAATGGCTGCGAACCTAGAGCCAAGGGTCTGCTCTCTTGCAACCATGTGGTTCGTGTGCAAAGCTGAGGCATGCAATTGGCATTGTTTCAGGGTGCAGCAATCATCTTGAATGCTCGCGAGTCTAGTGAGCTTCAGTACACACTTTCTGACATGTACGCAGTCGGAACTCGCCGCGCGGCAATACGAAGTTCTGCTTGCCAGGCAGCGTGCTCTTCAAGCCGAGATCGACTCTTTCGACCCAGAGACCCGCCGCGATGTCGAAGCTGGTCTTCGTCACGAAGATGCGATTACGCAGATGCTGGCTTCAAGCGAACCAGCAAGCCCGCCAGACTATGGCAACGCTTTCCCTACAGCTTTTTCGAAGCCTAACCGGTACTCCGCAGCCAGCCTGACATCACCTCCAGGCATCAGTAATAGACCGAGTCGCTCGAGTACACAGGTGACCTCGCCATCTGTTGGTGTTGTGCGACCATACACTTCCGGTAACACATATCTTCCCTCGCAGTCAGTGCCCGGGTCTCGCCGCCAATCTGACGACGAGGACGATGATGAACCGTTTCTTTATGGATTTGACGGGATGCACCGGTCGGCAGCGAAGTGAGTTCTCATCCTTTTACATCTAGTGCCTCGAGTCGATACTTCACTTCACATTGTGTCGTGGACTTGCTAATCACACGTGTTAATGGAGGCGGCAATTTCACACTCAAGCTTCACTCATGACAATAAGAAGTCTTCACAATACAAGCTGATTTACAACATTGTCGGTTTTCTGTACAATAGTACTGATCTAGCGTGACTTGGTTATCAGAACTTTCATGCTGATATCTTTCTAAAGTCCAAACAGAAACTCGATGCCCATCACTGGCTACGATAGGAACAAGCGCAACACCACCGACATCTCGTCACTTGGACCAGTGAATACCACCGGCTTTCTCTTTGACAACGACGTCGAAGACAATCAACGGGTTCAGTCCAAGTCTCAGACGACATCACCGCCAACGAACCGTCTGTCTTTGCAGGTCCAGCAGACTCCCGACGGCTTTCCCAAACTCATCCGGGCTGACCAGTCGTTTTCCGACTTTCCAGCATCAGCAGCGCTGGACTTAGCACTTGCGCAGGGCATTGAACCTCAGACGCAGCTTACCGACCGGGCTACGGCTAGCCGTCACCGCATTTCCCTGCCACCCAGTGCGTTGACAGGCAACGTCAATATCGCCCCACTCAACAGCATCCTGGCCAACGCAGATAGCAAGTCAGCTGCGGGCAATCGTCGTTCGATGGAGGTCAAGTTCAGCGCGGAGACCAAACGCCCATCTCTCATGGCCTCACCGCCTCGTGGCCATGCAAACGGGAGTGCTTCCAAGCTGCCGTATTCTACCAACGACATACCCACTCTCAAGAGCATCAACGGCAATTCCAACGGCATTGCATCTCCTCGCAACCAGCACATCAACCCGGTTGCGCCGACCACTTCTGCGGACCCAATCATTACTTCCTTGGCTCCTACCAATCTCACCCGCCACAGTCAGGAGTTCATATCGACATCGGGAACTGCAGACAGCAACAGCGAGACCATCAATTCTCACTCCAGTCTACAAGCCAACGCCGCTCCGTTCGGTCCAATGGGTAACGGTCTCGATGCCTCGATGCAGACGTTCGGTCAAAACGGCATGTCACCGTACGCCCAACAAGGCTTTTACGGTTGCTACAGCTTGCCTCCGATGAATATGCTCAACAACGGGTTTGGCAACATGAGCTTGAACAATGGCTATGGTGGTCAAACGCAATGGTCGAACCAGCAGGGCATGTTTGCAGGGCCACAGAATGGTTATACCGGCGGCTATGCTCAATATGGTGCACAATCGACACACGGCCAAGCCGTCGCTGGAGCTGGTCGCTACAGTGACACCCGCTTCCACGACAATCAGCGCATGAGTATGCAACAACGCCGTCAGGCTCAAGAGGATGCCATCGCGAAGTACAGCTCGGTGGACATTGAGGAACTGGTGGGCGAGATCTACAGCCTTTGCAAGGACCAACATGGGTGCCGTTTCCTGCAACGCAAGCTCGACGAGCGTGACGCTAAGGCCACCCTAGCAATCTTTGATGAAGTCAAAGGTCACATCGTTGAGCTCATGACGGACCCATTTGGCAATTACCTTTGCCAGAAGCTGCTTGAGTGCACCGATGACGACCAGCGCACCGTCCTCATTCGCAACTCGATGGGCTCCCTGACCAAGATCGCTTTGAACCAGCACGGCACGCGCGCTCTCCAGAAAATGATTGAGTACATCTCAACCCCTGAGCAGACGGAGTGCATCATCCAGGCCCTCCGTTACAATGTCGTTCAGCTCATTCAGGACCTCAACGGCAACCACGTTATTCAGAAATGCCTCAACCACCTGAGTCCCGAAAATGCGCAATTCATCTTCGACGCTGTTGGGCAGAACTGCATCGACGTCGGCACTCATCGTCATGGCTGTTGCGTGCTCCAGCGCTGCATTGACCGTGCCTCCGGCGCCCAGAAGGGCAATCTTGTGGACCAAGTCATCAACAATGCATTCAACCTTGTCCAGGATCCGTTTGGCAACTACGTTGTACAATACATCATTGATCTGGCTGAGCCATCCTTCACCGAGCCGCTTTGCCGCAGCTTCTATGGTCACATCGCACTTCTCTCCAAGCAGAAGTTTAGCTCCAATGTCATTGAGAAGTGCATCCGCTGCGCCAGCGATGACACGAAGCGCGAGCTTGTTCGCGAAATCTACGCTCCAAATGAGCTCGACAAGCTTTTGCGCGACTCTTTTGCCAACTACGTGGTTCAGACTGCGATTGACCATGCCGACGAGCAGAGCAAGGCCCAGCTCATCAACAACATCCGCCCAATCTTGCCACACATCCGTAACACGCCTTACGGTCGTCGCATTCAATTGAAGATCACCGACTATGACACGCGCAAGGCTGGGTCGTCTGAGCCGTCCTCTGGTATGCCGACTGGGTATGCTACCCCCGATGGTCTCATTCTCGCTCCCAACGGCACAATGATGGCGCCGAATGGTGCTCATCTCTTTGGGGATGATGTCAACGGTATCAACGGCACAATGCCACCTCCACCCACGAACGGTCTGCATGGCTTGAATGGTCTTGCATCTCCGCCGCTCAGTAACAACGGCCTCAGGTCACCCCATGGTGCTGAGAATGGTGTCTTGTCCCCACCCACGAGTCAGGCCAACCCGATGTCTCCACCAGGCTCTGATGGTAACGGCCTCAAAAATCTCCCCCTGGGCGTGCAGAGCGCTCCCATTCCGTCTGGCCGCGGCAATCGTCGTGGCTGGGCCGGACCACCACCAGCATGGCGTGGTCCTCCTGCGCCAGGTAACTTCGGCGAGACCGGCTTCAGCAGCATGGGCAACGGTCAGGGCCCGTCCAATGCAGACATCGCGTCGCCGGCGCCTCAGCGTCACAACTACAGCAACAGCTGGTTCGAAGGCAACGGCAACTACGGCAACCAAGGCTTCTCCACTGCTGGTCGCCCGCCGCGCTTCGGTGGCAATCAATTCTAGTAATGCACCTCGACTGTACAATAAATTGCATGACTGGTAGTGACCGGCCTCTACTGGCAACTCCAGCACATAGCAGGCTCATTCCAGTATGAGCTACGACTTCGAACGGCCACATTATTTGTCACAACAGGTGACCGGCGTTCTTCACTTCTGATTCCAATGTCCGGCGCGGCATCTAGGATTTCGACAGCTTGACTCAACGACTTGCATGTGCCTACTGCACAATTTGATGGCACTTCGAAGATGTCGATGCTCTTGTACCAACATCACACAGCATCAGCCAACGGCGTATCATTGACCAATTGCAAGATACTCGCGGTTACAGTCCTGTACCGCAAGCTTGACTGCCCATTCCCTCCATGAATACGACGTGAAACAACGGGCATGGGCCTGTCTTCTTCCTTTCTTCAAGTCTTCACCAGCCTTTCATGCATATCCAACCGACACAACATCATTATACGATACGAAGAAAAAGCTCAGCACGAACCCATCACCGAATTAACGACAAAAACTTGGTACGATGTACTTTTAGGCCGTCATGGGCAGGCTTCCTGGCAGCGATGCCGCGGAGATGAAACGAGTGCTGTTACGATAAATTATGAGTGCGAGAAGGGCGAGAAAAAGGCAGGGCTTTTTTTAGATGCGATGGTTTCCTTGCTGTGATTGTGTTATGCTCGAGACTATCTTGGATGTACCCAGATGACGCGACGCGGGTACGTAGTATCAATCAGATTCGTGACGAAAACTCGAATACCCTGGCTTTTTTGAGAATCACATGAACCTCATCCTGCTTGCCATGCATTTCCAGTATCTCGTTGATATTGTCTCAGACCCCAGACTCCTCCCATCGTCCTCATGCCTCCAAGTCAGCACTGATCCCGCCTGCTCCGACTCTCCTTGCTGCCCGTTTGCGCGCCAACCACCGTCTCACATCTCGTCCCGTCACAAGCCCAACTTGTCGACCCTAGCCACGAGCTGATCGAACTCAGCCCGTTGCAGTATACTCTCGTTGCCCCTCCGGACGTCCTCAGGCCTCGCGACATGCCCGCCTCCAGTCTGAGCGCCACCAACACTCGCGATCAACTGCCGCCCTTCGCCGACGAACTCGGTGCTCTGGGCATCGATGCTGTAGACCAGGTCGCCGGTTGCGGATTTCTGGTCGTCGAGGTTCATCTGGCTGGCCATGGTGACGATTCTGGAGACAGATATGGGGTTGTGCCTTGTGTTGAGGGAGGTATGCTGGTCGAGTGCGGATGGACGTTCGCGCTGCTGGACGCTGATGGCCTCGATATCTTGTTGGTTCCGCCCGAATGGTTCTATTGGAAGCGAGTATGGGCCGCCCGGTGCTGCCGTTTCTCGGCCGTCGTCTGATCGTCAGCATGTGTCTTGTCGACTTTCCTCGACGTTTGGATGTCTCCCCTGCGTCAGCCATGCTTTCACGTTGGGATATGCATGTTGCAGGACTTACTGTCTGTCAGGCTATGTACGATCCGTAGTTCTTGCCAATGTCTTGGCGTCTGTCTTGCTCCAGCAAGCAATCGATCAAATACTCGGCTACTTGATTGCGACTTTGAGATCGTCATGCTGTCAACGCATAGTCGGCCGCTGACTTGAGCAGTCAAGGGTGATGTCGAGTAGTCAAGAGTGTTATTGTAAAGTCGACGGTGTTTTGAAGCAGTAAATCGGTATCATCAAGTCAACTAATCGATTGACTGATGGGATCACCGTCTTGCTCGAGGTTGAGTCTTCAATGAAAGCGTGAAGCTGGATCATGTCTCGTCAATGTGCTCCAAGTGTATCCGAGAGCTGTTACTAATTCATTCAGGACTGGACGTGATGCGTGAACGTCCCGCGGCCGTAGTCTAGTCATACATCAATGCATAAAAATCAGTACGTAATATACATCAGCGCTCAAAAGCCAAATACTTCTGGCCTTTCCATTCCATCGCCGCCCCTCTGGTGCCTTTCATGCAACGAAACATCATATCTTTCGTAGTAATACATCAGCATGATCTATGAGTCGATAGAATACTGTGACGGCCGTGAAGATGTCGCACATTAACGTAAGTTGTGTAAGCGCGAGAATCGTATGCATCAGCATTTCAGTTCGCTCGAACGCTGCGGCAAAAGTCGTCGCAGCTCAGATGCCCTCCTCTTCTTCCGTACGCCTCGCCTATACGCGAAATCGCTGCACGCGGACTATAGTCTAAGATGAGCTCATCTCGGCGACGGACTTGGCATTCGCATGTCCGGTGGTGGTTCTGACCGTGGTGGCAAATGGGGCTGGCGAAATGGCGGCTGTTGCTGTTGATCTCTTGGATGCTCTTCGCTGTGGCGCATTACTGCTGCACGAGCAGGAGATGGGGCCATGCCTGCCGAATGCCTCTGAAACGGTGACTCGTACTCTTGGCCACCTCCTATGGCTGTTGTCTCATCCATTGGGTATTCTTCAGGCTCAGATCTTGTCGATCGCGTCCGCCTCCGCTTTCCAGAAGATGAGCCTGAGCTACTAGCGGGTTTGGGAGCCGCTGGAGTCAGCACTGCTGATATGGGCATTCTCGTCGTAGGCGGCAAGGTTGGCTTCAATTCTTCGAGTGGCGCAGGAGTTGCCGCTGGCACCATTGGTTGTGGACTCATGTGCACTCCCTGCGGAGCAATGACAGCAGTCCCACTGGGACCCGGGGGTGCTCCTGCCTCTGCCGCAGCGGCTTTGGCTTGTGCTTGCGCCTTAGTAGGTCTTCCTCGTTTCCGCTTCTGAGTCGGCTCGCCCGAAGGGAGGCTGCTCACGCTTGCTGACGGGTAGGGCTTCGGTCTTATCTCTCGCCCTCCAGGGTAGACTGGTTCCAGGGAAAATGGTCGTTTGTTGTACAGAGGCGCTGTCAGAGGCGTCTGCGGTGCAAGTTGCCCGGAGAGGAATGCGTGTGGGTGTTGGCGTCTCATTTCCTCGAATGCGGCTCGGCATTGATTAAGCGAGCGTCCTGTATATTGCTTCAGTCATGCCTGCAACACCAAGGTCGTGCGACCCGATTTGACGTCACAATGTGTGATGGCAGATCGTACTGACCTTGCGGCAGCGGCGTATCCTCCCACCTGGGCTGTATGTTTTGTTGGGCAATGACATTAAACAGTACTCCTGGAGTTGGAGTCGGCGAAGAAGCTTTGATTATCTCGGCGAAAAGGGTATTCTGCTCCACCACATGGTCAGCCGCCGTGTCCCGGTGCCTGGATGCAGCTCTTTCTGTCCGAAGTGGGTGTCCGCATGCAAGCCTCACCTTCTCGTGATCAGACCAAGGTCGCTGATCTGCCATAGCGAGGGTGAAGCAAAGCAAAGGAAAGAAGTGGTTTGCTCATGGGAAGGCATGCGTCGTCTGGTAGCGTCAGGTAGGTGGAGGTAGGTATTATGGGCCAGGCGCGTAGGGCTCGTGATCGTCGTCGCTCTCTTCTCTGCCGCGAACAAAGGAAACCGCACCACCGGCAGCAGGCCTGCAGCTAGCACACCAGAAGAATCGCCGGGCTCAAGACTGGGAGAACGAGTGTGAGAAGCTTCTAGGCGCGCACGCGCGACCAAAGATGCTAGTAGAGCTGCATCATGCTGGCCGCTGGTGGAGGAGCAAGGGAAAGAGAGCCTGAGACAGAAAGGCTGGGTAGAGGATGAAACGTTGGAATAATGGGTTGTCGCGCATTGAGTCTCCTGCATGCTCTCCTAGCTGCATAATAATTGATAATCTTCCGGGGAGATTGTGCCCGTGTTTTATCGAGCCCACCAGTCTGGTCATTCGTCTGTCAACTGCCACGCTCTCCATCCGAAGGGCGATGCAGATGACGTGGGAGAGGCCGTCGCGGAGATGATACTGGCTAATACAAGGTCCCTTATAGCGATAAACAACCTGGGAGAGCACGGGGTCAGGCGCACCAAATTTTCTAGAACTACATGTACATGTACTTGTACTTGTACTTCTACTACGCGCACGGCTCGCCAGAAAGCCAAGCGCCCTGGGCAAACCTTCCTCGCGCCTTTCTTCGAGACGGTCTCCCGTCATCATCATCATCATCATCATCATCATCATCCTCCTCCTCCGGCCGTTTATCACCAAGGTACTACATGTACGTCCTTCCATCGTCCCCACATCACCAGTGCATGTACATGGACCTAGCTTTCACGCGCGCCCGTCCTCTGCCACTTACATGTATGCGCCTGGGACTGGATCATGCCGGCGCTCTGGATCCGCAGGAGTAGGTCGGCGACACGTGGAAGGCAACGACCTTCCAAGCTTGCGAGTCGTATTGGGCGGCCAAGCGCGTGCTTCGACCATCTCTACTAGGACGGCGTTTCGCCGGTGCTTTGCCTGCAAAGCTAGAGGCGTCGTGTAGTAGTAATCATAGAGGAGAAATGGAGAAGTTGTAAGACCTTCGAATGTCGGCTGCCGTAAAGTCTTACGTGGTCTGGGTCGGGACGGTGAACGACAGCGTGCAGCCGACAGTGCCATGCCACTGCGAGGCATGCGCAAATGCTTATATTATTGATACTGACACCTGCACGTCGGTCTTGGAAGACCTGTTGAGCACAACTTTCGCCGGCACTCGAATGGGAGGGCCTTTGGGCTACCCGGGACCTACCACCATCGGCATGCTTCCCAATCGCCGTTGTAGCCTGCTACCTATCAGAGAATACTGACAACACCTCCTCAGGCAGACATCCGACGCAGTGGATATCCAGTCACCTGACGTGCGTACAGCCCTAATAATGCATCCTCTGCAAATATCAGATGGACTACAGTATTGCGATGATTCGACAGTAGGATGCCGCCGTCCCTAGCAAGTTTTCCGACGACCTCGCGGAGCCCTCGCTCTCGATCAACAAGGCACGGCGTGCCACCTTGACATCGGATCGATGCTCGCCTGCGTGCGTGTGGGGAGACGGCGGGCAAATGGCTTGTGGAAGTGCGCACCTCTGGTGGCAGAGTCAAGGACCGGCAGATTCTCGGATGTTTGCTTGGCGCTCATGCTGTTCATCGCAAAGGCATTCAACTTTCGTTCCTGCTCACAACATCTCCCTTTTTGCGACGCACAAACACTCCTTGTATACACGAGCGCCGAAGTGTATTCGCGCAGACGGCTCGCAGCAGAGCATCAAGACCAAAAATCTCAACAAGTGCTATAAGTGGGTAGAGGCTGCACATGTCAGACTAGATACATACACTCATCGCGATAGAAGTAGAAGTTCAAGACTGCCCTGCGCGCGGCATACGTTACCTGACATTCTCTTCGGCGACGACCCTGACCGCCCAACTTGACTCGTCCGCCTGCTGCACTACCTGTTCTTTCGTCCCGAGGGCTATAGTGCCCATCCACGACGGCTGCCAACCCACACCGGCTACACCGGCTCGCGTCACCCGCTGGCACGTTGTCACGATCCGTTGCTGCTGCTCTGGACAGGATTGACGCTGCGGAATTTGTGGGCATGTGCGCTGACTTGCGTGCCTCGTGCTGCTAGCCGACTTTTCTTCGAACTTGTCCTTCACGATCTCCGCTTTCCGGATTCCCCACCACTGCGCCCTATCTGAACTCGATGGCCGGAGAAAGTATGGATACAAAACATGAGAATGTGGACTCACTGCGCGACATGAGCCTGAAAGAGGAGGGCGCCAGCGGCGACATAGACATGGACACTATACCTGTTGCCAACGATCCTCGGAGGCGTCCAGCCCCTAGGGGTCAGGATACCAGCGGCAATGCTACGCCTATGGACTTCAAGGGGTCATTGCGATCGCCTGTGAAATCAAATGGTGCCACAGCGTCGCCCGCGCTCAAGAACGAGGATGAGGAGGTCGTTGGCGGCGACGTAGAGCTCAAGTTCGAGGCAGGAAGGCCAAAGCTCGCCCGGACAAAATCGCACAAGGTGGAGAAGCGACCGCCACCGCTCTTCCACGACTACGAAGACAGGACCGAGGAGGCTAAAGATACCTTCACAGTATTGCCAGAGTGCACGTACGCGAACAAATACCTCGGGACCACTGAACATGCGTTGGAGTGCGACTGCGCTGAGGAGTGGGGTAAGTTGCTACATTCTGCGATGGAGAACTGCTAGACGAATGGATATCTAACAAACATGCAGATTCGTCTACGCAGACCAACCATGCCTGTGGCGAAGACTCAGACTGCATCAACCGCGCCACCAAGATGGAGTGTCTCGGCGATTGCGGGTGCGGCACAGCTTGCCAAAATCAACGCTTCCTCCGCAAGCAATATGCCGACGTCTCGGTCATCAAGACAGAGAAAAAGGGTCATGGTCTGCGCGCGAATACCGATCTCAAGGCTGGCGACTTCATCTTCGAGTACATCGGCGAAGTCATCGGCGAGAATGTCTTCCGGCGGCGCATGCAGCAGTATGATGAGGAGGGCATCAAGCACTTTTACTTCATGTCTCTCACGAAAGGCGAGTTCGTGGACGCCACGAAGAAAGGTAACCTTGGCAGATTCTGCAATCACTCGTGTAACCCCAACTGCTACGTCGACAAATGGGTGGTCGGTGACAAGCTGCGCATGGGCATCTTCGCGGAGCGCAAGATCCAAGCCGGCGAAGAGCTGGTCTTCAATTACAATGTCGACCGGTACGGCGCTGATCCACAGCCTTGCTATTGCGGCGAGCCCAACTGCACAGGTTACATTGGTGGCAAGACTCAGACCGAGCGCGCAACGAAGCTCTCCAACGCTATCATCGAGGCACTTGGCATTGACGATGCCGATGCGTGGGACACTGCTGTCGCGAAGAAGCCGCGCAAGAAGAAACAGGGTGAAGATGACGAGGAATACGTCAACAACGTCGAGCCTAGGGGTCTGGACGAAGAAGGCGTCAACAAGGTCATGTCGTCCCTCATGCAGTGCAAGGAGAAGTGGATTGCCGTCAAGCTGCTCACCCGTATACAGCGGGCCGATGATGAGAAAGTGCGGAATAGAGTGGTACGATTCCACGGCTACCGCATCCTGAAGACCGCATTGTCGAACTTCATCGACGACGTCAACGTCTGTCTACAGGTGCTGGACGTTCTGGACAAGATGCCACGATTGACCCGCAACAAGATCCAGGACTCCAAGATCGAGGAGACTGTCGCGCAGCTGAAAGACAATCCGGACGAGCGCGTCGCCTCGCGAGCCATCACGATGTTGGAGGCCTGGAGTAAGCTGGAGGTTGCCTACCGCATTCCACGTATGAAGCGTGATCCGAACGCGAAACCCGAACGCCGCGAGACCGAACGCCGGCGATCAAGGTCTCGTTCGCGTGAGCGCACCAAGTCGCCCGAGCGCATACAGGCTCCCACAGGACCTCGCAGCAACGTTCCCGCGAGGGGTGGCTACTTCGGAGGTCGTCCTCGCGGACTGGGCTTTCGTCCACCACCTCCACCACCAGGTGGCCTGCCGCCGGGGTGGTTCGAGGCGGCTGCCGCCAATGGGTCGATCTACTACTATAACAACGCTGGCACCACTACCTGGCAGCGCCCAGTCATGCCTGCGACCGGTGCTCCTCCGCCGCCACCTCCCAAAGCTGTGGCTGACCATCAAGCACTTCAGGATCTCATCCAAGGTATCGTCAAGGACCAGCAGGAGGCGAAAAGGTTAGTTACTTCTCAAAACGCCACGCCTCAAGAGACGCCCAAGAAGAAAGAGAAGGAGCGCAAGGAGGATAAGTATCGTGGGATGCCAGAGGAGAAGCGGAAGAAGCGCTACGAAGCCACGATTTCCGAGCACGTGGTACATGTCGCCGGCAAGTACAAGCACAAGCTCGGCAAGGAAGTCGTGAAGAAGCTCGGCAAGGAGCTTACAAAGAAGGTCGTTGAGGGCGACTTCAAGCGAGGCAGAGTCGATGATCCCACCAAGATCTCGGACAAGGCCATTCGAGGCCTCAAGAAGCACGCGCAAGAATACTTTGAGAAAGCGGTCAAGAAGCACGCTGAAGCTGAGAGGCGTCGAGCCGAGAAGAAGGCGGCGAACAAGGACGACGGCAGCCATACCCCGCTCGGTACACCACCTGCAGCCGCCGCAAGTCCGGGTGCCAAGGAGGATGGCGACGTCAACCTGTCTGACGACGAAGCGGAGGATGGCACGCCAGGCGCGCCTGACCTCAAGCGGAGAAGAGACGAAGAGGCAAATGGCTTCGACGACGAAGATGAGTCTGGCATGAAGAGGCTACGGACAGAAACTCCGACCATCGCGCCTCCGCCTCCACCACCACCACCGCCGCCGCCAGCTGAAGCAATGGAAATCGAGACCGACGTCACCACACCCAACGGCGACTTCTCAGCGTCGCACGTCCAGAGCGGCCAAGACGGCTTCAGGTTCAAGGGCATCGCTGGGTCCGGTTCCTCTCGCCCGGGCTCGGCCCAGCGCAATGCGGACTTTAAGGATGCGTATCAGACCGCGACGCCCCCAACTACGGGCTCGCCGGACGTTGATGGTTCGGAGAAGGCACCAGGGCTGGATACGTACGCTGGCATGAATCCCGAGCGTATGCGTCAGCTCGGTTTACTTGAGAGCGCCAGCAATTAGGCTTCTTTTCTGTACTCGACGTCGATCTGGCAGGGCGTTGGGGTGATGGTGCTATTGTTGAACCAGAGCTGCGGAGCTGATCATTCGAGGTGGTAGAGTGGCGAGCCGGAGCCAAGTTGCTGATGGATGAATTGTAATATCTTGTACAACAGTCTTCTGGTGCGGCGTGAGGAGCAGCAGTTCTGCTTCCGAGCTCCCTCGTGGTCGTAGCTGAGCAGTCAAATACCAGAGCACCGAAATAGCCCAGACAACCCCTCGACCAAAAGAATCAAGGCAAATCCCAGCCTCATTCCCTAAAATCCATTCCTATCCTCACGCGTACCCTCACCCATCAACCAAATAAGTCCCGTCCCCCCTCCCTCCCCACCGCCCTCACATCCCACGAACTCCTGCCCACGACTCGCCACCCCTCCCCCGCACTACCCACCCACCCACCCACCGCCGCAACCACCACCTCGCGAGCCTCGGCGGGCACGCGGATCCAGACGTCGTGGCCGTCCAGCTTCAGGATATCCAGGGGCACGGCTGCGCCGTGGAGACCTAGGAAGCGGGAGAGGGCTTGGACGAGATGGAGGTGCGTCGTGACGGGGTCCAGGGCGGGGGACGTGGCAGTGGGGAGGTGGCGGAGGTGGACGTAGTGCCATGTTGGGGCGCGGAGGGTCAGGGTGGTTGATCTGGGGTGGGATCTGGGTTTGCGTTTGCGTTTGTGGGGGGGGTGGGTTTGGGTGGTGGGGGCGGGTGGTGTGGCGGCTGTGCTTGCTGTTATGGTGGGTATTGAGGGTTCTGTGGCCATGGTTTCCTGGGGGTTTGGAAGGCTGTGGTGTGGTACGGTTGTTGGTGGTATTGTTGTTGGAGGAGGTGCATTGGATGTAGGATGCAGGGTCGTATTCGGTTTCGCGTGCGGATATGCCCGAAGGGTTCTTAGGGTTAGTGTTTGGGTAAGGGTCCGAGGGGACGTGGAGTCCAACGTTTGACAGTCGATTGGGTTGGTGTGTGGAACCCATGCTTCGTTCAAGTCGAGCTGTCGGTTTTGGCACTGGTAATGAGGTATCGCGATCAAAGACGGTGGACGATACTCGTGCCATAAACCACCAGCGACATGCAATATCAAGGAGTCTGTGGGCCAGGCGACCTGTCTGGTTTCACTCAGAGTAGATATATCATTGTCTGTCGTACCCGAGCACATACCACGTTGCTGGTCTCGTGAGACTCAAGTCAGACGGCCACATGTATAGCTGAACCAGCAAGACTAAGCTTGGCTCAGTCCGGTCGACCTCCCTCATCAATCTATTCTCTCTAGCATGCCTGAAGCAACCATCGCGGTCATAATGCACAGCTCGATACCACCAGCGCTCTCTCCTCCCTCTCGATCCCGTCGTTATCAGCGACGCGCCAGATGATTGCCAGGTCGAGACGCTGCTCCTGCTGCAGTCCGGTTAGATCTGCGTCTGTTACGCGGCTAGGCCGCGCGAAGCAGCCTTGCCATCGAATAGGCGGTCGAGCGGACATGCAATGCAACCGGGTGGCAATACAGACCACCTGATGCATGCAGCTCCTAGAAACCTCCTAGCACCTACGATAGCTTATGCCTACTAATATTCGTCAGTTTGCGCTTTGCAAGAACGCAGGTAGCCAAAATGGGCATGAAAATGGTGCTCAGAATCTACAGTTCCTCCTCAGCTTGTGGTAGGAAGTCTAACATCTATAAAAACATTGTTTTGTAACATCATAGCGGGATTGGTCGGACCGTAACCAAAAACAAGAGAAAAGCTTACCTGGTGGCGGACGTGCTGCTGCATCGATTCAATATGTGAGGCCGGGGTGTGATGCCCATCCAGTCTCACACGAAAGGCAGCAGACAGTTGTCAGAATGGAGCCTTAGAATTCTCTCACACAGCGCCCATCCTCCGATCCATCGGCATCTTCCTCCTCTCCTTCTGGCCCTCCTTCCTCTTACGCCTCTCAATCAACTTCTCCCTCTCTTTGCCCTTCATGCTCTTGAACTTCTCCGTGAGCGCCCGCTCTTTGAGCTCCTTCTTCTTGAGGTAGAACGGCATCTTGCCCTCTTCCACTTTCGCCCTTTCCGCCTTCCGGTGCTCCCGCATGACCTTTTGTTCGCGCTCCTTCGCATCCTTGGCCTTGAGTCTATTCTCCATGGCATTGATCTTTCGCTTCAAAAGCTCCTTTTCATCTTCAGATTTCACCTTCTTCAGCGCGGCCTTGAGCTCGGCAATCTCCGATTTCTGGTAGTCAGTGAGGAAGGCGTATGCTTTGTCTGCGTTGTGGTTTGGGGTAGAAGAGTGGTGGATGGCATCGAAGCGAGGATCGCGGACGACGCGTCTTGGGACGTCGATTACCTGGCGCTTGCGGCTGACTTGATGACGGGTAGACTGAGCAGCCGGGGCGTGCTTGGAGGTTCGTGCGGCAGAGGCACCTTCCTCAGAAGGCGCCGAGTCTGAATCGGAATCTTGATCTACTTCCTCGACCTCGTCCTCAGTCACTTTGGCTGTTTCTCGCCGAGGCGCAAGTGGCTCATCGTTGGCGCCCGTCTTGCGTTGCTTCTTCTCAAGCTTCTGCTTGGGCGTCTTCTGCTCTTTGATCTCTCGCAATCGCTTTCGTAAAGCCTCGAGCTTCTCCCCTTGATCCTCGTTCGTATCGGATCCTCGCTTGCGCTTCCGCGACAATGCATCCTGAGCTTGCTTCAAGGCGCCGAAGCTGATGGTCGAAAATTGCGCCTGAGGAACTTCCTCTTGGTCCTCTTCGAGTTCCGACCCAGACTCATGATCCTCCTCTTGGTCCCCCTCGTCTACACTTCCCTCTTCAGACACAACATCGTCTTCGAGTTCCTGCCGCTGAGCCGGTCTCACGTTCCTCAAGACCCCCGTCTTCCTCGCGTTCAGAGCAGCCATGTTCAATTGGCCAAAGATGACCAGAAGATGGGCCAAGGACAGAAATCGTCTCGGCTGCGACTCGGCGTTTGATCGGCGCGGAACCCGTCGCGGGCAAGCTTCGAGAAATGACGTTTGTCATCGCAACAACATGACGGGAACTCGGTATGTGTGACGCCACAGAGATGAAAGCATTGAGCCGGACCTTCGTACACCTGGGCAACAACATTGAAGGTCAGGTCGACTTTCCGCTGCACGCCCGTCTTGTCGCCGCTGTCATGATCCCGTAATGATCAGTGATCATTACAACTTGCCTTGACTTAACCACAGCAGATCTCGCGTCAGGTATTTCAGCTTCGCTCGCGCTTGACCCACAGAGCCGCCAAAGGCACACGACAGTAGACACACCACCAGAAGATACACCACCAGACGACACACCACCAGAAGATACGCCACCAGTACCTTAGACAATATGAAGATCTTGACGAAAGAAGAGGAACAGGAGCATTACAAGTATGTCCTCCACACACCCTCAGATCTCGTGAAGCCAATGCTAACGTCTTCACCAGTGCGACCCTCAAGGGCGGTCTCTTAGGCGGTGCAGTAGGACTCGGCATCGGCGCTCTAGGGGTTGTAGGCGCATCATCAAGATATCCTGCATTCCGCTCCCTCACTTTGCCGCTACGAGCCTTCCTCATCACCTCCAGCGGCACATTTGCATGTAGGTCATGCCTGACCCATCCCGGGTTGCTCACCGTCCTTCACATACTGACACCCCCCCTCCAGCCATCGTCACTGCCGACCACTACTCCCGCTCGTACGAATCCTCCCGCCATCCCGAAGAGCAATACCGCGACGAGCAACAAAGCCTGCAAGACCAACTCAACGCCCAGAAGTCCACCAGGCAACGGACGCTCGAATGGCTCAACACGAACCGCTACAAAGTCGTCTTTGGCTCCTGGGTCGCCTCCATGGGCACAGCCCTTGGTCTCGTGGGCCGCAATCCCTACCTTTCCACGCAGCAGAAACTCGTCCAAGCCCGTGTCTACGCGCAAGGGCTCACCATCGCCGTCGTCATCATTTCCCTCGCATTCGAGACGACAGATCGCAGTCAGAATGCTGGGCGCTGGGAAACGGTCAAGGTGATCGACCCGGAGGACCCGGAGCACAAGCATGTGATTGAGAAGAAGATCCACCATGAGCGGTACGCGGGAGAGGACCAGTGGAGGGACATGGTGGAGGCGGAGGAGCAGAGGATCAAGCAGAGGGAGGCTGCCGTGCGAGAAAGACTGTTGAAAGACAAGAAGTCGGGCAAGAAGGAGGCGCACCCCGAGAAGCATTCGGATGAGGAGGCCGAGAAGGGCAAGCCGGAGGAGAGTAAGAGTAGAAGTGTCAAGGCGCCGTGAACATGTAGAAGAATGTACAGGGTGTTGGTGGGCGATATTGGTGATCTATCCTCTCAGCATAGGCGTTCAAGGAGAATGCGGCAACATGTGTAGCAACAGTAGCACGAACGGGAATCTTAGGTCTGAGCCACAGGCCTGTAGCCTCTTCGTCCTCCGCCGTTTCGAGGTTGAAAGGAGATCCTTGCGATAGGATTGAAAAGGATCCAGCTGCCAATCATGGAATCGCATTGGAGAAGAAGGAATTGTATTGCATTTCTCCAAATCAACCTGGGCCTCTGGAAAGCATCACCTCCTCACTCCACTGAAGACGCATTCGGGTTCTGCGCCGGCAGGCATATCCTTTGGCCATGATGGGCCGTGCGGTCCCCTGGGCGCTCTCGTAAGGAGTGCGGTTCGATGCGGTTCCCAGGAGATTCTCATGACGCTGGGGCGGAAGGGTTGGGTGAGCTGGTTATTTGGTTTGATTTGGCTGCTTGCGTGGTTATTGGCTGGTCGATTGTTTGGGCGAGGTGCTGACGTTCGGGTTTCTGCCGGGGAGGTCAGTTGCTGCACCACAGGGTTTGGACGACGTGGATGGTGGCGAGGAGGGACGGTTGCGGAACCGGACTCGGACTCGGTGAGTGGGCTGTGTTGTTCGGACGTCAACGTCGTGATTCAGCGGTCAATTGTACCGACAGGGTATTGACGGTGTTGGTTTGGAAGTCATCCTGAGTCAAGCGGTCAACCGTGTCACTGGGTGGTTGACAGCAACATGAAGCAAGTGACGGCAACGTCAAGCAGTCAACCGCGTCACGCATTTCAGCACTTGACACGCCGGTGGGGTCACTGAAAACCTCTCATGCAACCATTCACTGATACAGACACTAGGAATACATTCACCTCCCGGTACTCCCCCAAAATTCCCAACGAAACCCTCCCGCCGTTCCTCCGCAGGCTCCCGCAACGATCCCCCTCGCTCCCGCCAGCTCACATCCTTCGTGCGCGCGCGAGCAGCATGTCGCGCGCCCAGTGGCATTGCGCGACGTACCCCGGCTCGGCCATGAGGAGCTGGGCCCGGAGGCCACCGAAGGCCGGGTTGAGGGCCGGCGGTGGCAGGACGAGGTCGGCGGGGCGAGCCTGGACTTCGCCCCCCTCCTCCTTCACCTCCCCCTCCACCTTGACCTCCACCTTCCCCTTCACCTCCACCCCCTGCCTCTCCTCCACTTCCTCCTGCTTCACCTCCACCTCCTCCTCTTTCACCTCCACATCCTCATCCTCATCCTCCTCCTCCTTCACCTCCACCTCGCCCTCCTCTCTCTTCACCTCCTCGGCTTCGTCAGCATACATGTACAGAGGTATCCCCTTAGGATACCTCTTCTTCTGCCCGTACGAGCTTTCGAGGAAGGTCGCCGACCTCTTGACGCCTCGCGGGGGCTCCTCTTTGGTCTTCTGCTCAGGCTGAGCAGAGGCGGCGGCGGCGGCGGCCCGGCATGCTGTGTTGATGGGCATGGTGGCTGGTGGCTGGTGCTTCTTTTGAGTTTGTTGTGATGTGAGGTTTGATGGTTTTCACGGGAGCTGGAAGCTTGGGAGTGTAGATGGAGGTGCGATGAACGACCATATATATACTGAGTCTTTGCGCTTTCCATCGTCAAGATTGTGCTGACCAGCTTGAGCTCGGAGTAGGCAGAAGTGGTGTCTCATGGACCTATGGGATCTGCTTGGAAGGTACAAGCTTGGTCGGTTGGGAAATGTTGCTGCGCCGGAATGCAATTAGTCGTCGTGGTGTTTCAATTGTCGTACATTGGTAATGCTATTGTGCAATTAAGTTATGCTCGCACGACCCTCACGTGCGTGGGTAAGGGTCAGCAGAAAAAGAAGGGACAACCATCCAGTACCATCGTCGGAATATGCATCCTCCCTGACCTCTCATTCGACAGCCTGGCCGATTCACGTAATCGCCAGGTATCTGGCTGCCTGCTCGCCAGCTAGCCAAGCAGAAGTCCCTGATTTGTTTTTCAACACGACTCCGTGAGATTGGAAAGAGATGTCCATCCATAGGCAGGATTCACCTCGCCCAAAAGGACGGTGGAGCTGTTGTCTCTTTGCTCAAAGATGGACGATGTCATGGCACATCTGATCCAAAAGTCCTCGACCAGCATCGCGACTTCTGTGCGAGACGCGAAAGGTGACGCTGCACCTCACTCTTTTGACTATCGAGGCGACGCTCAGTGATGGCTGCTCGGAAGCTTGTTCGTGGGGGACCTGCATTTGGGTTCGCCTGCTGGTGATATGGTGGAGGCTGATGCTGAGGGCGAAGCTACATGTAGCGATGGAATGCTCCAAATCGGACGGCAAGACGTATGCGGGGCTTAAGCACCCGTCAAGACGTGTACGCGCTGTCAACTGCGTGCATTGGAACCTGGCTGATACATACATGTAATAATCAGGAGTTCAGATCGTCAGACATATCCCGTCATTAGCCTGACGTTCACACATTCTCCACACCAGCTGCGAGCCTCAGCGACATTATTATGAGCTGCGAGGCATCGACCATCATGATATCGGCTTGCTCGTGCGCAGTCTACATAGAAATGCTGAGTCTGGACGTGGTCTCCCTCGTCGCGTGATTCACGGCGGGAGTGACCGGCCTATCCCAGCGGTCCAGCGGTCCACCGTCCAATGCATCCGAGTCAATTCAATTTGTGGACCCGGCAGCCCGTCGAGATTGTCAGAGACTTGCGCCGACAGTCTGGCCATGACAGGTCGGTCGGCCCTTTCTGGACGGATGGCAGCTTGTAGCGGTACGCGCTGAAACGCGGACAGCTTGGCGGGTGAATGTCAGAGATGGTCGAACAGACCAGATTGGACGGCGATGTTGGTAATCCCATGGCATCTCAGTGGTCGTTGGATTATCGTTCGAGTCGTCGACGGTCAGGACGACATGAAGCCTGCCAAGAGACTTCCAGTAGTAGCTGAGGCAGTTAGAGAGTCGATATGATGATATTGCCCGGTATTCCCATGTATTCCTGCCGATGACGAGAGGAAAGTTCCAGCTTCCATTTTCGAGATGAACAGGCCCAAGCGTCCCGTCTGTAGTACCTTAGGTACGATATCGGTGCTGCTTCACAATGCATCCATGATACTCGGAGACCCCATCCATCTCGACTCGATTGCGCAGTAGCTACGTCCGTACCTTATATGCAGGATACACTTGTCCCATCTATGACCTCGACCCCCTTGGCGCATACACGTCCATGTATGCTTTCACGGTACGGCAGAAGAAGTATACTCTGGCTCTACTTAACTCCCCGCAAAGTACGGTCGAAAGCCTAATCGAGCCCGTCTCTGCTTCTTGGCGACCTGCCAGCTTCTATCGCCTGCGACTACCGCCCGCTCGCCTGGAGATCGCCCTAGTCTAAGCTTGACTTGGTGGACCTCAGCGTGCGCGCGACAGAGAGAGGAAAGTCGGCCATACATTCATTGTAGGACAGGACAGGCAGGAAAGAGGAGGATGCGGTCGTCCGGAGTCTGAGAGGTCCAGATTGTGCGGCTCGCGGCTGCTCGTGGGCGAGGACGACAGAAGAGGAGGATTGTATCATATAAACACATCTTCGCTACACTCTATCTTATCATCCTGGTCTCGACCGCCTCTGGCCGCAGGACAGCCCGCCACACGAGTGTCCGATCAGCGTGGCAGTCATGGACACTCGACATGGCGGCCTGGACGGCGGCAGCATATGGGACGACCATGACATGGGCATGTTCAACACCAGCAACCAGTTCGACGACATGACCAACGACGCATCTTTCAACGACTTCATCAGCACGGAGCATTCATTCGCAGACTCGCCAGGTCTCAGTCTGCGAGCGTCCGCCAAGCCCGATCGCAACCAGCTCTCCAGCAGCACCGCGCAGCCCTATGCGCCCGTTCAGCCGGTCGCGTCCGCAGAAAGCTCGAGCCAAGACTCGGCCTCAGATTCGTCCAGTCGGCGGAAGAGGAAAGTCACAGAGTCGCCCATATCAGATCAAGCCACCGAGATTGGCGTCAAAAAGGAGGACATGTATGTGGATATGGGGGTGGGCGGTGATTTGAAGCATGTGCAGCAGTTCCCCACTCGACCAATGCATGATCTGTCACTCGAGCAAGACCAAAATGCAATGTTCGACTTTGGCAGTGCGGCGAGCAGCCCGATTCAGCAGACAGACTTCAACCATGCGATGAGCCTAGATACCCAGATGCGAATCCCCGCGACGTCCATGGCTGCCCAGTATCAGCCATCTCCAGTAAGTTTGAGAGATTCGACCGTCTCGACGGGACGCAGCTTCTGGGACTAATGCAAAGCACACACAGACAATCAACCCGGGCATGTTCACAATTGGTGCCACGCGTGATAGCTCTCCGGTGATGAATCCATCTTTGCTCAACAACGCGTCTCCGCAAGCCATTTTCCCGTCAAACTCCTCATCAGATAGCCCAGAAGCGTTCAGCGGACAGCAGTGGGGTCCCATCTCCCAGAATCCACAATGGCCACAAGATTTCAACAATCAGTTCGCTTCGCCCAACGCAATGAGCGGGCTTTCGCCAGGATCTGCTGTTAATGGCGCGACCCCCTCGGGCAATTCGCGTACTTCAGGCCAAGTGGGCAGATCGCCTCTTCACATCGCCTCGATCTCCACCAAGTCGCGTGTGGAAACGCAGATCAACGTGGTCATGACCCTGGAAAGACCACCGCCCGGCGTGGAGCATTTGCACCTGCCGCTGCATACAATCGCGAAGTCAAAGCTTCTGGCCAAGGACGACGTCGATTCGAACAAAAGTCTCGAACTGTCTTGTATGCTAGTGTGTTCATCAGCCATGCATAATCAGCGACACAGAGAGAAAGCGTTTCGAAGAGCAGCTGCGCAGAACAACCTCGAAATCCAGCGACGAGCGGAAGAGATCCGGGAGAAGGTGGCACGGGCCAGTACCGAGGAGGAGAAGAACCAAATCATCGACCCTATGAAGAACATGACAGAAGACAGTAAGCCATCCAATGGCGGAGAGGTAAGAATATGCGCGAATTGTATTCAGCGAGAGAGAAAGCGAGCGGGGCGCAAAAAGCTCAAGCGCGAGGAAGAGCAGCAGCATTGGGAACGATTTGAGACCGAGCGTGTTGTCGTCTTCAACTCCAACGAGTATCTGCCATTCAAGCCACCAGAGTCGAACCAGCGAGATGGACCAAGCGGAGGCAGCTACCCGGATGCCGAATCTTACACGCCGCCTGAAGGAGCGCTGCAGGTCACCGCTGCAATGCGCATCGCCTGTTATTGCCGGCATCAAAGTGAGAAAGAGGGCTTCCGTGTCATTTTCACCATGAAGGATCAGGCGGGTAATGTCGTGGCTCAGCAAATGAGCGATTCAATCCTGATTACCGATGACCACAAGACACATCCACCAACATACACCACGATGCAAACGGACGGGTTTGTCGGTCCGTTTGCCACGCCTTACGCCAACGGACTTCCAATGAGCCATTCAATGCTGGAGTTGCAGCATGCGAGCGCACAGCAAGGTGTCCATCCTTTCACTTCCTCGCGGAGTACTGGAAACTTGCAAGCCTTGGCGTATGGCTCGCAGTACAATGCGCATTCGCATGTCCACCAGATCCCTCAGTCTGGTCATACCAGCCAGACAACATCCGCAACAATGACACCGACGGCCCTGAGCAGGCCTGCATCACCCACTGGCGCGGGGCAAGCTGGGCCAAACAAGAAGCGCAAGTCAAGCACATTCCATCGGAGGGTGCCGAGCGGGCTCACGATGACTCCAGTGGAAACTAGGGTAGACCAAGGCATAGCATCCGGGCTGCCTTCCGCAACATCAACGATGACATCGCCTTTCTCGCCACCAGGTGACGGTATGGGTCTCGGGCAGCAGAGCTACATGACCATTCCGGCAAATAATGGTCCAGCGAATTATTATGCTAGTGGCCCACCGACGCCGAGCGAGAACCAGCAGTCATTCCAGATTACCCAAGCCCAGATCGACCATATCACACGCGAACGGAATGCACAAGCATATTTCAGTCACCCGTCCAGTGCTGTACCCAGCAGGTCCGGCAGTCCTGTACTGCAGCAGCAGAGCAGACCGAACATGACTGCTTACGCCCGTCAACCACAAGCGATTCAGACTCCGACGAACTCCATACCTGGCAGGGGCCCTATGTCGCAACAGCAACAGCAGCATGCGCATTCTATGTACCAGCAGCAACAGCGTCAGCAGCATCAGACTACCCCTGCTCCCGAGACTGATAACAGCACTGCATCCATCATCACTAAAATCACTCCGACGGAAGGTCCTAGCGTCGGCGGCACTGAAGTTAGCATCTTCGGTTACAACTTCCAACCAGATTCCCGAGTCGTTTTTGGTGATAGAGAAGCGACTACTACCTATTATGGTCCAACGGCGCTCCTTGCCACCTCTCCGCCGAGTCGGCCAGGCGGCGTGAATGTGACGCTGATGCCACCTCTGGGTCAGCAAGGTCTCCAGTACGCGAGCCCACCCGCGAACAGACAGATCTTCACATACACCGACAAAGATCCAAGGATGATGGAGCTGGCGTTGCGATACCTCAGCCAGCAGCAGAGCGGAAATTCGATGGGCTGGAATCAGATGGCCAATCAGCTTGCAAACCAGTATGTCAGCAATAATATCGGTCGTGCTGGCATCGGAGGCCAGCATCAAGGCAACATGATGGCCGGCGACTCTTCTATGGACGATGAGCTCTGCCTTGCATCCGCTGGAGGCATGGCTGACGTAGTCAAGCTGCTGCTACAGCAGCACGGTGCCAATCCTGATGCACAGGACTCGAGCGGCTATACGCCACTGATGCATGCCGCGATCCAGGGACAGCTCAATATCATTCGGCTACTGCTCTCACATGGTGCGGATCCGTCGCTGCGATGTCTGGCCGGGTATTCTGCGCGTGAATTGACTCCAGGGGGCTTGCGTGGGGAGTTCGAGAGGCTGGTGATGAGTGTTCCCCGAGCATCCACATCCCGCCGGCCTTCGCTGCAGCCCCGATCGAGCTACGGGAATGCCAACACGCAATCGTGGAATCCGGGCAGCACATCGCTGTATGAGTCCGAGCAGTCCGAGTCAGCTCCGCCGTCCAGGCGATTGAGTGCGGTGCCATCGCTTCCACCCATGCCCGAGGAGAATATTCATATGTTTGCTCAATTGTCAACGCAGCCCGTGCCAGCTCAGGACAGGATCATCCAGGAAGCTTTAGCCGCACGGATTCAGCCGCGTGGTCCCAGTAGCCTCCAACAACCGAGCGGGTCGGCGCCATCCTACGCGCCAGATAATATTGCGGCCGCTAGACGAGCACCTCTGCATTCGCATCGCGCGATGAACGACACGCCACCACCTGCGTATCACGAGCTGTACCCGAACACGACGGCTCGGGCCTTGGGCGGCATGATGGCGTTTGCGAACGAAGCTGCAGATTCGAAGATCACATCAGGCACGTCCCAGGGCCAACAACATCTGTTTGCTGCGGCGCCGCAGTTTGGCTTCGCGTCATCGTGAACCAGGTCTTTGGGACCCGAAACCTCGGGTGCTTTCAGCTGGACCGAACATGACCGGAGACGTGGTTGCACTGTGGAGCAGGGATGCCTCGCGTTCCTGGGCCACCTTGAAACGCGACGAATCAGGACCACGCGTGAGATTCGGCTCTTCTCATGTTGAGAAGGTTTCGATGATCGCATGCGCGAAGCCGATCAGAGGGTGCTGTACACACACCCGAGGGAAAAACCGACGAGATGGACACGCTGGAGGAGGGCGAAGGACAAGTCATCTTTCTCGCACGCCGACCCTTTCGGCGGCTTACTTCCGCTTTCATGCGTCGGGGAAAAGAGGCCACGACGATGATGTACATCTCTTTCGAGATTCACCTGCAGGCGATACATGTACGAATACGAATCCATGAGCAGCGGCGGCTTGACCTTTGGAGACGCATGTGTGTTATGATCGACCATTGTCATGGTCACGGCGGCAAGCAGGGCGTTGGGAGGCACAACTGTTGTCGATGAAGGAATACACGGGTGACGGGCCCTTGCGAGGCCCGCAGAACACAGCGGTCATGATGAACATGGGGCTCGCTTGAGAGTCGGCGGTGTATGTACGTCCGTATGAACATGGAGGAGATGCACGCAGTCTCCTATTGAGCGACACTCATTCTTTACCTATATCTCGAAGATGGGCCGATGACGAGCGGCGATGTGGGAGGCGGGCTGGGCCGGCGTGGAACTGTGCCATGAGCTTCATGCCTCGCGGATCTCCTCGCACACGCACTCGTGGACACGGCGACGAAGGTTCCGAGTCGAACGCCGTGGGAAAAACACATGCTAGACCCGCAACCGGGCATTCCGCCGGTGTTCGGGTTCAGGGTCGTCGGACTCTCCCGCGCCAGATTCGGCGCCCGATCAACGTGAGAGAAGTCTCGAACCACGGAGTCTGTGGGACGGGGTGGAGCGTTGGGACCCTGTTTTTTTTCTTTTTTTTTTTTTATTCGATCCCCGAACATTCTCATCATCATCATCATCATCATCGCGTTGATTTGGGTGGGTGATGTGGCTGGTGTGTGTGTGTGTGTGTGTGTGTGTGTGAGTGGCGTTGTTCCCGCGGTCGGTGGATCCTCTCCCCCGCCGCTTCGTGTCGTGTGCACATGATGGACGGGAGTCGCTTCGAAGTCATCACGTCCGCGATGCACACGGCCGTTTGCCGCGGGAGGGGGTCTCGCCGGAGGGGTTTCTCGTGGTCATGGTACTGATCCGGGAGTGTGTCGGAGATCGGGTATGTGTCGCGCGTGGGTGGTGGGGAGGTCAGTCGACGCCTGTCGATTGATGATGGTGATATCTCATGGCAGTATATATTCGGGAGGGTCACGTGTAGTGGAGAGGGAGGGGAGCAGCTTCAGTCGAGGCATCAGAGTTCAGCATGGGCAGCGGCGGCGTCGCAGTGTGCTGCTGCAGGGCGGCAGTGATGACAGACCCAGTGCCGTGGCGGGGATCGGCGAGTGTCAGTCGATGGAAGTGCTTTGTCCGACCCGCTTCATCACAGCTCTGGTACGGCGACGGGACGCGTCCCCGGCCAATCCACTCCGCCATGACCTCCGGGTTCACCCCATCGTGACCGCCACCGGCCGAGCCTGTTTTGGGCGCGTATTCGGACAGTGACGTCGGAGGGGGGTGGATGTCGTGGGACCGAGCCAATCCAAATCGATGAAGAATCCGCCGGACGGGAGCTTTGCCCAGACCGCTCCGGCTGTCTCCCACCGGGGACCCTTGCACCGGGATGGGGGAGCTTTGCGCAAAGCCGATGACCATTCTCATGATCGCACGTGACCCGTCTGCCATCATCATCATCATCGTCATCGTCATCATCAGGGAGCAGCTCTGCTTCCCGGTCCCCACGACGGGGCGATGGTCCATCCATCCCTCGGATCCCGTGACTCATGTAATCGCTGCGTTCTGTCGAGTGCCACACGTGACACAGTGGGCGACGAGCGACGAGCGGCTAGCTCCGGCCGGGGACCCGGCGCCCGGGGGGGGGGAGAGTCTTCTCAGTCAGGCCCGCCGGTCGTCTGCAAATCTTCTTCATCATTCTCATCATCATCATCCATCCTCCTCCTTCCCCTCGCCGTCGCCTCAGGATTCAGTCCATCGCCGTCGCCTCAGGATTCAGCATTCCGCCCATCGCCCACCGCCGACCTCCCTCCCTCCTCGACTCTTCTCCTCCGCCTCGCCGTCCATCCACCGCCCCGACGGATGAGAGTCATCGCATTGTGGTAGCCGTCTCACCCCCGGACGTCCCGCCCTCACGGACCTATCCACCACCCCCGTCGGGCTAGTGGGAAGCGCGGTGGAGTCCCGTCAGGCTAGTCGGAAGTGCGGTGGAGTCCAAGGTTCACCGTCACTCCAGGAGCTGCCGCCCGCACCTGCGACGCCTCGCATGACATTCTTGCTTCCTGCCCGGCCTGCGAACATCCCCCCCGTCGCCCGCACCTGGACGCACACCACCGGCCGTCGGACTCCTCGGGCATCATTGCTCGGCGACGGCATCGCGGCACACCTCCCTCGCCGCCTGCCCACTCTCGCCCGCCGTCCTCGCAAGTCCCCCGTGAGTGCACCCTTTCCATTCCTCCTGGGGCGCCGCGCGCGCCGCGACACGCCATCTGGCTTTCCCGTGCCCGTGGAATGCCACTCTCCCCCCCCCCGACCGTCATGCCGGGACGAGAGGGGCCCCCGTTCCCGCCCTGACCCTGCTGACCCTCGCCAACCCATTCGGGTGCCTGTGTCCTCTGAGTGACCTGAGGAGTGAACAGCACAGCACGCCGCACCCCCTCCCAGATCGACCGTGCTAATAACTGTCAACCCAGTCCCACGGGCATCGGCTCGCCGTCGTCACCAGCCGGATGCGTGGCCCGCCATGGACCAACAGGAACACGTCAGCTGCATCCCCGTGGACAACGAGACCCAGAGCTCGACCTTCCGCATCACCAAGAATGGCAAGCGCCTCACCTACCGCATGTCCGTCATCCAACAGCCCATGAGAGCGCGAGCATGTGGTGCGGGCGCCAAGTGTGAGTGCGCGCCTTACCCCCCCCATCACGGACCCCGGACTGACCTGCCCAGCTTCGGCGGACCGCCGCCCCGTCGACCCGCCCCCGATCGTCGAGCTCCAGATCTTCGAGGGGGAGAATGCCGACCGGGACATCACCTTCAACATGGAGGCCAACTACTTCTTGTTCGCCACCCTCGAGCAGGCCCGCCCCATCGCCCACGGTCGCGTGCCCGAGGAGAAGACCCGTCAGGCCACCGTCCTCACCGGCACCCCCGTCGCCGGCATGGTCTACCTGGACCGGCCCAAGCCCGCCGGCTACTTCATCTTCCCGGATCTCAGCGTCCGGCATGAGGGCGTGTACCGACTGAGCTTCAGCCTGTACGAGGAGCTCAAGAAGGATGCCGACCGGAGCGAGGAGCGCGCGCGACCCCTCACCCCCGGCCACGCCCACGTGACCCACCGCCTCGAGGTCAAGTCCAAGCCCTTCACCGTCTTCAGTGCCAAGAAGTTCCCCGGTCTGACCGAGTCGACCTCGCTCAGTCGCATGGTGGCCGAGCAAGGCTGCCGGGTGCGGATCCGCCGGGACGTCCGCATGCGCCGCCGCGAGAGCAAGAAGGACCACGACTGGCATGGGTATGACGACGAGCACGCCGACGCCCGCGCCCGCGCCCGCGCGTCGATGACCCCCGAGACCTACCCACCCGCCCCGCCGTACATGGAGCCCCTCGGCCGTCCTCGCTCCGCGAGCAACACGAGCCACCCCGCGGGGGCCACTCCGCTGTCGCGCCGTCCCTCGGCACCGGACCTGAATCCCGCCTACCAGGCCGCTCCTCCCCCCTCCGGTGGATTTGGTCCCACCCCCCCGTACGGTCCCTCACCCGCCCCGCAGTACTCCCCACCCCCCTACATGCCGCAGCAGCCGCAGCCGCAGCCGCAGCCGCAGCATCACATGCCGCCGCCCCCGCCGTTCCATGGCCAGCCGTCGTACCCGCCCCCGCCCCCCCTGCCGGCGGCGGGCTCGCAGCCGAGCTACTACGGCGGCGCGTACCCGCCCGCGCCCCCCGCCACCTCTCTCGCCCCGTCGCCATACCCCCCGACCCCGAGCGGCTACCCCGCGGGACCGCCGCGCTCGAGCGTGGACTACGCCGCCGAGGACCGCCGATGCGCGGGCGCCCCGCCCCCCGCCTCTCAGCCGGGCTACGGGTCGGCCGCCGCGCCCGCCCCCTACGGATCCTATGCGGCCCCGCTTCCGCCGAACGGCTACCACAGCCGCCCCTCGTCGTACGGCGCCCCGGACGGCCCCCGTCCCCCGCCCTTGCAACCGATCCAGCCGCCCGTGCGCGCCGGCGGCGCGAGCACCCCTCTCGGTGCGGCGCGGCCGAACCTCGAGAACAAGATGCCCCCCCTGCCGCCCCTGCAGATGCCTCATGATGCCACGCACCGGATCGAGCCCGCGTCGCCCGCCACGACCACCGGCCCCCAGGGCGCCATGTTCTCGGCCACCGGCACCCCCGCGGATTCCCACAAGCGCAGCTACGGCCAGGTCTTTCCGGGCAGTGAACGACATACCCACCGACCCTTACGACAAGGGGCTCGCCCCGCGGATGCATGGGCGGCGAATTACGACCAGTTCGAGTCGGACCCCCTCGGTGACGATGGCGAGGGCGAGACCGAGGGCGGTGACCTGAACCCGATACGTGACGAGATGAGATACAAGCGGGCGGACGGGCGGTGCATCCACCGGATGCTCCCCTCGAGCGATGGACCGGCGTGAGTCAGGATGTTTGGGGTAGCGAGGGATGGGGAGGCGTTTCAGCGACAGACTACTCGTATTTTTTTTTTCGGGGGGGTTTCCCCCTTTCTGGGTCTATATTCTATCACCATCCAATGGCATGTCACTTCAAGTCCTCTCGGTCGCAGACTGATGGCGGAATCAGCCAGCGGGAACGTGAGATGGGGCTGAGGTGCGCATGGAGCTGCCCTCGATCCGCTCTGATCCGTCCATCCGCCCCCGATCTCATCTCGACTGGCCGTCTGACGCGTCGGGCACGTGTGTTCCGCCATGGAACAGAAATCTGTGGAGCGTCCGGCAGCTCAGTGACGCGTTGAAGCCGCCCGCCCGCCCGAATCACTCCATGACGAGCTGTCACCGTCGTTGATCTCACGCTCCATGAACTTGACCGAGACGCGATTGCGGTGCAACAGCTGTGCGCGTGCGGTCTTGTTCGCAGGGGATGTCTTGGACCCGACGTCTGATGGCTCTGAGAGCATGTTCCTCGAGCTGATGTCACAGGCACACTGTATCGAAGCGGGATCGGCACCCGGGGTCCCAACACGGCTCCGTGCTCTTCTCCGTAGTGATGAGACTGCAGCGGCCGCCACACACGATCCAGGGGCGTTCATGGCAGTGGTCCATATCAGATCCTGCCCCGGCGGATGGGTCCTCGGAGGGGCCTGCAGAACCCCCCTATCTAGAGGTCGCCGCGGAGGGGGAAGAGGACGGCGAGTACAGGCCGGCTTGATGATTCTGGATGATGTTTGTTGTCTTGTGCTTGGATGGGCTACGGCGGCCTCAGATGGCTGCAGTCACTTGGACGACCCTCGCGCATGATGGACGAATGTTTGTTTACCTTGTTGTTATGACATGATTCGGTTGTCTCCGGCATCACTTTCGTGCTTCACTTGGCTGCAGCGCTCGAGTGGGCGGATGGGTTCACGCGCTTGCTTTCAGGTGTTCTGACTCTTGGTGCCTACGATGCCATCAACAATACCGGGGGTGCTGAGGATTCAACGTCAACCATCACCATATCCCTGCGAGACCACCATGGCCGAAGAGGATCGTGTGGTCGACGTGGCACGCCCATGCGACTGCCCGGACTGTCGAGCCGGGATCAATGGTCCATTCCGGCCACAACTGGGGCCGGAAGCATCCTGGCGCCACCCCGGAACGATTGGCCAAGAAGCAGTGCGGAGGGGGGGTCGAGGCCGCGAGGTCCCAGCCAACGTCGGGTGCTCCATCCGTGGGGCTGCTGAAAGGGCTCCGGTCAGGTCTGGTGGCCTTGATGACGACGCCCGGGCGGACTGTCGAGTAGTACAAAGACCAGAACGGCGCATCCCATCACCGAGTCCACCTTCTCTCCACGGACGTCTTCACGCTCCAGCCAGTCACGTCCATTGAGAAGCATGCACGAGAGCCTCCTGCTAAGAACAGACCCAGACGGTGATCGACTCCGGTCCACACGCCGGCGCGAGAGCGCTCCTCATCCTGCCGATCAAGGCCTTCCCCGTCCCGAAATTCCCTCCAGAGTTGCGCCAGATGGTGTACGCGCTCGTCCTCAGCACCGAGCACCCAACCAGCCAGAAATGCGCCCTCCTCCGCACCTCGAAAGACGTCCACCACGAGGCCCGACCCTTCCTGTTCAGACGCCACTTCGGCTTCAAGTCGATGCGCGACCTAATGTCCTCCCTGCGACACATCCGACCCAACCTCCAGTCCGTCACGGCCATCACCCTCGCGGAGAGCGGCACGACCGGCCTCCCAGCCTGCTACGCCCCCCTCGTCGGCGCCGCGCGACTCCAGCATCTGTCCGTGTTGCCTGCCGGCCCACTCCCAGGGCACCATCGCCCGGCACGGGCACGGGCCCTGCGCCTCGACCTGCTCGCCGACGGGGCCGACGAGGACGAGAGCCGGCGTCGGCTGCGCACCGTCTCGTCCGCGGTCGGCCGGTGGAACCAGATCGGCGTCACGACCGGCCGCGGCGTCCTGATGCGCGTCCTCTCGCCCGACACGAACGTCCCGTGCCGGGGGATGATCGCGCGGTACATTCGGGCGTCACTTTGAGCGCGAGAGGTTCGACGTCGCTCTCGCGAGGCGGCGGGCGTCGGATGAGGCGGCGTGAGGCCGGGTTGGGACGGACGGGAGTCAGGCAGACGCAGACCGGGCGGTTGGGAGGCAATTGGAGCCTGCTTCGGTCTGGGCGAATGTCATCCTTGGCGGGGGGAGAGGACGGACACATTGGCTACGATCTAGCAGCCAGGAATTTTAAAAGCTGGGTCAAGATGGGGCGGGCGTTGGCGTGTTGCCGGTCTCTAATGATGCGTGGGCCATACATAGGTCTTCCATATCGGCGGCTACCTAGGTACACAAATACGTCCTCTACCTGCTGTGCGTCGGGCTTGGACATCCCATCCCATGAGATCCGTTCGAGGTCTGATGTCAACCACGACTCACCCCCAGTCTCCCAATCCCAAGCGACACTTGTCGGAGGACAGAACCTCTCGAGAAAAAGAAAAGGAAAGACCCCCCCTCTCCAATGTCCGCCGAACGGTCCATCCATCTCGTGCCACGATCCGACTGCGACTACCCATCCCACCAAGAAAAGGCTACAGTATGTCTAATCATCCCCCACCGATCAAGAAAGCATCCGCCACTAAGATCCCCTCTCTCGCGCGAAGAAGAGTCCTCGCTGCGTGCTATTTCAACGCGTCAAGGGCAGAGCCACCAGCCCGGTGCCTGTCTTGTGCGGTGACTGGCGACGGGGGTATGTGGATCTCGGAACAGGCCAGCCGGTACATCGGGGCGTGAGACGATACGAGATGCAAACCGACGTGGTGGGCTGACCCGGTGAGCAGCCGAACGGATATGCAATCTAGCTTGAGATAGTTTACAGCCATGGACAGACAGCAAAAGCTGCTCGAAGGCGGCGATACAGACACTCGAGCGCGATCTCTACTCCCAGTTCTCCTCCCAAATACTCAGCGGCCCACAGCGATCGATGCCGCCTTGGAGTCTCGGGCGGCGCAAGCCTTGCTGACGCATGGAGTACATGCACGACGTCGCCTACGCTGTCTTCCCGCTCTGATTGAGGGCCAGAACGCGAGGAGAATCTTTGGGCACTACGAGGTGGGCCTGTGTCCGGCTGTCCGCATGGCGATCCGTTGAGGGACCGCGTTTCATCATAGTCTGCCACTTGCTAGTCTAGTTGGAGGCCTCCTTGTCAACAAATCGAGCTCGATGATCGATCTTCTCGATAGGCTCTGGCGTGATCGCTCGGCGTCATGCTGCCAGCCTGTCCTCTGGTTTGGGGCGAGACCTGCGATCCTGGCCGGTGGCGCAGCCACCTGCGAGGCCTGCGCTCGACACTTGGTGCCCTGAAAGTGTACTTCAGAGTCGCGCTGCCAGCCTGCGTAGTCGTAAGGCCACGGTCGAGGTCCGAGGCGAGCTGTCAAATCCTCTCCGGAGATGCAACGACCTGGGAGGCGACTGCTCAAGACTTGGAGTTTTGCGCAAGGATCTGAAGGATGCAGCGCTCCCAGCCTTGAGTCGAGTCCGTGACGACAAGGGAGGCCCGTCTCCCCACTCGAGGACGTGGCGGGAGAACTTCTGGATAGGTAGATTGTCGTCGGACTGCCAGCCTGACTGCATGCTCGCGCGGCTACGGCAGGTTTCGAAAGAGAGTCATCCGATCCTCGTCGTCTGCGCAGGGATCTGCGAGGCAGCCGCTCTTTGCTCGGAGTCCTGCTTACGAACTCCATCCCTGGACTGACAGCCGTCTGACGTGTGCGTGAGGACACTGGAGGCGCGCCTCCCTCACTTGAAGATCTGGCGTCAGGACTTGGCGTCATGCTGCCGACGGGCTTGCGCCTTGTTAGGGAAGATCCGGAGGAGCTTGGTTTGGTCGCATCGTGCTTGCCTCTCAGCAGCGCACTTTTCGACTTGGCGCCCTAGTCCAGTCTGCCCTGCCTTTGCGCAGATCCATGGTTCGATATTGGGAGCCCTCTAGGCGTCCCCGCCCGTGAAGACCCAAACTCATCCGCCGAGGGTGGTGCTGGAGACCCTATCCTTAGCGCTGATCGAGTCAAACTCTTGGTTGGCGACCTCGGATTTCGGGGGGTGAAGTTTTGTGTAGCTGGCAGACGACCCGGCTCGGGCTGTGTGACAAGTGTCTCCTCTTCCTCGAATCCTTCGTCCGGCGTAGGATCCCGCTCGTTCCGCCAGTCCTCGGTCTCGTTGAGCAATATCTTGGCGACGTCGTCCCGATGCGACACAAGCATCTCGCTGACCGACTCCTTGTCACTCTGTCTGATCTGACCAAATCGCTTCTTCGGTTTCGTTGAGCCGTACCCTGTACTCCAGAAGTTGTGTCCATTCGACACACAGACATAAGAGCTGCTGTAGTACCACATCTGCAACTGCTCATTGCCGGTAATCGACTTCACACCTTGCAGCGGCACATCTTCGACGAACGAGATAGCTTTGTCGACCATTTCCATCGCTCGTGATTCGTTTGCCTTGATCCAATTGATGATGGCGCCGTGGCCAATGTTGGTGCCCATAAGGAAGACATGGGATCGGTCGACGGGCTCGATGTAGTTGTCCCACAGATAAGTAAGAACCTGTGTTGCCTCTCTCGTGCGAAACTCGATACTGTCGGTCTCCTGGTGCTTGTTGTCGTCCGTGTCATCGCTGTCGTCGGCCGAGACATGCTTGGGTAAATTCACATCGATGACAGCAAATTTGTTCTTGACAGCCCAGTCGACATACGTCTTCACAATATCAGTCTTCGCACGGTAGTCAGCGGGTGTCTGCCTGCAGCAGCACTATGGTATACGATCGACTCACCACCCAAGTATTGTGCAGCTCGATTCTTCCGGTCCGTGGGTCAGGCGAGGCGAGCATCTCTGGTGGGCCGTGCAGTATCACGAGCAGAGGCCGCAGTTCGTCGTAGTTGGCCCTGGGAACTGTCAGTATGCGCTCTCCCTCCACTCAGAGAGGACGTCCACTTACGTAGCCAGGACCTGGTTCTCAAAAGTCTTGTGCAGAACACTGTGGAACATGGGCAATGGCGACATCTGGTAGTCCTCCCACAACGTCGTCGCCTGCCACTTGCGAACCACGTTATGCATTCTCTCGCCCTCCAAACCATCTTTCGCGTGTAGCCGCTCGGACGGATCTTTCGGATGTAATGCAGACCACCACTTGCTCATTGCGCGCTTCACTTTCTCAACGTCGTCAACAGCAGTCTGCGTGGGTGTCAGGTCATCGAGACGCTCGGGTGGCTCCCCCATCAACGTCCTTGCGACAGCCAACGCAGAGTTTGAGATCGATTCCAGGTTGTAGCCACCTTCCAGACAAACAGCGACTCGACCTTGTGCTAGTGACATAAGCATGTGGGTCATATGGGAATAGCCAGCCGGGGTGACGTGACAACCACCAAGCATGTCGCCGTCAGCTGCATCGAAGCCAGCCGCAATGATGACAAGATCAGGGTCGAACTGGATTGCGATAGGCATAACCACGTTTTGAAATGCATAGATGTAGTCTGCGTCTCCCATGCCGTGCGTCTTCCACGGTATGTTGACATTATAGCCCATGCCAGCGCCCTCGCCCACGTGCAAGTGGTCACCGTAAGGTGGCCTCTTGTCCCGATATGAGCCCTCCGGGTAGAACTTGCCATCCTTATGGACGTGTAAAGATATGTACAGCACATTCGGATCATCGTAATTTGCTTGCTGGATGCCATTGCCGTGATGAACATCCCAGTCGAGAACCAAGATTTTCCTACACTTCTCTCCAAATTCTTGCTGACAAGATTTCGCGGCAATGCTCACATTGTCGTAGAAGCAGAAGCCTTTCACATCTTCCCGCTCCGCATGGTGGCCAGGTGGTCGGATGACAGCAAAGCCGTTCTTAACCCTGTTAAGTATGATCGATCGGCATAGCTCGATCGCACCGCCTGCCGACAGAGCAGCGCATAATGGCGTATTCGGAGATAAGTAGACCGAGTCCATGCAGGCATACTCGTCGGGATGCTGAAGTTCGTCCACAAGTTCTGGTCCGGTCTTGTCCTTCAGAGACTGGATCCAATCCCAATGTCGTTCGGTGTGGACAAGGCATACTTCGTCCTTGGTCACCTCTCGCGCATTGATTCGACCCATGTAGTAATTGGAAGGGCCTTTGACACCTGGTTGCCATACCAATCCAGCGTTGACCAAAGCTTGATAGATGTGAAATATCCGTCTTGGGTCCTCGGGGTGCACGTCGTCCTCAGTCGGGTACATTTCAACATGAAACCGCATTCGGACATCGTACACCAGTCCAGTTTGGGCTGTAGCGTATGGTAGATGCTCGAACTTGGGTGGCCTGGGCACATCTTCCTGAGGATTGAGCTTGGCGTCTAGCAAGTCCATATCACGCTTGGCACCGTCGCCTTTGACGATCACGGATCTCTGTTGTTTGACCGCAGAAGCACCGGAGGAGGTATTGGGCTCGGACGAATTGCCAAGAGATGTGTCTGTCAATTGGATGAAGCGATGCTCGGTGGTGTCGAGGACGTCCTCGTCATGCATGAGGACATCCGCCCCTTCGTCCAAGTCCATGGCTGGCTGCTAAGGCTTCGAAAAAGCGGGCCTTGCTCTGTCAACTGTCACTGCTCATGTTCAGACTGATGTGAGGTCTTGGTATGCTAAGAAATAGTAGTTAGTACTGCAATTGATCGATCAATCACGAGCCTTTCACTGTCGCAGTACTGCGCGAAAGCAGACTATGCTCGCGCAAGAGCGCAATACGATGCATGCGCTCCTCGTTTGCAATTGCAGCTTCTATTGTCGTTTGCTTGCGCTCACGCGTCTCTTGTGAAGCTTCAGGAACCGCCGCGTCTGGCCAAGGTAGGTAATTGAATTAATAGACACTTACCGCGCTCAAAAAAGCCAGTGAACACGCGCTTCTGCGGCAAGCTGTCGTTCGATCTATGCTTGACCGCTGCTCGCGATAATGCTCTATAAGGTAGTAGCTAGAAGTAGTAGGGGGGCAGCTAAGTAAGAGAGTAGCCGCCGAAAGTAATATGGCGCTTACGCTACGTATTTAAATTAACGCTAATATTGCGACCGCGTAATTTAAAGCTAGTGTTTACAACTGTGAGTTAAAGTAAATATCGTAATTATAACTTAAAGCTAATATTATAACTACTATATAACTAGAAGCTAAAATAACTAAGTCTATAAGATTAAAGTCCTATTTGTTAAAAAGTAATAGGCAGTCGCATACTAGGAATATTAAGTTAGAGTAGGGAGAGTTATACTAGTTTATAACTTAGGAGTACTCTAACTAAGCCTTATAAGCTTAGCCTTAGTAGGATTATTTCTAGGAGAGAGAGAGGAGATTCTTTAATCTTCTCTTTTCTAATCTTCTCTTCTCTAATCTTCTCTTCTCTAATCTTCTCTTCTCTAACCCTTTTACGTTTATTTTCCTTCTATTATATATCTAACAATATATTCCTCCTATAGCTACTTCTATTATATAAATCTATTACCTAGTACTAAGTATAGGCTCTTAAAATAACATTCTACTTATAAATAAATTCCTATTATTTTTATCTAATTAGCCTATTTTCTAGAGCTAGATACTAATAAGTACTTAGTTAATAAATATATTTCTTTTTAGTTTAACTATAATATATCTTTTCTATTTAGCTTATTATAAGGCCTAGGCTTAGGAGGTCCTTTAGGTCTATACTATAGGCGGTCCGTAAGGAGTTAATATATATATAT